>OY720164.1:1231753-2463507 GCA_963082805.1 Hemicrepidius hirtus
GTTTGTTCCTAATTACGCGAGTAAGTCTAAACCATTAACGGAGCTATTAAAAAAAGGTGCGCCGTGGAATTGGGGAGATGAGCAAGAGGTTTGTTTCCGGGAATTCAAAACCATTCTGACTAGCAGACCCGTATTAAAGCTATACAATCCCGAATGTGAGAGCATTCTTTATACAGATGCTAGCAGAATCGGTCTGGCTGGAGTGTTAGTGCAAGTCGAGGAAGGCAAGGAAAGGCCAGTAGCGTACTTCAGCCTACAAACGAACGAACTACAGCAGCGAATGCACTCATTCGAGTTAGAAACGTTGGCCATTGTTACGTCCGTTCGACACTTTCGCCATTATTTGGTTGGCAAAAAGTTTAACGATTATGACCTTCGGTTGGGGAAGGTTTATCGGTTGACTTCTCGGGGGTTGCGATGGGTGGTGCCAAGGCGTGCCGCTGGCAAATACTAAAGATGAACCACGACGACATCGGTCACTTTGCCGAGGACAAGACCTATGAGCGAATAGTGACTAGATACTGGTTTCCCCATTTAAGACGATTTGTCAGGAAGTACGACGCTGTTAAGAATACCAGGACTAAGTGGGTTGTGTATGCAATTTGGGAACTTGTGTCCATTTTCGGCCCGCCCAGGAGAATTATTACTGATCGTGGAAGATCATTGGTGTCCAATGATTTCAAGGCATTGTGTGAGGAAATTGGTTCCCAGCATCACTTGAACGCGGTAGGAATGCCGCGTGGTAATGGCCAAGTCGAGCGATACAATAGGACGATCAAAGATGCTATAGCTACAATGGGTGGCGATATGAACGAAACTGAATGGGATCAGAACCTGGTCAAGATTCAGTTGGGGATAAACAATACCATCAATAAAGCCATAAACACGACCCCATGGAATTGTTAGCAGGTTACCGCACTGGTTTAGATAATGCAATGGGTGACGGTACAGATGATGGTCATCTAGTCGATGTGAAAGTGCTCAGAGAACAGGCCATTGCAAAAATGGAAAAGGAGCAGAGAAGGGAGAAAGAAAGGTTTGACCGGAGACGGGGCAGTCCTCCTTCATACGAACTGGGTGATTTGGTTCTGACCCGAATCTCTAGTATAGCCGCTACGGGAACGAGTCGTAAGGCGGCGCCAAAGTGGAAAGGCCCTTTCCGAGTGACTAAGTCGCTTGGTAACGAGCGCTACGAGGTAGCTGACATGTGGGGTTCAAAACGGTCTCAGCTGCCTTATGTTAGTACGGTAGCGATTGAGAACATGAAGCCTTGGATCAAGTTTGCAGTGGATGATGAGCGGTAGGTGGAGAGCACGTTGGTGTTCCGTTTGGTAAGGAGAGCACGTTGGTGTTCCGTTTGGTAAGTGGAGAGCACGTTGGTGTTCCGTTTGGTAAGTGGAGAGCACGTTGGTGTTCCGTTTGGTAAGTGGAGAGCACGTTGGTGTTCCGTTTGGTAAGGAGAGCACGTTGGTGTTCCGTTTGGTAAGTGGAGAGCACGTTGGTGTTCCGTTTGGTAAGTGGAGAGCACGTTGGTGTTCCGTTTGGTAAGGAGAGCACGTTGGTGTTCCGTTTGGTAAGTGGAGAGCGCGTTGGTGTTCCGTTTGGTAAGTGGAGAGCACGTTGGTGTTCCGTTTGGTAAGGAGAGCACGTTGATGTTCCGTTTGGTAAGGAGAGCACGCTGGTGTTCCGTTGGGTAAGTGGAGAGCACGTTGGTGTTCTGTTTGGTAGGGAGAGCACGATGGTGTTCCGTTTGGTAGAGAGAGCACGATGGTGTTCCGTTTGGTAGCGAGAGCACGCTGGTGTTCCGTTTAGTGTTAGTCAAATGGGGGAAGAGAACACGTTGGTGTTCCAAATAATAAAAAAACAAAACATACTATAGGGTAAAAGAGGAAACCGAGGGCTAAAGCTGTGTTTCTTTGTGCGTAGGTATCAACTACTGTCGAGTGGAGGTAGGCCGGAGGCAGTGGGAACCCTTGAAGATCAAGATGCTCAGCAGGATGCTGAGGAGCATCGTGATGTCGAGGACGCCATCGGTAACAGGATGGCCGAATGTTAGCGAGAAGAGTCGTAAAAGAATAATAAACCTAAATATGTTTATACAATAATCACAGTCGCGGGATGATGTCACGATATTTCGCGGGGAAAACGGATATTGAGAGCATTCATGATTATGCGTTGTAAAGAAGTGGATGTTGTACACATATTTTAACTAGTTTCTTAAATAAAGTATTTTTACCTGTGTTAGTCTGGTGGATCGTTTTATTTGCTTTTAAATTGTATCATAATAAATCCTCATAATCCGACCACTAAAAACAAAATTAAAATTGAGTTTAAAAATACAATAAATCTATATGTACCTCCCATATGTAAGGAAAGTTAGCAGCACATGGGAAAGGATTAAAAACCAATTCTATTTCTGTGACAGTTCACGTCTAGGAGTCGCCAACGTTCAAGGCGTCGACCCAGGCGACAACATATGTGACAACACTAAAACTATCTCTTACTTTATTTGTTTGCGCGGATAAATCATTAACAGCGGCAAAATTACTTCACAGAGTAATAAAAGTAATTGAAGTCAATTGCCCCTGAATAACTTTTACATTCCTTCCCAGGATACCTTTGGTTTCTTTTCTTTTGGACTACTACACAATGACACAGCACGAAAACTCGATATTAGTATCAAAAGACTCCGATTCGTATGAGAAATAACTTTCTTAAAGTCACAGAGGATAGGGGCTAAAATTTTAAATTATGCATGTAACATGTATGTGACATAACATTGTTTACAACATGCGGGTACGTTTTAATTAACGTATCGTTTCATGCTATAATTCTTAATTAAAACTAGAAAATTCTCCAATACTAAATACTTATTACTTTAAATTAACTTACCAACACAAAATTCCCCCCTTTTTCAAGAGAAAATCAATATTGTAAGCATATTTTATGAAATTACTACACAACTCACGGCTACAGGAAACTGACCCCAAGAGATTTACGCTTGCATTACGCTACACCGCTTTAATTTACCCAAAAACTAACAAACTCAGTTTTAGGAGAAGACAAAGTCTTAACAACTTTTACCAAACACTTTTTTCTTAAAAATTAGTTTAAACTAGCAAGAATTCAAAGTAAAAGACACGGCGGGATGCAGTGTTATGATCAACATTTCCAATGCTGACGTGAATAAACTCTGAATGGATGGAAACCACGGTTGGGGTGCAGCGTCGCGACGCGGTGAGTCATCGCATTATTTGCAATATATCCAGGGGAAGTTATGCATCATCGTTTACGTCTGAACAAGATCCATTAAAAATACTTCAAACATAGGTCTTGTAATTTTACAAACTGAAAAGACTTTTTCATGTGTACTATCATAACACTCCTCCTAAATTAAATTCGCTAAAATATAACTAAAGGGTTGCTGGAAGAGATATGGCACGAAAGCTTTGTTTAACTATCATTAAGAACAATGCGGTAGAATTGTTGACTTTGGTGGATACATCAGAGGGTAAAACGAGACATCGCAAAATCTTCGTGTATATGTTATTTTTCTGTTAAATATTGCTTTTGCTTGAGAAAAATTAAATTTTACCGTAATTAGAGAATCCCAGCCCCTACTCTTGCGGTTGGGGGTAATTCCCAATTTTGCGTTTTTAAAATTTCGTATTTTTGCGTGAATTAAAAATTCCCTACGATTTATTCCTTGGCCGAACGGCCCTTTCTGCATGTTTTTGATTTGCGTATGATGTACACATTAAATAAAAAAAAATACAGCTGAATATCCCCTCCCTTAGTCACGATGGGGTTACTGGTAGTTTCCTATAATACTTTGCGTTTTTTTAAAATTTCGCATTTTTACTCGAATTAAAAATTCCCTACGATTTATTCCTTGCCCGAATGGTCCTTACTGTATGTTTTTTATTTACGTATGATGTACGCATTAAATAAAAAAAAATACAGCTGAATATCCCCTCCCTTAGTCACGATGGGGTTGCGGGTAGTTCCCTATACTTTGCGTTTTTTAAAATTTCCCATTTTTGATCAAACTAAAAATTCCCTACGATTTATTCCTTGGCCGAACGGCCCTTTCTGCATGTTTTTGATTTGCGTATGATGTACGCTTTAAATAAAAAAAAAGACAGCTGAATATCCCCTCCCTTAGTCACGATGGGATTGCGGGTAGTTCCTTATACTTTGCGTTTTTTAAAATTTTGCATTTTTGATCAAACTAAAAATTCCCTACGATTTATTCCTTTACCGAACAGCCCTTTCTGCATGTTTTTGATTTGTATATGATGTACGCATTAAATAAAAAAAATACAGCTAAATATCCCCTCCCTTAGTCACGCTGGGGTTGCGGGTAGTTCCCCATACTTTACGTTTTTTGAAATTTCGCATTTTTGATCGAATTAAAGATTCCCTACGATTTATTCCTTCACCGAACGGCCCTTTCTGCATGTTTTTGATTTGCGTATGATATACGCATTAAGTAAAAAAAATACAGCTGAATATCCCCTCCCTTAGTCACGATGGGGTAGTTCCCTATAGGTACTTTGCGGTTTTTAAAATTTCGCATTTTTGTTCGAATTAAAAATTCCCTACGATTTATTCCTTGATCGAACGGCCCTTTTTGAATGTCTTTGATTTGCGTATGATGTGCGCATTAAATAAAAAAAATACAGCTGAATATCCCCTCCCTTAGTCACGATGGGGTTGCGGGTAGTTCCTTATACTTTGCGTTTTCTAAAATTTCGCATTTTTGATCAAACTAAAAATTCCCTACGATTTATTCCTTGACCGAACGGCCCTTTCTGGAGGTTTTTGATTTGCGTATGAAGTACGCATTAAATAAAAAAAATACAGCTGAATATCCCCCTCCCTTAATAACGTTGGGGTACTTCCCTATACTTTGAGTTTTTTAAAATATCGCATTTTTGCTCGAATTAAAAATTCCTTTGGGTTTTATTCCTTGATCGAACGGCCCTTTATGCCTGTTTTTGATTTGCGTATGATGTACGCATTAAATTATAAAAAATACATCTTAGTATCCCCTCCCTTAGTTTCTTAAATGTTTAATACTGGTACGGAGCCGCCAACTGTTAAGAAAACACAATGAAAAGTAGCTGCAAGCTCCTTATTTAAATCAGGAGTTCTACCATTTAAAGTTAGCAAACAACACCGAAAAGTTGCGTTTAGGGACGAATACTCACAAACACCACGCTAACAACTCGCAAAGTTGGGAAACAAACTTCAAATTACTTTATCAGGCGAAACCCCCATTATTTATCTATTTGCTACTGTCAGAAACTTTCTGCAAATTAACCTTGCAAGTACCTTATTAAGAACTTCTTAAAAAGAACCTAAAAACACGACTTGATATATTATTTTCCAGTGGTATCAATGTAGGGGAGAAAACAGAAACTTCCTATTTTGTAAAGACACGCGCGCCCCGAGGCGACTTTCAACCTGAAATGTTATTTACGGACATACTCCTTAGGCGTGAAATTGTTTTTTCTCTTTTTATCTGTTCCCCTCAAACAGCGTATCTTACCACATAAAGTAAAAGAATTTAAACCAGAGTCTAAATTTAATATAGGGGCGGATTTTCTTTTGCACTGCATTTTTATGACTGTGACAAAAAATATAAGCCCAAACATTCGAGTTATCTCCAGGGACAATTTGTTTCTTCTAGAATATCTTATCCTCGTTAAAAAAGATCAAAGGGGTAGAATTATTAAAAACGAATCTATCTTTTAAAACCAAAAGATAGGAGGTTCTTGGATACGACGTAGGTGTTATTGTAAAAAAAACCTAAACTGCCTTCTTTTAATTCTTAAAAGGATTGCATTAGAATTGACGATAAATAATTGCAGGCGCTATCGTATATATATAACAACATAGGAAATGTCCTCGATGATAAGTATAGTGCATGCATGCGTTTCGCTTCGGTAGATCGACTTTTACAGATTTATGTACTTTCTGTTTGGTGAGACAGCAATTTCTATATGGAAGCTTGTATCTATTATACTTTTTTTTCAGATATAAATGTGGTCATTTCACTACAGGTCATTGCATTTAGCTTGCTTGTATTAAATATTATTTCTATTTGCAACTATCATTAACAAACAGGTGTGAAAAATTCAAGTTTAAGAAGAATTTGGATTAACTTTCTTCTGGGAAACGAAACAGTTTTGCTAAGAGGCTTTGGCAATATTTTATAAAGCTACCAGGAAAGTCCTAGCCCACACACAAGCGTTGGAAATGTCATCTAACAACCTTTACATTCGAGAGAAGTCAGAATGAAAAAAAAAAACAGAACAAAGTCAAGACAAAGGGTTTGGTCGTCTTATGGGTGCGCTATTCGTGATTTGAGGTACCACGAAAATTATTATCAAATGGGTTGAAGCATGAAATGCGGAAATTAAAGATTATTTTTCGATTTAATTTAAAAAAAGGTTAAAACTAATTATTGGGAAAGTATTGACAAAGTATTTTTGCAGGGAAGGGTAATTCTAAAATTGGTTCCCTTATGAAACCGATATAGGATATAAAATATAAATGGATCAACAAGATAAAAGGAAATGTATGTTTCAAAGGCATAATCTGTTTAGCTTCTACGGGATTTCCTTGAAGTAAGATATATAATATCGTATTTATGTCAAGAGACAATCTAAATATTGCCTATGGTATTTGTTTAATAACTGACAGAATACAGAAGCTGTTTTTTTTTTCTTCTAACGCTTCTAAATAAGTGTTCCTTAAGAAACTGTTTAAAATTAAATTTTTTACAGCTCTTTTTAATGAAATTACTAAAAATAGGTAGTCAGTAGTTCTTGGAAACTGAAATAGTCATGAAAAGAGACGGGAAGGGAAGGAATTTCTGGTTCTTCTAAAATGTTTTAACACTTTTCCACTAAACTGAAAATTAAAATAGTTGTAACTTTTAAATGGAAGCAAACTAGGGCGGTATTTTATGGGAAGCTCTTACTAAGTGTAGACCAAAAAAATATAAAATAGTTGCTTCTGATATTTTCACATTAGTCAGTCTTCTTTGAATCGTACTATGTACACAATTACTAATTTCCCTTAATTTAATTATTTCGTACCCAACGCCAACTTTTATATTAATAAAAGTTATAATTATTATTCTAAGAAAATTTTTAAAGTTTAATATAAAAATAGATATGAGTGATAATGTTATACAGGATGTCGTATAGTAAGTGTAATCAATTTATTTATCAAAGCAATCATTAGAAGTGGAAAAATCCTGAAAAATTCAAAATGTTTAAAGATAATTCAAGTTATCTGAGAATTTTCAAAGGAAATGTGCAATAGGAAAATAATTGTAGTCAGGCGCAGTAGGCGCATAAGAATTATGGAACCGTAGAACAAATGGGCCGTGGTTCAAATCCAGACCGGGGCTACTTTTTTTTTATTTTTTTTTAAATCCTACAGCTGCGAATTACAAGTGTTTTTTTTATTATAACGTTTTCTAAATCAATTATTATGTTAGGTAAACAAAAATTCCATTTTAGCGAATATTTTGCTAGTAATGAAGGACGAAATTATTTTATTGCTAAGTGTAATTAAAAAGGAATGTTTAAGAAGGACATAACATTAAATTTTTATCTTTAAATTACTCATAGACTTGAGATATTTCCTTATCTTAACATAACAATTCTAAACTAACTGTGTTTGTGTATGTTGTACTTATTATTATACTGCAAACACAAATAGAGTTATTATTTACGGTTATCGACCTAATATTATCTTTAACTAAAGATTTATTTTTGGTTTTGTAATATACGATTCGGATATTATAATACAGTTTAATTTAGTATCAATCCTAATGAAGATGAGAACTATTTTTTTTGAACGGCATATTTATGCACATTTCGGAATATTTATGCTCATTTTACGTGCATACAAATCCAAACTCTTATTATCATAAAATGTTTAGGTCAATCTCATAAAGGATGAAACATACCGATTCGTCCGAGTAATTCGAGATGTTGTCATCATAATCCTCATTAAAATCGCATTTAACAATTTGTTTGGAAGGCAGTTTAATAGGTTCTGATGACCTTCTCGCCCAAGGCATTTCTGTTCGATCACAAACACTATCGCACACTTTAATAACAAAGAAGTTACCACCGGGAATAAATTTATTCGCATAAGTTTAATCGGAGCACCCGGGTTACACTGAGGCCCCAAATTGAACCCCCTAACTTTAAACGTTTAAACATATGGTAAAGTTCGCAAAAAAATGTTAGAAAAATTGAGATGACACCATTAGTTGTAATAAAATATCATGGTTGGTGCGATCCCAGATGTTGCCGCCGAACAAATTTTAAAACTAGCACCGAGAGCACAACCGTGTTGTTGGTTTATTCTGGATGCATTACTTTATCCTCTTACAACCTACTGAGCACTAACAGTGTGTTGCATCCACTGGTAACTCACAGCAGTAGAATTAGTCACCAGGGCCGGGTTTGTCATATTGATGATTTTTTAGAGGAAGCAGTAGGAGGATATGGATAGATTTCTAAAGGAAGTAGTGGCTTGCGAATCGGTTCGTCTTGTTTTTTCCGTGTTGGATTTTATCTCAATGTCAATTACAAGCGCTTATCTCTTTTCGTGTTATTTGCACTTAGACTTCCTTGCATTCTTTTCTGTTTAACATATTTCATCACTTATATACAGATTATTCCGTTAAAAAAAAGTATTATACGCGTATTTCGACATAGAACCGATCAGAAAAATGCAGCAGGTACCATAATCCCACATGCAGTTGCACAATAGGATATTTCGTAAATGACTGATTGCCCTCATTCCGTCACCCACCTACGCCACTGGCACTGGGAACACTAATTAAGAAAAAATACTAATCTCAAAAAAACTGTATCAAATGTAATAAAAACTTGCTAGAGGTTTTTGAATCAAGTTAGGCTCGTTTGCCTGACCTCTATAAATTATTTATTGCTGTAAAAATAATGTCGCTACATTTTCTAATAAACACCTGCATCAAAAAACTATTTTTTGAAGAGATTTAAAATGAAGTTTTTATTCATTTGGTTTTTTGCCAAACAGAAAATGAATTATTGTTGTGAGTCAATAAAATAACCGATCTAATTATGAAAACCTTTTTTTTAGTAGAAAAAACTTGGCATGTGTAACAGAATTTTATAAATATTATTATAAAACTTACCTACCACATGCAAAATTGTTTACTCAGGGGAATATAAAAAATGTTGAGCTTACCTGTAACAAAGAAAAAAATTATTAGACAATTTTATTTGGCGAAAAATATTTCTGATTAATCAAAAACTGGTTTCGTACTAAAAAGAACGTTTTTGGAAAAATTCGCCGACCAGAAACAGATAACTAAAGGCTAACACATACAAGTACTAAATATTCAAGGCCTTAACAATTTTATTTTTACGTAAAACAATTTGCGCGTCAATGTAATACAGCAAACCTACAATTAAGTAGATTCTGTAAAAGATAAGAGCAACATTAAAAACAAAGAATACAAAACATCCATAAAATACAGCAACCGACAAGGCCAACACTTTTGTTACGCATTAACTATTTACAGATACAATAAAATGACAAGAATTTCCTGTGATAGTAAAAATAAATTAAATTTACCACAAAAACAAGCAATTTTTTCTAGAATAAAAAATAATAATAAAATACTAAATATTAAATACGGTCCTGTTAGTCTTTTTGTGTTAGGGTGCGGGTGGGATATACGAGGGGAGAACTTTTTAGTCGGGGTCAGGGAGAGAAGACCGAAAAAGCCAGACGTAGGGATCTGTCAATGCCGCATTTATTGGTAAAAACGCAACGAAAGACTTGCTGCAGTAAAACAGCTATAAAACATGAAACCTTTGCTGAAAACAGCTTTTAAAAATACATTTCAGAAGAATACTCGGTTTCTTAAATAATTATTTTAATTAATAGTATCACTGAGGGTTTTTTTTGGTTTAGATTTGTCGTTAAATACCGTTCCTTAATCTGAATCTTTGAATTTTAGAATATGACGGTTTTTCAAAATTTCAGGAAATTTTAAATGCGAATAATTCTAAATATTTTGTTCGAATTGAAAAATTTTAGAGGAACTTTTTGTTCGTCTGGAATCCCTAAATACCATTTTTTAATCTGAATCTGTCAATTTTGGAATTTGGGATTTTTAAAAATTTTCAGGATTATCAAAATGCGAATAATTCTAAAAATGCTTGTCCAATTGAAAACTTTTAGAGGAATTTTCTGTTCGTTTGGAATCACTAAATACCGTCCTGTAATCGGAATATGTCAATTTTGGAATTTGAGATTTTTCAAAATTTTCAGGATTATCAAAATGCGAATAATTCTAAAAATACTGGTCCAATTGAAAACTTTTAGAGGAATTTTTTGTTCGTTTGGAATCATTAAATACCGTCCTGTAATCGGAATATGTCAATTTTGGAATTTGAGATTTTTCAAAATTTTCAGGATTATCAAAATGCGAATAATTCTAAAAATACTGGTCCTATTGATAAATTTGAGAGGAATTTTTTGTTCGTTTGGAATCGCTAAACACCGTCCTGCAAACGGCATCTGTCAATTTTGGAATTTTAGATTTTTCAAAATTTTCAGGATTATCAAAATGCGAATAACTCTCAAACTATTGGTCTAATCGAAAAATTCTAAAGGAATTTTTTGTTCAGCTTGGGCCATTAAATAAAATCCCATAATCATAAGATTTTTCATAATTTTCAGGATTTCCAAAATTCGAATAACTCGAAAAATATTGGTCTAATCAAAAAATTCTAAAGGAACTTTTTATGTAGTTTGGGTCGTTACATACAGTCCCATGACCCGTATCTGAAACTGAAGTTTCGAACACCCCTTGAAATTGATAATATTTTCGAACTTTCAGGTTCTATTTTTAAATCTAAATCTTAGAACATCCTGTATATAAAACCCATAGAATGCAAATGAACTTTGAAGCTTTTTGAAAATAAAATATTGCATTTATACCTCGAAAATTATAAATTATGTCCAGCAGGAGAGGTATAATATTTTTCCCAAATATTATTTTCCCCCTTATTCACTTCATCCAAAGAGTGTAATATAGCAACACAAAATTCAAACACAATAAAAACGTCATTTGTAGTCATATCAGCCTCCCACAAATTTCTCATTCATATCCAGTCCAGAGACCCGACTTCGAGCAGTTGACATCTTCCATATTTTATGGACCTCCGGACCTTTTCGACAACAAAAGAAGTTCCAAGTTCGGCACGACAATCCCAAACTCGAGGTGTTTCAAAATAACACCGACATAACAACTTATAGTGCTATAAAACTTGAGAGTGGTGCTATTTGGAATTTTTCTTAAATGACAAGATAGATGACGGTCAATTTAGCAATAGTATCCCAAACGGCACACACATGCGGCAACCACAAGAACATCTGCTAACCCTCTTATTTTAAAATTAAAATTAATGCGGGCGGAATTTAGACATTTAAATGGGTTCAGCGAGGGGAATATGAAATTACAAATTTGCAGAAAGGGAAGGAAATTTATTCAACAATAAGTTGCTGTTAAAAACGTTATTTAGATGCTTTAGGGAAATCTCATTTTTCTTCAATTTCATTATAACTGATTTATGCTAAATGTATACTACACCCCGGAAACGATCAATTTAGATGAAAAATCTAATTAATACGCGGTAGAAAATGGAAACCCAGCGCAGTACCAGAAGGGTTTATTAAGTGAAGCCTTCAAAAGTGACATTAATATTCAACCTGGCACTGCAGAAGGTTTCCTGTAGAAGAATCTTCACCAAAATGGGCACTTCCGTCAATAAAAAAGAAACGTTGTGTCGGAATGATCTGTTTAGGGAAGGCTGTAGCAAAGTTCAAAGGAGGAAAAGAAAGAAGCAATTAAGTTTTTTTTTATGAAGCGCTGTTACTTTGAAACCACGCCGGTTTGCTATTTCTCAGCTTGCGGTTTTGAAGACGCTTTCTTACCAAATACCACGAGGCTGCATACAAAAGTATTCGAGTTAAATTTAAATTTAAAAAAAATAACGACAAGATAATGCAACAACAATCAACGCTTGGTAAATGTTATCGCGGCCTAGCCTTATCTTTATTGGGGTTTTGAGTGCAAAGGTGTCTTTTGACCGGTTTTTATTTTGTCATCTGATACAACGAATAAACATTTATTTTATAGTCCATAATTATTACAAACAGAACAGAACATAAATTTAATTTCCACAATATAAAATATTTTAATCCTTACAACCAACATAAAAATTTAAATGAATTAAACCTTGAAGGGTAGGTTAGAAGTCAAGGGGATGTTTCGAACATCTCGTTAATTAATCAACATGAAAACAGAACACTTACCCTTTCAGAAGTGAGACAAACCCTTCTAGAAACGTCATCTGGAATTTTTGGGGGGATAATAAAAATTTTTCGGCTTTGTAGTTTAGAGGGCGCGCTGGCAAAACTATTTGATCTTAAAATCTTAATATGTGTATTGTTCACTTTAACCACTTTATATTCATCATTTTGTTCAATAGTTTTTGAACGAAAACTACCACCACAAAACATTTTTATTAAACTCACTTTAATAATTAAAATTGCATAACGTTCATTTTTCGCGAACTATAACTGTATTGGTAACAGTTGTATACGTGCAGCTGCAAGGCAACCACTAAACGAAAAATCTCTTGACCATGTATTTTGTGCCTCCTCTTACCTACGCTCACCTTTATTTAATTGCAGCAGTTATAAAAGCACGAAACTTGTTTCCAAACAATAAGACAGATACAAACATAGGTAGGTGCGAGAAAGATGAAAGGAAAGTTACGCCTTCGTGTTTGAAATGGTAGAGGAAGTCCACACAGGTAAAAAAGATAGAGCCAAGTATATTACAACACATGCAATGTGTTAAAAGTTATAGTAAATTCTATGTTGCAATCCTTCCTGACTCAAAGCAATAAGGATAGTGCTATAGGATTACGTAAATGAAAATTCAAATAAAATAAGGGTAATGTACATACGTGCATAAATTGTTATTGTACCTGAATACAATGGAAACCAGTACAGTCGAGGAGGAAATCACTTGACATGTCAAATTAATTTTTATAACACCATCATGGACTTTGTATTGGGTTTCACCGCGATTCATGATGATGATTCATACTCTACACGCAATATAGAAAAATAGTACAAGAAAAAATTATAGTAGTACCCCATATCCGAAATTTATTTATACTTGCTTCCTATATTGTACTAAAGATATAAAAAAAAACAATTATTATTATGTAAATAAACTTCCGGCAAAAACTGGAACAATTTAAAAATCTCTGTAGGATTGGTACGTACTTGAAAGCGTTATGGTTCGGTTAGTTTATAATTATAATACAGTACCATTATATTCTGCAAAGGTAGATAAAAACAGGAAAATCAGCAGTCCGAAAAGTAGCATCAATTTTTTGTATAGTCTAGGATTTGTTATTCAAATTAAAATTTAATCTCGGAACTTTTTGCAAAAAATAAACTTCAATTAATATTAGGAAACCCTTTGGAAAATGAAAAATCCAGGAAGAAGGTGTCCAGAAAAGTTAAAAAAAACTGAAAAACTTTCTGAAAGGAAATGGATTAATCAAGTTACCTGAAGCGGAACTTTTGAAGAAAAACTATCCACGAGGAAGTTGGAAAAAGTTCTCGCCTTTACAACTGGAACGTTACGTTTTAATTAATTTACTGCAGTTTTTAAATAAAGAATGCGATTTTCTGTCTTAGTTTTCTTTAATTTCAACCCATTTTTACAGCCAAGATGCCCTAGACTACCATAACTTCCCCCAAACTTCTCAGATACAACCAGGACTTCCACACACTCTTTCAGGATTATCCAACGACTATTCCAAGCCCACCTAAAACTCTCAGGAACTTCTCCTAGACATCCAGGACGCCCCCTACACTTCCCGAAAACTACCCAGACTTTACAAAGATTTCCCTAACATCCCCAGAACTACCCAGCAAACTTCCTACATGGTTTGCCCCTTTATTCCAGACAGGATACCATTTCTGCAGAAACAGACCAAAAATGTTTAAAAAATCGTTCTGAAATCCTGGATGTCGTCACAAACAAGTTGGGGGTTGTGTTATTGTATGGAGATCAGCAGGAATGAAAAGGTACTTTTATGGACCAAAGGTCTGCAAAAAGGAGAGATCTACTCGGTTCAAACAGCAACAAAAAGAGAGATCAACGGAAAGCAAGGCAAATTTTGGAAGAAAGCAGAATATCGTGCTCGCCAACACACTTAACTGATCTTTGCTAGTACACCCCTCGAACATATTATTCGCATCGCATGTAATTTACTGACGTTCCCTCGTATAATACAAATACAAATAACATTTCGTAAATAAATGATGTTTCATCACTGATAAAAGTAAACTAAAAATTATTTAAATGAGATTTGTTTTAAAAGAGTTAAGTAGTCTTCATTTATATTCAGTTGATTTCGTAACGATTTAAAAGGGCTTCAACTATGAGTGACATGAGACTATTGGTAACTAGATCAACTAGATTTGTATTCAGAAAGACGGCTTGAGGATGAAGTTTGATTACAACCACTCGCGGTATGGCTTCTGAAATTCAAATTGTAATTAGTATCGAACTATTCCGTTTAACAGAGATTATACAAAATTGTTTTTAGAAAGAACTTCTCATTAGACAAATCCACTTGGAATAATTACTGGTCAGAGTAATTATTGCTTTCTGGAATAACGAGGTGCCGGGATAATTACTCGCGTATTATTTGCGATTGCAACAACTGCCACCATTTTTTATTTGGAACACCTGGAAAGTTATATGTCGAGTTTTTTCAGTAAAATACAGCTTGACGTTATTAATCATTGGATAATTACTTCCAAAAAGGGTTGCTTATATAAAATAATTATAATTTATAACCCAGGACTTATTTCTCTATCCTAGAGATTAACCAGGACACCCACAAAGATAATCCTATGGTTACTGGAAAAAAATATTCAAGGACTTGGAATGAAAAACTAGAAGACAGCGAAGGGGTTGAAACTAAAGGACCTCAGGCCCAGGAGTTCTTTGTGTATCCTGCAGATTTTGAAACAGTCTCAAAGGCAAAACCGAAATGGTCGGTTTCTTTCAGATTTCGAAGGTCACCCCCGTTTCCTGGTCATACCAATAAAGTCATCAAAGATATAATTTTAAAAATTGGGGTGAGCTCATTACTGGGTACCACCTGGATTCTTCAATACGTCTTGATTCTATTAGCGCCTGTTAACTCGAAAATTAGTAACCTGACAGGTAAATAACAGACTTTCCATTTAAATGAAGTGAAATTACCTTGTATTATATCTTTTCTGAGATATATCAGGTTAAGGGTGTCACAGTCTGATGATTATCGTATCACATTTATTCAGAACATTATTCTGTAGTAATTATTTTACCTTGGAGAAAGTGTACACCAAATCTAATTAACAAAAGTATGTCATCTCACACAAGCGTTAAAGATAAAAAAAATAAATGCTTTTAATTGCTCCTGCATGTTAATGATATATTTTAAAATTATCTATCAGTTTTCAATAAAATTATGAGATTTATGTTCAGAATTTTGTGACTATTATGTTGATATTGTTCAGAAAAAAAGTTTGCCATAAATATTCATAAACTACACACGATTATAAAATAATGATTACGTTGTAATTAAAATGTTTTACAAATAAATGGTGTGGCGATCTATAATTATTCTAAAGTCAATGGTATTTTATTAGCATTCGAGCAAGAAGTTCTTGCATCTGCTGGTTTGAGGCGGGTGTCTGCACCTTGCGTTTGCCTTTACCTGCGAAGTCACCTGCCTCTACTAATTGATATCATATACTGGTTAATGTCCTCAAAACGAGTCCTTCTTACATAAGACTTTAACAGCAGATGGACAATTCACGTGTCACTGCACCGTAAAATATACTAGGCAATAACAAAAACAGATTGATTTTTAATTAACAAGACTCTAGGCGTTAAAAAAAAGAAGTTTTGAAGGTCAATAGGAAATGTTACAATTGCAAAATTTGGAAGAGATAATGATAGGTTAGCATTCTAGATAATAACTACCTGGATAAAATAACTATTTGTAAACCCAGAAAAAATTAAAGATAGAAAAGCACTTATTTAGGAAGGGCAAAATTCAACAGATGCTGGTCGTCGTCCATATGGCCCAGCAGCTGCTGAAGAGATTACTCCCTTTTAGATTGGGGCTGCGGGGGAGGTGAGGCAGACAGGTGGCACACGTCTAGGGCTCGTGCTGTCCCAGAAGCACTGTACCGTGTACAGTTAATACAAAACGCTATTTCATTGCGGAAATATACGATTACAAAATTAGAAACCATTCTTCAACAGCCGACAGGAACGTGAACGCGATCGAAAACTGCGTTAAGTACAGATTTAGCAAGAAACGCCGCCGTCGTCGTGCACACTGGGTCATAGCTCTCTTAAATAATTCCGGACTTTGAAATAGAACCAGCCAGAGAAGGGTCAAACATGATTCACCGGCGCCAAGAAGAAGTCCATTCACTCGGACCTCCAACAGAAAGTACTCCTTGAGGAGAAATTATCAGCTCTTTAGAATTGCTTAGGACAAGGTTTTTTTCTTTACATTCTTTTATGGATCTCCAGAGAATAAAACGAATTTTTAATGTAAATATTATTATTTGATCATTATATTTCACCTCGGAGGGAACAAACCTGATATAAAAAATATGAGTCATATGTTGAAGGTTACTTTCGTATCGTTGATGAAAAACACGCACGTGATGTGGGTAAATAAAATCCCTAGGGGAAAAAAGTCTGTATAGTAGAGGGAACCAGAAATAAAATAGTTGAGGAAAACAAATCAAAAACCATGTGTTCCATTTCAATTTTTTTTAATAAAGGCAGAATTCAGAAACATTCAGGGATGGATCAATTTTCTTTGAACCCCTTTGGCAGTCCAAAACTGAAACCAAGAACATTTTTGAACCCTCTAGACTGAAAATTGGAAAAAAAAGTCATAAAATGGAAATAGTGGGCCGAAGGGGTGAAAAAGGCTAACCCAATTTGGCACGAAGCAGGAAGACGAACTTGCAAGATATTTTTTTTAAATGAATGTTCGAAGGTCCACATTTTTTGTGTCAGATTTGGAAGGCCAAGGTCCTTGGCAGGTTCGCAATTATTTAAAACCCTAACTTACATAGCTTACTGGTTTGTACAATATTGTGCCCGTATGGAATGTCCGATCTAGCGCCAGATTACATGAGCAGGAACGCTAATATAAAATAAAAAAAATTTGTAACTTTTCTGTTATAGTTAGATACAAACCAACCAAGTATTTTTTCGATAATCGTGGCAGATGAAAAAATTGGGGGGGAGGGATGAGGAAAATTATTCCTCTTCTTACTTCTTTATTTGATTTTGTAATGGATCGCATTTTCTAGTCTTGTATAATTTTTTGATCGTTAAGTTTCGTAATTTTTTTTAATATTGATCCAACACCCTGCGCGGTTAGTTCCTGAAAACTTTTTCAAATAAATCAGTTGCAGTTTTGCAAACTTTCAAGAGATCTAATGTTGTTGATCTCGGTTCAATGTTTTGGTGTGGGCTGTAAACGTTTTTAAAACCAACTTATCACACCAAGAAAAGAATCAACGATCTCGCAATTTGAGAAAGTCTAGACAAACCTCTGGAAAACAACAAACCGAATGACTAAGCCAACCCCAAATGTATATAAATGTAACAAAAATAAGATTGATCAATCAGCTGGAAAGGATTCAAGGGGGGATTTTTATTAGTCACTTGTTTACTTCCGTTTTGGTCTGTGAGTTTAATAAAAGAGCAGAACATTTCACGTGTTCTTGGTTTATTTTAATAATCTATCACCCCTGTATGCCTTAATGCCTTAACCTTCTGTTACCGACGATTTATCCTTGTTAAAGGTTCATTTCGACGATGTATAAATTGCTATTGCGGGTTGGGTGCACAACCTTATTAAACGGTGATTGTAGAATGATTTGTTGGTCATATTTGTAATCGATAATGTTGATGATCTTTCATCTTTAAGCGTGTATCATAAAACGGCTCTAAGAAATACAATTAAATTAAAATGGTTAACCCCCTACAGCGGTTTTGTAATGCAATAATAATAAATTACAGTACAAACGTACTATCCCGCTATATTTGAATCTGAATTGTAGTATTGTTTACTGGTTGCTCCAAGAAGAATAAATTTGTTGATCGACGCCGAACAACCTTAAGGAAAACCCATAAGCCAACGCAGTATTTTGGAACTTAGACGAAAAACGTAGACAACACATTTTTGGCTACTTTCCCAACAGGTTGTCAATCAAATTAGCCTTGAAATATAAACCCTTCTTATTTATAAAATTTATTTAAAGATATTTTCAGGAAAATTATATGAGTGGAGGAAATTCAGAAGAGAACAAATAATTTTCTGTCAGAAATACAGAAAAAAAAACTCGTCCTTATCGATCATCCAAATTTTTTCTTAAATTAAATTTAATTTTTTGTTAATAAAATTTAAGGTTTTTTATCACGAAATGTTGATCTTTTTTTTGTGTTTACTGTCAAGTTAGAGAATAAAAGATAAAATGTGTCACTCATGCTCTTTTAAACTTTAAATTAACAGAGCTGACAGTTTTGGACAGGTGTGAGGGTCAGTCAAACATTCCCGGGGGTAAACCCGCATAAGAGGGTTGTGTAAAATATGATATGTTTTAAATTAGGGTTTCTCATCTTTTTTAAGTGGTTTTGCAGATTGGATTTCGGATACAAAATGTTACTCAGTAGCAAAATACATGATATACATACGGAAAGCTTTTTTTTCTTCATGAACAATTTTTTTTGTTGAATGATATTGATATAAAATGTTCAAATGTACTTGTATTTTTTTTTTGTTGGTAAATATGCCGAAATATGCACTTAGAATAATTCCCATCCCTATTACAGAACTTTAACACTCTTTGTCTTTTAAGTCTTATCTATGACTGCAAGTGTTCTTATTTATGCAATTTATTTAATTTTATTCGAATTACAAAAGAGAATCGCTAGGAATTAGCGTTTATAATTTTCGGAAGAGGAAGTAACCATCTGATATGCTTATGTAAAAGAATGGCAAGTTTAATCTTTTCCCCATAATCTATTTTTAAAATCTGGTGAGAACTACATAAATGTTAAAATTTAACGTTACGAAGCACCTTTTATGCAAATTTCTTTTTATTTCTTCATTACCATATTATCTTTTTTTTTATTTCCCCTCCTAAACATAAACATAAATAAAAATTAATAACCATTCCATTTTTAACACACCTAGACTTTTTTTTCATACCATAAGGTTCTACCAAAGCTCTTTTTTATAATCCTCCTACCCATATACCCTAAAGGTTTAAACCGGTACTTGTTTCCGTCTTACATAATGTATGTTTATCTTATGTATAATGCATTAGGATGATTTAATGTACGATGCACTTAACCTACTGTGTGCTTTAAATTTCGATGTGCCTTTTGTTATCCTTGCTTATAAACTTGTAATAGTTTGTTTGTTTACATTCGGTTATGGTGGGTAAATCATAACTTTGATTGATTATTCAATGCACGTTTCTATTTAAAAATTACCTTGTGCAAAATGCATACTCAGAGTTAGATACAGACGTATTTAATTAAAGTTTAAGTTGAATCGTTAAAGAATTTATATCACATAAAATAATATTATCATTCACTTAAACGTGTTGCAAATTCAGAAACAGAATACAAGATAGGTATCTACCTACATTCAGAGGAAAATTAATATTTTAATTTGTCTAATTAAGCGTTAATACAATATTGAGTTTAAATTTAATTACCTACCACGAATCAACAAAATTAAAAATCCTTGAGCTAAAAACAAAAATGCAGTCTAAATTTTTTTCTATATCACTATGCATTTTGTCTGTTCTAGAAATCGAATGCAACGGAAAGTATTTTTAATTAACATTTCGGATTTTTCAACCTATTATGAAGTGGTACGACCCTGGCATTTTAAAATACAAGAGATACTCTCTGCCTACTAAAGTTTAAACCGGCAAGAAGCGCGCCTGTAAATACCGAAGAAGAAAAAAAAGCGATTTGTTAAAATCAGTTTAATTGTTCATATTGTAATTTAGTGTATATAGGTCAAACAATATGATTTATATTTTTCTAAAATTTAGGTTCCATATAAATAAAAAAAATAATTTAACAGTTCTTAAAACAAAGATTTGTGATGCACATCGCGTATTACTTGTGCCTAGATTTGGTCGATGCTATTCTCGTAACACGTTCCTCTCATCCGTTTCCTGTCTACAATAACCCTAACTTCATTTTATTAACATCCGTATTTTTTTTTCGTATTCTTTGTTTCGTTCCGCGCTGATACTGAAACATCACTTTTTGGTCTATGATCTTGACCCAAACGCCAACGCAAGAATAAACGCATCTTTAAATCCCAAACAATGAATGATTCGCATTCTTGGCGTTTTTATGACCAATCTAAATAATTTTATTTAGGTCAGATTAATTTACAGTTAACAAGTAAAACTGTAACTGTTTAGATGTGTTTGATGCCCCCGCATAACTGTTAGAAAACATCTCAATCAAAAGATCATCCAATTAGATAAGGGTCATGTTAGATCTTCTGGGAATTTAAGTTAAAAATATATATTTCATAAAATGCTTGCTTTAATAATGAAAATAATAACTGTTAATAATAAAATGATAAAGTATATTAATTATAATTAATTGTGTTTATAATTAATTCGTTTAAACAAAGACTGTTTTTGTTAAATACAGGATGTTTGAAATTATGGTAATCTTAATGGGAATTTTGAAGCTATATTTTTAGTGTAATTGCGATTTTTAAAATGTTCACTGAAAAACTAATTTAGCAAATAAATTTTTAGTACCTAAAGCAGATGGCTAATAAAAATATAAAAGAGCGTGTCATTATCAAAAGCATACATAATTGAATAACCCTTTATGCAGCAACCACTTGATGATTTTTATGAAGTAGTATACAAAAATTAAAGAGAACGTTCCTGAACTATAGGAAACAATAACTTGCCTGAAGTAAATGTTACAGATTCAGTGAATATTAATTTCAAGGTTTTTAATTAAAACTTTCATGCAACACTTCTTTGTGATAAATAATAATGTTCACTTGTGAAGGAGGATAAATGACTAATGTACACTTCAATCGACCTTATTATTATACAATATTTATTAATAATGATAAATTATTTATTCTAAGACACTTATAGGTATCTACAATGTATTATGGAAATTTATTTGGATCTATGAAAAGAGATAACAAAACTATTTTGTAGTACGACAGAATTTAAATTCGTTGGTCATTGAGCCTTACCAAAAATAGTTAACAAACTTCATCTTTGAATACAAATTTAATATTAAAGCGGATAGAGACAGCGCCTGCAGTGACCCAGCAGCATATGCATTCACAAGTCCACTGGGCGCCCCAGTGGACTTGTGAATACAATTCCTTTTAAACGAGTACGAACCTGAAATTGGGTTTTCTTAGGAAAATTTTCTGAACTTTCATTTCAAGCACATGTCTAGTAAGTACATCCGAATTAGCATTATCCGACTGGGTTTATTTTAAGCTACAAAATGTCATAGACATCTGTTTCCGTGCAAAAAACTGTTTATAAATGCTAAGACATGTGTGATTTTAATAAATGTCCCCAAGCACGACAAATTGCAGTTTTAAAAACACGAATCTCTCCAGAGGGTCAGCATAACATTAATTTTCAGTCAACAACAATCAAATGGCTATAATAAAATAATAAACCACACACGAATAGAATTTATAAATCCATTTAGGTACGAAATTTGAATCCCCCACTGATTATACTCGATAAGAACATTTAATGAATTAACATTCTAATTTTATATTTCCATAAATGGTTAGGAAACCACTTCGAAATTCTATTTAGAAATAAAGGGAATGCGGAGAGCATAAAAGACGCCAAAATGGCGTGAATAGTTTTAATTTTTTTATTTCTAAAAATGACTATAGTGACTTATATTATATTTCCGCGTGTTCAGTATCCATGTCGAACTAACCAATCAGATTGTTGTTTAAAGAAAACCAATTATAGATTCTAATGCAAATCTGAAATGGCCACAGGCGTTAAAGAAATGGCACCTGCCGCCAGGTGTAACTTTTTGATTGCCAGATATACATGAAGAGAATTTATGAAGAGCACGCACCCGTAAAGCCACTGGTCTCTTATAAAAAATTACTGCAGTTTTGCAAGATTTCGAACCTAATTGGTAGTTAGCACAGGTATCAGTTTTAATTTTAAAGCAAGTCTTACATGAAATTTTATTTCCAAGACGCTAACTGGGACATGTGTGGCTGTTATAAAAGATAATTAACCCATTTCGCTCGTGCAGACTTCGGCTATAACTAACTCGATTTTATTTTACAAGCACCTGACTGGATATGGATTAAAGGATGTAAAAAAAAATTAAAAGCACTTGTTTTGTAATACGATTGCAGGCCAAACCAGTTCTACAGATGTCTAGACTCTAATCCTTTCTCCTGATATTATAACCACCTCCATGACTGATTATTTTTGCACAAGAATAATATAATTTATCCTGCATATGTAAAATGAGAATTTAATTTAAATCAAAATCCCTTGAATACTATCGAGAAATAAATAAATAATTAGAGGGAGGATTTGTATGCACGAAAAAATATGTATTAAAAAAAAGTTATGAGGGGAAATAAATTATTTTGTGACTGAAAACATTCGCTAACAGAGTATACGAAAAATCTACCCTTAATGAAGGGTGGTTTAACTTTTTCGCTATTAATTCTACTTCATGCTATGAAAAATATTTTCATCCCCTTGCAAATCTGTTATTATTTGAGTGCTGACCTTACTCTTACCCTTAGCAGTTCGGGTTCTAAATATTGATATTTCTTGGTGCTGAAACTTTACTGAAAGCTCCCGAGTGCGACATCGCAAAGCAAAATGAGGAAAGTCCAAGCTAAGTTTCAAACCTTCAGTTCTTCGTAGTTGGAAAGTTTACAACATTGGCGCTACCTTCCAAGCTCAGCTATCCCGCCAATTTTAATTCAAATCGTTCAGTAAAACATTTTTTAGTGTTTGTCTAAAGGGTTTTAGGAAAAACCGAGCAATGACCCAATATGGTTTGGGGTAGTTCTCCAGGAAAATTTGTTCAACTTTCTGGTCCTTTTTTTACAAGAAAAAACCAGAATCACTTCTTAATTTTTTCTTCTAATAAAACATGGATGTGGGTCTTTAAATTTCTAAAAAAAAATCGCATTTCCCTTCTAGTACCTTTGGGGAATCTTGAATTTCGAAATCAAAAAACAAATCCTTGACTGAACCTCTGAGAAAACTTTCCTTTTAAATTTTCACGTGACAACACATCGCAGAGATAATAACATGCAGTGCAATTCATTTAAAATAAGATACGGACGGGTACGTAATTATCCCGTGACTATGACTGTCAGTGTAATAAATTAAATTAAACACGCAATAAAACCTTTATCTTCACAACTTTTTGCATATTTTCATTTTAATTCTGATAACTTATCAATAGAAAGCGGATTTTTTGTCTGAAACCCAGAAAAAAAATTCAAGAACATAAACAGCAATTTTTTGCTCGAAGTTAGCCAGTTATCGGACATAAAAATTTTAATGCGTCCCCATGATTATTTTTAAGGGAAAAATTAAATTTCCGCGCGCGTATTTTTCAATTATTCAGGCTCGATTACCTCCTACACTTATCAATTATCATCTCACCTTCTATATTCGAATAGAAACCCCTAATCTTCCTCTAACCACCATAACCCTCATATCAAGATGGACTGATGGAGAGGGTTTCTATAACACCCTCCATGTCAGTTAACAACTCTTGAAGAGAATTGAAAAGCTAAGTCTCCCTCCCGCCCTTCACATTCCATTTCGTAAATGTTTAGGGTCTTATCAAGTGGACTATGATCAGTCCAAGAAAATGTAATCGCTTGAACATCAAAGTCGGAATAATTTAAATAAAAGTTATACAGAGCCGGATCCGCGCAGTCTATTCAGGGTGAAAAAGCGTAGGTCGCTCAAGTAAACTTCTAGGTTTATGTTTTTCATCAATTCACGGAGAAGAGGCGCAGAATTTATTTCTTGTTCAGGCTGACATGTAACGAAGTGTCAAAGGATTGGTGATGCCACCGCTTTGCGGGATCGACAAAGTTTCGTGTAACATATGGGAGGAGCATTTATTTACTTGAGGAACTAACTTTCAAAGTTTATTTCCTGGGAACTCATTCTGTAAGTGCACCTTACCTAACAGGGTGTAAAAGATTTAAGTAGCAAAACCTTAAAGCGATCTACTGAAAATAATTAATTAGAATTTTATGTAGGGTACGCCAAAATGGTTTGATTATAAAAAAACGTTACGTCAATCAATTTTTTTTTACTTTAAGTAACTTTGGTAATTACATTTTAATTATTTTTTTGGTTGTAATTCCGGTATCTAATTAAAATTATAATAAGGCTTTCTTAGCGGACAGAACAGAAAATTTCCTCTTATCAAGTTAAACCCACGAAAAATCTATCCCCTAGGAAAAAATATATTCTCTTCATTATTATATGGAATTCATTCTGACAAAAATATTGCTGAAAGGAAATGTACCGGTGTGACTTTTGATAAAACTCTTTTATGGCCAACGCTTTTTTATTCGCGTATTCTATTTTCCCTTCATACATTTGCTTTACAGCGTTTTGTTAAAAAAAAAAATAAATTGATGTTGTGTTACTGTATGACTTATGACGAGCATTTTCCTGACGTGTTTGTTTTTTTCTGTTTTATTTGGGTTTTGTTAAAGCAAACGGTTTTCACACATGTTGACATCACGCTAAATATTTTCCAAGCTTTTTCCTTAAAACTGAACTTTATTATAGGCTTTAGGAAAGGTATGTGTCCAATAAACTTCTTAAGGGTAGACGTGTTTCGACGTATATCGTGGTAAAACAGGGATTCGCTATTGAGAAGTTATATTGACTTTTTTTCAGGAAATTCATTTTCCTCCACTTTACTTAATGAAAGTATTTTTAATTTAATTTATTAATTAGAAAATTGCGATGCTTAATCCTTATAATAAATTTACTCTACAATCAACAAACAAAGATAGTACTAGGTATTAATCAGATTTGGTTCGGCTTTCCTTAGTTTCATTGATCATTAGTAAAAGATATAATTAGAACAAAGCAATCGATAGGACTACGATGTCAATGTCAATACTCGTACGTATTAATTACTAAAATTAACTTTAACGGACGGTAGCAATCGTCAAGTGTTTATTTATGAGCTGTTGAAAAGTAATTTTACGATCAGCAACTGTAAATTTTGGAATGTCGAGGAAGTAATCAATTATAAAACTTTTTTTGTTACTGTCTGTCTTCTCATTTACAACAGGATTTCAGTTACAAGACCTGGTGTCTGCTATTCGTATGAAAGCAACTTTTTACTCATACGAGCTTGTAATATTAGGAATGTTTATTAAAGTTTACAAAATATTAAGGGTAGTTATGCTCATATAAATCTGAAATTTATAATCTACTAAAAGCTATTTCAGGCTTTGGTCAAACTGAATTAAATCGTGGCTAACACCAACATGTCTAATAATTTTCATCCCAGGATTAGTGTTTGACATATATCATGGTAAAGTAGAATTAGTAATGGAGATTTTAGACATTCGCATTAATAACAGTTAGTTAAATGAGATATTTAATGTAGAGGGTATTGTGAAAAGTCAAGGTCCAATAAATATTTTATGTCACCACATGCAATGGATTAAAAGTACGTTACAGGAACTTATCATGAAAAAATCAATAACAATACTCAAAAAAATTATTTTGTAATGGTCGTGAATAAAGTATAATCCTCATTACATGCTCGTTTTCGGT
Source organism: Hemicrepidius hirtus (assembly GCA_963082805.1). NCBI lineage: Eukaryota > Metazoa > Arthropoda > Insecta > Coleoptera > Elateridae > Hemicrepidius > Hemicrepidius hirtus. The sequence continues at coordinate 1,257,818 of OY720164.1, forward strand.
AGATTAATTTTTGTACTAGGAATTTAATCCAAATACGTTCAGTTCCAGATTTTAACCATTTGACAGGTCTTGAATAAGTTCAAAGGCATATCTGATAAGAGCAGGGCGATTTTATAAGGAATCCAAGAATCCAAGAGAGTTTCTGCGTCTGACAGAAACGAACCAAGAAGACAAGTGAATGAAAATAGGAATAAATACAAGCAACCACTTGAGTAGATTGGTTCAGCTCCCTATTCCAACAAGTGTTGAAGTCACAATCACAAGGCGCAACCACAAAAAATTCAGAATCCTTACAAGAAAGATAATGTTTTCAACAGAAAAATAAATTAATAATGGTTTCTCCAAACGGAAATGTAGACAAGTATTTTAGAAGTTTTCGCAAAGATTTCTCATTAGAGAAATTCTTGGCGGTACCAAGGGAATACGGCACTCATCTTGCTAATGAAAAGTTTTCAACTTTAATTAATTTTATTTCAAATATATACAAATTATAAGGTTTTCAGTTGGAAAAATACTTAAAAAAGTTTTAAAGACATTAACCGCTTTCAGAAAAAAAAATTAGTTTAACAACTCTTAATTTTTTTCCTACCATAAAAATTCATATTTAAGCTTCTTTCATGAGGCCCGAGTTCGTTGGGACTTTAATAACAAAATAAGTACACGATTTATTTAAAAAAATAATAATAATAATTCATTCTAAATGTGTTTTCGGTAACATTTACAATCGCCTTGGGGGAAAATATTTCAAGAAGTAACCCCCCCGCGAGTGTTACAAGAAAGTTTTGGCAATTTCGGTGATTCATTCATCCAACAAACGCGATCAGTTTCATTATAGTACTTCTAAATACGATGCTAAGAGCTGAAATAAGTAGGAATCGCAATTTAGTGCAGTGCAGACTAGGGTAAATTAGGGCTGAATAAAAGAAATCCATTTTGAGGGTTGCTAATGAAAATCAGTGGGATGATTCAGAGCGTAATAATTGCCAGTGTTCGTGGAACTGCATGAGAATAAATACTGCAATCGTTATGAAATGTCAATTTACACTGAGATAGAGCATAAATAATATTCTATTATGGGATTTTCTATTACATAACAAAAAAATATAGCGAATAAAAAGGGAGAAATCGCGTGATCGTTATAATTTTGCCCGTGACACGAATAGCGCCCTACGTGAGACGGAATTTACTGTTCTTTTAATTTATGATGCATATTTTTGTCTATTCCAGGTATTACATAAACTGCAATTCATTTTCTGGTCTAATAAATTGATAAAACGTGCCTCACGATGCAGATTTAAAACACTTCCTACGATTACTTGCTTCATGCGATTAATACAATCCCTTACGTTTCTATCAGGCAGCTGAAGGTAAAGGAAATCTCACTGGAACAAAGAAATCTGGAAAATCCCAGGAAATGTAAGGCCTATATCAAATTATAGGCCTTAGTTTCTTCTATCAAAGAGCCAAAGGTTAAGAAAATTCCGCCAGAAGGGTGGAAGGTACAAATTTTTGAAAAGAAAACCCCGTTTTTGAAAAATATTACGAATTTTTCTTAAAACTTTAAAAATTCCTGGAAGTCGCTACAATAATCCTAGAAATTCAGGGCCTACAGCAAATTGTAGCCCTTAGTTTCTTCTATTAGAGAGCCAAAGGTTAAGAAAATTCCGCCAGAAGGGTGGAAGATACAAATTTTTGAAAAGAACACCCCGTTTTTGAAAAAGACTGCGAATTTTCCTTAAAACTTTAAAAATTCCTGGAAGTCGCTACAATAATCCTAGAAATTCAAGGCCTACATCAAATTGTAGCCCTTAGTTTCTTCTATTAGAGAGCCAAAGGTTAAAAAAATTCCGGCAAAAGGGTGGAAGGTACAAATTTTTAAAAAGAAAACCCCGTTTTTAAAAAATATTACGAATTTTCCTTAAAACTTTAAAAATTCCTGGAAGTCGCTACAAGAATCCTAGAAATTCAGGGCCTACATCAAATTGTAACCCTTAGTTTCTTCTATCAGAAAGCCGAAGGTTAAGAAAATTCCGCCAAAAGGGTGGAAGGTACAAATTTTTGAAAAGAAAACCCCGATTTTGAAAAATATTACGAATTTTTCTTACAACTTTAAAAATTCCTGGAAGTCGCTACAAGAATCCTAGAAATTCAAGGCCTACATCAAATTGTAGCCCTTAGTTTCTTCTATTAGAGAGCCAAAGGTTAAAAAAATTCCGCCAGAAGGGTGGAAGGTACAAATTTTTGAAAAGAAAACCCCGTTTTTGAAAAATATTACGAATTTTCCTTAAAACTTTAAAAATTCCTGGAAGTCGCTACAAGAATCCTAGAAATTCAAGGCCTACATCAAATTGTAGCCCTTAGTTTCTTCTATTAGAGAGCCAAAGGTTAAAAAAATTCCGCCAGAAGGGTGGAAGGTACAAATTTTTGAAAAGAAAACCCCGATTTTGAAAAATATTACGAATTTTTCTTACAACTTTAAAAATTCCTGGAAGTCGCTACAATAATCCTAGAAATTCAGGGCCTACATCAAATTGTAACCCTTAGTTTCTTCTATCAGAAAGCCGAAGGTTAAGAAAATTCCGCCAAAAGGATGGAAGGTACAAATTTTTGAAAAGAAAACCCCGTTTTTGAAAAAGACTGCGAATTTTCCTTAAAACTTTAAAAATTCCTGGAAGTCGCTACAAGAATCCTAGAAATTCAAGGCCTACATCAAATTGTAGCCCTTAGTTTCTTCTATTAGAGAGCCAAAGGTTAAAAAAATTCCGCCAGAAAGGTGGAAGGTACAAATTTTTGAAAAGAAAACCCCGATATTGAAAAATATTACGAATTTTTCTTACAACTTTAAAAATTCCTGGAAGTCGTTACAATAATCCTAGAAATTCAGGGCCTACATCAAACTGTAGCCCTTAGTTTCTTCTATCAGAGAGCCAAAGGTTAAGAAAATTCCGCCAGAAGGGTGGAAGATACAAATTTTTGAAAAGAAAACCCCGTTTTTGAAAAATATTACAAATTTCCTCAAAACTTTAAAAATTCCTGGAAGTCGCTATAAGAATCCTAGAAATTCAGGGCCTACATCAAATTGTAGCCCTTGGTTTCTTCTACCAAACAGTTGTAGGTCAAGAAATGTCCACCTAAAGGGTGTAAGATAGAAACTTTGAAAAATAAAACCATAATAACGAATTTCAAAACAAGCCCCAGACATTTTCTGATAAATTTCTTTCTCGTCCCTGGGTGTTTGTGATTTCGTTTAGGTTTAAATGTTAGAAGGAAAAAATATTTCCTTAGCGTGTATAATAAAAAAATTAATTTTATATAAAAATCCAAGATCTCATAAAAAAAATTGCCGTTATTTAAACAAGTTCTGCAAAATTCTTCGCCGTTTGTATTTAAAAAAAAATGTTGGTCAGCTGTGCAAAATAGTTTTAATTAATCAATAAAATTATTAACGATTAAGAATGCTTACTAGGACGCAAAATAACGAGATCCCATGACAGTTACAAGTGGCCCTAATATTTCTCAATAACCGTTAATTACGTAAATCTAAGATTTATGACCTTGCAGACGGAAGATCGAGTCTTAATTGACGCTTTTCCCTTGGGAAATATTCTTAATGTTGGGGAAAACAGCACGGAAAGGTGAAGGAAAATAAATGCATTTCACGACACGCAAAGAATAATGCATTGTTTTCTGATACCATGAAGTAAAACCTCAACAGAATTTTGTCAATATTTTATGTATTATATTTTTTTTTTCACGGGAAGTTATCGATAGCGTTATATTAACATAACGGACGGGACAGAAAAATTTCCAACTCGCGTAGGAATCGAACCCACGATCGCTAACCTGAAGCCTCAATTATTTTAAAACGTTTTCAGAATTAATCCAAGGTACATGGATTTATTTCTTGATTGTTTTTGAATGCTGCATAATTTCTTCGGATTTGAATAGCCAGTATTGCAAATGCATCGAGGATAAAAGCACTTAGCAAGTATAATATTCAATATGCAGCCAGTGGATGTATCAGATAAGCGGATATTGCACTTTCACATAGGCGCCGGGCGCTTATAATAGTGGCTCATAATCATCGATTGCATTAATTGCAGAAGTAGCCGCTGCGCATTATATATCCCTGATGGTTCAGAAGAGAAAATAATTTAATCAAACATGTGTTTATGAAAAGCAAAGTCACAAGTGTTCAGAATTTACGGTCGGTTAGATATTCAAGCGAGTCCCCATTCAATAACTCGCAGACCGTCCATTATGAAACAAAATTATTTGCGTCAAACTGTTGGCCTAAATTTACCTTCACATAGTAATTAATGTTTGATTTTAATCAAATTTCCAAACACATTTAAAGAAAATTCATCAGGAGGAAGGGTGGAATAGTAAATATAGGGATGTAACAATAGCTGAACAGTCAGAGATTGACGGTCACTGATTATGAAGTTTCCAAGCCTTGGAAATCTGCAGTTGTGGTGCAGTGGACTAAGAAAACAATGGAAATTACTAATTTCAACTTGCAGTAGCGCATGATGTAACCGCAGGGATGGGGTAGTGAAATGCCGAAATGAATAATAGACATTTCATTAAACTTGTAAAAGGGAATGCAAACATAAGAAAAGAATTCCGTAGAGTTTCAAAGCGTTACAAAGAAGGAAAATATTCGTCGTCTGTAAATTTGAAACAATACCTAATTTTTTTATACAAGTTTTTTTTTAAAGTCAATTTGGTTCGTTAATATGAAATGAAAGAGAACGAAAGAAATGTTCTCTTTCAAACTTTACATTTGGTGGAGGCGCCGGAAATATTTTTTTTCAAACTAGACATTTGGTGGAGACGCCAGAAAATTTCTCTTTTAAACTTTACATTTGGTGGAGGTGCCGGAAAATTTCTTTCAAACTTTACATTTTTGGTGGAGGCGCCGGAAAATGTCTTTCAAACTTTACATTTTTGGTGGAGGCGCCAGAAAATTTCTCTTTCAAACTTTACATTTGGTGGAGGCGCCGGAAATATTTTTTTTCAAACTTTACATTTGGTGGAGGAAGCGGAAATATTTTCTTTCAAACTAGACGTTTGGTGGAGGCGCCAGAAATGTTCTCTTTCAAACTTTAGATTTGGTGGAGGCGCCGGAAATATTTTCTTTCAAACTTTACATTTGGTGGAGGCGCCGGAAATATTTTTTTCAAACTAGACATTTGGTGGAAGCGCCGGAAATATTTTCTTTCAAACTAGACATTTGGTGGAGGCGCCAGAAAATTTCTTTCAAACTTTACATTTTTGGTGGAAGCGCCGAAAATATTTTTTTTCAAATTTTACATTTGTTGGAGGCGCCAGAAAATTTCTTTCAAACTTTACGTTTTTGGTGGAGGCGCCGAAAATATTTTATTTCAAACTTTACATTTGGTGGAGGCGCCGGAAATAATTTATTCAAACTTTACATTTGGTGGAGGCGCCAGGAAATTTCTTTTCGCTAGTAATTCCCGAGAAACTTTTTTTGAACTTTACATTTTGATATTTTTAGAGGCCAAAAAAGTTATTTAATCTTGATTTAGTTAGTTTCGTAATTAATTTACGTGCAGGTATTAAAATTTTGTTTCCTAAACAAAAAATTAAACCTTACAACATCACAAAATGTTTACTAATCATTTCAAACGAATTTACTCGTTCTTGAGCATTCATTTACCTGAAATTATGAACACGCTTACGATGTTTATGATTACGACCGGTGAATACTTATTATCCTCATTATGTAACCATATTTACAACATTACATCTGTTTCATTCCTATGTAAACACCATTTAAAGCAAGGCAACTATTTTCTTGAATTATCATAATGGCTAAGCTCTTAAAATAATAATTTGTTTTAATCCTATGACAGAAAACGTTTCGAAATCATGAAAGAAATTAAAAAACATAAAACTAGTAACAGTACCAAGATTGGCTCTGCTTTACATTGCATTACTTAAACACATTAATATAAGTTGAGAAATGGGTATGACCTGTGCCTGTCAAATAGGAAAACAAACCAACAAAGATTTATGATTTCAAAGTGATATAGTAGTAACCTAATTTGGTTAGATATTTCTGAAATGTATCTTAAACAACCTGTAAACGTGTTACCGTACATAATTAATCAGTTATCCAACTACTAGAATTAGTTTATTAGATTAGATCGCATGACTAGGATTGTGATTGGTGCAAATGCAGCAAAAATGTTTTCAAAACTGCAGGGAATTGTTCTAGAGAAGCAGCCAAAGAGAAATTATGGATTATGTGCAAAGAAATTACATTTTTATGTTAGATTTATCTGAATCGTAGTTCCTACAGGAAAAAAGCTTCAATAAAAAACCAAACTATTCAATGGTAATTCGTAATAAATTTTTACAGAGCAATAAAAAGGAAAGACAAACAAAAAAGCTTGGGAACAGAATCCATGTAGGGAAATTCCCTTGAATCACCCTGACTAGCAAAATGGAAAACAAGTCGATTGAACATTCTGCAATAACAAAAACATCCTGGGGATCCTTGTCTATTCAAACGACACCCCTGCTACAGTATTAGAACCACAAAATACTGCAGTCATTCATAAAACGAAATGTCGAAGTATCCTCCGAATGCAAATTTGATATCTAAGAAATGCGAAAAAGGGGGTAGCATTAATACAAACATCCTTCTAGCAAAGAATAATTTGTAAATTAAGGGAAGTGAGCAACGGAAATGCAATGGTCTCGCTTACAATAAACGGTAATTCGAAGTTCCTGATCAAAATTGCTCTCTCAGCACCTGAAACCCTATCTTGTAGTTCTGGATTTCCATTTCACTAATTCTAAGCTATTTACTGGCGAGATAATTAAATTCTATTAGTTTTCCCAACTCCGTGATCTAATTTCCATCGCTTCAGTTTCCTACATACAAAATTTAACACATTTCGACTCGACTTTCATTCATAATTAGATTTGATTTGCCCTACTTGTTGCATTTAATATTCGATTATGATTGGAAATATTAATTTCATGCTAGAATAGAAAAAATAATAATCTATCCACACTCACTAGAAAACAAGTTTAGAACGCAACGCAACAATATCAACCACGTTTTCGTAATTGAAAAGCGTTTTCCGGAAAAAATTAAAAATAGATAGTTCAAGCGAAAATATTAATACCTAGCGTAACAATTTTTAAACCATAATGCAATTGTAATTTTTTTTCTAACCTTCACTAAAATTAATTCCAAAGCAAGGTTAAAATTTCATAATGAATAAAGTATTTATTACTAACTACCTTGTTAACTATCCAAATGACCTCTGATATACAATACATATTTTTTTTTAAAACACCAGGATTTTAAAAAAATAAACCTCAGCCATCAAGGCGGCATAAAAGTCAAAAAGGTTACGATTAACACTAGATCATTGTGTTTAAAGGAAATATTTTATAATAATTAATAACAGAATAATGCATCTATTTTTTTTATGTAGGGTAAACACTGATTAGGAATAGCGTCAATAATAATGTAAAAGTGCAATAACATTGCTGAGGATTACACGCATGCTACAACCTCGGTACTACTATTTACAGTGGGCATTGTGTTCTCCTCATGTCGTAAATGGATTAAAATTCTTGATAAATCAAGTGGGTGTTACTAGGTGTACACATAACAGCGGCGTACGCCCCTGCCTTCCTTCAAACTGATAAAAAATTAAAAAAAAATTCATTACGAAGTATGGATCTTAAAATTTTATTTTTCAGCGATTACGGAAACTTGTTTTAAATTGTTGCGTTGCACATCAATGTTTTAGTTTGATATTAAAATATTCAGATCTCGTTACGAATAATTTGCCTAAAAACTACAGACTTTCTTTAAATCCTCCCGTACGCCACTGATTAATACTAAACGAAGGGGCAAAATTTCATGGCCATTTCAAACCTCCTTCATGTGTACGTTTATATCAATAAGGATTTAAATTCAAAGCATCCAAAGCTTGAAGTGGAAAAGACATAAAACACCCCCAAATGACGATTACGATTGCAGTGGGTGCATTTGTCACTACATCGTAGCTTCGCCCTTCATAATATATGTCTCGAAAGTGATTCAACAAAATTCTATCTCGCTTATACCAAAATAAAAAATAAGAAGAAACGAAACGAGGAATAAAGTTCGCTGGAACTTATGCCGTTTCAGTTTTATTAAATGAACCGTGCAGTAATGCATTCAACAAACAGAATTTATTTTCTATAACAAGAAGAGGGAAGAAGTTATGTGTTTACGTAAAACTTTCAAATGTGATCTATAAATAATTCGAAATGTTATTAAAATATTTCTTCCTCCTTCGCCTAAAATTAAAAAAAAAATCTTTTGCAGATTCGAAGGCAACGAGAAGAGATTTCGAGAATATAAGTGCTGTACTTAATCGATATTTGAATCAGTTGAAATTACCTTTGTTATGACAATTGATGACCATTTTCGAACCTAAAAGCTACTTTAAAACAACTTTCCTCGGAGATTGTATTGATTTTCATTTTATTTTCACTTTACATTTTGAGAATTTATGTTATTCGATGAAGGGTGATTAATTTTTCACAGCAACAAGTTTTTCTTATAAGAAAATTCTTCCTTAGAAAAATCACAACTTGTTTATTGCCGGGAGAATGCTAAAATATTTCCTTAAAAGTCGTAATATCCATTCAGCGGTTACTTGCACCTTGTGTAATTAGATCTGAGGTCATTTCGGCGTTAGCCACCTACAAGGTTAAAAAATTAACTTCCAGGCCCTATAAAAACCGTGACAAAATAAAAAAAATAATCACTTTCGCTGGTTTTATGTTAGAAGGTGTCAAGTTATATTACCAATTTACATTTTCCTACCTGTTATACCTATCTCCAAAACACAGCGGTTCCAGTGTTTAATAGCTGACCTTTTACATTTCAGACTGTAAAAATTGCCAAATTAAGTCGGAGTCATTTAAGCACGTTGCTTTTTACGGTTTTGACTTTTCACACATCATGGGTTAGCTGATTAAAAATTATTAAACACCTTGACTAACCGTTTGGTATTCAGAAAACTTGGCAAGTTTAGTAACAGGCGCCTTTACATCTATGGACATGTTTTGTGTGAGAAGAATTCTTGTATAAGACAGTTGCATGCTCATCATGTCAATCGGCACGTGCAATCACTATGAGAACAGACTACATACATGCGTTTACTTATAGTCAACAACAACGTATAAATTAACCCTTTTTGGGTTTGTTTCGTACCGCCTTCTATTTCCAAGACCATACATAAAGTACATGTCTGCGATCTTCCATTCTTAATAAAAGTGACAACTATTAGAGAACTATATTTGATACCTGGGCGCGTATTATAAGAAAGGCATGCAAGGATTGCAAGTCTATCAACATTCCCGATTGCATTTTCTCTCTTGGCATATATGCTTCCTGTACTTTAATAGCATTTATGTAAAGCATTACAAGAGTATCCATAAATCACAAAGTCATATGTTTTAAAAGACATCTAATTAAAAAAAACTTTGTTTATTCTAAGACAGCTTCCTAATTAGGAACGGATCGTTACATTCTCTTAACACCTCCTGATTAGATACGAAACGGAAAAAAGAATGAATAAATAAAGAAAAGATCTTTGCGAAATGACTAAGCGTAGAATTCTAAGATGGCACACCCTTACGAGATGCTCCCTTAGCAAAGGCGTACCCTGGGGTGTTCCCCTTGTTTTGATGTCCTGTCCAACAGGAAGTTCAATCTATGCTGTAAGGCCGGAAATGCATTCCTCTTTGTTTTCCCTAGAATTGGCAGATTTAGAGGATTTTCACATAAGGATTCCAACGCAATCTTAAGGGGTGCCTACTATTTTTTTTCCTGTTCGTGTAATAAATGTTATCGTAAAAATAACAAGTGTTTGCATTGAAAGTGCAACATGTGGTAATACTTGCGTTGAGTCATTTTATTTTTGATTCTATTGTTAAAATAAATCGGAAAAAATATAGCCCGGATACTTATCTCTTAGATATACATTTAACTGTCAGTTTAAACCGAGATGCCCTAATATAGAAACTTGAATCGAACATCAGAAAATATTTGTTCAATTTCAACAAACATTTTATTCGTTAACAGTGTCAACATAATTAACCATAGAATAACATAGCAGGCTTTCAATTTCCCCTATTCACCTTCAATTTAATTGGATTAGCGCCTACATGACGATATTATCATTTATTTACAATAATAGATTTTGAACAATCAGATTCGAAAAAACTGGATTGAGTAACGTATCAAAAATTTATTTTCATCTAAATAATCAAGGATTCTTTCATGCTTAAGGGGGCCATGCACGTGCAAGTAAGTTTGAACGTGTATGGCTAGCTTAAGGTTTGTTGATTTTAAAATTTGTGGCTAACGTTGCCTTTTTTTCCAAAATACTCTTAGCACTCGGCAGAACTGAATATTTTTTCGTGTCTGATCTGAGGGGAAGAGAAGCAAAATACAAATTCGGCTTTAGAACAATCTTCGCCGATTAAAAAAAATTGTCCTTGTTTCGAATGCTCTAATAAAAAATTACAAAACCAAATTACAGCATTTCCAACTGTACTACATGGAGAAAATAAATTTAAAATGAATCATTTGCAGGTCTACCGACATTAATTACAATTTACGTTTGATAATACACATCATAAATCAATATTAACTTATTATTCTGTTCCCTTTTTTTAAAAATAAATTCCTATAATACTTTAATTCAGGATTATCATTTCTGTATTTCTTAGAAAAATTCTTATTGCAGCAAAGTAGTAAATAATCGGAAATTGGGGTAGAGAAACTAAAATAAATCAAGAAATGGGCGGAAGTTGATAGCAGAATTAACCCCATCGGTGTAGTTCCACCCCTATGACGTTTACAACGTAAGAAAAACATTTGATCAATGGATCTGGAACGGTTAAAGCAGACTTTTATAATTTTTAAGGAAAGGAAGGAGCAGAACTACGATGTTAGAGGTTCCGCAGATAATCAGATTTACAAGCACTGAAGGACGAGTCACCTTTGGCAACTAACTTTAGCACCACTTTAAGTATTTATTAAAAAAATCAAAAGGGTATTAAACTACCTAAAATCCAAAACGAGACCCTCATGTTAAAACAATGACCCACAAAAGTCTTTTGAATATAATAAAAGCCACCGTGACATTCTTTATATACGCACTTTTTAAACCCTTCATGTTGACAGCTATTATTAAAAAATCTTAAAACTTTTTTTAAGGTCTTGTCCCTGTCTCAATTTAAAAGCAATTCGATTGAACTATACCTTGCTCGTACACCGTTGTAAAAATACTACCAAACTTTTTAAATAAAAACCTGCGAAATTTTTTTAGAGAAAAACAGTTTTCAGGGATAAATTTAGAAACGAACACGAACGAGTACATGGCAACGGTCTCATTAAAAGGGGGTAAATTTAGCAACCGAATTCATCAAGTGATTCATACAGATGGACATACGATCTATCTTCCTATTCGATTTACGTCTTCGTAACCTAATACAATGAATCACAGCAAGTGTTAATTGAATTTCAGTTTATGGAAAATTGGAAGAAAATCTCGTCTATGACTAGTGCCTTTTTCCCCCCCCATACTGTTATATAATTTATTATTTGATCATCCTGTATAAATCATGTTCATAACTCGTATGAAAAAAATATAACAATATGCCTTGTATTATTTACGTAGGCAATAAAAGATTTTATTGATAACGTAATATAGTTTGAATGACAGCGGGTTGCATTAAGGGAATAGAACCGTCAACAATATTTGATGGCCATCATAATAAAGTCAGTGTTCTTCTCCACGTGAAGTGTGAGAACTATAGACTTGATCATCACCCAGATTAAATTCTTTCTAAAAATATTATAAAGACTGCATTTAGATGTTTCGATCAACCTTTTATATTTTAAACGCCCACCTTTCAAAAATCATTCTTGTTTATCGATTCCAATTGTCATGAAAAGAACAAGAAGTTATTGGCAGAAATAATTATGAGGAGTATCGATAACATATTTGTATGAGTCAAAATCTACAAGAAATATCCCGAAATTTGCATAAAAATCCGAACCCTAATTATAATAAAATTCCTTCTTGCATGTCACTGTTAACTTCAAAGCTTTTACCATAATTATATACGTATATTTATGAAAAATTACTACTCTTGGGGCATCAATTTAAAAGTTTCACAAGTTTAGCACGCGTGTGGAAATTTCATAAAGTACTTAAATTAGTTTAAAATAAGTAGGAGGTACTCAAAAGGTTGTTGTTGTCTAATAAAAATTGAAGGCGTTATTAGATTGTATCTTGTACTACTAAAGTATTCACAAGAAGTTCAGTTAGTAGGTAGTTACAAGGAAATGCGGTGGTGGAGGCGCCAACTGACCTTATAAACCATTTTTGAATTCGTAAATCGAAATGTCGAATTTGTTTAATAAGGAAATTTTTAATTAAAACGATAACGGTACACAGTAGTGCCGAAATTTTTTTATGCAGAAAATGAACTCTGGACGCATATGCAGCGAAACTGCAGGATTTTCTTTACAAAAAGCAGTTAATGATGAGGTGCAATAAATACTTCTTGCTGATTACAATTACCAACCTTTCCACACAAGTGATGATATCTACCAGTATTTACATCCTTCGGTGTCAAATTTCACCTCCTTCTGTACTTTTACAGAAAAAAATATACCCTGACTATACATTTAACCATAAATTACAATAAGAAGACAGACAGTAAAAAAAGTAAAAAGAATAATAAATCTACTGACACATTTACCTTGCATGCGTATAAACCTGGGTTTTTATTTCACAACGGTTACTTGATATTTCTTTAAAAGGATGAACATTCAAAAGAAAAGAAATAACAACCAACACAATATAAATGTGATTGCTTGCTAGGTAATCTGTTACCTCTTTGATTGGTATAAACACTTGGTATTAATAAATATCCTTGAAAATATCTAGTCCTTGGTATTAAAGATGTGGGTACAATATTCTCGATTTTGAAAAAGAATTGCTTGTTATTTACCATCTAACGGGAACTTGCTGTTCCAACAACTGAGAAGAATAATAGAACATGCTGGGTACCTATATCATTGATTAATTTATTCAATTTCATTGTAAATCCTGACAGTTAAACCATATTTTAAGTTTTGTGGTTTGTAAACATTATGAATCGTTTTATATAATAAATTATTAGTCTACTATATAGATTTTTGATCGATGCGATATCTTTACTTTAAATAACAATGGATGTTATTACAGGGATTTATACTAAACGTACCCGGTATGAGGCTAGTGGCGCGTGACGTCATCAACAATGCAAGACGCGTATTCTAAATGGAAATATAACGAAAACCGCACTAGATAGGTAGAAATATTATAAGACCAATGTTGTAGCAAATAAAATTTCCTATAAGAAACTCCCGGAAAAGATTTGTCTAAGGGTAATAGTTTGGGCCTGGGAACAGTGAGACTAAACACATGTGTACGCTCTATTTCGTCATCAACCATCTCTATCTTTAAATGGAGACGTAGCAAAAACCGCGCAAGATAGCGCAAATAATACAAGACGAAAGTTGTAGAAAATACAATTTCCTACAAGAAACTCCCGGTAAACATTTGCCTAGCGTTATTAGTTTGGGCCTGGGAACCGTCAGAATAAACACATGCGCGCGCTTTATTTCGTTATTAACCATCTCCATCTTTAAATGGAAACGTAGCAAAAACCGCGCAAGATAGCGCAAAATAATACAAGACCAAAGTTGTAGATAATGAAATTTCCTATAAGAAACTCCGGGAAAACATTTGTCTAGCGTTAATAGTTTGGGCCTGGGAACCGTGAGACTAAACACATGTGCGCGCTATATTTCGTCATCAAGCATCTCTATCTTTAAATGGAAACGTAGCAAAAACCGCGCAAGATAGAGCAAAATAATATAAGACCAAAGTTATAAAAAATAAAATTTCCTACAAGAAACTCTCGGAAAGTTATTCTCTAACATTAATAGTTTGGGCCTGGGAACCGACAGACTAAACACATGTGCGCTTTGTATTTTTAATACATTCACAAGCACGTTAGCTCGCTTTCATTTACTTTCACAGCCGACTTGAAGCTCTGTACGTTTCAGTGTTTTACACCAGAAACTTTATTATCAAAACCCGACTGTGCAAAACATTCGTAGAAGTCAAATCTTTTTTTATTTATTATTATATTATTGTCTCGTTGTCTAAAAAGAAAAGTTCTTTGACTTTGCGGTTTCAATTGTAATAGAAACCGCAAAGCATTCCGCCAAATTTCAAACAAATACAAAGAGGCCTGTAGTAGGACAGAATTAAATTAACCGGGGGACACGAGAAGTGGCGCCAGCAACGTTGTGGCTTTAATTGGGCTGCTTTCGAACACGAAAATAAATAGCGTGGTCGTGGTAAATTTAAAAAGAATTCCTCTTAAGTAAAAGTAAACACAACGGTTTATTATATCCGAACGAACGAAATTCCGAAAAAGGATGCGGTTAACTAGCTAGTGTAGGCATTATTAAAAATATTATCTTTAGTTATGTATTTTTTTAGCATAAGTGATAAAAAGTTATACCTAGATAAAGATAACCGTGGTTACAAATCGTTTTCCGAAATGCTTCCTGTATAACAGGAAGCTTGAACGTCCTTGTTGGTAAATCATTATTGTTATTCGTTAACACGCAAAAATATATTATAACAACCTTGGTTGAAATGAATAATTACCAAAATTATAGTTTGGGAATAATCATTTTGTCCCTCACTATTATAGGGAAAACAAAGCAGAAAATATTCATTGCGTTTTAAATTTTCTAGACATGAAATTTAAAGGCTTGTCAGATTTGGTTGGCTTAATGACGTATCATTATCGCTGAAGTCTATTGAAGAAGGGCTTAGACCTCTTAAAAAAGGGCGTGAAAAAAGTGACTTTAGGCTCTATTGTTTAGTTTGCAGCACACCCACAGACCTAATAGACTAGATTTATTACGGACACGATAATATCAACCCTGGTATTTCTTAAACCCACATTTAATAAACCGCAAGAAACTTGGGCCACAATGGAAAATCCTAAAACAAATCAATTGGCTGTACCCCCCAGTTTTAAATTTTAACTCAAATTTGTATTATTTTCAAAAACAGAACTCATTAAAAAAAATTGTAGTTCCTAAATTTAACGTCAGACTTTCTTTAGATTTTTTTGTGAGTTAGAGGATGTAAAGGGCTTCAATTTGATGTACCAACCAACTCCCTACTACTACTGTGAGGACGTTTATGATTTTTTTAATTTTAAGGATTTTTTTTATTATTTTAAAAAACTGCGGCCATTAAAAAAACTGTAGTTCCTAAATTTAACATCAGACTTTCTTTAGATTTTTTAGTGAGTTAGAGGATGTAAAGGGCTTCAATTTGATGTACCAGCCAACCCCCTACTGCTACTGTGAGGACTTTTACGAATTTTTTCAATTTTAAGGAATTTTTTTTATTATTATTAAAAACTGAACTCATTAAAAAAATTGTAGTTCTCAAATTTAATGTCAGACTTTCTTTAGATTTTTTAGTGAGTTAGAGGATGTAAAGGGCTTCAATTTGATGTCCCACCCAACCCCCTACTGCTACTGTGAAGACTTTTACGATTTTTTTCAATTTTAAGGAATGTTTTTATTATTTTCAAAAACTGCACCCATTAAAAAAATTGTAGTTCCTAAATTTAATGTCAGACTTTCTTTAGATTTTTTTGTGAGTTAGAGGATGTAAAGGGCTGCAATTTGATGTACCGCCCAACCCTCTACTGCTACTGTGAAGACTTTTACGATTTTTTTAATTTTAAGGAATTTTTTTATTATTTTCAAAAACTGCACCCATTAAAAAAATTGTAGTTCCTAAATTTAATGTCAGACTTTCTTTAGATTTTTTTGTGAGTTAGAGGATGTAAAGGGCTGCAGTTTAATGTACCACCTAACTTCCTAGTACTACTGTGAGGACTTTTACGATTTTTTTAATTTTAAGGAATTTTTTTATTATTTTCAAAAACTACAGCCATAAAAAAAATTGTAGTTCCTAAATTTAATGTCGGAGTTTCTTGGGATTTTTTTGTGAGTTAGAGAATGTAAAGGGCTTCAATTTGATGTCCCACCCAACCCCCTACTGCTTCAATTTTAAGGAAAATTTTGACGTGACGTGTTAAAGGGAATAAAGACCTATTTGGTGTACCCCCTAGTGGGAACCTTTTACCACGTAAAAATATAAAATGAAAAGGTATTTGAATTATCAGGAGTACGGATCGTCAGTATATACGACATCCGGGAAATAAAGATAACGCCTCCTCCCTGTCGATTATTAAAAAAATATTCCTCTTCCTACACGTTTCTAAATACAATTCTTGCATACAAAGTGGTAAAGAACAATGAATTAAACTATTTTCGTTTTATAATTACCTCTCATGCACTCAAAAGAATGTTAAAATCTGACGTAGGTAACCTGTAAGGCATACGCAGGTGCTGACTTTATGATGCACTTACTTTCTGTACTGCTATGAACTGAAACAGGTGCATGTTATGATTATCGCTGAGAAATATACAATCCCTCTCTGGGTAATCAATTTTTAAACAGAGTAAGGAACTTACTAATCAAAATAAAAACATTTTTTGTAGGTACATCTCGCTCATAAAAATCTTAAAAAAATCATAAATAAATATGGGGTGAATATACCTGCACATCCCTAGCATACTAAATGTGGGCGATAAAGGCGTTATTTCCTTCAGTAAATTGATTATATAACACTCGGTTTCGCGCCTGTGTTGGAAAACTTTACACGAGTACTTGTTTTGAGTAGGTATTCAAGGGTTGAAGAGGGGAAACGGCCTTTTTTAAACAAAGTAAAGAACGAGGGAATTTTTTATTTTTTAAACCAGCCACAAAGTACAAAACGTGCACAGAATTTTCCCCTTTTAAAGTTCATGTGTGTGTGTGACGATGCATTAGGCATTTGAAGTTTACCTAAGAGAGAATACCGCACTCCTAAAAATGCTTCTGTAATAATATTGACATGCTTTTGATTTACTTATTTTTTTTTTAAATTGAATCTAGTATTCCCGAAATTTAAGGCCATACTTTTGGTACTATCCGTGTCTCAACGTATTATATCAAGTCAGTTCAGAATATTTCTGGTACGACGAATATAATGAATGTTGGTCAAGTTCGATGGCCTTATAAGAATATAAAAATAACAAGGAAGAAATAAATAAAACAAGTTATTGATTAAAGAGTGATCAGGCTATTTATGGTCCAGAGTTACCTTGCCCCAAGCACAATTTACCGTTCAGATCAATCGATCATTCGGACATCAGATTGCTGCAAATGGAGAACAATTACTGTCCACCACGTCAATAAATATTCAATTTAAATTTTCACTTTGAAATCTGCATCAAGCAATCATAGGAAACAGGAATTTAAATTACAAATCAAAAGATGGTTAGTTATAAAATTAAAGTTGTTCCAAAAAAGGAAGTTTCTTGATTTCGAACAGTTATATCTGCAGGAGATTAATTGACTGATAGCTAATTGCATTTGGCTGCTATTAAAATAGATTATAATATACTCATCGTGTACGTAATGGAAACCAAAAAAGAAATTAAAAATAAAATTAAAATTTCATAATCGTGAAAAACATTTTTCTAAATTCGATTTAGTTTCGTTTTAAAATATCTGAAGAAATATGAACCCAATTTCAGTGATTTATATACCCTTCTTTATTAGATTTTTGCCACGTAATGTCTCTATCTAAGGGAAGAATGAGAAATTCTCCGCAACAGCGGGTGTTGGTGTCTCGAAGCCGTTAAAGCCACTTTTACGCTTTCCCTAGTATTGTGTTGCTTTCCCTACACATGGATAACGAACCCTTTTGTGGTTTTGCTTAACTGCGTACCAACCAAATGCTTCCTAATAATGTGTCAACGATAAAACTGCTCTACTTACAAGAAGATGACTGGAAAAATATTTCCATTACCAGTAAAGTTAATTACAAACTAAATTAGTGCAGATGGATGTAAAAGCGCATACGAGGAGCAATCAAAAAGTATTTATTAAAATATGCATTAATATGCGTTCTCGAATTTATTGTAACTTTAACAATTGTTATAAAACTTGGTTAAACCCGCGAACTAACTGAAGTAAGAGAAAATCAGAACGTGAATAACCCACAACAGCTTCAGCGAACTTTCAGTGCTTTCAGTCTAGTAAATTCGGGTACTACTACAACCGACCTCGAAATTGCAGAAATGTAACATCTAAAACTCACCCCTGTTAGATTGTCGAGTTCTCCGAGCCACTCATCTAGAAGCTGTTCAGGATCGCCTTCTTGATCTGAATCTCCGTCCGCTGTGTCCGCACTTTGCGCTAATTTATTCATCTGGAAAAGAGAAAAACATATTGCACTACTATTGTGAAACTTTCCGGTTGCAATTGGAAGCGAAAGACTGAAAGGTGGAATAAATTTAAAAATTTGTTCAAACTAAACAAATTATTTTAATACGTCCCTAGGCAATGAAAATTTGTGCTCTATTAAACGTTCACTTTTACGTTTGTTTTTTTTTTGAAGGAGAGAAAGACAAGGTGAGGTAACAACAAAAAAGGTTACAAATAAAACCGAAATAAAATTCATTCATAATCCAAAGTTAACGTGGGTAGATAACGTAGAAGTGTAACCGAGTAGGCGCCGGTAGAATAGTGGGTAGCAGAGTGAAAATAACCGGAGGCACCGATGTATTCCAGTCATTCCGGTATTTATGAAATTGCAGGGGCGTATGCACCATATGGTCCCCGATAACACACTACACTCTTAGGAAAAATCACTTCAACACGTACTGTTTACAAATGTTGTACTTAAATTTAATAATTATGCCAAAACTAAAGCGATTAACTGAAAACATTCCTGAAATGGTAATAATAATAAACACCAAAGCTTTCAGGGTCGGTTCAAGGAAAAATATTAGGTGCGAGTAAGCAAGGTTTCTTTAATTAACTCTGAGACAATATAAAAACAATAATAGACAAATTTAATAATTATTCCTCTTTTTATGGTTAAATTATTTCAAACTTTTTTTTAATCCTGCCAATCCTTTTAATTATTTTAATTTAATCAAAAAAAGTTTTTCTTTAGAATATTGTATTTGACCGACCTTAAAATAAGTTGGCAATCACCACAACAAATAACTTGGTGATTTAATAGTAACTAGAAAATGAAATCACTGCATGAATAAAATTTAACTTTGGTCACTCCTAAAATTGCAATGGAAACTTGTTGTTTTAAACCAAACATTGAATCATGAAGCAAAATTTCGAATAACAAGCTCGATATTTTAATTTCCCGAAGTTTTGTTAAAATAAAGAGAACGTTCCTGAGGAAGTTGCTTTTAAGGGAAGAGAAATGAAGAAAATTCTGGAAGGGTAAACTGAAAACGGAAGCTGTAGGTTCCACGTTCCTGAAAAACGTTGGAAAATAGGTCGAGGGTCGGACAGAAGAGCATATGAATGAATTTTTCAAAATTTTGACTGTAATGCCCCACAACTGGGAAAGTCGAAGGGAAGTGCACAACTCCACTTTTTTTTTCTTAAAATAATTCCCAATTCAAAGACTTACTATTTTGGATAATATAAATACTTGAAGTAAAATTGGAAAATAACACCGTCAATAGATTCAAATAACAGAAGGCTGTGATCTTTAAAAATAGGTCCTACATCAAAGAAAAAATAACAAATACTTTTTCGGTGACATATGACAATAACATCAACATCTGAAAGTTAACTGATAGATATAAGAAAAGGTTTTCCCTTTGGAACTGTCGACTTGTAAAGCGATAGAAAAACAGAGGATTCAAGCAAAACAAAGAGCTAAAAGGGCACAGATAGGACTTATCCGATACGTCTGTGTAACGTCTGGCCGAAATACGAACCTATATTAGGGTGCTTTACTAAATTAGCCGGAGTTCCTTGTGAATCCACAGAAAACCAAACCCAAAGGTGTTTTTCCCCTTCATGAGTTTTATGTCAGTCGCAATCGCAAAATATGAAATATCCGCCTTCTGTTATATTTATGAATATATTTATGTTAGCTGTGGTTGGCAGTAAATACCAGTAATTTAATAATCCTGTGTGATTTCAACCCCCGAAAACCCATAAACTTAACGGAACTCGCCTTGCTCAAATAACACGCAACCTACATTCCCTTTTTAGGACCAACTACAGCCAATCTAGAATTATTGAATGGTGAAATTTTTCTGCAATTTATTAAAAGAATTCAGGAAATAGATTTCTAAAATATTTTTAGTTTTCTTTCGAATTGAATCAAAATCTATGCAATATAGAAAAAAAAAGATTAATTTGACTAAACTTACAACATTTCTTGACCCTAAGGTACCTATTCTAAATTTTCCGATGTTTTCATGTCCTTGGACATTTTGAGGTCAGTGTGAACTCTGAATAATTTATTACCTTCGTGGTCTTGGGTGTTGGAAAAATCATTTATATTCAGAAACATTTACTTCATTTGTCTTCTCTTTAACACAGGTTTCTAAATATACCTACTGAGTGTTCATGAAAGAATTTTCGTGGAGTTTTTTATTTGTTATGAAAATTCAAAAAATTAATTAAAGTCTATTCTTCAATTAAATCTCGGCACAGTAAGAGCAAGCGAGTGCGAATTAACGCGCTTGTCAATGCACTAAAAAATAGAGCAAGTACGCGTGTTTATTCTGACGGTTCCCGGGCCCAAATTATTAAAGCTAGATAAAAACTTTCCGGGAGTTTCTTGTAGGAAATTTTATTTTCTACAAGTTTGGTCTTATGTCATTTTAACCTATCTTGCGCAGTTTTGGCTACGTTTCCATTTAAAGCTAGAGATGGTTGATGACGAATTAGAGCGCGTGCATGTGTTTAGTCTAACGGTTCCCAGGTCCAAACTATTAACGCTAGACAAAAACTTTCCGGGAGTTTCTTTTAGAAAATTTTATTTTCTAAAACTTTGTTTTGATGTTATTTTAACCTATCTTGCGCGGTTTTCGCAAAATTTCCATCTGAATGCCGCATCTTGCAACGTGATGCGCCTCTAGCCTCACACCGGGTACGTTTCTTTAGCCGAATTTACGTGGAAAACTTTACAAGCCGTTTATTTTTACAATAATTGGTAAACGTACTCTATTGTTGATTATCTGAAAAAATATCTCCGACTTTTACGAACAATAGGAAATCCTTCGTAACATGTTACACAAAATTATTTATTAACTGAAATAAGCGAATGTAAGTCTAAAGCTTGCACGACGACATACTATTGACTTTCTTATTACTTCGACAACTAAACAAGTTCATTATAGGAACGATAAGATATAATGACCATAACTCAAGCAGACCTACGTCGTACAAGAGTACGTACAATCGATTTTACGTCGACAATATATTTATTCTATACCCAAGCAAGTACATTAATTTACAACACAATTCACCATTCTGTTAAAACAATAAATGACTTTGTCGACAATTGAAAAAAAATTGTATTTGCAAATGCAGGACTTTTTTGTTCTCTACGAAGCTTAACTTTAAATTACTAACGCCATCCGTCACAGTTGGTACAATTTCGCTACTGCACCGTTGCAGCTAGACTTTACAGAGTTAAATATTTCAGCAATACCTAACTCTTTCTGCACAAATTACAAATATAAATTTAAAATAACTCAACCTTGAGCGAAAATAGATACGAAATATATTTTCAGTGTAAATGAACGAAAAATAAGAGGGCGGTTTAAATTTGATCCGTAAACGATTTCCTTTACGCGAAAAAAATTGGTCTTACTGGAGTGTAGGTGATACTTGAAAATATTTCTGTAAGTCGCTAATAATATAATGAAGTCCCTTTGTTCAAAAAGTAACTCTGAAAAGGGTTTCCCTTGGAAACACAAGTCTTAATTATTTTATGGACTCGCTCCAAGATCTTGTCATTCAGTATAGCTTTCTCTGAAAATAGCACTAAAAATTTTACTTCGCTGCATTTTCCAGCTTTCAAAGTAATTACAATGTCTAGTATTGCAAGTTAAATAATTTCAGAATTATTTATAGGTAAAAGAAAATCAGGGAAATTAAATTTTCCGATGAAGGTTTCTTAAACTTAATAATAAATTAATTCCGAGAGGGTACCTATATAAAAATATCATAAGGGAAACGTTTTCAAGATAAATAAAATGTCATTGTTACTTTTTTTTATCCTGCGGGCGGACTATACTTTTATTAGCTACGACCGCACTATCCGAGGAGGTTTCTAAATCCCGGAGTTTCGTGAAAATTTATGAAAGATCGAGTCATGGTAGATTAGAAGTCTGCACTGTCGAGATAAGTAGTTTGGACTTTGGGTTAGTCTGAAGCTATTGCTGAAAAGGAAAATGCAAAAATACAGAGTGCCCTGATCAATTATTTATTAAAATATACTTTTTCTGAATTTACATTCCCAGATATGATTGTTTTAAAAATACCTGTCCTAACTCTTTAATAATTGGCGAACTAAACCGAAATAATCTGCACACCCTCTTTACGCCAAGGTATTTTACACCCTACTCTAATGTAAAGTTACAATCTGTATATATAGAGCATGTAACGGTTTGATCAATACTTGCTGTTGCAGGCTGCAGTTTAAACTCGGTCTTGCACTATATTGAGCTTCCACGCCCAACTTACCCATATCCCTTATTTTTGCAATAAGAAAAACCATCAAACCCTCACCTGTAACCCTTAACATTTTATAATCAAGCAAATTGAAACTTTAATTTGGTTAGGTCATAGGAGCGTTAAAATTGAAATACTTTATACAACTTGAGTTGTACCTACTACTATACCGTTCTTCCGCCCTTGCTATGAATTTTTCGAATGATTGCATCGCTATGCGTGCTATCCAGGTCGACAGTTCCTGGGTTGTCTGGAGCTCTGGCATGAAATTCATATTACAGACGAGTAGGAACGGGATGAACCAAATGTGGTTGGAATATTTAATAACTAGGGAGGCATTGAAATTAAGCTTGTCTGTGAAATTTGATGACAACCTGGAAATATATCTGTGCACTTGGAAAAAATAAATTTTTTTAACGGATTAAATATGCAATAAAATTATAAAATTGCATAGAAATCCTGTCCCTATTAGAAAATCATAATAGGATTAACTCATCTACTAACTGCTTAAAAAAATGATGTAAGTATTACGTATCTATGCGGAGGTGACGCATAAAAATGCCTGATTTAATAAAGATGTAGTAAGGAAAAAAATTCATCACATGCTTCATAAACGCACGCAAAAGCAATTCAATCAATGACAATTTTACAGAGTGTAAAGCCTAACAAGCACCTCTTGCTTTTGATAAATATACTTTCTGAAAGTGTAACATATGCAGCAAGCTGACGGAAATCATTTTTCAGAACCAACCCGGCTTTTGATAAATTTAACCCGTCCATCAAACTGAGCAAAAACTAAAATAACGTTAGGATATAACATAATGCTGCATCATTCGCTTTTCTTTGTGTAGTATTACCCATAGCTCAATGTACCAAAATTTTCAGAAAACTACATCATTCAGATTTTAGAAAAAAATAAAAGAAAAAACCTCTTTCACAGTCAATTACTTTGCAGTTAGTTCTTCAGGAACTGTCCAGAATTTTTTATACGTATTTCAAAATCAATGTGTCATTTTCAAAAGCATATAATATACAGAATTGAATAACGATCTATATCGTAAAGGTATTTTTTATTTGTTTGTAAATTTTAATCTTTCTTTTTGTGGTTTTTATGTTTTTCCTAACCGTTTTTTGTGATTAAAAAATTATGGTTAATTAAAAAAAAACAAGTTTGGTTAGCAAGGTCTAAGAATCCTTTGGGGAATTCTGCCACTTGTTTATCAAACCACATTTAAATTTTTCAAACCAGATCCCACTATATAAAACAGGTCTGCTATTAGTTGTAGTTTTCAGTTTGATACCAAGCACATAGCAATGAATACTTTGGGGTTCTTTTTACCAATTGTTATATTTTCTTTGGCTTCCGCTGCTGTACGAGTAGTGATTATTAATGATACAGAAGGTAAGATTTAACATAATTTTTAGTTACAGCCTATAAAATTTTAGTGATTTTATTGCGCCCGTTACGTATGGCATTACATTCCATAAACACCTACAGCCTATAAAGTTTTAAATTAACTTTAACAATTTTTAAAGGGGAGGTTTTGTAATACCGTTTGATATTCGATATATCGTAGTGTTTTCCAAACAAAAACAGTTCGGGAAATTTTTGAGGGGCGTATACCCATGAGAATGATTACACCGATCGTATTACCACAGAACAAGAAGGTTAAATGTGAAGTGAAGAAAAATGCAGAGTGCACAGGGAAAGGAAAAGAGAAGGAAAAGGCGGGTTAGGGTGCGACAATAAAGGATAAATTCAGATTAAAAAAAGGAGCAGGGGAGGAAAGATAAAAAAGGGAATTCTTTTCTTTTCAGTTTTTCTAATAAAAATTATTTCAGGTTATTATTGGAGAGATTATTATGGGGATGTTCCTCGGGACGCTGTTCCGGGGGGAGTAGACAAAAATGGAAGGACAACCTACATCGGGCAAGCATTACACATTTCTCCCCCTAATGGAAAATTAATACCTGGAACTATAGATGCAACCAAACGAAAAATGTATTATGCTTGGGGTGATGGTCCAGCATTTGAAGTAACAAACAACGTTAAGGTACCCTAATTATTTTACAAAGGAACTTCAAATTACTTTAAAATTTTTCTTCAGATTCTTTGTTCGCAACACCCAGAACATTTCGAATGGATTGATACCGATATATCGCAAGCCCAGATAATGCCACAAAAAAATCTTGTTAAAGGAGGATATGATACTTCCTATCATTTATTTATTGGAAAAATACACGTTGCAGGTGAAGTGGTGGTAGGAAAAGTTACTTTGCCGGTACATTCTCAAGCATTGGGTTATGTGTCAAATGGACGTCCTTATTTTGTCCAAGGCATGTTTAAAATTCTTTCTTTTAATGCGGACAATGTTCCAAAAGAAAATAGTTGCATTGCTGCTGATACTGTTAATATAACTTCTTATGCATAAAAATTTTTCTGTATTATTATATCACAATATTATTTGTAGTAGAATTAGTTTTCTTTCTTAAAATTAAAAATTGTTATCTATTTTAGAATACAAGGTGCATAGATGAATAATATTTTTCTTTCTTTTTAACCCTCTAAAAATGATTACTGAACCCAGGACAGCCTGTATAATTGTGTGTACCCACGCTCAATTTATTTGCTGTTACTTTCGAACAAAACTAAAATGCAGGACAAATAGCGACAAACGTGAGGCAAATGCCAAAGAAGCAATTTGGTCATCGACTTTGCAACAAAAAGTTTGCTGAACCTTCCGAAATTTCGCTAACCGGATACTACGATCACGTACAAAGAGAGCTTCCGATGGACACATATTTACTTTTCAGTTAACGTAAATTATCATAAAAAAATGTAAGCGTCGTAATAATTCGGCTTCTCCAAAGTGGACGCTTATGTAATCAATTTATCATGCCATTTATCTACTCTAAGGACGCATTAAAATGAAAAATGGGGAGCTTGACATGCTAATTAATTCACCTAGTAAATTTTTGTAATTAAGGGTGAAACACGCACAAATGTCATCTTTTGAAATGAAAAAGTAAATTGGAGCTTTTTAAGTACCGCTTACGACAGTTCTGCATATAAGAGCAAAGGTCGACATAAAGGTTTGTTTTAATAAATTATTATTTGTTTAGACCCACTATACGACTTAATGTCACGCAAATCAAAGGCGCACGGGGACAATTATGCCCAAAAAATGGACAATGAACTTCCTCGGAGTTCCCAGAGACTATCCAGATTACCCAGGGACTATCTACCCTTCGTAGAGACTACCCAAACTACGCAGGGACTACTCAGAGACTACCCATACATTCCAGGAACTACCTAGGGACTATCCAAACTTCCTAGGGCTTATACAAATTTCTTAGGGACTACCCAGTCTACTCAGAGACTTCACAGACTTCTCAGACTACCTAGGGACTACTCAGACATTCCAGGGAGTACCCAGAGGCTATTAAGACTTCCCAGGGATTATCCAAATTTTTTAGGGACTACCCAGACTTTCTAGAGACTATTCAGACTACTCACGGGCTACTCAAAAATTTCACAGGGACTGTCCAGACTACCTAGGGACTACTCAGAGATTACCAAGACTTCCCAGAAACTAGCCAGATAATGTAGACCGAACCTCCCACGTGATTTACCCCTTGGTGAGAAGGAAAGACAATCGAGAATGAGACGACCAAAAGACCGACAAGCCTAACACAAAATTGACACAAATCTAGGATGATCAAGGAGTAGTGAAAAGCACAAAATTGAATAGAAATCCAAAAAATGTACAAAACACGTCCGGAAAAAGGAAGAAGCATTTAAAGTTATCGAATCGATTAAGAATGAAAAACAGAACGAAGACGGTTAGAATAAAAACGTCTACGTGACTGAGATACGTGTGGAATTTAACGTTATATTGCAAGTTGGCGTAACAACATCACAGTTACACCTAAAGACATCTTAATCAGTAAACCAGGCTTGTCTCACTGTACTTTGCAAGTATTATTCGCGTAACAGTTTCTTCTATAAACGTTTTCCTTCTAAACCTCCTTTGAACTTGAAATATTCTTCATTTCAAGACAGGATATGGAAATTCACAATCTTTTGGTGGCTTTCAGGAAAAATTAAAAAAGAAATCATTTTAGGTGACATAACCATCTTCAAGGACTTTTATTTCTTATATTTTTGTCAGTGTCAGGAAAATCTTGTTACGAACTATTATAATATTAAGTTCCCGCAAAAATATCATAAACTGATAAAACTTTCATTATTGCAATTTAACTTGCTCGAGCAGAAGAGAAGCAACAAAATGAGAACGTATCTAAATAAAACACACGATAACCGCACAATCAAAACTGTTTACAAACACCATCAGAAAATTTCCTATTTTTCTTATTAACCTTGGCTATAATAGTACGAATACTGTGTATTAAAAGGGGAATGGAATTTAGTGTACTTTGATAAGATAGCTCGACTTCCGGTAGCGCTTTCGTTACGAACATATCCGGTTACGTGCTTCCAACTAACAAGGGTATCTTTGATGCTCTAACTTCTTTGAGCCCTAGGTCGATATTTCACTTTATCACTGACCTGTTTATATGATAAGAATATTATAGTCTCGTTATTTCAACAGGAATTTATCCTGGATACTTTAATTAGATTTTGGGATTATCTGGATATTTATTTATATCATCAAGAAAACTCCAGGAATATTAAAAACTGAACGCTAAAACTATTTCAGGTGTAACGAATAAAATCAATCAAAACTGTAACATAATAGTTTTATTATAAAATTAGTAATTAAATTTGCCCTTAGGGATTTTAACGGTGAATGCATGATCGTATAGTTTCTTTGTTTTACTTCCTACAAGGGAATATTAAATGGCTCTAAAGTTTGCAATCATAATCCTATTGTGGGTAATATTATTCACGTCTTTGTTTCTTAAGTTAACGGTAAATGGTTTTTGATCTCCGAAGCGTTTACCTGAAAGCCAACATGCATCCGCCGTCGTCTTTATAAAATTTGCGTCTTGAGGCTATCTCATCCCGGAACTCCATGGAAAGAAACTGTATTTGCGTTATCCTATACATCAGTCTGTTTGCTTTAGCTATCATGGTTCTGATGCGGAATCAATATAGCCTAATACTGTTGGATATTGCAAGCAAACATGGTCTGCGAACTGGTTTCCATGGGAAATTGCAGATTTCCTCCTGGAGGAACCTTTAATAACTTAATCCCACAGCTCTGCTAGTCGCAGATAGGAAATCCAGCGGGAAATGACAGGTAATAGCTATCTCGTGGAAAAAGGCTTTTCTTACGTGACGATAAATATTGGCTGTTACTTTAGATCCAATCATAGATAACGAATAAAAAGGAATTGGGAACAAAAGGGAAGTGGGCAAGTGTTTATTTGAATAATATCCTGAAATTCGATATTCTCTATGTGATCCTAACAAATTCAACTCATTTTGTTGTTTGAAAAATGTTGAAGCAAAAAAAAATTTCATTTAATTTGTATTGGGAAATCACTTTTATATCCAGGAGTTCATTAATTATTTTTTAATTCCCAACGCCTCTTTTATTGAAAAAGCCTCATTAAGGTTGGTTTTTGATTTTTTTTTATTCATTAATATTATTAGAGAATAGGTACGTGCCACCGGCTCTACTAAATTATTTCAATTATTTCTTTGCCGCAAATAATGAAAATTAATTTATAAACTTATATTTTTAATTGAGTAACACGCTTTCATGTTCACAATTTTTGGGAAAAAATTCATAAACTTGACAACATCGCAAAATAATTTGAATAGCGAAATATTTCCAGAAATTGAAAGGTCAAATGAGAATGTTTTAAAATATACAGGGCGTTATACTTAAAATGAAGCGAGTCAAGGCCTATATTAATGTAAGAAAGTTTTTATTTTTGTTTCAAAATCGCCAATTCTTCGGAAATATTACATAACTTGGCAACACCGTAAAATTATGAAAAAAACGAGAGAATTTCAGAAAGCCAATGAAATTTCGAACAGGAATAAGTAAAAATATACAGGGCGTTATGATTTAAAAAAACGAGTTATGGTCGATTAATGTTCGAAAGTTTTCATTTTTGTTTCAAAATCGCCAAATATTCGAAAATATTACATAACTTGGCAACACCGTAAAATTATGTAAAAAACGAGACATTTTCAGAAAGCCAATGAAATTTTGAACAGGAATAAGGAAAAATATACAGGGCGTTATAATTAAGAAAAGCGAGTTATGGCCTATTAATGTTAGAAACTTTTCATTTTTGTTTCAAAATCGCCAATTCGTCGGAAATATTACATAACTTGGCAACACCGTAAAATTATGTAAAAAACGAGACATTTTCAGAAAGCCAATGAAATTTTGAACAGGAATATGTAAAAATATACAGGGCGTTATAGTTAAAAAAAAACGAGTTATGGCGTATTAATGTTAGAAACTTTTCATTGTTGTTTCAAAATCGTCAATTCGTCGGAAATATTACATAACTTGGCAACACCGTAAAATTATGTAAAAAACGAGACATTTTCAGAAAGCCAATAAAATTTCAAACAGGAATATGTAAAAATATACAGGGCGTTATAATTACAAAAAGCGAGTTATGGTCTATTAATGTTAGGAACTTTTCATTTTGCTTCAAAATCGCCTAATCTACGGAAATATTACATAACTCGGCAACGACGTAAAATTATTTCAAAAACGAGACATTTTCAAAAAGCCAGTAAAATTTCGAATAAGAATATTTAAAAATATAGTATGAGTATTCTATAAAAAAAAACGATTTATGGGCTATTAAAGTTAGAACTTTCAATAAAAACAGCATTCTGCAATGTTTTCGCCTTTGCTGATATTTCTACGTTATCAAACGCCTTGTAAGTCATAAATCGAAGGTTATTGGCTTTTTCAATTACAAACTTTGTATTGTATGTAGATGGTCGTAGGAGCCAAAATTGTATTTGATTATGACTTTCACTGATAAACTGGTAGGTCACTGATTAAATAGTGAAGATTCTGAAAAACTACATTTTAAACATACAAAATTTTATCCACCACAAAAAATGTATGCAAGGTAAATAAATTTTTAATTCGATGCACCGAAACAGATCTGTGTTGTTTCAAAAGGTAGCTCTTTTAATTTAACCTCTGCCTGGTGCCCCATAAATATTTAATCGGATCCTGAGGGCGTACGCAGTTAATAATACTGTGAACTGCAATCAACTTAAAAACCCTTTTACTTTTAATCGGATACGAAACGCGTTCCAGTACCCTTAAGCTATTTGCAAAAATAAAAAATACTAACAAGTGTAAAATAATTTTTTACAAGAAGCCTCTCATATTCACACGATCTACCCATTACAAAAATAAAATGATGTGGAGAACCCGTTTTGTATTATGTGCAAGATTCGCATACGCGAAAGAATGCGGTCAATTTTCCCCCAAAAATCGCCAAGAACAACACTTAAGATCCCAAAAACTGCATTGCATACGACTGCAAAACGACTAGGACATGTTTAAAATGGGCTCCATAAAAGGATATATCAGCCATAACGACGAAGATACTACGCTCGTTATACACAGTTCGTGATAGCTTTGTCGGCACAGACATTCAAACCTGGGTAGTAGCACAATTTAGTTATGATCCCAGATAACGAAAATGGAAAAGGGGATGCGAATGATAATTTTATTTCCTTTCAAAAACCAACTCGATTTTGTGGACGTAGCTTAATAAACAAATCTCTGATTGCATAATGGAATTTATTTTAAAGAAATACCAAACGCGAAGAGTATTAAGAAATCGAGAATATCTTTAAAGACAGTTTAGGACTTTGCGATTGGGAGACAAACTATCAAGTATCTGGTAAAGTTTTCACCCATGAACTAAAATAGTTACTAAAAGCTTCCAGAAGTTGAAAATTCACTTAAAAAGCTACAAGAAGAGTACGTTTCTAAAAAAGGAAGTTAAATATAAAAAAATTCTTTCCTTTTAATGGCACGTTGGTTTTATATTGGAAAACTGTCAAAAAATGTAAATTCAAGCAAAACCAACCATAAATTAAATAATAAAATGACTTCTCACGTCAACTAAAATTAAATTCCAAAGAATGCTGAATAATTCGGAAGGCAAATTTTACTTATTACTTCTTGTTTGCTCTCTTTTATGTCTACCTATAATTCACAGTGCATTTAAACGCGTGGGAAGCAAATTCGCGAGAATTCATAAAAGCCCTAGCAGCTTTAAGTAATTAGAACTCAGTTACTTTCATAATTTTTAATAGCATTTCAGTAGCTCCTATCATATTTTATCTTATAACCATAAAAACTTAAATTGTTTAAAATGCCACTAATTAGCAATCAAAAAAGATTAATGAATGCTTAATTATTTAAGGAAATTAAGTTAAAATATAAAGAAAATCCCTTTAAAAAATAAGTGAGAAAAGAAATGAACTTCCTGCTATAAGATTAATTCTTATAGTTTCATTCTGACAGCGTAAGCTCTTATATCGTGCAAACTTCGTGCTACTTCAAATCCCATAACCTGAAGTCATTTATCAACGTGACACATACAATATATAAACCTTTACACTCAATTAAAACTACAAATTAATAATATTCATACATTAAACGTTTACCTTACGTAAATCTAAATTATTTAATCCTTTATGATATTCTTTCAAACTAAAATTACGTCAGACTCATCCAAAATCAGGATAAATAAAAAAACACATAGGTAATCAGTTGATCCAGTGCAGACACATTTAAAAAAAATATTATACTACTACCAAACTTGAATATTTCTTCTAAGTACTGTTCTGGACAGGATATAAGCAGAAAGGTAATTACTTACAAAACAAACTCTTTGATTAGGGCACTTAAATAAAGTCTATTATGCTTGTCGACTATAAACACGTATGTATTCTCCCTCGTGTCAAATTATTACAGTTAGTATTCCCATGTGCATAATGAACCGACATTAAAATGTAAATAAGTATTAGCAAACCGCACTCATGAGTATACGCAAATGTGCGTATGATGCGAATATACCAATTACATTTAAAAAAAATGTCATCACATGACCTATTTTTTTTAGGAAATTCCTGCGTAACGTCATCGATAAATTATGGGTGGTCAGAAATTTATTTGAATCTGTCTTGAATTGTAGAAAATTCAAAACGCAACGCAACAATATCAAACACGTTTCCGTAATTGTCAATTCCGCACTGAAAAGGATTTTTCGGAACAGGCAAGCATCCATGAAACGCACGCCACTGTGACTTACATATTCATATTTTACAACCCCTTCTTGTAAATAAATATTTAATATTCTAGAGAAGATATTTATTCTAAAAATGTCACACCTTATATTGATTTTTCAGTGAGATCCAGTGGTCCAATTTTTCGGGTCTAGCAGCTACCGTGAGTTTTGCACTTCGATTATCTGATATAAAGCAATTTCGTTGTCAGTCCCAACGAAATTGAATGCTAGAAGATAGCACATCCGACTTTCTCCGATGAAAAACTTATGACGAAAATTTACAGCATATTCAAGTATTTCATGAGAATTTCAAGAAATTTCCAGTTCTAATAATTTAGTGGAGGATATTTTCAATATAAAAAAAAATCTATTGCGTTAACAGTAGCCAATCTGGAGTATAAACAAATATTTAAGTACGTTCTTCAGAACCCTTATTAGAAGATTATAAAAGCGGCAATTAAAGAGTACATAAATGTGGGTAGTGTATATCAGCTGGAATCTTTAAATCATAATAATTATCAAGTTTCACAAGTGCAGCACGCGTATATTAACTAGGCAGCAAGATAATTTGCCTCTTGCTCTCGTACAAACATTTTATTATTTTTGTTGGACGATGCAATGTATAATTTAGCATTGCAGACACGACATGTTCATGTTAGGCGCCAACTTTAAACAACTTTTTCAATTTAAAAACTTGCAAGCGCCCCGTACAAAATCTTATTCGGAGAAGTGCTCACAGCATGGTTTTTATTAAAAGAACGCTGCTGCCACCATCTCCATATTAGAACCAACGAATTTGTGACCCTTTCTCGGCTTGCGCTTCTGTTATTTTCGTTCTTTGTGCGGGACATAGTTATGCGTTTCCAGTTACCTTATATGTCTGCAAGATAGATTCCTGCCCGCGCAAGTCTCGCATACTAAACAGAGAGTGACATTGCTAACCCAGAGGACTAAAGAACTGGATTTCAAAGGGAGAATTATAATAAAATTTTGATGCGACTTAGATATGTCACTACTCACCATCATGACTCATATTTGAATTTTTTTTAATCTTTCAATAATAATTTACTTTTCCGAAAAATATTTTTCAGTGGAATTGACAATGGAAGTGAATACAAAAAAATATCGCTAAGGATTTATTGAACTTCCTGACTTATTATTAGAAAACCAATTTTTTAGAGCCAAAACTCTTGCAAAAAACTTTTAGGGGAAACTTCCATTATGTTACAAATCATTTATCACCGCCTTTCTGCAGTTAATATAGACCAAAAGTTTTTCTTTTAGAAAATCCAATGAATATTTTAGCAAGTTACATCAAGTTAGTAATAAATTCGTTCGTAATGTATTTCCTCATTACTGCTAATATTAGGATTGAAGATTAAGCGTGACTACACTTCACGATTCCTGGGTACATAATGTAATATCAGTTAAGAGTTATAAATAGCACCGTTTATGACAAGCTGAGAGGAGGGTACTAAAACGTGTGAAAAATGATAAATCAATGGGTTCAGATAGGAAAAGCGACGATACATTAAAAATTATTTATCGCATGGCGTTGGTTTATTTATTTACCTAAGTCGAAAAAGTTTTGCGATTCGTTGTAGTGGAACTCGCATTTTTCTCGAAAACTTAAAGTGAAAAGGCACATCCATTTTATTATAATCGGGAAGAGGATAAAAAATCTAAGAGAATGCAAAAAACCGGAGGTCTCTAACATTTCTAGAAACGGAGTTAAGCACAAAAATGTAATAAAAAATATTTTGCCTAGTTAGAAGCCATGGCTTGCTTGATGAATTTTTTAAAAGATTTTAAACGTCAAATCCTGATTGTATTTTGTTTATTTTGTTGATGTTTAGTCAAATGTTTTTTATTTACTTGCGAAAATAAACAAAGTACAAACAGAATTTGACGTTTAAGACCTTTTAAAAAATTAAGTCAAGCAAGCCATGACTTCAAACTTTTCTTATTACATTTTCGTGCATAACTTCCTTTATAGTGATGCTAGAGACCTCCGGTTTTTTGCATTCTCTTTGTTTTTTATCCTCTTCTCGATTATAATAAAATGGATGTACATTTCCATTTGAAATTTCTGTGAAGTGTGAGTTTCCACTACAACCGGTTACAATAAATTTCAATTTGAACTTCAGTTACATACTGAATGACTCTGTATATGTACCAAAATAATTCTCTATACGGTTTGAAACTCAAATAGTTTCAATTCAAATTAATGCCTTGTCTGTAAGCGCGAGCTTCTGAAACTTTAAGGAATCCTACAATAAATGTTCTGAATTCAAGCGGCTCATCAGGATTCCACTTGACCCTTGCAACTATTTCGATAAACAATTTTTTGCTCCACAATGTGTTGATATATAATTTACAACTGCATTCTCGAGTCGGTTCTTCTCATAAAACCAGCTTTAAGCAGTAAATATACTTTATATACTAGATCTAAATTTAGAATTCGCATCCTGTACTGCACACATGTCTGGCGTACGTCTTTCTCACTTTATTTTATTTTTTAACAGCTAATCCGCATCCTTAAAGCTTTGTGCTTATTCTTAAGCTGCGTGACTTCCTAATGGATTTTGCTCGTTTGTCTAAATATTTTTAAATGCTGTCTGTGGCTGCATGCAAAATAAGATAAAACCATTTTACATTCAGGAACATGGTTAGTACTTAAAATTTGTCAGGTACTGATTTATGTTATTTATGTACCACTGCAACTTTGAATGACAATTACAATTTACAAAAGAAAATTTCAAGAACGTATTTGGGTTAGGACTAGGCCATATGAGGTTTAATAGAAAACTCTTATTAAGATTTTTGTTTTTGGTGTAGTTAACAAGGATATAAAAGGAAAAAGTATGCGACTGTGTGACTTAATTTGTAAGCAAATGTGTTTTTGAAACATAACGTTAACTCTTAATGCCTTATTCATGAACTTCTGGTTCTTGTTCGGTCAGTGGCGCCAACCTTTTATTACGACAGTCACTTTCCTTTATTCGACCCACAAAAACTTATTACGGCATTCCTGTAGGTGTGCATAAAAACGAGCGCATTTATTTTACTAAACCCGGATAAAACTTAATGTGTCTGTAAATTAGCCTCCGTGAAGAATAATAAGGTAATACCTTCAGGAACTTTTTCTTAAAAGTGGGAAACGTTTTATAAGTCTTGATTTAATTTTGAATCTTAGGATTATATTTTTAACTGTTTTCCCTCATATTTTCCAAATGATATCTTATCCTAATTGAACTTCACTTTAAATTTAAAACAAATCTCCATCTACTTGCCTTAGGAAATGGAATTCCTGCTAGATATTTTTTACAAAAGTTTCGTTATGTGATCTAAGTACGGACTTGTTTTTTTTAATTAATTCTACTAGTTGTGGTTGTGTACTTATACTGTTAAGTATTCTTTGTTGGTTATGCGGGCGGTCGAACATTCTGCGGTATAACCACAATCCGAATTGCATCCATTGTTCGATACCCTTTATTGTATTATAGTCCAAGTTTCGCAAACGCAGCAACGTGGACCATATATAGCATTGAAAAATTTATGTTCTTATATTTATCGATACTTTTAAAATTATTCTTCCCTTAACTTCTAAGGGTGTACGAATTTTATCAATACTGGAAAATTTTCAAGAAATTACAATTTTATTCAGAGGGCCCTTGAAAATTTTCTGAAAGAAATTTCTAAAATTAAATATTCCAATTATAATATCAATAAACCGCAACACGCAATTAATTTTATAAAGTGCAAATGTGTTTTTTTATTTACAAATTCTTAGGCTGTGGAATATATTATAGATAGAAGATTATTCATGTGCGTGGGCGGGAGAATAAACCTACAGGAGTCGATCACCGCAAAGGATATGATATCAAAACCTAACGTTTCCGTATCCATTTTGCGATTGGACAAAAATTTGAAACCCCAAAATGCATTTAGCAAATTTCAAGGGGTAGTTACGAGTAGGGATAGTTTTGATTAATTTAAAAAAAATTATCTAAACCCACAAACGTTTCGTAAGGCAGAATTTTATAAGGTAGTAAAATAATTCCTGAAAGTTCAGGATTTTCCAACATTTGCAAGAGACGGAATACAGTTCATGTGGGAATGCTAAAACAGGGGCTTTTAGGGTTGTCATTAATGCAGTTGGATTATAGTTTAAGGTATTGTCCCAGCTGTGGGATGCATTCAACAACAACTAATCTGGCAGCTAATGAACCTTAGTTTACAAGCTCTTAAAAGAAAATGAACATGACGACGGTCGGGGTGTTCTCGGTCAAATCCTTAACATCTTGTAAATGGCCCATCAAGGTTTAGCCAATCTTAGGATAAACAGTGGGAAACAATTAGGGCCGATGTTTGCTAACTTGAAATTCTTTCAAGTGGAATTGATTACCAGAACAAGATTTTTATGCTTCTGCAATATTTTTTCTTTGGACTAAACATTCTATGATTTAACATTTCCAAATTTGTATGTAAATGTAGAGTAATTCATTAAAACAGTTAAAAGGAAGAATATATTACGGTAACTACCAAACTTTTCCACCACGGGAATTTAGAGTGCAAAATAACTTTTAACTTCCCTGAAGTTTTTATTGGATACACATTTGTTGTTGAGATGCGAAAACTCTGGGTGCTCGACACCTGAGCAAAAATTTGTAGGCTTCGTCGGAATTTGTCTGTAGTCAACTTTTAAAAACACATTATAAAGATATCAGGAAAATATTCGTTCAGCAGAAAAAAAATTCCTTGTCCTGGAACCAAACGTTTTACGTGCCCTCCAAACTACAGCCGGTTGTAAATATGCCACGCTAGGATACCTCATTGCCACACACAAAAAATAAGGGTTATACTAAATCATTTACACGTATGCATTTAAAACAAAGTACATGTAAAAGAATTTACGAAGGATGAACAAAAATTTTTATTGCCCCTTTTATGTATATCTGAGGGTCTGCATTCCCTTTATTGCTGCTATTTTATATCCGTCTGTTTAGTGTTTTTGACATTTTAAACCCTCTCAATTTCAATAATACTCGTGTTGCGTGTCTGCGATTCTACGGTGCGTATCGTGAAGTAATAAAATTAAACGGGCATAAGAGCTTTGCTATCTAAGTTATGGTCGCGTTTCAGATATATTTGTATGGAAAATTCGTGTTACCGAAAACCTACATTTCCGTATAAATATTAACGTTTTTACTTTTCAATCCAAAAGAATGTAACGCGGATTTTTTTATTACAGGGGCGGAGCATTATCGTTACTTACGCGTTTTTATTTTCTTGTTTTGTGATTTTGTTTCAAAACAACATTGTATGGAAGGGGCGAGTACAAGGAACTTCCTGATCGGTAATAAGTTTGTGGGACAGACTCGGGACGCACTTTATGAACCATTGTGTGAAGCCTCTGCGCTATCAAATTTATAACCGTGTTATATCGTGGCTGGGTTATGTGCTGTACTGATTAATAATACCACGGTGTTATGGCATCGTAAAGCGTTGTCCAGCACCGACATATACCTACTAAAATGTTAGCTGTTGTAATAATAATGCAGATTATCTCTGAGAACTTCAGAAAATTAATGCAGAAAATGTATGTAATAATAATTCAGGTAGCAACCGCAAGTATCAACAAGCTCCCTGCTTCGAACCATTCGTTGATATTAATTTAATTAATTAGTTGGGTATTTACTAGACAGTTTCACAAAGCCTTTACTTGCCTAGGGTTTGCTTGGGTGTAGAATTTGCAAAATTGCTTGGTAACTTTGTTTAAAAATGTGTTAAGATATATGGATGCGCCTTTCTATCTGAAATCATCGATAAGTGCGAGTATCCAATAAAATCAATTTTTGTTAATAAATTATTATCGGTACATGATTAACAAAGCATGATATAAAACAAAATACTTCAATTTGCATGATAGCCTGAAGATACGTAAAATATACAAAGGGCGAGGTTGATTTAGGCAAACGCTCCCCACATTTCAAAACAGCAGCAAATTTCGACCCCAAAATGCAGAGGTTGGTAGTAGTTAGAGAATAATGCAATTTCTTAGCTGGAATTCTGGAATAACCTAGAGGCTAAGTACGTTTAATACTCACAGAAAGGAAATTTGAAGTTGATAAGATTAGGTTATTCTATTCAGAACTGAAATATATTTAATACCACTGTGGGCGCAACCCCCTGGCGGTTTTCTTCTAATTTAATTTTAGTTTAAATTAAAAGCGTTGGATGTACTTTAACGCTTCTTGTAATTTAATTTAATATTTAAAGGAGATATTAATTTTAATAAAAAAATTTAACGAGCAATACTATGGAAAGTTTATGATTATTTTATAGGGGTATAAAAAAATCCTGTACAACATATTCCTAGGACTCAAACTTATTTACTTTAAAATGAACTTTTTAGCAATTCCAGTCACATGATTTAAAATCACAAGTGGTTGTATTTAACATACAAATTAAACAAGATATGCTGTCAAAGTAATTATGACGAATATAAATAAAATTGTCTCTATCACAACCAGCTGTTGGATTAAACAGAAATAACTTTTCATTTACGAACTGGTATACGCGAGATAACACTTATAGCAGAAGGAAAAAT
Organism: Hemicrepidius hirtus; assembly: GCA_963082805.1. NCBI lineage: Eukaryota > Metazoa > Arthropoda > Insecta > Coleoptera > Elateridae > Hemicrepidius > Hemicrepidius hirtus. The sequence goes on from OY720164.1 coordinate 1,296,458, forward strand.
GTAAGGGTCAACGCAACAATAAAACCAAGACAAGACAGGTATTAAACTGTATGTACGGATTATGCAAGACGATGACTAAGACTTGGATTATAAGAACTGCTTTCAAGTTTCAAGAACTTGCATAAATAATTTTCTAGACTACTTTATAAGTCTAAAGTACAAATTAATGCCTTGTTAGTAATTATTACTTGATTAACTGTGAATATCTATTTATAGATTTGAGAATTATCAGTTTGTTGATCTTCCTACCCTCAATTTGTGGATACGTTTATTGTAAAAGAGAGAAATAATTATGCATTCTGCATGCAAGTATGTATTTCCAATAAAGCTTACTCTTCATTAAAAATTATTAGCACTTACTAAAGTTTATATAATGAGCAAATAATAATCAACTTTATAACATATGAAGTACTTATAAAGTACAGGTATTTATCCATAAAAGTCATAACAATAATAACTAATGCGACACGACAAATGCAAAGTAGGATTACGAACAGTACGAGCAAATCACGAACGCGATGTTATCTAAAACAAATTTGAATGTTGGTATGCAATTCTGTACCTGTCGCTAAGGATAAAGTACAGAGATAATAGATAAAACATGTGCACAATAATCAAGGTACCTACTTCAAGATTCTTTTGTTACTAAGACCTGCAGATGACTATTTAACGAAAGGATTTAAAGAATTTTTATTTGAATATTCGAATGAGGAAATCTGTTCCATAGATTAATTAAAGAAATTTCTAATTGTTTGGCCTTTATAGACTGAATTACAATGTGAACATTGAGTAGGAGGTATAAAAAATATTTTTAGTTGGACAATTATCTGTGTCTTATTTATTTTACTTATATTTATAGCACTACCCAAAAAAAAGTGGTTTAGAAAAAATGTCTTGTCCGTGTGTGGTAGTGAACCGATTTTGATGAAATTTTAAATGAAGGGGTCCATGGACCTGGACACTTCCACTTTTTATATTTCTTCTGTTAAAATTGTTAATTAATAAACCCTGCCCTTCGGACTTAATCCACAAAACAATACCCACCCACTAATATTGAAAACAAAGTGTAATTAGTTTGGTATATTAGAGAGAACAATCACTCATTCTTAGTATTCACTCTGTCATACAAAGGTGAGGAGTATCAGTTAAACAAAGTTCTTGTCATTTCTAGGTTAAATGTAGACTACGATAATTAATCAAACCCCAAATTTTAAGCAACACAAACCAGTATCGTAAAAGCATATAAAACCAATTGTCACTCTACCATTGAGATAAAAAGTAATAGGGATGATCAGTCCTTATACCAATTCCGTTAATGTTCTAAAAAGTTTTAATTACAATTTAGTTAATTTTCGGGTGATTTTAATTTGAAATTTATGAAAATTGTCGGTGGATTTTTCCAAAGCTTTGAAATGTAATTTCATTTTCTCTATTTCGTAAGGGAAGGGGTAAAAATTTATTAAATCAAGTGACACGTTTAAAAGTTCAGGAGAATTATTTCCTTAGTACAATAATTTAATTAAAAGTGAAGATAATTTAATATTTCATATTTACGAAGCAGTTGAAAATTTATAAATTATTAGTAGGTACCTATCGGGCTTAGGGGAGGTACTCTCATGAACCTTGCTTTCATTTTTTTTTTACGAACGTGAGACTAGAACAATGCCCTGTAGATAATTAAATTTCAACACATATTTGTAGCATTGCAAGAAATTTCCCTGAATCATTGCAATATTTTTCAGGAATTAAAAATTGATAATCTTCCAAGTACATGTTACTGTGATAGTGGGTTTATTTTTGTTGTTTATTACCACATTATCAGATCAATAGAATTATACCTTGAAGTTTGAACTGCACATAATACGTTTATAGAAACACCGATTCCTGGTGAGAAACAAGACAGGTAATGGATAATTCATCCACAAATTGAGAAATGACTAATAAATTCAGATTTTAGGAACGATTACCGACCGCTGTTTTTGTTGGAGCAAAACTGCCCACACAGGAACTGTTAAGTTAAGAATGGTCGGTCACAATCTAATATTACATTAAACATGCATGAAACCATTCTATGACCTGAATTGATAACAAGGGGAACATTATCAATTGCACATGTTCATCAAATTACATTTAACTACCAATAAATAATTTTAAGTTGATCTTAAAAACAGAACGTTGCCCTTTAAAACTCGTACTATCGTTAAGGGTTGTCCATCGCGGGTAAAATAATTATTAATGCAGAATTAATCTTAAGGATGGCTTCTTCTTAGATAAGAAGATGGTTAGCAAGATAATGAATCCTCCTAGAGGTTGGAATTCCTCCAGGTGGGAAAAATTAGGGGATGTCAAGGATCTGCATGCCGAAGCCACGACAGGACAGGACATGATATTTATTTCGTATCAATATTTATTTCCTTCCGATATTAATAATTTCTTTTTAGTGATTTGATATTCAATCAATTCTATTTTATGTACACGAATATAAAAAGGTGCGAATGATAAGCAAACCGCGATAAGATTAATCACCGCATATTGGGTAACAACCATATGTGCTTGTTCTGATCAAAATGAAATGTTTCCAACGTCAATGTATTATGTTTAATTTTTTGTAAGTCATCTTCCTTATATGTATTTAGATATAAAAATGCATTTATTGTACGTAAACCTCGTAACATCACCATACAAGATGCAACATGTTAAATAATTATAAAATACCGCTTTAAAATAATACGTAAGGATGTTTGAAAAATAAACTTACTTTGATGCAATAGTTAGTCTCCACTGTAGTAACTTTAAAATTCACTATAAAATCAACAAAACATCGGCATAAACAAAAAGCACAGTCACTAACGTACACCACGTGCAATACACTACAGCGACAACAACGAACTGAAGAATGTTCAAGAGATAAAATTTTGATATTGGGACTCAGCCTCGATTCTGCGCGATCTCGTACCAAATGAGCGCTTGCGTCGACCTGTTCAATACAAATTCAAATTATTTTCCTTAGGTTTCTAGATATTTTTAATACATATTAAAAAAAGAAATTAATAAAATATTAATTACTATTTGCCTTATGGGTATTTCGATTTCAATGTGTCATTCTCAAAAGCATATAATGTAAGAATTGAATAACGATTTATGAAAAGAAATGTCATCCAGTTAAGGGCATGTTCCTTTCATGAAAATAAGAGGAAAAGTTCCTATTAACATGGGTCCGCAAATGCTTCGTTATCGAGATACAGGGTGTTGAAAGTTGTAAAAAATATCAATCTTTTTTTTATTTATTCGGAAATGACTAGGAATTAAATTTTAATTAATTTTATGTACATTTGCTATAAGTGGACCATATTAGTCAGTTTTTTCCTTCTCCAGTGGCGTACCTACAGGTGGGTACGTGGGTATTTCTGGAGGAAAAAATGGTACGCCACTGTTTTTTTTTTATTTTGACACAATTTTCAAATTTCTCAATTAATTTACGGTTGAAACAGTCTCTTGAGATTTTTTCCTACCATTAACCGTTTTCGTGTAAATCACACCTCAAAGATGAAAAATGCGAATAAAAAAATAACTCTGCAAATCCGTTTTTTGAATAATGACCGCCTTTAGCCTCAAAATTTTGTTCGAAGAATAGAAGCTTGTCTTGAAGCTAATGGCGGTCATTTTGAACATTATTTGTTCATCAAGTTGCTTTACATCACGTTGACAGAATTTAAGGTTCGGGGATTTTTACAAAATTTATTAAACCAATTATCATGAGTAAAAGGCTTCGAAAAGAAGACGAAAAACTTAATCAAATAAAAGACGAAGAAGATGATGAAGTAGATAAATTACAAGAACAAATAAAACGAATTTACGCTCCTTTAGTTTGGAGAAGAACAGCAACAGGGTTTAGAATAGAAGATTTAAAAGAAAAACATTTTAATGAAGTTATTGAGATATTGAAGGTTTATTAAACGAAAAATAATATTGATCAGTGGTAAATTTTGAGTTCTGTCGCGTTTCAGGAACATTACATACCCACTGAAGTATTGTGTAGAAACACCGAATTGAAAGATGACGAAGTTTCTGTGGAATCGTATATTAATCGAATAATGTTTCACTTAAAAGATCAGGCATCTATCATTGCTGTCGATGAAAGTATTTGGGCATAAAATACACTTTAGAGTTGTTGCACTGAAATTTCTAAACTCAGATAGGATTCGTATGCGTTAAAAAATGCATTTGACTGCTATTTTCTAAAACAAACCCATCCCCTAATGAGTTGCAGTTCAACAACTTCCGAGCGCCACTGTAGTTTAAAAAATTAATTAACGGAAGTGAAATTTCAGATTATAAAGAAGAAGTGGAAGAAGAGGAAGAAGAAAAGAAAAAAAAGAAAAAGAAAAAAGAAGAAGAAAAAATAAAAATTGCTGGAGTATTAATAATGCGAGTTATACATAAACATGATTATGGACGTGTTTTTAGTAGAGTATTGATTATACAGGGTGAAGCAATGAGAAAGTGTGTCAATTTAAGGTCGCATATTAACAGAAAAGTAGATGTTTTTGCAAAATATAATTGTGATTCATTTTTACGATACTATGATCTTTGTATTTTACCAGAATATAGGAAAAAAGGTAATTTAGAAGAATTTTGTTACATTATTTAATCCCTAGTGATAAAAATTACAGGTTTAGGAATTCACATGTTACGCTGTGGTTTAGATGTAGCTAGAGCTATGAATGTACCCGTGGTAATGGGTCTTTTTACCAATTTTGCTCTACAAAAATTAGGGAAGAAACTAGGAATGGAGGTAACAAACAATTTTTTTTAATAATAAAAAATAAAAAATAAATTTCTGTAAAAGTTATTATCTTACAATTTACAAAATATAAATTTTGTTTGTACGATGGGTTGCAGCACGTCAGGCGCGAATTCTTAAAAGTACAAGTTTCTAGGTTTTATTTGAAGTAAATTACGTAGAATGGAGAGATCCTGAAGGTGAAATGATTTTTGATGATCCTGGGGCTGGAAATTATACTTGCGCCTTAATGGCAGGATTAGTTCCTCCACCTCCTCCTCCTGAACCACCAAAACCAAAGGAAGAAGTACCAGGGGAGAAAAAACCTAAAGTTACAAGAGCAGAAAAAAAAGCAAACGCTAAAAAGGGAAAATAATTAAAATTATTAACACAAATATATTTTACAATTAAATTCTTGCGTTTTTTTGATCGAGTCTTCGTTTTTTCATTCATCCCCCTTTGATTGATAAATAAATCCTACGTCTTGGGGACCATTCCAGAATTTTCTCGTCACCTTCAGAAAGGAAATTGCATACTGAAGTGTGTGTTTAGAAAACAATCGTTATTCAAACTAAACGTGACATTAAATAACAAGCAAAATTTTTACACAGCAAAGGTTGAAAGTATAAAAAAATCTTGTTATTAGCAACTTTCGCTTAAATAAATATCCTAATGAGAATGTTACTACAACAAAACGTTAGTGAAGAAATCGTTTGGTAATTTTCGTGATAATTAGATTTTTTTTAATTTTCTACATGTTTTATTAATTAACAAAATTGTAGCAGTTACGTAATTATGAACTTGATCTACTTTTACTGGCGATAGTTCACAACGACTTTTCAACTAAAAATGTAATCGGCAACGGACTCATTCTCCTGCGTAATGTCTGTATGTAATCCCTGTATGATTTAAGATTTTATTAATAAATTAACTAAAAAGAAATATTTACATCAACTAAAAATACTACAATGCTACATAATTATTAGAGAACTAAAAAACAAAAATTAAAGTTCATCCCTTAAACCAAAAGTGTAAGAATTCGTTGGTAAGGTTCTCCAAAACTTTGATCTTTCCAAAAGCAAACCTTTAGCAGCATGTACCCCACCCCCAATGTAATAATATTCCAAATCTTCCGTCTGTACGGGTTCCCATTTAGCATGAATCACAGAATCTAATTCAGGAGTGGGATTTCTAAAAAAAAACTTTAAACATGAATAATTTAATATTACTGCGAACTTACTTGGCTTTAGCAAAATTAGCCCATAACGTCGTTAATATATCAGCAATTCTTCTATCAAACTCATCGGGTACTTTATCAGGGAAAAGAGAATCCGCTACAGGGAATAAATATTGCAATTCATCTGCATGGCAAACTCCTAAAATTTAAATTAATTAAGGGTTTGAAATTAAGGAAAACGAAGTTCCGACCATAACGTTGATGAGGATCTCCAAAAATTTCGCTAAAACTAGCAACCCCATGGTGACCGAATAAATAATAATAAACAGGGTTATTTGAATGTTTTGCGTGAAGCCTTACAGATTCATCTGCACCAGAAAGAAACCATCCATCTGTGTACATCTGTTAAAAAAAATATTAATACAAGAATGCCAAGGGATGAAGCACATACATCTATGACGTCATATCTTGTAGAATTATCAATCCTCCTGTTACCAAAATAAAATTCCCTAATTTTACTGCTAACATAATCTGGATTAGGATAAGTTTGGTTATAAAACAAAGAAATAGGAGCAATTCGATTAAATTCCTTATCCAAATCATCCACAAGATGAGGATTACCATAAATACCTTTAAAAATATTTAAAAAACAAAATATTTCCTCCTATAAAATTTTTAAATTACTTGCTGCCCTTAAAACTCCATCTTCAGTGTTAAGTCCTGTTATCCAGGGAACATTAGCAATTTTTCCTGATTTTATTATCTCAGTAGGATGTTCCGAAAGAAACGCTCCATCATGTTTAGGTTCAATAACAGGCTTAAATGGAATCATTGGATCAGAATCCCACTTCTGAAATTTTTACCTTTTGAGATTTGAACTGGAATTAATTAAAAATTTACCATAAAAATCCTGTCTTTTTCTATAATTTTATAAGATTCGATTTTTCTTAAGCATTCAATCATTATAATGTTCGATTTGGTGGGACAACCAAGAGCTCGTGCAAGTAGTTTGGCCTGTTTTGAACCTTCACCATTTGGAGCAAGGCTCCAAGATGCATGGGCAGTACCGCTTTGGGATATTGCACCATGAAACAATCCTAAAGGAGTAATAATAATTAAAATTATTTTAATTTGTTTATAAAATACCTTGACTAAGAGGTGACAACATATGCAAATGAGCACTAACACCTCCTGCAGATTCTCCAAAAATAGTAATTTTATTTGAATCACCCCCAAACTTAATTATATTATTTTTAACCCATTGAAGAGCTAAATTTTGATCTTTTAGGCCATTATTTCCTGGCACTACTTCATCACCAGTACTTAAAAATCCAAGAGGTCCTGAAAGAAACTAACTTTGCAGAAAATTTAATCAAGGAATGTGAACCTTACCAAGCCTAAAGTTTGGGATAACAAGGACGATGTCTTTATCTAGAAGTATGTCAGGACCGTACCAAAGAGAATTACCTCCTCCACATAACCAACCACCCCCATGAAGGAATATCATTACTGGGTGAAGTATTTTTTCGGACGTAGAAAGCTAAAATGATGGGTTTGTTATTTATAATCTGCTAAGGGGTCGGAAATAAAATTACCTGGGGAGTATAAACATTAAGATAAAGACAATTTTCATCCCCTTCTATAATATCACTTCTTGTATAAATATTTCTTTGAGGACAAACAGGATGATCCTTGGTTGCATCAAGAATATCTTTCCAAGGTCCCGCAGGGACTGGAGGCTAATAAAAAAATATAATTAAGTAAGAATTAATTATTTTTTTATAAATTCGCATTGCATTAAATTACTGCAATTAATATTAAATTGCATCACTAGTAAATTTAACAACCTCGAATTATTTTTCTATTGAAAGAAAAGATTCAAGAAGGTTATATAAAATTAATGTAATTTGAATTTATTTTTACAAAATCGCGTAACCTTTAATATTTTTTAGGTAGATTTCTTTTGCAAAAAAAGTTGTTTGTATTCATTCAAAATATTTTAAGGTCAAATTAACGGTACGTTCACGTTTTCTATTTATATTTTTTTGATTTTATTTTAATGTAAAGTGATCACACAGACCTTACTTTGGTTTCAACTCACTTTTCTAACACACAAAAAATTTAGAGCAAGGAGAGATTATTTCTGGTTCATTGAATTATAATATTATAACCTTATTCTAATTTCTAATGATTTTAATATTATAAAATCCCTTTAATTTAATTTAATAATTACGGCCCTGATTTAATTAATCACCTAACAAGGTTATAGTACCTTTTAATTGTTAAAAGACTGGACAGGATTTTAAAGCTTTAAAAGCTGAGATTAATTTTTTATTGCACTTTATGTAAGTTGTTACGTGTTGGAAGACTATTATTAAATGATTTTGGTACCTACTTTCACTTTCTTTACTTTATAGTTACACTTAACCCAATTCATCTGCATTATTATTTACAAATTTGTTTTAGGAAAATTATTATTATAAGAAAATATTTCAAAATTTACTTACATATCGCTTACATACTTGCTCATTATAAAATATAAATAAGGGATGAGTAGTATTAAAATATAAATAAAAAAAATATTTACCTTAAATCTTAATTCACCGATTGGTGGTTCAGCATAAGGGATGCTTAAATATGCACTAAATTCCCTCCCTTGCCTTGTCTTCCAATATTTACCTTTAAGGGTACCTTGCTTAATTTTTACTTTAGGGTTGTCCTTTAACCCATTCAAACTTGTACATAAAAACACCAAGAAATAAATAATAATCACAGAAAATTTAAACATTTTTTTTTTAAATAAATCTCCGGTTTGAAAGAAGAATGATTCTGTATATATCGGGTGTATACTTAAAGAAATATTTTAAAAGTGAAAGGAAAGGCAACTTTATATTACGATGTTGCCCTGTATACTAACACGAAGCAAATAATTCATTTTCTATACGGTTTGTATATAAATATGAATTGGTGTTTAGAAATGCAATCAGAGAAGAAGGGGTTCGAATGATAATCCGCATAGGAAAATACTAAGAGATATTTATTTTTAGATAATTAAATATTTATGCATAAAAACAGTAAATCTTTCTAAATACGTCCCAGGACACAAAAAATTTTAAAACATAATAAAGAGACAGAAAGTCTGGGATGATTCACCCCAACCTCTTAGAACCGATGGAAATTCCATCTATGGGGTTGATGGGGGTTGTATATCGAAATCTCATTTTCTACTCGAATTTTCCACTTCACTTTTAGTTCTGAATAATATTTTTTTTATATACACCCTGTATATAAACTAGATTAAGAAACTTGGATTTTTTAAGAGCAAGGACCTTGCAACTCGTGTCCTATAATGCAATAGGTTACAAGGATCCTTAAAGGGGACAGAAAAAATAAAAATTAAATCAACAATTAACAATAAACAAGACTAGATAATTTTTGTGTAATTACGTACATATTTATGCAATTAATTTATAAACAAACCTTGCAAGTTGATTGAACATTATATTGCATCAGATTAAACAAAAAACAATTATTAGAGCAAGACTTAATGCAAGACCTTATCATAGAATTTTTAAGGCCAACAGGTCTTTCATGTTTAAGGAAGTGTATTATTGCTTATTATATCCTGAATAGAGAGAGAGGATTTACTACATCGGATGATTTCAAGACTTTAAAAAAATTTATTAGCTAGTTGCGAAAGTTCACGATGTGATTACCTACACGCGATTTTTGGTAAAAAAATATACTCTGCAGTAAAGTGCAATTTCAATATTTAATTCTGAGTTAGGACGACCTTACTGTTTAACCGCCAATTGTTCTTGAGAACTAAGTTTTGTAAATTTATTAATTCAAGTATTTTCTACGTTTTAGAAATGTTTAACGTATTACCTACCAAATTAAACTGATGATCGCTGCATTTTTTGCAGCTCTACTGTAATAAATAATATGTGTCCTGGAGGTTTATTAATTAAAATAAACACAAACTGTATTAGAAAATATTTTAACAAAATTACAGTTCATCCTTAATTTTACTACTTTTAGAGTAAATTGGAAGGTTTTTCCAAAATTCAGCTCTTTCACTGTATACGTCATCAACCATTTTTATATCATTTTCAGAAGTTATAAAATAATACGACAAACTATTTTTCAATAATGGTTTCCATTTAGTAGGAATAAGTGAATTTATTTCCGGAGTTGGAACCCTGAAAATTATTGTAATTAGGTTTGATTTTATTTTTTTTTCTGTTCTTCCACGTAACACTTAATCTAAACACCCACGGACTAGGTAACCGTCTTTTTCGTACTCTCACTCTGATCTACACCGGTCCGTTTAAATCTACCTAATATAGGAAAAAAATATTTCTTTTTACCCAGTTTCAGCAAAGTTTGTCCAGATAGTAGTCATGATATCAATTATTTTTTTATCAGCTGAATTAAAATCATCTGCGGTGAAAAACTCAGTACTCAATAAATAGAGAAGATCATCGCAATGACACACCCCTAAAATATAAAACCGAAAGTTAAGTTTCAAAGATGAAACAAAAAGAAATCACAGTATACCGTAATCATACGTGGTGTCTCCGAAGAATGGTACAAAAGTTTGGGATCCATGATAACCAAACACGTAATAATACATCGGATGTTTTGAATACTTTGCATGTAACCGGGCAGCAGAATTTTGTGCATAAAAAAGGAAAGCGTCGGTGTACAACTGAAAAAATATCCTATATCGCATATTTCTGTAAGGGACTGAAAATTTAAAGTGCCTAGTCTCCAACTACGCCACCAAAGGCGATTTGATTGACTTACATCAGTAAGTTGTGATTTTGTTGATTGATCTATTCCTCCATTACCAAAATAAAATTCTTTTATCATTTTACTAACATGATCTTTGTTTGAATTTTCCTCATACTCTAAGATTATGGGAGTTAATCGATAAAAATCTTCGTTTAGTTCATCAATTAAATTAGAGTCATTATATAAACCTAAAATTATGAAATAAAAACCGTAAAGAAATGTGGGATGAAAAAAAAGAGAGAGATGATGTACCAGCAGATTTTATTGCTCCATCTTCCGTGGTTAATCCTGTAATAAATGGAATATTTGCGGATTTACCGGATATTATTATATCTATAGGGTCTTCTATTAAAAATGCGCCTGGAATATCCGGTTCTACCACGGGTTTATAAATTACCATTGGATCGTAACTGTAAACCTGAAAATTATAGTCATTTATGTAAGGAGTCGGGAAAGTGAGGCTTTACGAGAAGGGTTCTTGAAGTACGACGCTGTAGGATCAATACTTTCAGCCATCGAATCCCCTAACTCAAATTTATTTATTCTGTATTGTAATGAGTTACTTTCTTGCCAGTTACACAACAACTCTATTGGGTAATCAAAAACTTACTTTAAATTTCGTTGACTGTTCAACAATATCATAGGCATTAACTTTACTGAGGCATTCAACGATCTCTTGACTAGAGCTAGTAGGGCAATCTAAAAATTCAGCTAATTTTTTTGTATTTTTTACTGCTTCTCCTTTTTCTGCGAAAGCCCACTTCGCTAAGGCAATCCCACTGTGAGCAATGGCACCACTGATTAAATCTAAAAAAATATCTTGAATGCTATTTAATTTTTTTTTTTGTTAAATAATCCACCTTTGCTTAGGGGGGAAAGCATGTGATAATGAACACTGGCTCCTCCAGCTGATTGACCAAATATTGTTATCTTTTCAGGATTACCTCCAAAATGGGCAATGTTATTTTTTACCCATTTCAAAGCTAAATTTTGATCTTTTAGTCCATTATTACCAGGTAATACTTCATCTTCTGTACTTAGAAATCCTAAGGCATCTAAAAAATTAAAAAATGTCTTAAAGTAAAAAAACCTGTAAATATATTGTCACGAGGCGATTATTGGGAAAGCAAAACATGTTACGTCATTTTTACCTAATCTATAATTTATTGTAACAAGGACTATGTCCTTATCCAAAAGAATATCAGGTCCGTACAAATCAGGATTTCCACTTCCACTGAAAAATCCTCCTCCATGTATGTGGAACATAACAGGTAAGGGTTTTTCGTTTGCATTGCTTAGCTGAAAAGTTACATTTGCTTAGTACTCTCAAAAAAATTTAATGTAAAAGATTAAGCAACCTGGGGCGTGTAAACATTGAGAAAAAGACAGTCCTCACTTCCTCTGACAGTGTAGTCATTTATAAAAACATCCATTTGAGGGCAAACTGCAGCAAGTTTGGAAGCATCTAAAATGCCTTTCCAAGGTTCTGCAGGCAAGGGTGCCTAAAAAATTATGTAATAGTAATTTATTGTGGAAAATATGATACTTATTTGAATTAGATAATGAAATGGAGGAATGACACTTGCTCTAAATATATTTATCTACCTGATATTAAAAATATATTGAGTATAGTTATCTGTTATGTATACCTACCTGTAAAAGTTTTACAAACATACGATGCCTATAGAATAAACAAGATAACATGCTATTAGTAGATATCAAAATAGAACGAACTCAATGCTAAAGTAGTTATGTGTGTATATTATATCATAAATTTATTTAAAACTATTAAACGGATTTGTATAAAAACTAAAGATGCCAGTCATTTCATCTCAAAGTTTATACAATAGTAAAATAAAAACATGCAAGCAAATAATACCTTAGTAACGAGTTATTAAAATGAAATACAAACAAAAATCGCCACAGGCAAATTAAAAATTCCCATTGTTGAATTTTAAACTTTAAAATATAAACTAACATATTTTATTTGAATTTACCTTAAAACGTAAATCTCCTACAGGAGGTTTTGCGTAAGGAATTGCACTGAAAGCACTGAATGTTCTACCCTTCCAAGTTTTCCGGTATTTTCCTTGCAGAATTCCTTGCTCTATTTCTACTTTTGGAAAATTTTCAGTTGTACACACCGAAATATAAAGTAAAAAAATTAATTGTATTAAAAGTTTATACATTTTCGTTATGCACCGCAGAATAAAGTACCTATTACAACAGAAATATTGTACCTGACTATCGCGAAAAGTGACGTACTTACGCAATAGTGGGGGGCAAGTTATTAATCGAATAGGTTTGATTAATGATAATTTATTTATCTAGTAAACATCACGAGATTTTTTTCTATTGATAGTATCGATAATTTAAAGAGTCCGTTTAGTAACGCGTTTGAGAATTTGAAAACTGTGTTCAATTCAAACGCTAGTGGCGGGAATTGTCAACATTTAAGCCGGGTCTGTAAATTAAACCGTACGCGTATCGCGTTTTAGCGTAGGCCAATAGAATTGCGGCAATTTCAAAAATACTGCAATCCTATTGGTTCAGGCAAAACCGCGATGCGTGTCAATTGCGGACCCGGCTTAAGATTTAACGTTTCCCTATAAGACTTATCTAATTCCCTCTTTAAAAAAAATTAATACTTCTATAGCTTTATTTTTTATATTTATTTCTTCACTGGCGTATATTACAGTTCAGAACGCAACGCAACAATATCAAACAAGTTTCCGTAATTGTTCATTACGCACTGAAATCATTGGATTATAAGCCCATTCCCTTAAAAACAATACCCAATATTAAAATAACTAAATTAAAGGGTTCGAACTGTTTTTACCAAAAACTTAGTATCTTGTTTGAAAATATCTTCCGCCTTAATTTTTCTAAAAAAATCAACAAGCTCTTGACTTGATTTTGTTGGGCAATTTAAAAATTCCGCTATTCTTTTTATGTTTTTCGTTTCTTTACCTTTAGGGGCGATGCCCCACGTACAAAGAGCAGTACCACTGTGGGAAATTACCCCTACTATTAAATCTATAATAAAATTTAGATTAGAAAACAAATTGATTCTAGAATTTTTTTGTACCTCTATTAAGAGCGGAAATGATATGGTAATGGGTGCTAGCCCTTCCTGCGGATTGTCCAAAAACAGTTATCCTTTCAGGATCACCCCCGAATTGATTTATATTTTTTTTAATCCATTTCAGTACCAAATTTTGGTCTTTTAAACCAATATTTCCTGGAACTACTTCATCCCCAGAACTTAAAAAATCCCAAAGGTCCTGAAAGTACCCAAAAAAAAAGTTATATTCTCTCAATAATATACAGGGTGATTTCTAACGTACGGAGGAAACTGAAAGGACAATTAGAGGAGACCAAAATATAGTTTTCGTTACAATAAACTTTTGCTTTTGCTGCATTTTTTGCAACTCTACTGTAATAAATAATATGTGTTCTGGAGGTTTGTTAATTAAAATAAACACAAACAAATATTTTAAGAAAATTACAATTCATCCTTAATTCTACTGCTTCTAGAGTAAATTGGAAGGTTTCTCCAAAATTCAGCTCTTTCACTGTATACGTCATCAACCATTCTTATATCATTTTCAGAAGTTATAAAATAATAGGACAAAGTATTTTTCGATAATGGTTCCCATTTAGTAGGAATAAGTGAATTTATTTCCGGAGTTGGAACCCTGAAAATTATTGTAATTAGGTTTAATTTTAATGTTTTGTCTGTTCTTCCACGTAACAGTTAATCTAAATACCCACGGACTAGATAACCGTCTTTTTCGTAGTCTCACGCTGACCTACACCGGTCCCTTTAAATCTACCTGATAGGAAAAAATGTTTCTTTTTACCCAGTTTCAGCAAAGTTTGTCCATATAGTAGTCATGATATCAATTATTTTTTTATCAGATGAACTAAATTCATCCGCGGTGAAAAACTCAGTACTCAATAAATAGAGAAGATCATCGCAGTGACACACCCCTAAAATATAAAACCGAAAGTTAAGTTTCAAAGATGAAACAAAAAGAAAACACAGTATACCGTAATCATACGTGGTGTGGTGTCTCCGAATAATGGTACAAAAGTTTGGGATCCATGATAACCAAACACATAATAATACGTCGGATGTTTTGAATATTTCGCATGTAACTGGGCAGCAGCATTTTGTGGATAAAAAAATAAAGAGTCGGTGTACAACTGAAAAATATCCTATATCGCATATTTCTGTAAGGGACTGAAAATTTAAAGTGCCTGATCTCAAACTACGCTACTTACATCAGTAAGTTGTGATTTTGCTGATTGATCTATTCTTCCATTACCAAAATAAAATTCTTTTATCATTTTACTAACATGATCTTTGTTTGAATTTTCCTCGTACTCAAGGATTATCGGAGCTAATCGATAAAAATCTTCGTTTAGTTCTTCAATTAAATTAGAGTCATTATATAAACCTAAAATTATGAAATATAAACAGTAAAGAAATGTGGGATGAAAAAAAAGAAAGATGATCTACCAGCAGATTTTATTGCTCCATCTTCCGTGGTTAATCCTGTAATAAATGGAATTTTTGCGGATTTACCGGATATTATTGTATCGATAGGGTCTTCTATTAAAAATGCGCCTGGAATATCCGGTTCTACCACGGGTTTATAAATTACCATTGGATCGTAACTGTAAACCTGAAAATTATAGTCATTTATGTAAGGAGTCAGGAAAGTGAAGCTTTACGAGAAGGGTTCTTGAAGTACGACGCTGTAGGATCAATACTTTCAGTCATGGAGTCCCGTAACTCAAATTTATTTATTCTGTATTGTAATGAGTTACTTCCCTGGCAGTTACAAAACACTATTGGGTAATCAAAAACTTACTTTAAATTTCGTTGACTGTTTAACAATATCATAGGCATTAACTTTACTGAGGCATTCAACGATCTCTTGACTAGAGCTAGTAGGGCAATCTAAAAATTCGGCTAATTTTTTTGTATTTTTTACTGCTTCTCCCTTTTCTGCGAAAGCCCACTTCGCTAAGGCAATCCCACTGTGAGCAATGGCACCACTGATTAAATCTAAAAAAATATCTTGAAGGCTGTTTAATTTTTTTTGTTAAACAATCCACCTTTACTTAGGGGGGAAAGCATGTGATAATGAATACAGGCTCCTCCTGCTGATAGACCAAATATTGTTATCTTTTCAGGATTACCTCCAAAATGGACAATGTTATTTTTTACCCATTTCAAGGCTAGATTTTGATCTTTTAGTCCATTATTACCAGGTAATACTTCATCTTCTGTACTTAGAAATCCTAAGGCATCTAAAAAATTAAAAAATGTCTTAAAGTAAAAAAACTTGTAAATATATTGTCACGAGGCGATTATTGGGAAAGCAAAACATGTTACGTCATTTTTACCTAATCTATAATTTATTGTAACAAGGACTATGTCCTTATCCAAAAGAATATCAGGTCCGTACAAATCAGGATTTCCACTTCCACTGAAAAATCCTCCTCCATGTATGTGGAACATAACAGGTAAGGGTTTTTCGTTTGCATTGCTTAGCTGAAAAGTTACATTTGCTTAGTACTCTCAAAAAAATTTAGTGTAAAAGATTAAGCAACCTGGGGCGTGTAAACATTGAGAAAAAGACAGTCCTCACTTCCTCTGACAGTGTAGTCATTTATAAAAACATCCATTTGAGGGCAAACTGCAGCAAGTTTGGAAGCATCTAAAATGCCTTTCCAAGGTTCTGCAGGCAAGGGTGCCTAAAAAATTATGTAATAGTAATTTATTGTGGAAAATATGATACTTATTTGAATTAGATAATGAAATGGAGGAATGACACTTGCTCTAAATATATTTATCTACCTGATATTAAAAATATATTGAGTATAGTTATCTGTTATGTATACCTACCTGTAAAAGTTTTACAAACATACGATGCCTATAGAATAAACAAGATATCATGCTATTAGTAGATATCAAAGTAGAACGAACTCAATGCTAAAGTAGTTATGTGTGTATATTATATCATAAATTTATTTAAAACTATTAAACGGATTTGTATAAAAAACTAAAGATGCCAGTCATTTCATCTCAAAGCTTATACAATAGAAAAATAAAAACATGCACGCAAATAATACCTTAGTAACGAGTCATTAAAATGAAATACAAACAACAATCGCCACAGGCAAACTAAAAGTTCCCATTGTTGAATATTAAACTTTAATTTATTTTATTTGAATTTACCTTAAAACGTAAATTTCCTACAGGAGGTTTTGCGTAAGGAATTCCACTGAAAGAACTGAAAGTTCTTCCTTTCCAAGTTTTTCGATATTTTCCTTGCAGAATTCCTTGCTCTATCTCTACTTTTGGAAAATTTTCAGTTGTACACACCGAAATATAAAGTAAAAAAATTAATTGTATTAAAAGTTTATACATTTTCGTTATGCACCGCACAATAAAGTACCTATTAATAATAGCTTTAAGGAACAACAGAAATATTGTATCGCGAAAAGTGACGTACCTACGCAATAGTGGGGGGCAAATTATTAATCGAATAGGTATGTTTAATGATAATTTATTTATCGAGTAAACATCACGAGAGTTTTTTCTATTGATAGTATCGATAATTTACAGAGTCCCGTTACTAACGCGTTTGAGAACCTGAAAACTGTGTTCAACTGAAACGCTAGTGGCGGGAATTGTCGACGTTTAAGCCGGGTCCGCAATTGAACCGTACGCGTATCCCGTTTTAGCGTGGACCAATAGAATTGCGGCAATTTCAAAAATACTGCAGGCAAAAACGCGATACGTGTCAATTGCGGACCCGGCTTAAGATTTAACACTTCCCTATAAGCCTTCTAATTCTCTCTTTAAAAAATTCAATAATTCCTTAGTGTTATTGTTTGTATTTATTTCTTCACTGGCGTATTATTATTATATATTACAGTTCAGAACGCAACGCAACAATATCAAACAGGTTTCCTTAATTGTTCAATACGCACTGAAAAGGATTTTCCGGAAAATTTCTTTACTAATCTTTACTAAAAATTTCTCTAGTACATAAAACAAAAATTAATGGACTCAATCTTCTTAAATGTCTTTTAAAGTTCATCTCGAATTTTATTTCTTCTAGAATCTAATGGAAGGCTTCTCCAAAATTTCGCTCTTTCCATATATAAACCTTCATCCATTTTAATATCTTCAACATTTTTTATATTATAATATTCCATTTTATCACTTTGAACAGGTTTCCATTTTTCAGGAATTAAAGCGTCTGTTTCAGGTGTTGGATTTCTAAAATAATATAAATCGTACGGCGGCATATATTAGGATAATTGTTTTAAAAGAAATAATCACCCAGTTTTTGCAAAATTAGTCCATAGGTTTATCATAATTTCAGTCATTTTAATATCAGATTTATTAGGATTGTAGTTTGTGAATAATTTACTACTCAGTAAGTAAATTAAATCATCACAGTGGCACACACCTGAAAGTTACGTGAATTTTTATTTAAAAAAATAAGAGATATTGTCACGAGGGGATGTCTTTGGGCTGAAGCACAACCGATTCGTGTTTTAAGACCTGGATCCAATACAATTTCTCTAGTCAGTGCAGAGAAGTGCCAGGGATTCGCATCCCAAGACTGCTGTCACCAAAATTTGGGGCTAGAAAGGAAAATATTGATTACCATAATCGTGTTCAGGGTCTCCAAAGAATGTTCCATAAGTAGCAGATCCTCGATAACCAAACAGATAATAATATACAGGTTGTTTCGAATATTTTGCATGCATTTGTACAGCAGCATCCTCTGGTAATAAAAACCATGCATCAGTAATCATCTAAAAAAAATTCGTCCTAACACCCATAATAAATTTAAAACTTTATAACTTACATCAGTAACTTCAGATTTTGTTGAAGAATCAATTTTACGATTACCGAAATAAAAGCCTCTAATTTTTTGACTTACATAATCCTTATCAGAAGCAGTATCGTGATATACAAAGAGAATAGGAGCTATTTTGTTAAAATTCTTATTTAACTCGTCTACCAGTTTACTGTCGTTGTACACAACTAAAATTATTTGTGTTAATACAGTCGAGGTTGCAGTCCGAGTACTTTAAGCCATCGATCGAGTCTCTTTCTTACGTCCCGTATTTTTCTTGCAACCGCTTTAATTTTTTTAAATACTTACATGCAGATTTCATTGCACCATCTTCCGAGGTCAAACCTGTCATGAAAGGAATATTTGCAGCTTTACCTGACTTTATTATATCGATAGGATCTTCTGATATGAAAGCTCCTTTAATGTTTGGTTCGATGACTGGTGGAAACGGTATCATTGGATTATAAGCCCATTCCTTAAAAAAAATATTAAAAATAATTTAATTAACAGATTCGAACTGTGTTTACCAAAAACTTAGTATCTTGTTTGATAATATCTTCCGCCTTAATTTTTTTAAGACAATCAACAAGCTCTTGACTTGATTTTGTTGGGCAATTTAAAAATTCCGCTAGTCTTTTTGTGTTTTTCGATTCTTTACCTTTAGGGGCTATACCCCAAGTACCAAGAGCTGTACCACTGTGGGAAATTGCCCCTACTATTAAATCTATAATAAAATTTAGATTAGAAAAAAATTGATTGTAGAATTTTTTTGTACCTCTACTAAGAGGGGAAATGACATGGTAATGGGTGCTAGCCCCTCCTGCGGATTGTCCAAAAATAGTTATCCTTTCAGGATCACCCCCGAATTGATTTATATATTTTTTAATCCATTTCAGTACCAAATTTTGGTCTTTTAAACCATTATTTCCTGGAACTACTTCATCCCCAGTACTTAAAAATCCCAAAGGTCCTGAAAGTACCCAAAAAAAAATTATATTCTCTCAATAATATAAATGTTTGTCATGTTAAGGTCAATGATGTTATCATAAAGTACTGAATAACAAGATTACGAAGGTATTTGCTGTTTACAAGTCTAAAAAATTACTTGACATTATTTAAGCGAAAGTTTATTGATGATAATTTATCTTCACCTTAAAAATATTTTTGTAAAGTCTTACCCAATCTATAATTTGCAATTACAAGGATTATATCTTTGTCTAATAAAATTTCCGGACCATACCAGTTAGCAGTTCCACACATCCAACCTCCTCCATGTATGTAATACATTACAGGAAGTAATTTACTTCCAGGCTTCTAAAAACAATTGCGTGTTTTAAAATAGGTCGTGTAATTTTATTTAATGAATACCTCCGGAGTGTAAACATTCAGATAAAGACAGTCTTCGTTTCCTACAACATTATGATCCTTGAAATAAACGTTCATTTGTGGACAAACAGGATGCGATTTTGATGCATCAAAAATTCCATCCCATGGACCAGCAGGAACAGGACGCTAAAAAAATTACCTTCTTAATTTAAAATCCTTTAAATAAAATTAGTTTACCTTAAATCGAAGATCTCCAATAGGTGGTTCCGCGTAAGGGATTCCAGTAAAAGAACTAAAAGTTTTTCCTTTCCATGTTTGCTGATATTTTCCTCTGAGAATTCCTTGTTCTATTTTGATTTCAGGAGCTGGATTTCCAAATACAACATATGTTAATAAAAATATATATAGTAGTAGAAGTTTAAACATTTTTTTAAGCATTACTCGTGCCGGTTGTATATGTTAACTGTCGGTTAGTGATTAAAGAAACTTTCACTTGACAAATTAATCTGCAATGTTTAACAACGCTTGCGCTTTAAACCTTTATCCAAGTAGATTTATTACTATCTAACCACGAGTATTTATTTTTTATTGTAAAATTGTTGATATAACATAATCAATTTAATTAAACGACCTTCAGACGTTTTCTTTGCGTGTTTAAACGTGTATTTTTACGTCAGTGTTGTAGAAAAAATAATTATTGCAAAAATCCAAGGAGAACGTCGTGTTTTCAACTGGCACGTTAAAATGTTACGCCGCTTACCGAAGTCGTTCATACGAACAACGATGTTAGAAAGAGATTTTGTGGACCCCACAAAATGAGTTTGATCATGTTAACATAATAGTTGCTTCTCTTGATGGTTCTGCAGCACTTAAAGAGGAGTCAGAACTCTCTTTAGTTTACCCCAAGATCAAGAAAAATTGTTGCAAAAGACGAACTAAATATTCCATGATATTTACCATTAATTTTATTTCTTCGCGAATCCAATGGAAGACTTCTCCAAAATTTCGCTCTTTCCAAATTCAAGCTATCTTCCATTTTAATATCTATATGAGTTATATGACTTTTTATGTGATAATATTCCAATTTATCGCTTTGGATAGCTACCCATTTTGTAGGGAGAAGGGGATTTGTTTCATCAGGTGTAGGATTACTGAAAATTAAATAATTTTCTTAGGATTAAAACGGGAGAATATTCCACGAGTGTCGTCTATGTTCAGTCTAAGGAACTGTAGTTCTTACTTAGTTACAGCTCCCGTGACTGAACATAAAAGACACTCTGAAAGTATTTTTGATTTGCTAATTAGGACTAGATTACTTTGGATAAATATTTACCCAGTCTTTGCAAAGTTAGTCCATAAATTTACCATCACATCCGTCATTTTGTTATCAGATTCGTTTGGTTTATACCCTAATGGGTTAGCACCCAAAAGATAAAAGAGATCATCCCCATGGCAGACACCTAGAGAAAAGGGTTTAATTTTTAATTACCTCTTTATTTTAATTTAATTACCAAAATCACGAGAAGGGTCTCCATAAATTTTTGAGTAACTCGAAGAACCTTTATAGGAAAACAAATAATAATACAAAGGTTGTTTGGAATATTTTTCATGTAACTTTAAAATGGAATCGGCTGCTAATAAAAAATATGCGTCTGTAAACATCTGAAAAAATTTTATTAGATTGTCCAAGGTGAACTTTTCCAGTAACTTACATCAGTAACTTCCGTTATCGTGTTATAATTAATTTCTTTGGTACCTAAGTAAAATTTCCTGATTTTTTCACTAATGTAATTTTTATTCGATGCCGTTTCGTGGTAAAGAAAAACATAGGGGGCCAATTTAGTGAAATTTTCATTTAATTCTTTTACCAAATTTGAGTCATTATATAAATCTGAAATAAACTTTATGGATTATTATTATTTTTTTTAATCAAACGTAATACTTGAAGATTTCATTGCACCATCTTCTGAGGTTAAACCAGTCATGAAAGGAATATTCCCAGTTTTTCCAGATATAATTATATCAATGGGATCTTCAATTAAAAAAGCACCTTCAAGGTTTGGTTCAATGACTGGTGGAAAAGGTATCATTGGATCGTAACTCCATTCCTTTCGAAATTAATTTTCAGTAAAAATATTTAAATAGAAGTTAAAAAGAAATTACCAAAAATTTTACGTCTTGTTTAACAATATCTTCCATTTTAACTGTTCGGAGACAATCAACAAGCTCTTGGTTCGATTCGATAGGACAATTTAAAAATTGTCCCAACCTCTTGGTATTTCTTGCTTCTAATCCTTTTGGTACAAGACTCATTAAAGCAAGTGAAGTACCACTTTGTGCTATTGCACCTGCTATTAAGTCTAGAATAAAATAATTTTGAGTATATCGATAAATCTGATTTATTTTAACTTGCTTTGGCTAAGAGGGGAAAGGAGATGGTAATGGGCGCTAGCCCCACCTGCTGATTGTCCAAAAACGGTTATTCTGTTAGGATCACCTCCAAAATAACCCACATTTTTCTTAATCCATTTCAAAACTAAATTTTAGTCTTTTAATCCGTTATTACCTGGTACTACTTCATCCCCAGTGCTTAAAAATCCTAAAGGGCCTGAAAAAGGAAACGGGAGTAAAGTGACTGAGCGCCTTATTTCAAAATAAATTTGTTTATCATATTAAGGTCACTCGTGTTATCAAAACTAGTAACCAGAAACAGTTTCAAGGTCTTTCATGTTCAAAATTGAGGGCACGTAACCTTTTTTTTCTGAAATTAAGGTATTATATTTACCTAATCTATAATTTGATATTACGAGGGTTATATCCTTATCTAGGAGAATTTCGGGACCGTACAATGAAGCACCTCCACTCATCCAACCTCCTCCATGGAGAAAATACGTCACAGGCAGGGTATTATTATAATTAGGTATTTTATTAAAAATAATTAACACAGGAATCTATTGGAAAAAATAATTATGTAATAACCTGTGGAGCGTAAATATTTAGATAAAGGCAATCTTCATCCCCTATAACACTGTTATCACCAAAGTAAAGGTTGATTTGAGGACATACAGGAGGAGTTTTCGAAGCGTCATAAATTCCTTCCCAAGGAGCAGCAGGAACTGCAGGCTAAACATCGGAAATTACTAAATTTATAAAAGGACTAACATTTCGATACCTTAAATCGAAGTTTTCCAATGGGTGGTTCTCCATAACGGATACCAGTAAAAGATCGGAATGTCCTTCCTTTTCGTGTTTGCTGATAGGTACCTTTTATCATACCCTGTTCTATTTTCAGTTCTGGAGCATCTTGACATGCAAATGCTAAATTTATTACAATATGTGCAAGAATGAGGATATTAAACATTTTTTCCCGCATTATTAATCGTACTGGTCACATTAGCCGGCGATACCACAACTGATTACATAAATTTATTTAGAAATATTAATCTGTAATAATTTAGATTACGCTTGCTAGTTTTTCTAGTCGCACGTTTAAAATCGTCAAACAAAAATTATCGCAAGTGTATACGTTCTGTAATAAAAATTGTAAATATTTTTATTTTCTACTAGCGTGCGGAAAAACGCATTTTCCGCACATTTTTTAGTGCAGAAAATCCACTTTTCCGCACCGTGCGGCAAAGGATTTTTCCGCACTAGCGTGCGGAAAATGCGTTTTTCCGCACGCTAGTAGAAAAACTATTGTTCCTAACACGTGCAGAAACCTATTTTTCCGCACTTAAATGCTTGACACCACTCCGCTACGCGTCGTGCTGTCAACGGCATTTGCGTGCGGAAAAATCGATTTTCTGCACTTGTTAGGAAAATAGCTATTCAAGGCTACACGATTTTCTCAAAATTAAGATGTGTCATAAAGTACTTATAAAAAATACCCAATCTAAGAGTTTATTGAATTTTTTTCAAGTTACATCAGGGTTGTCTAATCTATAAAAGCGAGGTGAGGTGTCTGCTTTACTTTATTGCGGTTCTTCGAGGATCTACTGGAAGATTTCTCCAGAATTGTACTCTTTCTTCGTATAAGTTTTCCTGCATTGTCATATCTGTAGCATTTTTTATAAAAAAATATTCTAATTTAGAACTTTCTACAGGCTTCCATTGGACAGAAATTAAAGAATCACGTTCCGGAGTGGGATTACTACAAACCATTAAATAATATAAA
This sequence comes from Hemicrepidius hirtus, assembly GCA_963082805.1. Lineage (NCBI taxonomy): Eukaryota > Metazoa > Arthropoda > Insecta > Coleoptera > Elateridae > Hemicrepidius > Hemicrepidius hirtus. The sequence continues at coordinate 1,320,607 of OY720164.1, forward strand.
CGGTTCTAGATTTATAATTCTAAACACGATTACCCATATTTCGCAAAATTTACCCACATTGTCGTCATTACATCCATCATCATTTGATCTGCCCCAGTTGGTTTATGTTGTGTTCAATGTGTATATTATTTTAGAATGACCGAGCACTCAATCCCAAAACATTTGAATGCAGAATGGCAGAAGCAGCAAGAAGTGGAATGTAATCCAAAAGACGTAGCAGAATTTCTCCGAAAATACAAAAAAAAGCTATACCTAGATAAAAAGAGACAGCAACGGTAGGTAGTTAATGATTTGTTAGAAATTTTTAATTCAGGATTTATTTTCAGGCGAAACATGTTATTGGATTGCTAAACAGATTTCCCAAAATAGATATGGAAGCTCTCAAAGAACAATGTCCGGATGTGGATATTCAAAAAGCAAAAGCTAGTAGAAATTATAAACCACCACCTGTATTCGATTAATTTATATGTATTATATGCGTTAGCTTTTAATTAAATAAATATTTTCTAAAAATGCAATGCAATTGGCCTATCTTTCAAACAATTTTTAGTATAGGAGGACCTTGCTCTTTATACGCCAATTGTTCTTGTTGAATTAAGTTTGGAAACCGCGATATCAAATTTTAGTAAAGAGGGATAAAAAATCAGAAGCAGAGCCAAACTGTTCAGGATAAGTTTGCTGTGTTTTTAGAATCCAACCAATTTGAACAGGATGAGGAATAATATAAAAAAATGGGAGTCAAGTTGACTGCTTCCACTTCACTTGAGTAAAATAAAAAGGGAGAAAGGGAGTAAAGTTGGCTGCTTTTATTGGACTTGGTTGGCCAGGGTCCAGGATGAGGAATAAAAAAAAATGGGAGTCAAGTTTTGGTTGCTAAAAAAATGGGGGTCCAGTTGACGACTTCCATTTACTCATTTCATTTATTAGACTCAATTTGTAATAATAAAATAAGAGGGATAAAAAAAATAGAAAAAAAATAAATATTATTAAAAATTCCCAATACATTTTGATTGTTTGCTTTAATGTGTAGGTATAGAAAAAGCGTAGCAATAGTTGATTATATAATCGTAACCACTACTTACATCTAAAATATGCGATACAGTAGTATATTAATTCCTATTCAAATGCGTACAACAATAAAAATTTAATTAAATTTTTGATTATACCTTAAAAAAAATAACTTTCGAATTTCCCTATTAACATAAATTTCTGTTAACAATGGCTTTAATTAAAAATCTGTTAGTTAAAAAATTAAATATTTTAGCCGAGTTTAATTGACGATGCAGTTCATAGAATCTAGAACAAAAACAAATATTATATACAGGGTGTTTCAAATCAGTGTTACCATAATATGTATTTTTGTATTGTATTTTTCTCATGGCAAATTTCAGCAGTAGAGCCCTTAACATCTTGCTATAAGGTAAAGCAGTTAAGCACAATACAAAACCGAAAAAAAACTCGTGCTAACACACTCTTTTTTTGTATTGTGCAATCATGTTTTACCTAGAAATAATGTTTCGGGATCTACTATTGAAATTTTCCGATAAAAATCCAAGGTCTTGTTATATTGTATATGATAAAAATTCAAATTCTTGTTTTTCTAGTGACATTTCTAGTGTGAATCTGGCTTACTCCTCCTAGTTAAAAAACAGAGTATATCAACATCAAGATACTTACTCTTCTCTTTTATCATTCAGTATTACCTTCTTCTTCTTCTACGACCTGGGCCTCATCTGGCGACCCACTTGATGGTGGACTTAATATATTGACGGGTTCCCTGTAACAAAACATAACAATAAATTAGTAGGTACACAATAAAATGCAAAACACTTGCTCAACTAAATCTCGCACACGAAACTTGTTATTTGAATTATTTTTTCTTTACTTCTGTAAATACTAGCTGCATATTCAGAATGTCTCAAAAATCTCTGATCACCTGCCTAAAATTGCAGGTAGAAGTCTTAAGAAAAAATTCAGAAACGTGTTAATTCGTATTTTAACCAAGCCAAATTTTGGTAACATTTTTGATACTTTTGTAAAGACATTTTCTTTAACCTTGTGCAAAAAAAATTATAAGTTACATATAAAAAATCAGAAAAAAGACTTTACGATTAGATTTTATTACCGTGCAAATTCCTCCAAAAGTGTGAAAGCTTCATTTAGCACTTCCTGTGAGGTGAATTGAAAAATGTTAGTTTCGTCTTCTTGATTGAGTATGATGTTGAGTCCTTCATTATGGTATCCGTGTAGCTCCTCAATCCTAATTTTAAAACTTAGCTTTGAATAATCACGCCAGAACCACTGGATAACTCTTTCTTGTATATGGATTTGCATGAAACCTGGAAGGCCTAAATGTGCACATTCAAAAGTCGACATTGCTGGTCTGCTTCTTCTAGAAGACTGATATTCCAGCCAACTATTCAAAAGCTTGCGGTCTGCAAATAAAAATGTTATCAGTGTTTTGAAATCTAGTTCGGGTTAAAAATATACGTACAAAGAGCCATGGTCACACTTTTTCTTATTATCTACAGAAAACACCTTTCAGCATCAACTTTTACCTACACAAAAAGCAAGGTTCATCTATGCTGTCAGCTGTGCACATGCTGTGAGCTTAATAAAGGGTGCTCGTTCGTTGACAGGGTTGCCGGTTTATTTCAAAAGCCGGCGCTACACGATGCAACCAACACCCTCCAACGTTGGACGCTTGATGGTTGGACGCGTCGTGTGGCCGACTCTCGAACTACGAGTGTCCAGTGTCTCTTCATCCCCTATAACACTGTTATCACCAAAGTAAAGGTTGATTTGAGGACATACAGGAGGAGTTTTCGAAGCATCATATATTCCTTCCCAGGGAGCAGCAGGAACTGCAGGCTAAACATCCGAAATTACTAAATTTATAAAAGGACCAACATTTCGATACCTTAAATCGAAGTTTTCCAATGGGTGGTTCTCCATAACGGATACCAATAAAAGATCGGAATGTTCTTCCTTTTCGTGTTTGCTGATAGGTACCTTTTATCATACCCTGTTCTATTTTCAGTTCTGGAGCATCTTGACATGCAAATGCTAAATTTATTACAATATGTGCAAGAATGAGGATATTAAACATTTTTTCCCGCATTATTAATCGTACTGGTCACATTAGCTGGCTATACCACTACTGACTAAAAGTTTATTGAATTTTTTTCAAGTTACATCAGGGTTGTCTAATCTATAAAAGCGAGGTGTCTGCTTTACTCTATTGCGGTTCTTCGAGGATCTACTGGAAGATTTCTCCAGAATTGTACTCTTTCTTCGTATAAGTTTTCCTGCATTGTCATATCTGTAGGATTTTTTATAAAAAAATATTCTAATTTAGAACTTTCTACAGGCTTCCATTGGACAGAAATTAATGAATCACGTTCGGGAGTTGGATTACTGTAAACCATTAAATAATATAAACGGTTTTAGATTTATAATTCTAAACACCATTACCCATATTTCGCAAAATTTACCCACATTGTCGTCATTACATCCATCATCATTTGATCTGCCGCAGTTGGTTTATTGTAACCAGGGAATACTTCATCAGACGAAAATAAATAAATAAGTTCGTCTGTGTGACATACTCCTTAAAAATTCATGAAAAAATATTAAAATTATGATTTAGCGGGTTGAGTATTTGGCTCCAAAACTAAGGTTCGTCAATTAAAATTCTCTTACCATAGTTATGTGAAAGCGAATCATTTCCAAAAATATTTGCGTAACTAACAGCCTCTTGATATCCAAATAAAAAATAATAGACAGGTTTTTTTGAATATTTATAATGTAATTGAACAGCAGCGTCATGTGCTACAAGAAACCAAGCATCCGTAATCATCTGAAAAAATTCGTGAAAAAATAAATCTAAATTTAAACTTCTTGGTATTTAATACATTGGTAACCTCAGATTTCGTAAATTCGTCAATTTTATTATCACCAAAATAAAATTCCCTTATTTTTCGACTAACAAAATTTTTATCCATAGCAGTTTCCTCATATTGCATAAGAATCGGGGCTATTTTTTCAAAATTATCGTTTAATTCTTGAATTAAATTATCATGACTGTATAAGTCTGAAATTTGTTATATCATTACGTTGTAAACAAAATATTTATAAAAATCTTACTAATAGCTTTGAAAGCCCCGTCTTCAGTTAGTAAACCTGTTAGGATGGGTACTTCTGCAGCTCTACCGGATTTAATTATTTCTATAGGATCTTCAACTAAAAATCCTCCTTCTAAATCCGGCTCGATTGTTGGTTTGAAAGGGGCTAAAGGGTCATAATTCCATTCCTTGGAAAAAAAAGTTTGAAATTGAAATTTTATCTAGTAGGTAATCTAATACTCTCTTACAATGAATTTTAAATCTTCTTTTACAAGAGTATATGCATCTATTTTCTGTAAGCATTCAATCATTTCCTGACTAGAATTGATAGGGCAGTTTAAAAACTGTCCTAGTTTTTTAGTATTTCGCACACCTTGTCCTTTAGGAGTATAACCCAATATTCCAACTGCAGTAGAACTGTCAAAAATTGCGCCACTTATTAGGTCTAAAAAATTTAGGAAAGTTAGGAACTAATACACACCAAAGTTGATCCAAAGATCGAATTTTATCTTCAAGTGTCTAGAGTTTCCCAGATCTCCCAAATTTTATTCAGTTTTAAAATTCCCCAACAAACCTGATATTCTAATTTGTGTTACCGGGATCCTTCCAGACTTTTCATAAAGTGTCTTTTTTGACCATAAATACCTTTACTAAGAGGTGATAGCATGTGGTATTGACTACAAATTCCACCAGCAGATTGTCCAAACACTGTTATAAGATTAGGATCACCTCCAAAATTTGCTATATATTTCTTTGTCCATAGAAGAGCTAAACTTTGATCCTTTAAACCGTTATTCCCTGGTACTACTTCATCTCCTGTGGTTATAAATCCAAGCGACCCTAAAAAAAGATGTTCTAGGTCTTGGCATAATGTTTCTTGGCTGCACCCTGTACCTAGTATGCGAGTTATAACTTACCAAGTCTATAATTTGTTGTCACTAACACAACGTCTTTGTCTAAAAGTATGTTAGGGCCATACATATCAGCCCTTCCACTAATTAAACCACCTCCATGAATATAAAATATCACAGGAAGAAGTTTCTTGTTGGAATCCGGTAACTAAAAAGTGAAATGAATTTTTTGCTATGGTCTTGCAGATATAAGACGGTACAAAGCATTTTTGTCTTTGTTTTAGAAATTATTTCTAAATTTCGAATTGCATGAAAATATCGTATAAGAAAAAAATAACCTGAGGCGTATGCACGTTTAGGTAAAGACAATCTTCATCGCCCTCCACGATATGATCATCGGACACTATTATATTCATTTGAACACACATTATACCGCGTCTTGAAGCATCTAAAACTTCATTCCATGGTTCTGCAGGAACTGGAGGCTAGGAAATTAAAAAAAAATACAGTTGATCCTGCGAAAAACTTGAGTGATGCAGGACCTGTATGTTTATTATTTGATTACCTTAAATCTTAGATTGCCAACAGGTGGTTTTGCAAATGGAATCCCTGTAAATGAATTAATTGTCCTTCCTTGCCAAGTTTGTTCGTATTTACCTCGAAGGACACCTTGATCTGTTATTACTTCTGGAAATTCATTACTTGCAAACGCACCAGAGTGAATTAGAAAAAACAGGAATAATTTATACATTTCGATCGCGTTTCTTACCCATCTACCTATACCTCAATACGATAATATACTTGTGTTGTTGGATTAAATAACCTTGTTGATTAAAATAATTTAGTCATTTACCTGTTGCCGTTAATTTATAAACCTTACACTGCAAATTTTTGTGCATTCAAGTATAATTTGTGACTACAAACAAAATTAGCTTAATGAGGTTACTAATGGAAGTTGCATTGAAATTTTAGTCTAAAATTTGTAAAATTAGAAACATAGTAAACTATAGAGTCTTTGAAAATTCTAGTAGTCTTGAGAAATCCTGAAATTGGACACCAAGGTTCTATAAAATTCTACGGACTCCAGCGAGTTCGAATTTTCTCTGGGAAAGTCTAGAGTTCTGAAAAACTCCCAAAATTCTAAGTTAAGGCTTCGTGAAGAATTTAAAACCTTAAAAAAATTCCGTAACCTAGGATGAAGCTTGAACTATCTTCCAGGGTTATAAGGTTCAGGTTTTTGCAGGATTAGGAGATTGTAGAAAATTTGGGGAATCAGAGTTTATTTTTTTTATTTTATTTTATTTGTTTGTTATGTAATGAACAATTTTTCTTGTAGCCTTCATCATTATTTTGATTGAGATAATGATTGTTGACTGTGATAGAAATGTTGTTTTTTTATCTTATCGTTAAAAAAAGTTACATAAGGCTGTGTGTACCTAATCAAAGTTATTTTATTTTTTTATCACTCAATAATTTTATAATTTATAACTCGTCCCTAATTTTCTTAGTTCTGACATTCATTTGTAAATATCTCCAAAACTTAGCTCTTTCAGAAAATAAATCTTGATCTACATGTACATCACTTTCACTTTTGATAAAGTAATAATTTTGTTTTCCTTTTTTTACGGGCTCCCATGTTACTTTTATTGTTGAATCTATTTCTGGAGTTGGATTTCTAAAATAAACTTCTACATGCTTTCTTTTCTTACTTAATAATTTTACAATAATTACCCATATTTTGCAAAATTCGTCCAAAGTGTTGTCATAAAATCAGCAACTTTCCGATCAGCCTCTGTAGGTTTATAATCAGGGAGAATTAAATTACAATTGAATAAATATAGCAAGTCATCACAGTGACAGACACCTAAACATAAATTAAACATTAATTTTATGAATAAGAGCAAGAAGATTAAATTTATTTACCAAAATCAAATTCAACGCCATCGTTAAAAACGGTACAAACACTTGTAGAACCCTTATATCCAAATAAATAATAATATAACGGTTTTTTTGAAAATTTCGCGTGTAGTTCTACAGCAACGTCTTCTGCTGTTAACATTGTTGCATCTCCATACATCTGAAACATGAAGAATATACGCATTTGAACCCAGGGATCAGCAAACTGAGACCTGAACCTAATATGAAACATACTTTAGTAAATTCCGATTTAGTAGATTCGTCTATTGGTTTGTCCCCAAAATAAAACTCTCTAATTTCTTTGGTAATTGTTTCCTTGTATCTGTTTGCAGCGGTTTCAGTGTACATCAACACAAGGGGTGCAAGTTCCATAAAATCCTTATCAAATTCTTTTAATAAATCAAGATTTTTATAAAGACCTAAAATTTTATTTTTAAACAAAATTAAATCTTTTCGGAGTACCATAATCAATACTGGCTGTTCTAAATGACCCTTCATCAGTTGTAAGTCCAGTCATTAGAGGAATATTTGCAGCTTTTCCTGAAATAATTATATCTATTGGATCTTCCCCTAAAAATGCTCCAGGAAGATCTGGTTCTATAACCGGTTTGAACGGTATAAATGGATCTATATCCCACTCCTAAATAATAAAAATTTAATTGGTCTAAAATAAATAGTCTCGGGGTGGGGGGAGTTAAGTTAATACCGTCAACATTGCAGTTTGTTTTATAATTTCGTGTGCATCAACTTCTCTAAGACATTCTATCATTTCGTTCGTATAATACGTAGGGCATCCAACATCTCCAGCTAATATTTTTGATCTTCTTGTTGATAGAAAATGCGGTATTAAAGCCCAATGGGCAAGTCCAGTTCCACTTTGAGCTATCACCCCTTTTATTAAATCTATAACAAAAAGAATTATTTTAAAATTTTTTTGGCACAACTCTTTACTTTTGGTAAGTGGTGAGAGCATGTGGTAATGTGCACTGGCACCACCTGCTGATTGTCCAAAAAGCGTGATACTGTTAGGATCACCTCCAAATTTTTTTATGTTATCTTTAGTCCATTTAATTGCCAAATATTGATCTTTCAAACCATCATTCCCTACTGCATTTAAATCTCCAGTTGTTAAAAATCCCAAAGGACCTGAAATTTATTTTAATTTACGTAAAGATGATTAGTAACTGGGGAGGATTATTTTACCTAATCTATAGTTTGCTGTGACTAATATGACTTCTTTGTCTAATAGAAGTTCTGGTCCATGGATTTGAGCACTTCCAGATAAAAAACCTCCACCATGGATAAAAAACATAACAGGAAGAAGTTTTTGATCCGACTCTGGAAGCTGTTTCAAACGAAAATTATAAAAAGTATTTTAAAACTATTTGAGATAGATAACCTTGGGGGTATAAACGTTTAGGTAAAGACAATCTTCATCTCCTACTATGGTTTTATTTACATCAAAGAGGTTTGGTTGCGGACATACAGCATGAGGTCTTGTGGCATCAAAAACACCTTCCCATGGATCTGGAGGAACTGAAACCTGAATATTTTTTTTAGTGAATGTAAATTATTTAAAGTTATTTTGTTACCTTAAATCGAAATTCGCCTACAGGTGGTCTTGCATATGGAATTCCGGTAAAGGCATTAAATGTTTTTCCATGACTACTTTTTAGAATTTTTCCTTTTAGAATACCTTGCTTTATAATTACTTTTGGATTATCTTCGTTAGCAATTACTCCAACGAAACTTAAAAGAAATATTCCTAATTTTGCTTTACTTAACATGATGTGATATCGTACACGTGGCGTGGCGTATTGACTGAGAAATAATTTTTTATAAATTCTAATCTAGGTAACAGATAAATGTAATTGAGTTGTTATCGAATATGGAACCCGACCGGTATTTACAGGTAGTAGCACCTATACTGATAATTTAGCGATGTGACTTCTTTTTCTTGTGCATTTGAAAGTGCATAATTGCGAACTTTTCAACAAGCAAAGTAGGGAATTACCTCCAACTCCAAGACTAGGGGTGCTGATACTCAGCTGCCGTTTTTATAATTTAACGAGGACATCATACGCAATTCAAAAAAATTCAGAAAGGGCCTTTCAGTCAAGGTGGAAATCGTAGGGAATTTTTAATTTGATCAAATATGCGAAATTTTAAAAATGCAAATCAGGAAACTACCCCCAACTCCAAGACTAGGGGTGCGGATACTCAGCTGTCGTTTTTATAATTTAATGAGTACATCAAACGCAATTTAAAAAAATTCAGAAAGGGCCTTTCAGTCAAGGAGGAAATCGTGCGGATACCAAGCTGTCGTTTTATAATTTAAAAATACTTGTTAATCGACATTTTATACGAATATATTTCGATCTAAGGCTGTATGGTACTAAACGTCACATACATAATGAAGAAAAATGTTTAAATATGTAGTAGTAACTGCTATTTTCTCCATAATATTTCTAATGGAAAACAATCCAATTATTATAAAAACAAATCAAGGTGAAATTCAAGGAAAGTACTGGAAAGAATTGATTAATAACTTACACATTGCGATCGTGTTTCTTACTCATCTATACTTCAATACGATAATGTACTTGTGCTGTTTGATTAATTAACCTTGTTGATTAAAATAATTTAGTCATTTACCTGTTGCCGTTAATTTATAAACCTTACACTGCAAATTTGTGTGTATTCAAGTATAATTTGTTAAGACAAACAAAATTAGCTTAATGAGGTTACTAATGGAAGTTGCTATATATTTTATATTGGAATTTTAGTATAAAATTTGTAAAATTAGAAACATTACTTGTAGGAAATTATAGGGTCTTTGAAAATTCTAGTATAGTCTTGAGAAATCCTGAAATTGGGCCCCGAGGTTCTATAAAATTTTGGGGACTCGAATTTTCTCTGGGAAAGTCTAGAGTTCTGAAGAACTACCAAAATTCTAAGTTAAGGCTTCCTGAAAAATTTAGAACCTTTAAAAAAATTCCGTAATCTAGGATGAAGCCTGAACTATTTTCAGGACTAAGAGGTTCAGGTTTTTTGAGGGATTAGGAGATTTGGGGGAATCAGAGTTTATTTTTTTTATTTTTTTTTATTTTGTTTGTTATGTAATGAACAATTTTTCTTGTAGCCTTCATCACTATTTTGATTGAGATAATGATTGTTGACTGTGACAGCAATATCGTTTTTTTTATCTTATCGTTAAAAAAAGTTACATAAGGCTGTGTGTACCTAATCAAAGTTATTTTATTTTCTTATCACTCAATAATTTTTAATTAATAACTCGTCCCCAATTTTCTTAGTTCTGACATTCATTTGTAAATATCTCCAAAATTTAGCTCTTTCAGAAAATAAATCTTGATCTACATGTACATCGCTTTCACTTTTGATAAAGTAATAATTTTGTTTTCCTTTTTGTACAGGCTCCCATGTCACTTTTATTGTAGAATCTATTTCTGGAGTTGGATTTCTATAAAAAAAACTGTTACATGCTTTCTTTTGTTACTTAATAATTTTACAATAATTACCCATATTTTGCAAAATTCGTCCATAGTGTTGTCATAAAATCAGCAACCTTTCGATCAGCTTCTGTAGGTTTATAATCAGGGAGAATTAAATTCAAATTGAATAAATATAGCAAGTCATCACAGTGACAGACACCTAAACATAAATTAAACATTAATTTTATAAATAAGAGTAAGAAGATTAAATTTGTTTACCAAAATCAAATTCAACGCCATCGTTAAAAACGTTACAAACACTTGTAGAACCCTTGTATCCAAATAAATAATAATATAACGGTTTCTTTGAAAATTTCGCGTGTAGTTCTACAGCAACGTCTTCTGCTGTTAACATTGTTGCATCCCCATACATCTGAAACATGAAGAATTTACGTATCCGAAGCCAGGGATCATCAAACTGAGACCTCAACCTAATACGAAACATACTTTAGTAAATTGCGATTTAGTAGATTCGTCTATTGGTTTGTCCCCGAAATAAAACTCTCTAATTTCTTTGGTAATTGTTTCCTTGTATCTGTTTGCAGCGGTTTCACTATACATCAGCACAAGGGGTGCAAGTTCCATAAAATCCTTATCAAATTCTTTTACCAAATCAAGATTTTTGTAAAGACCTAAAATTTTGTTTTTAAACAAGATCTTTTCAGAGTACTATAAATCAATACTAGCTGTTCTAAATGACCCTTCATCAGTTGTAAGCCCAGTCATTAGAGGAATATTTGCAGCTTTTCCTGAAATAATTATATCTATTGGATCTTCCCCTAAAAATGCTCCAGGAAGATCTGGTTCTATAACCGGTTTGAACGGTATAAATGGATCTATATCCCATTCCTAAATAATAAAATATTTAATTGGTCTAAAATAAATAGTCCGGGGGGGGGGGGTAACTTAATACCGTCAACATTGCAGTTTGTTTTATAATTTCGTGTGCATCAACTTCTCTAAGACATTCTATCATTTCGTTCGTATAATACGTAGGGCATCCAACATCTCCAGCTAAAATTTTTGATCTTCTTGTTGATAGAAAATGTGGTATTAAAGCCCAATGGGCAAGTCCAGTTCCACTTTGAGCTATCACCCCTTTAATTAAATCTACAACAAAAAGAATTATTTTAAGAATTTTTTGGCACAACTCTTTACTTTTGGTAAGTGGTGAGAGCATGTGGTAATGTGCACTGGCACCACCTGCTGATTGTCCAAAAAGCGTGATACTGTTAGGATCACCTCCAAATTTTTCTATGTTATCTTTAGTCCATTTGATTGCCAAATATTGATCTTTCAGTCCATCATTCCCTACTGCATTTAAATCTCCAGTTGTTAGAAATCCCAAAGGACCTAAAATTTATTTTAATTTACGTAAAAATAATTAACTGGGAAGGTTTATTTTACCTAATCTATAATTTGCTGTAACTAATATGACTTCTTTGTCTATTAGAAGTTCTGGTCCATGAATTTGAGCACTTCCAGATAAAAAACCTCCACCGTGGATAAAAAACATAACAGGAAGAAGTTTTTGATCCGACTCTGGAAGCTGTTTCAAACGAAAATATTATAAAATATATTTTAAAAGTATTTGGGATAGATAACCTTGGGGGTATAAACGTTTAGGTAAAGACAATCTTCATCTCCTACTGTGGTTTTATTTACATCAAAGAGGTTTGCTTGCGGACATACAGCATGAGGTTTTGTAGCATCAAAAACACCTTCCCATGGATCTGGAGGAACTGAAACCTGAATATTTTTTTTAGTGAACGTAAATTATTAAAAGTTATTTTATTACCTTAAATCGAAATTCGCCTACAGGTGGTCTTGCATATGGAATTCCGGTAAAGGCATTAAATGCTTTTCCATGACTACTTTTTAGGATTTTTCCTTTTAGAACACCTTGCTTTATAATTACTTTTGGATTGTCTTCGTTAGCAATTACTGCAACGAAACTTAAAAGAAATATTCCTAACTTTGCTTTAACTAACATGATGTGATATCGTACACGTAGCGTGGCGTATTGACTGAGAAATATTTTTTTATAAATTCTAATATATGTAACAGATAAATGTAATTGAGTTGTTATCGAATATAGAACCCGACCGGCATTTACAGGTAGTACACCTATACTCATAATTTAGCGATGTGACTTGTTTTTCTTGTACGACCTTTCCAACAAGCAAAGTAGGAAACTACCCCCAACTCCAAGACGGGTGCGGATACTCAGCTGGAGTTTTAATAATTTAATGAGTACATCATACGCAATTCAAAAAAATTCAGAAAAGGCCTTTCAGTCAAGGAGGAAATCGTAGGGAATTTTTAATTTGATCAAATAAGCTAAATTTTGAAAATGCAAATTAGGGAACTACCCCTAACTCCAAGACTAGGGGTGCGGATACTAAACGGCAGTTTTTATAATTTAATGAGTACATCATACGCAACTAAAAAAAATTCAGAAAGGGCCTTTCAGTCAAGGAGGAAATCGTAGGGAATTTTTAATTTGATCAAATATGCGAAATTTTGAAAACGCAAATTAAAGAACTACCCCCAACTCTAAGACTAGGAGTGCGGATACTCAGCTGCCGTTTTTATAATTTAATGAATACATCATACGCAATTCAGAAAAATTCAGAAAGGGCCTTTCAGTCAAGGAGGAAATCGTAGGGAATTTTTAATTTGATCAAATATGCGAAATTTTGAAAATGCAAATTAGGGAACTATCCTCAACTCCAAGACTGGGGATGCGGATCCTGTCGTTTCATAATTTAAAACTACTTGTCAATCGACACTTTATACGAATTTATTTCGATCTAAGGCTGTATGTACCAAACGTCACATGATATGCCAAAATTTAATAGTGGTTGACGTATTTTTTTATCGCGTAAGTTAAGCCATTAATACATAATGAAGAAAAATGTTTAAATATGTAGTAGCAACTGCTATTTTCTCCATAATATTTCTAATGGAAAACAATCCAATTATTATAAAAACAAATCAAGGTGAAATTCAAGGAAAGTACTGGAAAACTCGTCTAGGAAGGACATTTATTGGTTTTACAGGAATTCGATATGCACAACCTCCTGTGGGACCATTGCGTTTTCAGGTAGGTATTCCTCTCTTGAAAGGAAAACATCCAGGAACTGTTGGAACACAGCAATGATTCCTATTGTAGCGATTGAGGAATATTTTAACTTCTACTAGAATTTCAGGCACCTATTCCTGTAAAACCCTGGAAGGGAATTTTAGATGCTACAAAAAATCATGCAGTTTGTCCACAAGTTAATATTTATTTGAAAGACACTCCTATAGTTGGAAATGAAGACTGTCTTTTCCTTAACGTATACACGCCCCAGGTATTCATTCTTTTTGTATAAGAATTCGACTTCCTTTTTATCATTTTACGAATTTCTAGTCACCTAAGTACCTTAAAGAACTTCTTCCAGTTATGTTTTACATCCATGGTGGATCATTTGTATTAGGAAGCGGAAGACGCGATTGGATAGGTCCTGATATTCTTTTAGATGAAGATATTATTTTAGTAACCGCAAATTATAGACTAGGTAAATATATTTTTTTAAAAGATAAATATATTAAAAATTATTTTTTGAAAGGTGCTCTTGGATTTTTGAGTACCGGAGATGAATGGGCTCCAGGTAATAACGGATTAAAGGATCAAAGTTTAGCGATAAGATGGGTAAAGAAAAATATAATCAGTTTTGGGGGTGATTCTCAAAGGATAACAGTTTTTGGAAACTCGGCAGGGGCTGCTTGTGCACATTTCCACATGATTTCCCCATTATCTAGAAGTAAATAATATTTAATCTTATCCTTATCCTTATTATAATCCTTCCTTATAGATTTATTAAATAGAGCAATTGTTCAAAGTGGTTCTGCTTATTCGCATTATTCTCTTACCAAAACGAGTGATGCAATTAAAAATGCTAACAAATTAGGGGAATTACTAAATTGTCCTTTAGTTTCTACTGAGGAATTAGTTCAATGCTTAAAAAAAATTGATGCTTATCAAATAATAAAACAAGAAAGGAAATTTTTGGTAAGTAAAATGAATTTTTTAAAAGCGAATTCAAAATCAGGACGTTTTTGAAGAGCTTTGACAATGACACAACAATACCGTTTAGGATAGTAGTTGAAGCAGATAAAAAAGGAGCGTTTTTGATTGAAGATCCTTTAGAAACGATTAGAGCAGGAAGGGTTGCAAATATTCCATTTATGACTGGTACGGTTACAGAAGAAGGAGCTTATAAAGTTGCACGTACTATTTTTTAACTCGATATTATTTTTCAAAGCTTGTTTATATTTTTTTTTTGCAGAAATGAAGCGAATGACTGATAATTTTGAATTTCAAGACAAACATTTTAATGATTTATCTACATTAGCTTTAGGGATAGAATCAGACATAGAAAATATTAGTAAAACTATAAAAAGTTTTTATTTTGGAAATAATTCCACGCAAGAAGATCTCGTGAATGTATGTTTGATTACCCAAAGTGATGAAAAATGTTAGTTTTTGCTATTTTAGTTATTCACTGATGGAATTTTCTTATGGGGGGTTGATACTACAGTGAGATTACATTTTAGATACTCAAAGCAACCTGTATATCAATATTTGTTTGGATATCGTGGTTCTTATAGCTATACCACGGTTTTAAGTGGTACGAGACAGAATTATGGTAAATATTTTCACTTCAGGACATCGCCTGCGTTGATCACGAGCTAAAGAATCTATAATTCTGGTTTTATAATCAGAAGCATTAAATTTTCTATTTCGGACCCTTATTTGTTTGACTGTCTATGACTCAGTTGTCAGGTTACACAATTTTATAAACGACAGGATCAACGCAGACGACGAAGCATCAGGACCTATGACCAAGGGTATCTTGATTTAAACAGAAATATTTATATTTTAGGGGTATGCCATACTGACGAGTTATTATATTTATTTTCTTTGAAATTAACATTTCCTAAATATAAACCAACATGTGCTGATATCAAAATGAGCAGATTAATGGTAACGTTATGGACAAACTTTGCAAAAACTGGGTAATATAATCCCTTCCCATTCCAATATTTACTTTTATTCATTCATTTTTTTCTAGTAACCCAACTCCAAAAGCCGATCCTGTAATTCCAGTAAATTGGGATCCAGTGCAAAGTGAACATTTGGAATATTATTATATTACGAATTATAATAATTTAAGTATGGGTAAGGATTTGTATCCTCAGAGGACACAATTTTGGAGAAGCCTTCCTATTAGAACGAGATTTATTAAACATTAATGTAATTATTATCAATAAATAGTGTTCCCAGTCTCTAGCAATGATTTTTAAATAAAGAACTGTTGGTCAGACCAAAAAAGGGGGGCTGAAGAAAATTTAGAAGCAACACAAAGGCGGGGGACCGGACTTGGAAACGGAAAGAACTATCAAAGCTCGATTTTTCTGGGAAAGCTTTATATACAGGCTGTCCTTATATAAAATAAAACATTGTTTGTTGTTCCTACGTTATTCTTTATTCACTCTTAGATACCTGTAGAGACCTTTAAGACTTCCTCATTTAATTTAGAGGTAAATGTTCCCAAAACTGACTTCTTTCAGGATATAAATTGTCTCTCATGTTTAACTCTGTATAGTTTCGTATAAAATAATACTCTAAATTATCACTGCTTACAGCATTCCATTTTCTTCGTATTAACGAATTTCTGGTAGGAGTTGGATTCCTAAAGTTAATTTTATTTATAATCATACATGGACCGTAACACATTTGGTTGAATTATTTCCATGGTCGGAAACAAAATTATCTAAACTCACCCAAATTTAGCAAAATTACTCCATAGAGTGGTTAGAACTTCGCTAACTTTCTTATCTGATGCACTAGGTACATAATTGGGGAAATATAAATTGGGGGGAAATAAATATAAAAGTTCGTCCAAGTGGACCACGCCTGAAAACAAATCAAAGGGTATTATATATTAAAAAAAAATTGGTAAGTTACCGTAATAATAAGAAGGATCTCCAAGGAGCATGCTAAAGCTAATAACATTCCGATACCCAAATGCATAAAAATATACAGGGTGTGTAGTGTATTCATGATGTAACTGAACAGCAAGATTTGCCGAGGATAAAAAGGATGCATCGGTGTATACCTGGAAGATTTATATTTTTCAATTCGACTTGAAATTTTAATTCAAACCCATATACATTAGTAACTGGAGTTCGAGAAGAAATATCGATGGTTGAATTTCCAAAATAAAATTCTCTAATTTCTGACGTAACTAAATCCTTATCGGGTGCAGTATCAGCATATAAAAAGGTAAAGGGTGCTATTCTTTGAAAATCATCATTAAATTCTTGCAATAATGTTGGATTTCCAAATATACCTGTAACTTGATGTTTAAGTTTAGATTCAAACATAAAAGTAGGTTGGACAAACCTGAAGATCTTACCCCCCCTTCTTCGGTATTAATCCCGGTAATAAATGGAATTTTGGCGGCTTTATTAGATTTTATTATTTGAATAGGATGTTCCCAAAGGAAAGCTCCTTTTCTTTTTTTTTCAATTACTGGTCTAAATGGAATCAATGGATCTACACTCCAAACCTGACAAAATAAATACCATTACCCATTTATGTTCTTCAGATCATCTCCAGCGCTTCTCTTCATATAAAATTGCACAAACTTACATAAAACGAATCCTGTGTCCTTATAAGATCATGAGCATTCACGTTCCTCAAACAATCTACCATTTCCTGACTAGACGCAATCGTGCAGTTATGCGCTTGCGCCATCCTTTTGGTATTTTTTACGCCTTCATCGTCTACTGCAAGAGCCCAACTTGCAAGTGCGGTACCACTTTGGCTAATCACTTTTTTTATTAGACCTGTTATAATTTTTCTAATATAAATAAAATTGATTGAGTTCGGATGTGTTATACCTTTGCTTAAAGGTGAGAGCATGTGGAAATGTGCACTAGCCCCACCTGCTGATTGGCCAAATAACGTGATATCATCAAAATTACCCCCAAAGAATATAATGTTCTGCTTAACCCATTGTATTACTAAATTTTGATCCTTTAATCCATCGTTTCCCGGTGCTATATCGTCTCCAGTACATAAAAATCCAAGAGGACCTAAAATTTTTACGATAACTAATTTAAAATTATTTTTATTTGATTGTCTTACCCAATCTATAATTAGGAACAACAAGTACTATATTTTTGTCTAATAATATTCCAGGTGGATACAATGCTTGGTTACCAGATCCTGAAAGGAATCCGCCTCCATGTAAAAAAATCATTACAGGGCGACTTTCACCATCGCCAAAGTTTAACTAAAATAAAATAATTTAGCGCGTCTTTTTTAAAGAATTATTGTTTGTTAAATTCCAAAAACAAATACCTGAGGTGTATAAACATTTAAATAAAGACAATCTTCATCTCCAAAAACGGTAGGATCCCCATAATAGAGGTTGCTTTGAGGGCATGAAGCATGAGGAACAGTAGCGTTCCGAATTCCTGACCAAGGTTTTGCTGGTCTTGCCCTCTAAGAAAAAAATATAAACTTAAAAATTATTTTAATGTTAAATTTACCTTAAACCGCAATTCGCCAATCGGGGGTTCTGCATATGGAATTGAAGTAAAGGCAGTAAATTTTCGACCATTCACAGTTTGTAAAAACTGGCCTTCTACAACCCCTTGCATTGTTATTGTATATGGATCACCGGAAATTTTACATACAGTAAAGATTAATAATAATCCAAATTGTAGTAGGACATTCATTTTGATTTGTTTTATGTTCCCAAGTCGGTTTTAAAAGTTTGACTTGTTATTTTTCAAAAAAAATTTTGCTTATATAGTACCTACGTATGTAGTACGTTACGCGTTATCAGTTATTGTGTTGATTCACAGTGAATAATATTTTAAACAGGTAGATAGGGAAAAAATAAATTATATTTACGTTTGGGTTTATTGACTTACTACTACAAGAAAGAATATTTTTCAAATGTGTTCGATCACAACGTAGAAAATAGTAAAATCTAATTCTGATTGAAACTGTAACTTGTTCTTCTCTACTTTTAAATTATATTTCTCTTAAGGGAGGGGGGGAAAGTACATTTCCTAAATACAGACGTTTCTCTTTTATACAAATTCCTCTTTAACAGCTTCGTTGTTTGTCATAAAATAATTAAACAAATATCTGTTGCAATGTTTTCAAACATAAAAATATTTAACAAGTCGGTGCAATAAATAATAATTAAGATAAAATTAAAAACATCTCAGTTATTTATTAACAGGAATGTGTAAAAATAATTTAATTTGGGTTAGTATGGATCAGTAAATATTTTTAATTAAAAAGCAAATTGAGATGCTAATTTTTGTTTGCATGCATAGAAATCCTTTTTCTAACTAACGAGATGTATATACAAATAAAAAAAAGGAAGAACCTAGCATTGAAGAAAATCTCCGATAAAATGGAGCAATAGTACCTACTACTTGGAGTTGTACAAATGAAAATTTGAGTTTACCTAGCAATTATACAGTCTAGAGATAAGCCAACAATTAAAATGCATATAATTAACAAACATGAAATTTTAAATTACAGGATAATAACGCGTAGGTTATGCTGGTCATTGTTCTAAAATAAAAAACCATTCATACGACCATTAAATTTATCTGCATGGGTTCTGTACAAAATTACACTTTCTTGTAATTTTCCCGAATATTACAAATGAGAAGACAAGTCAATTTTATTCGTGAAGAGGATAAAAAACAAAACTAACGCAAAAACCGGGAGGTCTCTAGTATGACTAGTTACAGAGTTGTGCACGAAAATGTGTTTGGTGAGTTAGAAGTCATGGCTCGCTTGATTTAATTTTCTAATGGATCTCAAACGTCAAATTCTGATTGTACTTTGTTCACTTTATTTTTATTTAATCAAATATTTTTGATTTACTTGTAAAAATAATCTGGATTAAATTTAAACGCGTGTTTTGGTTATTCCTGTAATTCCTGTTGCTCCTGCTATTTTTTTTAAACCGTGGGAACATAATTGTTGGTTATTCCAAAAAAAATAAACAAGATCGCAAATGAGCAGAATAAGACCCTGAGGGCAGCAGTGCCTCCGGAATAATTTTATAAACATACCTACTGAGAATTGAGGAAGAAAAAAAGAATATAAAAAGAAATATCGTCGTAGTTTATAGATCCGATCAACGTAAGAGAAGTCCTTGGATTATGTCCCCGTGACTACAATCGCAATAAATATTATCTAACGAAATCGATGAGCTGTATATTTTAATTAAAATATTAAATCTTAAAAATAAGTAATCCCCTATAGTGCAATCGCAATCGAAAGTTATCTAAAATGAAATAGGAAATTATTGTAAACTCATGTAAGAAAATAATGATAAAGTATTTTTTCAAGGGAAAATAGATGGTGAGATACGATAATGGTATTATTTTAGCACTTCAAAGAAACTATTTAAGGCAGTACAAACCTCAGTGGTGCTTCAGAAAGCTACCAAGTTCTGATTTGTAGAAACTCTTTTATACTTTACTAAACCAAATAAAATGTATATAGCAACAAAATTTTTGTTATTGTTACTTTTTATAAAGTGTGTGTATTCGAGTAATCCACAATTAAAAATAAAACAAGGATACTTGCAAGGAAAATATATGAAAACTAATAAAGGAAGAACGTTTAGTTCTTTTACAGCGATACCATATGCAACCCCTCCTGTAGGAAATTTACGTTTTAAGGTAAAAAAATTAATTTCAATGTATATTAAATTATTTTTCGGTGACTTTTAGCTTGCACAACCTGCTGGTCCATGGAATGGAACTTTAGATGCTACGAAACCTCATCCTGTTTGCCCACAAAGCGATATCTTTTCAAGTGGTTTTATAAACGGGGATGAAGACTGTCTTTATCTTAACGTTTATACACCCCAGGTACTAAAATATTTTTGCATGTAACAAAATCGCGCAATAGACTATTTTAACCCGCATGTAATAACTATTATTCACTGGATCGTTTTTATTCGGTTTTACCAAAGTAAAATATTTTTTTTAATTAACTTTAAGGTAAAGTTTCCTGGTAAAAAACTCTTCCCAGTTATGATATTCATCCATCCAGGAGGATTTCTACTTGGAAATGGAAATCAAGATAGTGTCCATCCGGGTTTGCTCCTGGACAAGGATGTGGTTCTCGTAGTTCCGAATTACAGATTAGGTAATATTATTTTTTGTTTATAAAACTTTCACCCTCGTGATATTTTTTTTTTTAATTTAGGTCCTTTAGGATTTCTATCAACCGGAGATAAAATTGTACCAGGTAATAACGGCTTAAAGGATCAAAACTTAGCAATAAAATGGACCAAGAAGAATATTTACAATTTCGGGGGAAATCCTGAAAGTGTCACAATTTTCGGGCAATCCGCTGGAGGTGCCAGTGCACATTATCACATGCTCTCACCCCTGAGCAAAGGTAACATCAAGACAAATCGATAAATTTATAAGCAAATCCATTCCCGATTATAGGATTAATAAACGGAGTGATAAGCCAAAGTGGAAACGCACTTTCAGTTTGGGCTCTTGCACCAAAGGACCAAGGACTACGAAATTCCAAACTATTAGCAGAAGCATTTAATTGTCCCACTAAAAGTAGTCAGGAAATGGTAGAATGTTTAAGAAAAGTAGATGCGTATGCAATTACCAAGCAACAAGAAATGTTTGAAGTAAGTCAAGGTTAAGATAAATCGCAGGCGGGAAAACTATTAATTACTGAACGGATTTGAAATTTTGAAACTGGTAACGACAGCTAAATTTTAATGTGCCTCAAAGGTTTCCTGATGGTCGGCGGCGTTTATCGAAACTTCATCTAGGAAGCTACAGAACAACGATGTTAGATAGCGATAATCAGGCCTATATCATTTTAATAATTTTATTTTGAAAGCAATGGAATACAGACCCGATGGTACCCTTCAAGGTGGTGATTGAACCCAAGTTAGAAGGAGCATTTTTATCGGAACATCCCATAGATATAATAAAAAAAGGCGAAGCCGCTAAAGTTCCTTTTATCACAGGAATCACAACTGAAGATGGAGCAATGAAATCTCCAGGTTTGTTCTTTTAATTTTTAATTTAAAAATAATTCGATATAAAATTTTTAGCTATTTTTGGAAACCCCAAATTGTTGGACGAATTCAGTAAAGATTTTGATAAGATCGCCCCTATAACTCTTTTATATGGGGAAACCGCACCTGATGTAGATTATGTAACACAAAGAATTAAAGATTTTTATTTTGGTAATAAAAAAATTGATAATTCTTCTCGAGTTGAAGTTACTAATGTATTGGATTGGGATTTATGTTGTGATTGAGTTGTAAATGATTTATTTGTAGATGTACACCGATGATATGTTTTTATCGTCAGCTAACGAAATCGTACGATTACATGTTAATTTTACTAATGACCCTGTATATTATTACGCATTTGGATTTCGTGGTTCTGTTAGTCATAGTGAAATATTTGGGGATCCTTATCACGATTATGGTAGGTGTGACACAAAAAAAGACACGATTGTTAATTTAAAAAAAATTCTTACAGGAGTAGCACATGCTGATGACCTTTTATATATATTTGCACAAAATTTCACGTTTCCCCATTACGTACCCAATGATATTGAACGAAATATGACGGAAATTTTAACAACACTTTGGACTAATTTTGCCAAAACAGGGTAAACTATTTTTTAATAAAATTATGGAAAAAATCATTGCATGAGAATTTATTTCAGGAATCCAACTCCAGCAAAGGATTCGACCATTTCCACCATATGGAAGGAAGTTCAAAAAGGAAATTTGGAATATTATTTTATTAAAAATGTAACCGACATAAAAATGGTTGAAAATTTATTTCAGGATAGAGATGAATTTTGGAGTAATTTGCCTGTGAAATAAAAAATTATGTTTTTATAAAATATTTAGAATAAATATGGCATAACATACAAAAGTGTTTGTGTTATGAATTATTATCTTGTTTGCTTGTTGCAATTAAATTTTCTATTGTGGGACAGACAAGAAAATCAATTTAATCTAACGTGAAGGTTCCGATAAAACGTTTCCATAAGTACCTTAGACATCAAATCTTGTTTAAATGGTAAATATTTTTCCCTAAGATAAAATAAATTATTTTTAATTGATTGCGGAAAATCAAGTCTAGAATCAACGGAATTGGTAACCCAACTTGACCTGTTTAAGCAATTTCCTTTTAAAAAAACATTCATCAAACACTAATCTTTAAAAATACATCATGAGAGAAAGGATTTCTATGCAGTTGTGGTGTTTGCATGTAATAAACATTATGCAGAATTAAATTATTTCTACATAAGGAATTTAAAAGGAAAGTTTTAACGTGCATACAAATCCGGTCTCTACTCATCACAGATAATATATTGAGCCAAGCGATTTGAAAATTTTGATCAAATCTAATTTCTTCTGTTTCTTATTACAAAGAGGATTTCTGCTTAACTGCCCAGCTTTCAAATAAATTTCTAATACTTCCGGAATTTTGTTTAAAGTATCTCATTTATTAATAAATTTTTTAAACCTACCAATATGACCTTACTATAATCAATTAATAATCCCCACTTGAATAAATCGGTGAAGGTCCTTAATTTATAATTTTTACATAAATACAACCAATACGAATATTTTATTTAGTCGAAAAATTTTAATTCTAGTGTAATAAAAAAAAATGAAATTTATAAAAAAGATATACCCTTTTTATTTCCTAATCGTATTTGTTCGTTCAAAGATTCCTCAGGTTACAATCGAACAAGGAATTCTCAGAGGGCAATATTTAGAAACCTTCAAGAGGAACGCATTTAGTTCGTTTACTGCTATTCCTTATGCCGAACCACCTATAGGTGCTCTTCGTTTTAGGGTAATTATTAATAATTATTGGGATTGTTTTTAATTTAAAAGTGGAATTTTAGAAACCAAAACCTGCTGGACGTTGGCGAGGTATCCTAAACGCTTCCATATCTTCTCCGCCTTGTCCCCAAAGAAATGTTTTCACATCGGGAGCAATAGTAATAGGGGATGAAGACTGTCTTTATTTAAACATTTATACCCCGCAGGTTATTTAAAATAAATAAAAATTTAAAATGTAATATTTGGTTTGATATTAAATGATTGCAGATATCATACCCTAGTGAACAACTTCTTCCAGTGATGATCTTTTTTCATGGAGGTGGATTTTTAACTGGAGATGGTAGTCGAGAATCATACGACCCTAGCAAACTTTTAGATCACGATATAGTCCTCGTAATACCAAATTACAGACTCGGTAATAAAATTTATTTGTTTGTTATTAAAAGCGTCAGGATTTATATCGACAAAAATTTCTAGGTCCTTTAGGATTTTTGTCTACAGGAGACGAAGTGGTACCAGGGAATAACGGTCTAAAAGATCAAAACATGGCAATAAAATGGGTCAAAAAAAATATACTTAATTTCGGAGGTGATCCTAATCGTATAACTCTTTTCGGACAATCAGTAGGAGGGGCAAGTGCTCATTTTCATATGCTCTCGCCCTTAAGTAAAGGTAAAAAAAAAGGTTGGTGTAATGCAATAATTATTTCGTTAAAACATTTAGATTTAATAAGTGGGGTGATATCCCAAAGTGGAACAGCACTTTCCCCATGGGTTTTAGCTCCATACGATCAAGGAACAAGAAATTCCAGAAAACTTGCGCAATTATTTAATTGCACAACTCGAACCACTAAAGAAATGGTAGAATGTTTAAGGAATATAAATGCGTATGAACTTATAAAACAGCAGGATAAATTTTATGTAGAGTTTCTACATAATAATTTTTTCTCATATTAATTTATAATTTGTAGGAATGGATTTGGCATCCCTTAATGCCATTCAAAGCTGTTGTGGAACCTAACATAGAAGGCGCATTTTTACCCGAACATCCCCGAGATTTAATAATATCCGGGAAATCTGCTAAGGTTCCTTTTATGACAGGAATAACTACTGAAGATGGCACTTTTATCTCCGCAAGTATGTACTATAAATTTTTATTATGTAATTACTATATTTTTTATTCCGATAGCTATATTCGGTCAAGCAAATTTTTTAAAAGAACTTAACGAATATTTTGATAAGTACGCTCCAATGACCTTGCTTTACAGTGAAACTGCTACAGATAAGGATTCCTTTACAAAAAATATAAAGAAATTTTATTTCAAAGGCGAAGAAATAAATAATTCTTCCAGATCTACAGTTACAGATGTTGGTGATAAACTTTTAAAGTTTATAAATTATTATTATTAATAATTATACGAGTTACAGATGTACACAGACGCCTTGTTTTTGTTAGGAGCACACGATGCTGTACAACTCCACTTCAAATATACCAAACACCCTGTATATTACTATGCTTTTGGTTATCGTGGTAGCGTTAGTTTTTCTTCAATTTTTGGAGACGCCTTTAATGATTATGGTAAGTTATTTTTGCAAATAAAAAATATTTAATAAGAATTAAATTTCTTTAGGCGTCAGCCATGGGGATGATCTTCTTTATTTGTTTACTGAGAATCGAAATTTTCCTGATTATATTCCAAGTTCTGCAGACAAAAATATGAGTGACATTATTACAACACTTTGGACAAATTTTGCAACAGAAGGGTAAGATAAAAATATATAGCTAGATTTTGAACCACCCTGTATTAGTTCATTTCATTTCAGTAATCCAACACCAAACAAAGATTCCCTAACAACATGGAAACCTGTACAAACAGAAAAATTGGAATATTACTCAATTAAAAAAAATTCCGGTATGAAAATGTCGAAGAGATTATTTTGGAGACGTCTTCAATTTTGGAAGAATTTATGGGGGGGGAATTCGAAAAACGAATTTAGTTCTGAATCCTTAACTAAGGTGAGTAAGAAGGAAAGGATAACATTCCTTGAATACATTTTATTTTTGTCTCAGGTCGTGATTAAAAGGCGTCAAGAAATTATTTGGAATGATTATTGGTATATAGATCCTGATTCTATAAAGTTTTTGCCATTCAACGTTAGTCTAAAAAAAAAATCAAGGTCATAATTATGAAAGTCAAAAATGGGAAGGTCGGATCTCACAATTATTATGTAAGATAAAAATAAAAATCTAGTTAATAAAAAATTTATTTCTAAACTTCGGTACCTACCCCTTTGTTAAAAGGAGTAAAAGTGTTTGTAGCCCAAAACTCACCCTTTGTAATTTCCCAAATCTCATTTAAGAAAATATATCAAGTGCTCTAAAAAACGTAGATCTTTCCGCGTATAATCCTTTAGATGCTTCCAAATCCTTTCCACCTTTAATAAAATAAAATTCAATTTCTTCACTCTTTACCGGTTCCCATTGTGTTGCGATTGAAGACTCATTTTGAGGTGTAGGGTTACTAAAATTATACATTACTACGTTACATACATGAAATTATAAACACTTTACCCATTCGAGGCAAAGTTTACCCATAACGTGGTTAACACATCCATCATTTCTTCATCGGATTTGGTTGGTTTGTACTCAGGAAATGATTGAATTGGATTAAAAAGATAAAGTAATTCGTCTGCATGACAAACACCTAAAATATTTTAATTATAATACAAGGCTGAGTGAAGTAAAGTTAAATGTTTATTAAATGAATTAATTCCCAGTGGCGTGCGCTTTATAAAAGATAGCAGGATTGAATAATTTTTTAACAGTGCTTCCTTTTTATTAAATCCCAACGCACGCCACTGAAATTACCATAATTATGGTAAGGATCAGGTTGGCACCCGCTCTCAGATCCTTGATATCCAAAAAGATAATGATAAACAGGTTCTGTATTATATTTCGCATGCATTCGTACTGCTTCGTCTACGCCAATGAAATAAATAAGATCCGTGTACATCTAAAAAAAAATAATTAACAAGAAATTTTTAGAGTTTTAAAAAATACACGCTTTTGTAAGTTCCGATTTTGTGTTATTATCAATTTTTTTATTTCCAAAATAAAACGCTCGAATTTCTTTGCTAATTTCATCTTTATTCGGTTGGTACGCATATTCCACACTTATTGGTACTACCCTGTTAAAATCTTTCTCCAGATCTTCTATCCAACTAGGATGCTGGTAGTAAACTATAAGGATTCAAAATATAAATAGAAAAATTAAATAAAAAACGTTTGATTTACTTGAAGCTTTACCACCGCCGTCTTCGGTTGTGATACCTGTCAGAAGAGGAATATTTGCTGATTTTCCTGATTTTATTATTTCTACAGGATGTTCTGATAAAAATGCACCTTCAAGTTTTGGTTCAATTACTGGTTTAAAAGGTCTGGTTTGATCTTGGCCCCATTCCTATTTCCAAAACAGACATCAACTCCTTAAAATATATCTATACAGGGTCTGTATAAAAAGTAATGAGACAGTTTTCCAAACTTCACCTTCTGGACTAGTAACTGTCATTTTTAGTGACGAAAGTTAGTCTCATTACTTTTTAAACAGACCTCGTACAAAAATCCCTACCACATATTTTATTTCCTGTTTTACAATATCCGCTGCATCGATCTTTTTTAAACATTCAATCATTGCCTGAGATGGGGTTGTAGGGCAGTTTAAGAATTCTGCTAATTTTTTTGCATTCTTTATGTGATCATTATTTCGTGTAAATGCCCAAGGTTCCATTGCAGAACCACTTTGAGCAATAACTCGTTTCATAATATCTAAATAAAAAATTTAAATAGTTGATTATTGAAAACCATAACTAAAGATGGGTGAGTACCTCTACTAAGTGGAGAAAACATATGTTGGTGAGCACTAACAGCTCCTGCAGATTGCCCAACAATGGTAATTTCTTCAGGATTACCTCCAAACGAAGCGATGTTATTTTTAACCCATAGCAGTGCTAAATTTTGATCCTTCAACCCATTATTTCCTGGTACCACTTCATCCCCTGTACTTAAAAATCCCAGTGCACCTAAAATAAAAGGTTTTCCAGTTTACCGTACCCGGTATGAGACTATGGACACGTGACGTCATCAACAAAATAATATAAGACCAGAGTTGTAGAAAAAAATTGTCTACAAGAAACTCGGGGAAAGTTTTGGGCCTGGGAACCGTCAGACTAAACTGACAAATTTTTTTCTTACCTAATCTATAATTAATCATAACAAGAACAATATCTTTATCCAAAAAAACACCAGCTCCATACTTATCAGGACTACCAGTCCCGCTTTTAAAGAACCCACCGTGAATATAAAAAATCACAGGTAAAGGGTGATTGTTCGAATCCGGTAGCTAAAAATCAACAAATAAACATACATCCCTCTTCTAGTTTTAAAAACGTGCCTGCGGTGTGTAAACGTTAAGAAAAAGGCAATCCTCATTTCCAATTATAGGACCGTAACCAGAACTTTGTTGAGGACAAATTGAATGGGATTTCGTAGCATCCAAAGTACCATTCCATGCTTCCGCCGGAACAGGAGGCTAACCATAAAATATTTTCGAAATTATTAAAAAAAAAAGACATAAATATTTAAGTAGGTACCTTAAATCGAAGGTCACCAAGAGGAGGTTTCGCGTAAGGAATGCCCGTAAATGCATTGAATATTCTACCTTTACGACTGGTTTGGTGTTTTCCCCTGAGGATACCCTGGGGTATTTTCACTTCCGGACCAGTATCGTTTCCAAACACCAAAGCAATTACTGCTAGTGCAGCAATAATTATTTTCAACATTTTCCTAATTGTTAATAAAAAAACCACTTTGATATATACAAGTAAAACGTTTAAACAAAGAAAACTGCCACCATATCACCGATAAAACGTTTCTGTTAACCTGTTGTGAACTTGATATTAAAACGACAAGAAATAGAAACCAGTTTTAAAGTTTAGTAAACATATTATTGCTTACCATAGATTTTTATTGATAACAGTGGTGGGGGATTTAAAGATAGTTCATGCTTTACTAAAAAAAATACTACAAGAGCTAATTAATATATACTTAGTACATTATACCGAACGTTTAGTCGTAAAATTGTAATAATTAAATTAAAATAGTACACGTAGTACAATTTATTACGGATAAACATTATTAATAGATTGCTGTGGCGAACAGTTGCAAAACACGTGCGTTTGGCGTTACCCAATGCGTCTACTGCGCATTCTATTATTTTGTGCGATTCGTAGCGTTTGCGTAAACGGTCATAAAGTCATAGAAAAAGAAAGCAGATGCGTAAAGCCACTAATAAATAAAAAAACAGATCATTTCTTAAGATTTTATTCTTATAAACATTTGTACTTTTATTTATTTAGAAATTACCATGAGTCGAAATTATTCCAACAGGTAAGCTTCTCCATAATTTCGTTCTATTGGGAAACAAGCATTCCGCCATTTCTAAATCTGTATAATTTTTTATGTAAAAATATTCAAAATTTTTAGATTTTATGGGCTCCCATTTTATAAAAAATTCTGTACTGGGATTACTAGAAAAAAAAGTTCTAAACTTGTTTAAAAAAAAAAACGTTTATAATTATTACCCAGTTTTTGCAAAGTTTGTCCACAAAGTGATCATAACTTCGCTCATTTTAATATCAGAAATAGTGGGTTTATAATCTGGAAAAGTCATTCCCAGCGTGAATAAATAAAAAAGTTCATCAGTATGACTAACTCCTAAAATGGGTACAAAGTATAATAATTTATAAAAATAATTTGAAATGTTATACCATAATCATGAGTTGGGTCTCCAAAAAGCGTGCTATAACTAGTAGAACCGCGATATCCAAACAAGTATTGGTAAATTGGTTGAAGTGAATACTTAAAGTGTAATTGTAGAGTAATATCAGAATTTAATAACCACCAACCATCGGAATACATCTAAAATTAGTTTAAAGTTAAACACAATAAAAAAAACCCTCATACTTACATCAGTAAGTTCAGATTTGGTAGAATTATCAATTCTCTTATCACCAAAATAAAATTTTCGTATGGTTTTACTGGAATTTTTTTTATCCGATGTAATTCCAAAAGTCGGTGGTATAATCAAATCGAAATGTTTATCCAAAATATCTAATTGCTTGGGTTTGCTATTCATATCTGCAATTAAAAAATCAATGCTTTATCACTCTGTAATTTTTTCGAAAATTTCAAATAGAATTGAACATCCACTATAATCGTAAAGAGAATTAAAATTAAAAAATGAAGAGATTGCAAAAAACCGCTCATTTCTAGCATCGCTAGAAACCGAGTTATGCAAGAAAATGTGATAATAAAATATTTTGCTAAGTTAGGAGTCATGGTTTGCTTGATTTAATATTTTAAAGGACCTTAAACGTCAAATTATGACTAAATAAAAACAAAATAAACAAAATACAATCAGAATTTGACGTTTAAAATGTTAAATCAAGCAAACCATGACTTTCAATTCAGGAAAATATTTTATTATCACATTTTCGTTCATAACTTCGATTCTAGAAACGCTAGAGACCTCTGGTTTTTTGCATTCCCTTTATTTTTCTACCCTCTTTACGATTATAAGAAAATAAATTTCGAAAAACACAAACCTGCCGATTTATAAGCGGCTTCATGCGTCGTTATTCCGGTTATAAAAGGAATATTTGAAGCTTTTCCTGATTTTAATGTTTCCGCTGGAAATTCCGATATAAAAGCTCCATTTTCATTAGATTCCACTACAGGTCTAAACGCAATAGTGGAATCGTTATCCCAACTCTGTAAATACAAAACGATTTGACTTACATTCAAACATTTTTAGATTTCTTACCGCAAATTTTGTATCCTGTCTAATAATTTCATAAGCATCGAATTTTCTTAAGCATTCGATTACTTCTTGACTAGAGTCACTTGAACAATTTAAAATTGATCCTAATTTAAAACTGTTTTTTGCTACCTCAACGTCTTTTACAACGGCATAAGTAGATATAGCAGAACCACTTTGAACAATTGCTCCTTTTATTAAGTCTAATAATAAAAATTTTAAGACTTTAAATTTGTTTTAAAAAAAATTTAATACCTTTAGTTAAAGGAGAAAACATATGGAGATGTACACATGCTGCTCCTGCTGAATTTCCAAACACCGTTATTTTATTTGGATCACCTCCAAAATAAACAATATTTTGTTTTACCCAATTTAATGCTAAGGCTTGATCCTTTAAGCCGTTGTTACCAGGTACCACATTATCTGCGGTACTTAAAAATCCAAACGCCCCCAATCTGTAATTTATGGTAACTAAAACAATATCCTTGTCTAAAAGAATTTCAGGACCTAGCCAATCATTTCTTGCACTTCCCATAATAAAAGATCCTCCATGAATGTAAAACATAACAGGAAGTAATTCTTTGTTACGGTTTGGTACTAACTAAAAAGTAAATTGTTATTAAAATTTTTATAATATTGGAAATTTTGTTACTACCTGTGGTGTATAGACATTAAGATAAAGACAGTCTTCATTTCCTATTATAGGAGAATTTGGTAAATAAATGCTAATTTGTGGACAAGCTTCGTGAGCCTTGGATGCATCTAAGACACCTTTCCAATTTTTTAAAGGAACTGGAACCTGGTAATAATTAAATGATGTCGAAGATAACAATATGACGTGCGTTTTGTATAGTCATCAGAGTTTGAAAAATTACCTTAAATCGAAGTACACCTACAGGAGGTTTTGCATAAGGAATTCCTGTGAACCCACTAAACGTCCTTCCTTTCCGACTTTTCCAATATTTTCCTCTAAGTAATCCTTGTTCTACTTCTACTTCTAATACATCTTGACTTTCGTATAAGGCAAGAAATAATGTTAAAAATATTATCACAATTGTTGTATAAGACATTATTATTTAAAAAAAAAATATTTTTAACTCAAATTTAAAACACCTGCTTTTGTTATAACAAAACGGAATTTGTTATAAGTTAACTTCACTAATTTTTAACAATAATATATGATTAGATAATATTCTTGCCGATATCATAATGAGAGTAACTTTGAATGACTAGCACTAGTACTCGATACTGTTTGCGGTCGTATAATAGTTCATTATTGATCTTAAATTAGATTTGACTTTATGAAACCTTGCCAATGACCATGATATTAATTTCGTATTCTTTTTTAAAGTTTAGGTAAATTTGTGTATGTTACTGATGGATACATAAAATTAAAAAACACACAGTATAGTATTGGTGTGGCAACTCAATAAAGTAGACTGCTAGGAACTAAACATCTAATTCGTATTTTAGTTAACAGAAAGTAAATGACGCAAAATTTATGATCAAAGTTCAATATGCGCTACTGTATTTAATATTTATGCAACACCCAATACAGATAGTTTCAGAATCATTCTAAAAATAATCGCTAATCAATTCCACACCAGTCTGTATCCGAAATATGCATGTAGCTATTCATGAAAAGATCTCAAATATGCAGAAACTTTTAAGTATCTGAAATATTTAATGTAACTCTATGTTTATTACTCGCAAAAAATATTAGCGTATCAGGAATGATAAAATGACCTAAATTAATTGCTATATTCGTAATAATATTGAAAGTGTGCCTATTATATAATTTTAAAATAATAAGAGAACTATTTATAATAAAAATTAAAAAAAATAATTAACAAAGTTTGAATGGACCTGTAGCGTCTATGGTATTATGTAACATTCGGAACTCCGAGGAGCATGAATTTCTATTTGGAACTTTTACTGATCTGATATGACGGTGAAAGGTTTACTTGCAATACTTTATAATGTACAAAAAATATTTAATGAATTTATTTATCACCGTATCCGTAACTGATACTAATGATCGAATACTAGAAACTTTTAATAAGCCCCGTGCCCCAAAAGAACGAAATTATATCCTAGAATATTTCCACAAAGATTTATAAAAAAATTTGGCTATTTCTCCTAATATAAAACTGAGCTAAACATAATTTTTTATAAACACCAAAATGCATATTGGTCTTTAAAAAATAGGGCGCAAATACCAATGCATATAAATCCTATCCCTGTTCAAAATTCCGTAATCCACTCATTTTGTCTTTATTTTGTAAGAGGGGAACACGTTCCGCATTCCGAACTTGCATTAAAATTTTTTATAGGTGTTGCCATTTTTGAAAACACTCTTTTTACTTTTCCCCACCACCCAATCGCAATTAGAACTTTTTCATATAAACACAGTAGTTTCCTAATTATAGACTAGAAATAACTCAACACTCAATTTGATATTTTGGAGCTAACATGCTTATCCTAACAATTTTTATAATAATCCCAACTGCATTTGCAGTTTACAATGCGCCAGTTATAAAAATCGAGCAAGGATTCCTAAGAGGTCAATATTTTCAAACTGTTAACGGAAGAATTTTCAGTTCGTTTACGGGGATACCCTACGCAGAGCCACCAGTCGGTCCTCTTCGATTCGAGGTAATTTTTTTAAATAAATTATCCTAAACTAAATTTTAAAAAATAATTTTAGGTAGCACGACCTGCTATAAGTTGGGGTGGTTTCCGAAATGCTACTGAACTTCACGCGATTTGTCCGCAATCGAATATTTATGCAAACAATTTTAACGTAACAGGAGATGAAGATTGTCTTTATTTGAACGTTTACATACCTCAGGTATAATATTGTTTTGTATTAATGATAAAATAATTCGAAAGTAGAATAAATTTTAAATTTTAGGTAACTTGCTGTAGTGGAAAACTCCTTCCTGTAATGATATACTTTCACGGAGGTGCTTTTATTGTTGGTGACGCTAATTATGATTCATTCGCACCAAATTTTTTTTTGGATAAAGATATAGTACTTGTAGTACCAAATTATAGATTGGGTAAGTCATTTTTTACGTTACTATCACTCGGTAATAATTATTCAAGACTTATAGGTCCATTGGGATTCTTATCAACTGGTGATGAAGTCGTACCAGGAAACAATGGCTTAAAAGACCAGAATCTTGCAATAGAATGGGTTAAAATAAACATATTCCAATTTGGGGGTGATCCTGATAGTATTACATTATTTGGTCAATCAGCTGGTGGAAGTAGTGCCCACTTTCACATGCTCTCACCTTTAAGTAAAGGTAAAACATCATATTCACATT
Source organism: Hemicrepidius hirtus (assembly GCA_963082805.1). Classification (NCBI taxonomy): domain Eukaryota; kingdom Metazoa; phylum Arthropoda; class Insecta; order Coleoptera; family Elateridae; genus Hemicrepidius; species Hemicrepidius hirtus. The sequence continues at coordinate 1,354,170 of OY720164.1, forward strand.
AAATTGATTTGTAAATTAAAAACTTTCGAATGTTATAGATTTAATAAAAGGAGTTATAAGCCAGAGCGGTACAGCCCTTGCTCCTTGGGCCCTCGCTACAAACGATTACGCAGAAATGAATTTTAAAAGATTTGCGCATTCGTTAAACTGTTTAGCAGAAACTAATCAAGAAATTATTGATTGTTTAAAGCATGTGGATGCATTTGACCTTATAAGGGCACAAGACACACTTTATGTAAGTATTTTTCAAGTCTTTTGGTTTCCCTTTGCCTGATCCACCTAGCAACTAATTTTTTTGTAAATGTCAAACCCTGATTTATTTTTAAAGAAATGGAGATGGCATCCGTTAACACCCTTTAGACCTGTAATAGAACCAAACGTCGCAGGATCATTTCTACCAGATCATCCTGCAAACATAATAAAATCAGGACAAGCTGCTAATATTCCTTTTATAACGGGAATTACAACTCAGGAGGGTGCAACTGTCTCTGCATGTACAAAAAAAAATATAACAAAACGTATTATTTTAATTTGTAATATTTCCATTTTTAGATAATCTTGGTGATCCGCAAATATTACAGGAATATAGTAGCAACCTTGAGAAGATACTCCCTATTACTTTATTTTATGAAACCTCCCCTCATAAAGACGCTATTACAGAAAAAATAATAGAATTTTATTTTGGGAACAAACAAGTTGATAGTAGTTCCATAGTTGAACAAACTAATGTAAGTATTATATAAATGGGGATGTAACCCTTAGTAATTTGATTTTGAAACTTTGTACCTAGTTGTACACGGAAGGACATTTTTTGGCATCGGCAAACGATGCAATACTTCTTCATTTAAAGTACACGAAGGCACCTGTATACAACTACGCTTATGGATACCGTAGCGGTGTCAGTTATAGCTCAGTTTATGCAGACCCTGTAAATAATTATGGTAAGTGATATTAAAATTAAAAAAATTATCCTTCGCGGTATACTTCGTCTACGATCGCAGTTAGCCTTCCTGGACTCTAAAACAAGTCATTGCACGTTAAAGATTTAGAAACAGGGATGGAATTTCAAGTTAGGCTTGGATAGGGTTATTCTTCTAATTTCGGCGAATAAAGGGGAAAAAAATACAATTGTTGCATTAATCTAACCAAATTTCAGGTGTAAGTCACAGTGATGACCTTATAAGCTTATTTCCTTTGCAAAAAATATTTCCTAATTATACAAGGAGTTACGCTGATAGAATTATGTCTGAAATTATGACTTCTATGTGGACCAACTTTGCAGCAAAAGGGTAAGTAAAAAAAATTTAAAAACGTATCGAAGTTACGAAATAAATTTTTTATTAGGAATCCAACACCAAGACCAAATCTTTTGATACCTGAAGGTTGGGAACGGGTCAGAAGTAAAAATTTAGAATATTTGTTCATTGGTCTTCCCGAAACAAGGATGAACGAAAGATTATATTATGAAAGGACACAGTTTTGGAATCATTTACCATTGCCAAAAGGATATGAAGTTTGTCCCAAGTCTGCGCAGGATTCAATTTATTTCAGATGAGTTTTCAGAATGTTTCGCAGAATGTTGTTGTTATTTCCAGGACGTCTTCGAAAGATGCCAAAAAATCTAGACTGAATAAAATATAAGTTTTTATTTCTTTGCTTGGTTTAAATTTAAAAATATTATTTTATGTTAATAATTGTTCACGAAAGTAAACAATAAAGTACCTTCTTTTCTGTTGATGATGGCGTTGTGGTTGCACCTAGACCCTTATCTAAATTTCAAACAGAACCTCAGAGGAGGGAGTCAAAAACTGAGAATGAAAGATGGGTCAGGAAAATTGCATGGAGGACAAAGATACCTGGAGGAGGAGACAGGGACATGTTTATTCGAAGGATTTAATTTTTTTTATTTACACAAGCACTCTATTTTTAATTCTACAAACTAGTTTTAATATTATAATCCATTTTTTTTACAATTCATCTCGTTGGATATTATTCTTAGAATACAAATCGATTTCATTCCAAAATTCTTGTCTTTCAGAATACATATCTTTATCCATTTCCATTTCATCTGGATGTTTAATAAAATAATATTCAGAATGATCAGATTTTACTGGTTCCCATAAAGTTGGAATTATAGAATCGGTTTTGGGTGTTGGATTACTGAAATTTGCGGATTTTATCCCAAACCAGTAGCATAGAAATTTAACCTTACCCAGTTGTTGCAAAATTTACCCATAATGTAAGTAAAATTTCACTCATTCGCTTGTCTGATTCCGTAGGTGCAAAATTGGGGAATTTTTGTCCAAGTGTATAAAAATAAATTAATTCATCCGCATGACATACACCTGAAAAATATAAAGTTCTCTGTCTCTGTTTACCCTGTCCGAAATGATGTGCGTAAATAATTCTCGCACATCCAGGAGAAACGTTTTTTTGGGGTACACCCCTTGACCCATTCTCTTGTATAACTCATATTTACCATAATTGTAGGAGGGGTCTCCAAAAAGTCTGCTGTAACTCTCAGAACCACGATAACCAAAAAGATAATAATATACAGGTTGGGAATAATATTTAGAGTGTAATTTTACTGTTTCGTCAGCCCATATTAAAAAATAAGCATCGGTCATCAGCTATAACTGTAATATTTTAAACAAAAAATATAAAATTTAAAAAAAAACATACATTCGTAAGTTCATCTTTTGTTGTATCATCAATTTTCTTATCACCAAAATAAAACTTCCTTAATTTTTTACTTAAAATATTTTTATTTGTTTGGAACTCATATTGTATAGTTAGAGGTGCAATCTCATTGAATTTTTCGTCAAAATCTTTTATCCAGTTAGATTTATTATAATAAGCTAGAAGGAATGTGATTTAAATTAAAAATTATCAAAGAATGGAGTCATTTTCACCTGAAGATTTAATTGCTCCGTCTTCTGTGGTAATTCCTGTCATAAATGGAATATTCCCTGCTTTTCCTGACTTAATTATGTCTACAGGATGTTCCGTTAAAAAAGCACCTTTCAATTTTGGTTCAATTACTGGTTTGAATGGAATTATAGGATCCAAACCCCATTCCTGTAACAAAGCTAATTTTTGTTTCACATTAAAAAGAACAACACAGTGAAAGTATATTGGATGGTCCAAAGGTTGACGTGGCTGGGTTTGAATTCGATGATTGTAAGTTCCAATCCGAGATCTCCAAATATTTACTTACGTTATCTTTAGAACTCAATCCCCCCCCCTAAAGTCTCTATCTAAATCTACGTACCACAAATTTAATTTCCTGTTTTACAATTTCACTGGCATCGATTGTTCTTAAACAATCAATCATTTTTTTGTTGGAACTCGAAGGGCAATCCAAGAACTCAGCTAATCTTTTAGTATTTTTCACTCCTTCCCCCTTTGGGGCAATAGCCCAAAAGGCATTTGCATTACCGCTTTGTGCTATAGCACCTATTATCAAATCTAGAAAATTTGATTTAGTTAAAAAAATCGAGCTTTAACTTTTTACCTTTAGTAAGAGGTGAAAGTATATGGTAATGTGTACAAGCAGCTCCTGCAGAATGACCAACACTGGTAATTCTTTCAGGGTCACCCCCAAAAGCAGCTATGTTACGTTTAACCCAGTTCAAGGCTAATGTTTGATCTTTCAATCCATTATTTCCTGGTACCACTTCATCCCCTGTACTTAAAAATCCCAAAGCACCTGAGGATTAATAAAAATAATAATATCTATAGGTATAGAATCTGTTTTTTTACCTAGTCTATAATTAGGGGCAACAAAAACAATATCCTTGTCCAAAAATAAATCTGGTCCATACCAATTGGGGCTGGCACTTCCCAGGACAAAGGCTCCACCGTGTATAAAAAATATGACGGGAAGAAGACGATTATTAAGATCCGATTGCTACAATAATCAATATTTAGTTTTTTGTTCCTAGAAATTTGTTCCATAATAACCAACCTGAGGTGAATAAACATTTAAATACAAACAATCTTCAGTTCCAAATCCAGTATAATTCCCTGTAAGAGGATTACTCTGGGGACAAACTGCATGAGGTTTGGAAGCATCCAAAATCCCCTCCCATGGTTCTCCAGGAACTGGAGGCTAAGAAGAAATCCCTTTGATTTTTATTTTTTTTTTAATTATTTAAAATACCTTAAAGCGAAGTTCGCCTACAGGTGGTTTCGCATAAGGAATCCCCGTAAACGCTCTAAAAATTCTTCCTTTCCTACTTTTTGAATATTTACCCCTAAGAATACCTTGACCTATTTGTACTTCCGGGCCACCTTGATTTCCAAACACATCAACAGAAATTAATAACAAAATTAAAAGTAATTTAAAGCACATTATAAGAGATTGATGTCTACTTTCTCAATTAAATGTTATCTATGAGAATGAACGCTCGTTGCATTGAACTGTGTCTTTATTATTCCAGTCTAGCTATAAAAGTAGCAAACGCGTTATCAATTTTTATTATAATTCTTTAAGGAGATAGGACTCGTGGTAGATTAGTTCATGAATTGTACAATAAAATGTAAACAAGCGTAAATATCTAGAAAACAGACAAAGGAGGAAAATGATTGAAAAAAAGAAACTACAGCAAAACGATCTATGACAATTATGGCCCACCCTGTGATTAAGTTCTTTTTACGTGTTCGCCTGTACATAAAAAAATTGTTAAACAACATTTCTTTATCAACATGTAATTTATCGTTTCTTTATAGTAACAAAAACAATCTTGTTCAAATTTTTTCTGTGGTAAACCTCCAGTCTTATCAGTCGTCGTTTAAAAAGATTACTAAGTATACAAGCTGTGCTAACAAACTTGGCATTGAAACTAAATAAAATCATGATAAAAACATTCATTTGACTCGAATCAACAAAGTTTTTTTTTCTGTTCCCCATTGCACTTTAGTTTAGAGAGAGGGGGGAGAATTAATCGTGTCAGTGGTTTTCCAGGTCGTCTTGAATTCTTCCATTAATAGGATGAGGAATAATATCTTACGTTAAAAAAATATTATTTCCTGAAAAAAATTGTTAATAATAAAAAACACATTTTCAAAATATTTTTTTGTCTATCTATTTTTTTATAATACCCCATATAGTCCAGGAGCTAGCGGTATATTTTAAGACTAATTTCTATCAAGCTGAAATTTTTTTTATGAGCTGGTATGGTTATGTCTGCCAAATGTAGGTGGTCGGCAAAATAGGACCGCGGGACATAGAGCGCTAAGAAAAAAAATTGGCCAACTAACCAATCCAGGACGTCAGAGAGTGCTTCTGTCCCGCTCAAATTGTCGGACAGGGTGATTTTTGTGTTTGTTAAATTAGTATATAGTTATTAAAAAAAATCAGGTTGATGGTAATAAGTCAAATGTCTTAAAAACAATACGAACCCCAAACGGCAGACACTGATTCAGTTCCGACTCTTATGTCGGACAGTTAATTTTTTGTTGTCGGAATATCTGAAATAACGAGCAAAATAGGAATTAGCTTGATTGATGTTTGTAAATTTCATCAAAAAATAATTAAAAACAAAAAAATTCTGGGCGCTTTATGTCCCGCGGTCCTATTTTGCCGACCACCTACATTTGGCAGATATAACCATACCAGCTCACAAAAAAAATTTCAGCTTGATAGAAATTAGATACCGCTAGCTCCTGGACTAATAGACCTAATTCTATTTACAATTCATTTTTGGTTACAGCTTTTTCTGAAAATAAATCTAGTTCTTTTAAAAAATTAACTCTGTCTATGTATAGATTTTCAGCCATTTCTAGTTCATCCCCACTTTTAATAGAAAAATATTCTAAATTCTCGCTTTGTACAGGTTCCCATTTTATAGGAATTATTGAATTGGTTTCAGGTGTTGGATTTCTAAAAACAGTCAGATTTATTTTTTTATTAATTATTCTGATCCGTTTTTTTTACCCGAAAGTTACAAAGTTTGCCCATAATGTGGTAAGAATATCAGAAACCTTTTGATCAGAATTTGTTGGTTTAAAATTAGGAAATTCTCTTCCAAGAGAAAATAAATATAATAATTCATCTGCATGACATACACCTAGAAGAATAATTTGTGAAACTTTTTATTCCAATATGGGGGGTTAAATATTTACCATATCTGTAGGTGGGGTCACCAAATAATTTACTGTAACTATCTGATCCGCGATATCCAAAAAGATAATAATACACAGGTTTATTTTTTTTGGATTGCAGTCTTACTGTTGTGTCTACTCCTGTTAAAAATATCAAATCCGTGTACAACTAAAATATAATTGTTTAGAAAAGTTAAGAGATTTAAATTAAAATTTACATTAGTTAGCTCGTCTTTTGTGGTAGAATCAATTTTCTTATCGCCAAAATAGAATTTTCGTAGTTTTTCGCTGAGATGGTCTTTCCCTGTTCCGTATTGCAAGGATATCGGTGCCACTCGATTAAAATCTTTGTCAAAATCTTCTATCCAACTAGGTTGGCTATAATAACCTAAAACTATGTGTTTCAGGAAAAATTATACCACGATTTAAAAGTTTTCTTAACCTGAAGATTTAATTGCGCCCTCTTCTGTGGTAATGCCAGTCATGAAAGGAATATTTGCTGCTTTCCCTGATTTATAAATATCTATGGGAAGTTCGGTTAGAAACGCTCCTTCAAAGTCTGGTTCAAGCACTGGTTTAAAAGGTATCATTGGATCCAAAGCCCATTCCTTCAACAAAATTTTTTAAAATTCAAATTTAATTAATTTTAATAACTAACCAAAAATTTTATTTCCTGTTTAGTAATTTCAGAGGCATCGACTTTTCTTAAACAATCAATCATTTCGGCGTTGGAATTTGTTGGACAATCCAAGAACTCCGCTAACCTTTTAGTATTTTTAACACCTTCTCCTTTTCTTCCAACAGCCCAATTATTAATTGCACTTCCACTTTGTACTATAGCGCCGTTTAATAAATCTACAAATAATATGATGACCATCACATTCACCAGACTTTAACCCATAAAATACCTCTACTCAATGGAGATACAACATGAAGATGTGCACTAGCCGCGCCTGCAGAATGACCAACAATTGTAATTCTGTTAGAATCACCCCCAAATGCTTCGATATTATTTTTAACCCATTTCAAAGCTAAATTCTGATCTTTCAAACCATTGTTACCAGGAACCACTTCATCTCCGGTAGTTGCAAATCCCAAGGGACCTGGAGATTTTTGTTTTAAATATGTCGAACTAGGGGTTTAATTTTTTTTACCTAATCTATAATTAAACGCAACAAACACAATGTCTTTATCCAAAAGAATGTCAGGTCCATACCAATTAGGACCTCCACTTCCTAAAACAAACGCTCCACCGTGTATATAAAACATAACTGGTAGCAAGGGTTTGCTAGAATCTGGTAACTGAAAAAAAAAGTGAAAATACAAAGAAAAATGTAAAAAATTAGTTTAGTACCTGAGGTGTGTAAACATTAAGAAAAAGACAATCTTCGCTTCCGATGATAGAAAAATCTCCAGAAATGGGATTGCTTTGAGGACAAATTTCGTGAGGTTTCGAAGCATCTAATGTTCCTTTCCATTGTCCTGCAGGAACAGGAGCCTGGAATTAAATACTTTTATTCAACCTTGTGTTTAGGAAAATTTAACAGTGGGTCAGAGAAGAGAGGAAAGTGATCGAGCCAAAGCCTTTAGAGCTCGGTATCTTTGGGGTACGTATTTAAAAAAAATCAGAAATTTCTGAGTTTGAACCCGCCAAATAATTACACGCCTTAGGAAGGTTTGCCTGTTTACATGATTTTTAATTACCTTTATTATAAAAATTTAAAACGGAGTGTAATAAGAGCAAAGTATAAACAAAAAAATAGATTAGAGGTTAATAATATTTATTCTGTACCAGATAAAGTTAAGATTAGAAGAATCGTTTGTACCGCATCATTTACTGTTGTGTGTTAATAAAATAAAAAGAAACTAATAATACCTTAAATCGAAGTTGACCTACAGGTGGTTGCGCATAAGGAATTCCAGTAAAAGAATTAAAAGTTCTTCCTTTCCTACTTTCTTGAGTTTTACCCCGAAGAATTCCTTGATGTATTCTCACTTCAACATCGCTTCCATTTACAAAAAATGCTTCACCGCAAATTAAAAAAAGGAATGTTATTGCATAAAACATGTTGAATAAAGTTTTCTTTTAACACTAAAAAAATTCAATTGTGTCTTTGCAAAATAGCCGCACGTAATTTATCATTTACATATGTAGTGTGTCTTAACAGATTGTGTAAAATCGAACTTTGCTTTTAGCACTGTCCGATAACGGCATATCAATCTGTTTTATTTATCTTCTTGCTTGTAAATGGAAACTTTCCTGTCTACGTAAAGTATTTGTTTACTACGAGGTACTACCCAAAAGTTTGCGAACTAAAATAAAACTTTAAAAATGTCCCCGTAATAACACAACGATCTCGACGGTTTGAAATAATCTTTGAAGTCCTTGCGTGTTCAGGATCTTTAGAGGTGCTACCTCCTCATCCTATAATGGTTTAAATCTTCAATGAATTACAACCCCAAAAGAGTAAAATGGCAGGAAATGTGGATTACTTGGAGTCGATTTCAAATTTTTCAAAAAAACAGTTATATGGGGGTGTAGCTCAGATGGTAGAGCGCTCGCTTAGCATGCGAGAGGTACCGGGATCGATGCCCGGCACCTCCAAGTTTTTTTTTTAAATATAAAATGACACCTTTTTTTATGGGGGTATGAAGGTAAACTAAGAAACAGTAGCAAAAAAAAGGATTCTCACCAATCACCAATTTTTTAAAGGAAATGGAATATAATCTGTTGTCTGTTCTAACAGTTTCACGAGTACTTGGTTTCACACAATAATAATTTGTACATATACTAATCAGATGCGTTAAAAGGTTGGGTTGCGGCCCCCTTGATGCGTATCCAAAATTAACTCATGCGGTGTTGTCAGGATGCAATATTTGCGACAGAAGTGGTTCTAATTTACATCATTAACTTAAGAATGATTAGCTTTATTGAATTATGAATAAAAATTTTGTTCTATAAACCACTGCAGGATTAGAATTAAAAATCACGGCTTACTACCATATCAAAAAACGGGACAGAAAGGAACCGAAAAATACAGACGAAAATAAATTCTATTTTATTATTTAATGACCAAATAAAAAAAAATTCTTGAATCTATAATAGGAAACATGCATGCCGATTCTTAATCTTTTTTGCAAACAAACCGCAAAACTTTCTATGTACAACTGGATTTAGACAACCAACAATTCTAAAGTATATTTCATGCTGCATAATAACAAATAAATTCCTATAAACATTTAAAGGACATTCCAATGCTATTATACCTGGCTATTACAGTAGAGAAAGTAGGGCATGAAATAATTTGATTGTATAATCAATTAATTATTGTTTTATAAGGGGGTGTAGCTCAGATGGTAGAGCGCTCGCTTAGCATGCGAGAGGTACCGGGATCGATGCCCGGCACCTCCAAATTTTTGAAAATTCTTAACAATTAAGACAGATTTTATAAGAAATTACAATCGAGATCACCTATACGCTCTTTTATGGTTAATCTATCTTGGAAAAAGGAATTCGCAAAGACATGCGATCTAGAAAGTAAAATCAAATTTTTGCCTAATCCGGGAAATTGTTTTCCTCCACCTTATCTAAAAAAAATTTCATTACCTATCACGGTCAATAATGAAAAAAAATATCGATCAAATGAACGAAAGGTTAGTTTGCCCTCACAACTTATAACCTGAAGCGCTACGCGCTTTGGGATAGAATCTTGCCTCTAGATACACTTGGTACATAATGTACTATATTATAGCCCTTCTTAATCTACAATGTGTTCGGTCACGTTCAAGTTGTTCAGTTTAGACGTCCTGAATACACGATGATCTTTAAAGTTGCCTATCCACTACAGTCATACCGTAAACATTTAAATGAACAATTAAATCAAAGAGAAAGTCAATAAAAAATAGGGTCTGTATCATAATAATATTATTTCGTTATCAGGGGGTGTAGCTCAGATGGTAGAGCGCTCGCTTAGCATGCGAGAGGTACCGGGATCGATGCCCGGCACCTCCAAATTTTTGGAAAATTCGAATAAGATTTCAAAATTTCAGGATTTAATAAGGAATAGGGGAAACCTGAGAGGTAATTCCTAAGTCGTAAACTGCTAATTTGAAAGAACAAGAAGTTTCTAATAAACTTGATTGTGTAAACGTTGTTATCAGAAGGCTATGGAATTTTTAAATAATTTTATGAAAATGTATGGAAATTGACTTGCAATAATGAATATTTTCACGTAATTGTATTTTCTATACGCAATGTTATTTTTTTGGGGAAAAGAATTAAATAAAACTTCTGAGACACCATGTCTCACCCTGTATGTAACTGAAATTAAGCTCCAAGGTATTAGTTTTATTACAGAAAATATTTAAACGCGGTTTAATAAACTATCGATTAGAAATAAAAGTCTTGCAACACCGGCGCTATAAAAAGAATTAAATAATTGTTTATTTATTATTAACATGGAATTTATTTGCAATTCAGATATCGAAAAGCTATCATACATTGGCAGCCACTATCTTTATGTACTGCATGAAGGGTTTATTTCAAAATTTTCACCATAAAAACAATTTTAAAAAAAATTACTCTTCGAGAAGGGGAAAAGGGAATTTCCACAATTTAGAAACCAGACAATGATTTGGGCCATAGGATAATTACTAGTAAAGGAACTGACTGAAGACCAAAGGGAAACAAAAAGAACTGAGAAAATCTAAAAATGATGAACAGGGGTGGTCATGAACTGCGACGTTCATTACCAAACCTACCATTTCTAAGATTTATGGGTGGGTGAAACGTTTAAATAATTTTGTAAGCAAACCACTCTATTTTCTTGCATTGGAAAATAAACATTACGCAATGGGTAATTATTTGACAATTACGGAAACATCTTTGATATTGTTGCGTTGCGTTCGACAATATAATGAGTACGATGGCTATGCCAAAGGTCATTGATATAAAACTTTTATATTTGGTAAAGTTCCTATAATTTATTATTAACTAAAAATTATGTGCCACCATAAAACAATATAAATTTGGAATCGTCAGCTTCATTATCAGTTATTACTTCGCTATAACATATTTATATGACCCTCCAGGTTATAAAAGTAATTCCTGTTAATTCTTTATTTTGTTTTTTTTTTTACTCATGACAATTTATTATGTAGTATTGTATTTTCCCTAAACTTATTAACATCGTCTGTACTACAAAGAAATTTGCAGGAACGCATAGTTATTATTTAAATCCCACTAATTAAATATGCAAAAAATTTGTTTATGTTTTTCATGAACAAAAAATTAACATTAAGATAATTTAATTAATATTTGAACCGGTACCAGTGTATGCCATAGAGTGGGAAACTAAGTGATTTAACATTGTTAGAGGATTTAGAAAGTGAACGCGGTTCACTTTAAATCAGTATTCCCAGTAACCTGCTGAGTACTTACATCGCGGTAGTTTATTGCAAAATGATTTACGATTGGATTGATAAATTTTTTTATTACGAAAAATACAACAAATCGAAACGGTTTTTGAATTAAAACTTACTCGGTTTATAAGAATTATTCAACTGCGGAAATCGTTATCACATTTTGGTCTTTTAATAAGAAACATCATTAATTAGAAAATTATTATTTTAACTGACTTATAGTGGATTTGTGTTGTAAATAAATTTATGTAATATACAAAAAAAAATTGTGTTGTAAAATTAAATAATCTTCCTCTGTTTACTTCTCTTCTTCGGTCTGAAACTCCTCCATCATGACTTTAAATGGGTAAGTTTATAAAATTAATTCAAAACTAATTAGTCTCAATATTTAAACATTAGAATGCAATTTTCTTTTATTAGATTTTAATTTTCCTGCGTTTATAATTTTTAATTAATAAAATAATTACAAAATTATCGAATCAAATTGTATATTAAATTTTTCCATGAATAAGAAAAATTAATTAACATAATGCTGGGACAATTGTAAAAAAAATGTATAAAAACCAGACAGTACCGGGTGGACCCAATGTGCCCTTGGCAAAAAGTAGTCTTGTTTAACCTTCCCATTTATTACTCTTTAGCATCTCACTTCTAAATAATAAATAAATGCAATACTTCATCTGAATATGTACTACCTACAGAACGCAAAAAGGGATTTTTTTTTGAAGCGCGGTGAATTTTTGCCTAAACACAATCTTTTAAAAATTTAAGGATATAAAATAAAAATAATTATCTAGATAGGAAATGTATGTTGAGAGTCTGAGGAAAAATGTTTGACGAGGCGTTAGTCGAGGATTTTTTTAATTCATATCACAATATTTTTTATAATCCTCCCTCGTTTCCTATTTTGGGTTTGTTGCAAATTCAAAAATTTCCTAAGATGAATTTTCAGGGATTGAGACTGAAAAATCGATTTAAAGCAATATTTTGAAATTTAAAAATAAATTTCCAGTTGCATTCATAATAATAATATTTAAACAAATACATAAACTATTATTGCTTTCGTATACAAACATTTTATCAACCAATTACTACAACAATAACCTTTACTCATATATTTTCAGGACTCATAATTACCATAAATTATTTAGAAACATAAGTTTTATTTTTTTACAATGTCTTGAACTATTTTATTTTAATTATTTTTAACGACTATCAATTTTGACGTAATTGATTGTTTCAGAGCATAGTTTAAAAAATGCTGAAAGTATATGAATTTTCTTCCAAAAATGTGTGATTCTAAAGCAAGGTCTAAACTAATTTCGGCGTCTAAAATAGATATAGACAGCAATTCAATGTAAATAAGCTTATGTAGTCTCCTGATAAGAAATACGTAATATTTAATTAATTTTGGTTGTTATTATTTAGGGATCCCTATTAGCTACATTTCTTTTATATTCAACATTAAAAAAAACGATACGTTGCATGAAGGGGTTTTAAACTTGGTAGCCAACTAGATTGTTAGGTACTTACTACTTACGGTTCTATTATTTAAACAGAATTTTTTATGCCATATAAATGATTTATAGCGAGATTATAAAATAAAGTAGTTAAACAAACGGTTATGTAATGCTCAGCAGGAGAATTAAAATCTTCAGTCATGGAATTAAATTCTCTGCTATAGTCAACCCTGTCACCCCAAATTAAAATCCCCTATACTACATTTCAATCGTTGATAGGTGGTTTAATAACCAACATTGAAATTCCACAAAGCGGAAACTTAAATCTCTTCTGTATTTTCATTACGGAAACATGTTTGATATTGTTGCGTTGGGTTCAACATTAATAATTAATTTATAAATATTACCTTCTGCAAAATTTAAACAGAAATAAAATTAGTAATCCTTATGTCTTCCAAAACGACTTGTTTGAATGATTTAGTAATGAGTGGATTCCCCTTTCTTAATTGAAAACAATGAAGGTTGCAGTATTTCAAAAAAAAAATACTGATGTAATTAATATTTCACTAAAGCTTCAAGGATAACAGTAATCATGACACGACTAGAATATTTATTAAGCCTACGAAGGATATTGAATGGACGTACAACAGATTTATTTATAACTGGACATTTTTATCGGATTCACACATGAATGGTAGATAAATAGAGTTTTAAGGACATTAATGGGAAACATTTTACGTTTGAAAACATTTTTGTTGCATCTGCACCAAATTAGAATACATTAATTATCCTTGCAGGCCATTAGGTAATTCCAGTCAAAAAAAGGTCATCGGAAATGCATATTTTCCTACTGATACCAGTGTATACCTATCGTATCCTTACAACTATTCAATATATTTTTGTAAAATCGTAATTCATTCAAAGATAATACGATAATTTTCTTATAATTACTAAACACTACAAATGTAATTTGCAGTGCCCTTCAACATTCCAAGAACTTATAATTCTTCGGTTCAGTTGAACAAGAACAAACCGAATTTTCAAGTACAACAAATTTCTGGCAAAACAAAATAATTATTATCAGTCCTACACTAATAATGCTTGACGGAACTAAACAATTAAGACCTCATTTCCGACACAGTGTATTGCACCTCTCAACATAATCTGGAGTTTATTATTGTGATCATGATTAATACACGTAACAACTAACAATAGGTATTTACAGGATCATCGTTGCCCAATTAAACTCATGCCTCTTTAATTTGAAATCAGTCATAATTTTTTTAATGTGCATGTTATAACTGCAGTTCTGCAAAAATTACGTAGTACTAACCTTGCAGTATAACCAAAGAGCCGTAATTTTTATGCCACAAAGTCACACTATAATTCATTTAATGATGCTGTTGTTAAATTGTGTATTCGTATAGGAATCTAATATTACCTTGGACAGGTATTCCTGTAAAGTACCTATGACAAAAATGTTGACCAAATTATAGAAGTAATTATAGTAACTACATACAAATAGGGACTTATGTAGAGTTGATTCTAATTAACGTTGTGACTAAACCCATAAAAATTTTCTCATCTCTCATCAGAGGATGTTACAAAGAGTAATGTACTTTATTCCATTTTTTTATAAGCTATTATCTTATTAAAAAATCTTATTTTAGACACAAAAAAGGTTTGTTAAATTAACTTCATCATCTTTTTTGTTTCTTCTTGAATAATCTCTAAATTAAATATTGGAACCTGAATCAAAAATCTACCGCGTATGTTCTAATTCTTCTTAATTTTCGTCAAACTAAAACAAACATCTACGCATATTTTCTTGGCACGTATATAACATAAAAGGTTAAATTAAATTAACAATAAATAATTAGTGTTAATTGTCTAAGATATTCCAACGTATGATCAATAATAATCATTTACACGTGAATACAGCCAAAAATATATCAATGGCAAAAACAAAATCTTGTATTTACTCTAAACTCAAGTAAACATATTTTTCGTAGTAATTAAGGTTTTACTTTTTTTTCTGAATTTTAGATAAAAGAAAGTTCTTTAAAAATTATGCAGATGATATAAATGAGAACAAAGTCGAAAGGTTCTAGAATTAATCATTAATAATGTTATCCATTTTTTAATTTAATATTTTATCAAGAGAAAAAATAAATTTAAATGATAGTAGAAATGGTACAAATTGGATTATATTTGCATAATCATTTGCTGTTATGGAAGCAGGTCAAAAGTTACGGTTAGGATTTAGATGTGTTATAAAAATTCCTAAATATACCGTTAAAAGATTTTTTTAAACAAATCTTGCATTTTGGTGTTTAAAAAAATTCAATGTGACGAGAACTAGAATTACCTAATAACCTGCAAGGATTATACCAGGATAGGTACTTACTAGCAAGGATTAAGGAATAAACCCTGCTTTCAAAACTGCAGGAAATTGTTCAAGAAAAGATGCCAAAATAAAAAGAAATTATCTGCATCCAAAAGTCCTGAAATTTGCAGGGACTTATGAAAAGGCTGCAAATATGCAAAAACTCTGCAAGGCATTCGCTTAAAAATTATTTTTAATGTTTTTACATTAGGTTGAGGTCAAGTACGTAACAAAATATCGTTAAGGTTTTCAAATTTTTAGTTTATCATTATCACTCTAACCACATTATGTCCCAGATTAATTAATTTAAATTATTATTAATTAATATTTAATATTTCTTACGGATAATATCACAGATCAATGAACATAAACAAGAGTGAAAATTAAAATTAACTTATAGGTAACCAAAATCGACCTAGAACTCAAAATAAAAACCAAGTTTACTGATTGCATATTATTTGCTTCTATAAGAAGTAAATCTACTTTGCAATTTGTAAATATTTTAGAGGGCGTAGCGTTTTCAATGAGTAATCGAGTAAAAACCAATTTTGTCAAAGACAATTACAAAATAATCAAAAAAATTTCTAACAATTTATACGACGAAAAATATCAACAAATAATTCATGATGACTTTGTATTCATTCTCAACTCTAACCCACACCTACTTGATTATTCACAAGGGAATAATAATTCAGGCAGAATATTATAGATACAGTTTTGAGAAAAACCAGTCAAACTAAGACAAGGAAAAACCTGTAGGTACAACACGTTATCTTTAATCAAAACTAAACAATGTAATGAGTAAATCACAACACGTTTCTTCGATAATAATTAGTCGTGGTTATATTTCTAATAACTAAAGCATGCTAACATCTCAGGTGCATGATAAAACCAGGAGCATGTGATTTTATTATCAAATTCCTTGGACACAGGTGTAAAAAGGATTCATAATAAGACTACAGAATAAAAAGAAATATTTGGGTTAACACCTTTTTACTCATTTATGGTAATCGCCACGAAAAAGTTTAGGATATGCACTTTGAAGAATCATTTGCTAAATACCTTTTAATCATTTTTGCATTTATTATAAATAACAGGAAAATCAAACATTCTATTTAAGATTTAATAGTTTCTATTGACATACACACGTTCCTCAATTAGAACTAAAAATAATAGGTGTAATACCAAAAGGAAAATCCAAGATATAAACATAATTACCTCATCTTAAAAAGATTATTTTTAAAAACTAGTTCCATTATGGCTAGCAAGTAGTGTAACAAAAACAGTATCTAATTGATGTTTATTTTTAAAAAAATGGTACACTCCCAAAATCCACAAGACTGTCTTAATAAATGATTTAATTGCATCATTGTATTTAAAAAAAAGAAAATTAATGCCAAAATTAGAGATTGAAAAAGA
Source organism: Hemicrepidius hirtus (assembly GCA_963082805.1). Taxonomy (NCBI): domain Eukaryota; kingdom Metazoa; phylum Arthropoda; class Insecta; order Coleoptera; family Elateridae; genus Hemicrepidius; species Hemicrepidius hirtus. Next base: position 1,370,961 of record OY720164.1, read on the forward strand.
ATAGAACGAATATTTAAATTCAGAGCTGCACCTTATGTGATGCTTTAAAAAAGTATGTTAAGCAAAGTTGATGACCTACAAACGTATTTATTATAGCGACATTGAGAAGGGCCCAAGGTAATTATTGAATCGATTTTTTAGTATGCAAATATTTAAAGATTATTATTTGTTGTTATATTGCTAAGGATAGGATTTGTATGCAGTTAAAATAAAGTCACAAAAACTGCATACTGAACTATAAGTTCCCGTTGTAGAATATTATCTGTAAAGGCGCAATTCCACTGAGGCAACATTTAGGCGACATGTGGTATGCGGCAGTGAAGCATGCTACACGAACTCTTTTAACCAAAGCAACACGAAGCCACATGCTGCATGCGCCTTTGTCGCATGCTACATGTTGATTGTTGTTGCCTGTCGCATACGTCATTGGTCGGCAGGAATCAGCATGTCGAGCAATGTCGCCTACTATCCGACGGCCAGTGGATCGGTGCGGCTTGTATCCTGCGACATGGAGTGTGATATTGAAAAAACAACCTTATTTATTGAAGATTATCAAACTCATCAGAATTGTGGAACAACAGAATGACTGTTTATAAAGACAATAAATGAAAAATTGGTAAGTTGAAGCAGCTTGCGAGTAAATACGACAGTACTGTTATTGAAGTGAAAAAGAAAATAAAGAATTTGCGGTCAGCTTTCCATCGTGAACGAGAAAAACTACAAAATTCAAAGAAGAGTGGTGCATCTCCTTGCAAGAAAGGAAAATGGTTTGCGTATGACTTGCTGAGCTTTTTACTAGACGTTGATGTACCAAGGCGACTGTTTCCAAAGACATGACGCACGATACTGATGTTGCTTCAATCGAATTGGTTTAGCCACATGCTACAAACACAGACGACAAAGCGCATGCGATATTGAGCGACAAGTTGCACGTGCGACATTTAAAGTTGTGGCATGATTTATGCCGCACATATAGATCAAGGAACACTAGACGACATGTGGTATGCTACATGTCGTCTAGTGTTGCCCCAGTGGAATTGCGCCTTAAGGATAATACCAGGATGCAAGTACTGGCTAAGAAATAAATCATCCAAAATGGACTTTGGATCGTTTTGGGAATCCATTTAGATTCCCCAAATGATTCTCTTGTAGACCTTGCCTTTAAATTTATGTATATTTAGTTTTTTTAGTGCAAAGTTCAAAATTCCTAGGATCACAAGACAATGTTTTTAGAATAGAAAAGTAATACGGATTCCACTTTATATGTACATCAGAATTTAATAAAAAAAATGTGTAATTTATTCAAGGTTATGCTCGTACTAATTCTTTTCAATGTGAAATTCTTGTTTTTAATTGAGTAGTAAATTTTACATCATGCAATAAAAAAAATTCTACTAACCATTTATTAACTTGTAATAAAAAAAACACAATATTTGTGACAATACCTGAAATATACACAGTGTATATTATATTCTTTGTAACTATACCGAGTTTCGTAGGTATCTTTGCTCTTTCTTCGACTAAAAAAGAATTATTTACCCTGGCAGATTAGAGCTAACGAGGTTTCTAATAAAATTATTTACAAACGACTATACTAATAATCCAAAATGCCTTCAGTTGTAATTTTACAACTTGCTAATATTACTTCAAAGTCATACAATATTTCAATGACCAGTAGAGATAGGATTTTTATGCATAAAATTTACGTAGTAAATTGAAATTTATGCAATATGCATCATCCCCTTATATGTTTGAAAATGCATATTTTTGCATATTTTCATAAAAATTATACTTCGACATTTAACATTCTTTAAGTGCATACAAATCCTATTCCTAATAATTATTAATATTGTAATCAAGACTATCCTTGTATGGAATATCCCTCAAAAACCACAACTACTTACATAACACTTATTTATTATTTAAATAAATCAAAGGACAAAGTTAAATAATTCCCCGGGGTATCCGGATACGTATCTAAAAAATTTAAAAATACTTTTAAACATCAATTGAATTTTATTTTGTTCTGAAGTACGATGACTTGATTTTTAACCTTCACCTCTACTTATCTAAGAAAAATTTAAATCTTATACTTTATAATCTTGTTAATGTCCTTTAATTTTTTTTAACACATATTACGTTTGCAGTAAGGTAGAACTAGAATGAAATTTACTACCAGTGATTAATTTTGTTTTAAAAAATATTTCAGAAGTAATATTGCATGTTTGTATCACTGTTAATTTTTTTATTGCCTCCCACTTCTTTTTTTTCCTTTTTTATGACCAGTATTATTGTTATATTTGCAACTGTATAAGCCTTAGTGATAACAGTAAAGCCCCTTCTATAAAAATTATCTTATAACCATTAGCCCAGGAACTAAAAATTCTAAATTTTAATTTGATTCTTACATTCTAGTTAAACAATTTTAGTTATTTGGTTCCCTATACTATTATGTAAATAATTACATAATTTAGTTTCCTGTGTTGCCAATAGATTGTTATATTGGTCGTGAAATTACAAACAAATTAAACACGACATGATGATATGGGATAATCATGGAACATACAAATCTGTAAAATGCAAAACAACATAATTTTTTATATCACAAAAAGTGATGTTAACAACCTTGCAGTGTCATAGTCTACATACATACGTGATACACCAAGAGATAGCAACAGCTAATCTGGTTCATAGTTTATTAATTAGATCTGCAATGTGCTTAAAAGAAGAAAAAAAAAAGTAAATGGGTTATCATCGAGGTACCGGTTAGTGTTATCAAAACCGCAATTAAGGGCACACAAGCGAATTAAACTGTTTGTCTGGTTTATACTGGATTATAAGGATCTTGTAACCTTATGTCAAAGTGATTATACAAGAACGTAAATCTTCTAATATGCATAAATTATAAAACTAAAACGTAGTAATTATCGATACCATAATATTTAATTCGAAGGATCAATTTACGAAATCAATTGCTCCCATTGTAACCAGAAATATATTGGGCAAACCAGACAGAATTGAAACCAGTGGTTCAAAGAGTACGATCTCATCTTTTACCCAAAATGTTTTTAAACTTTTACAATCATTTTCTGAATGAATGGAATTTTTATAACATCCTACATCCAATGTTTTTATCTCCAATTAAACAGTTACACATTCTGAGCGCCAATATTATTGTTTTAAATTTATAATAACTATTATAAATAACAATCTTATCTATCAATGCAATGAAACAGCACTAATTAGAAAAAAAACTGAAAACAAATTATTATTTATAAGTTTTATAACCCCAATAAAAAAATACCGATCAATTACATTCCTAAAAATAATAATTTTTATGTAATACATAAATCTACCAAAAAATAAAAATTCTGGAGTCCTGTACGAACACGACTCTAAAGTTATTTTCTAGCTATTATTATTTTTGTACTATTTCGTTAATCTACCCCCTCTTTGTATTTTTTTAAAGATGTTCCAAGGTGTCTAAATAAAAATACTTTTAAAATGACTCATGTTTGTTTTGGTATTCTTGTGCGGAATAATTAGAACGTCAAGATGTAAATTTCTAATATCAATTTGTGGAGCAACAAATACAAATTTGTCACTTTTTAACTTTCACAACGTATTAGAATATTAACATCGATGTAATAAACAATTTCAATGACTGATTGTGATTTGTGAAAGTTCTTGGAAACACTTATTTTTATTATAAGTATTTAAGATTTACCGCATCCTTAATTGTTTTTTGCAGGAAATCTATTGTTGCTACTCTAACATCTACACCGCATGGGGAAAATGCAAAATCAGCCATTCGTATGGCTTTACCACAAGTTCTGGCGGTTATGGTTAAAAATGTTCTTCTACTCGCTTATGGTACAACCATTGGTTATCCCACAATTTTAATTCCTGGACTTTCTGGACAAACCAAAGGTGAAACGTTTCATTTGAACGAAGAACAAATTTCTTGGATAAGTAAGTCCTTAAAAAAATAACTAAGAGACAAACAAACGAATTCTATATTTGTAGGTTCAATCAACATGATGTGTGTTCCTCTTGGTTGCTTCCTTTCGGGAATTGCTACTCAACCGATTGGTAGAAAACGTGCCATGCAGATTGTAAACTTTCCTCTTATAATGTGTTGGTTAATATTTAGATATTCAAACGAAGTTTGGCATATTTACCTTGCTTTAGCTTTGACCGGACTCTTTGGAGGACTTTTAGAAGCACCGGTGAGTATTGTTTTTCAGTAATCATTAGTTATGCATCAGTTACCCAACAAATATTTGTTTAATCACACACATACGTCAAAAACCGAAAATAATATACAGAACATGACAAGGGAAACAAAATTTAAGTGAATTTTTAAAAAGATGGATTTTTTAAAATTCTTGTAAAATTTTAAAAATTCGTAGAAGGCGCCACAACAGCCCTAGCGGGTTTGGGGATACATGAAATTGTAGCCCTTAGCTTTTTCAACCAGACCCCCAAATGTAAAGAAAGTTTGACTGCTAGGGCCAAAATTGCGAATTTTTAAAAATGGTAACGAATTTTTGGAAATTTTATGACTTCTTGTTAAAACTTTCCAAATTCATAGAAGCCGTCAGAAGAGCCCTAGCGGGTTTGGGGATACATCAAATTATAGCCCTTAGCTTGTTCAATTAAACACCCAAATTTAAAGACAGTTTGACTGCTAGGGCCAAAATTACAAATTTTTAAAAATGGTAATCAATTTTTGGAAATTTTATGACTTCTTGTTAAAACTTTCAAAATTCATAGAAGACGCCAGAAGAGCCCTAGCGGGTTTGGGGATACATGAAATTGTAGCCCTTAGCTTTTTCAACCAGACCCCCAAATTTCAAGAAAGTTTGACTGCTAGGGCCAAAATTACAAATTTTTAAAAATGGTAACGAATTTTTGGAAATTTTATGACTTCTTGTTAAAACTTTCAAAATTCATAGAAGACGCCAGAAGAGCCCTAGCGGGTTTGGGGATACATGAAATTGTAGCCCTTAGCTTGTTCAATCAGACACCCAAATTTCAAGAAAGTTTGACTGCTAGGGCCAAAATTACAAATTTTTAAAAATGGCAATCAATTTTTGGGAATTTTGTGACTTCTTGTTAAAACTTTCAAAATTCATAGAAGCCGCCAGAAGAGCCCTAACGGGTTTGGGGATACATGAAATTGCAGCCCTTCGCTTGTTCAATCAGACATCCAAATTTAAAAAAAGTTTCACTGCAAGGACCAAACTTACAAATTTTTAAATCCGAGTTTTTGGGATTCTTGTTAAAACTTGAAAGAGATCACAAGAACCCTAGAAAGTTGGAAGTTGGTTGTTCAATCCGACAGTCCCTTTTGAAAATATTAATTTCAAAATTTATGTTTCAGGTGTTGACCTACGTAGCAGAAATCACTCAACCGCACCTTCGAGGAATGCTTTCAGCAACTAGTTCCCTAGCAATAATTATAGGAGTTCTTCTTCAATTTGTTTTGGGGACTTTCCTTCATTGGAGAACCGTAGCATCAGTCAGTTGTGCATTTCCCGTGATATCATTTTGTTTATTACTTTTTGTACCTGAAAGTCCTCACTGGTTAATAATGAAAAATAGATTAGACGATGCACGTAAAAGCCTTGCATGGTTAAGAGGTTGGACAACAATTGAAGAAATTGAAGTGGAATTTCAAGAACTATGCGCCCATCACTGTGTTAAAGATACAAACAATCTTGCTTTAGAAAACAATGATTTAGGGAATAAAGAAGAGGAAGCGAAAAAATCAGCTTTTAAATCCAAGTTGGATAATGCGAAAAATTATACCAAAAAGAATTTCTTTTGGCCGTTATCAGTGGTGTCTTTTATTTATTTTCTAGTACATTTTACGGGATCAACCACGTTACAAACTTATGCTGTACAAATCTTTGCTACTCTACAAGCTCCTATAGACAAGTACTACGCGACAATACTTTTAGGGGTAGCAGAATTCGTAGGTTGCATTATGTGTGTCATTTTAGTTCATTACGTTGGAAAACGTGTAATGGCGTTTATTTCAATAACCGGTACTGGAATTTGCGGAATTGTTATAGCATCCTACGCTTATATAATAGAAGTCAAATATATTAATATAAGAAATACGACAATAACAGAACAAATCACTTCAAACCCTGACATGGAAATTTATAAATGGATCCCATTAATTTTCCTAATTCTTTTGGCATTTATATCTCATTGTGGGTTAAGAGTTTTACCATGGATTCTAATCGGAGAAATATATCCCAAAGAAACCCGTGCTACTGGTTGTGGAATATCAGGAGCTATTTCTTATATTTTTGGTTTTTCTGCAAATAAAGTATTTTTACGAATGGTTGGTTTGTTAACACTTCCTGGTGTGTATTGGTTTTACGGATCTTTAAGTTTCTTGGGTATCATAATTTTATATTTTACATTACCTGAAACGGAAGGTAAAACATTACAGGAAATAACCGATCACTTTTCGGGAATTTCAAAATTAGATAATAAAGTTAGAAAAAGAAGAAAGAATATTCAAGGAAATGTAAATCCTGGATTTGAAAAAGTACCAGAAATTAATCAAAACGAGAACGTAGAAAGTAGACTGTGATTTATAAAATTTTAACGTAGGAACAATTTTAGAGTGTTGTTTTAATTTATTGTGATTTGTACTTATGTATTATTATTGTAATTATTAATTTTACTTATTGTGTATTTAATTTTATTATTAATTCCTCTTTTAGATGTGTATAATAATATTAAGTTTTAATAAAAATCTTTAAATGGAAATGTGGAGGAGCTCCATTCTGTTCTAGACATTGAACATGAATAATGTCCAACTACGGCTTATCTTACTATCTGTAATTTATCCAAATACAAATATTGCATGTTTGCAAGGTGTGTAGGAAAGATGAAACACTTTTTATTACAATACAGTAAATACCTTAAGCTTAAACTTTAATAGCTGCAGCGTTAGAATAGTGTTCCGTTCAAACAGTAAAGGAAAAATAAAATTAGAAGATTTTGAATATGAAAATATTTTTTTAAGTCAGGTGAGTTCATTAATCAACGAAATATTTAGCAAATTTTATTGTACCTGCCAGTTAGGTAAAATATATTTCAAGATTAAAGCAAAAAAGCATCGATGATGCAAAAATTTCAAGGCTAGTAATAGAGTAGTAGTAGTAATAGAAAATAAGTTTTAGAAAACGAAACGAATTTTATTTTTTTTATGTGTAAATTAGTGTTTACGCGCGTAACCGCTCCTTTATTCTATATTTCGCTTGAAAAATTTTACTATCTATAGAAAATTTTCGGATTTACAAATATTTATGTTACAAATTGGGAATAAGTTATCTTTACTGATATTCGATTGAAAATACGTAAGACAGATACATTTTCGGAACTATTTTTAAAAATTTGTCATTTTAGCCCTTGAAGTCGAACTTTCTTTACATTTGAGTGTCTGATTGAAAAGGCTAAGGGCTACAATTTGATATATTCCCAAACCCTTTAGAGCTGTTGGGGCGCCTTTTACGAATTTTTAAAATTGTTACAAGAATTGATAAAATTTTCGGAATTATTTTTAATAATTTGTCATTTTGGCCCTTGCAGTCGAACTTTCTTTACATTTGAGTGTCTGATTGAAAAGGCTAAGGGCTACAATTTGATATATTCCCAAACCCTTTAGAGCTGTTGGGGCGCCTTTTACGAATTTTTAAAATTGTTACAAGAATTGATAAAATTTTCGGAATTATTTTTAATAATTTGTCATTTTGGCCCTTGCAGTCGAACTTTCTTTACATTTGAGTGTCTGATTGAAAAGGCTAAGGGCTACAATTTGATATATTCCCAAACCCTTTAGAGCTGTTGGGGCGCCTTTTACGAATTTTTAAAATTGTTACAAGAATTGATAACATTTCGGAACTATTTTTAAAAATTTGTCATTTTGGCCCTTGGAGTCGAACTTTTTTTACATTTGAGTGTCTGATTGAAAAGGCTAAGGGCTACAATTTGATATATTCCCAAACCCTTTAGAGCTGTTGGGGCGCCTTCTACAAATTTTTAAAATTGTTACAAGAATTGATAAAATTTCGGAACTATTTTTAAAAATTTGTCATTTTGGCCCTTGAAGTTGAACTTTCTTTACATTTGAGTGTCTGATTAAAAAGGCTAAGGGCTACAATGTATGTATTCCCAAACCCTCTGGAGCTGCTGGGGCGCCTTCTACGAATTTTTAAAATTATTACAAGAATTGATAAAATTTCAGAACTATTTTTAATAATTTGTCATTTTGGCCCTTGCAGTCGAACTTTCTTTACATTTGACTGTCTGATTAAAAAGGCTAAGGGCTACAATGTATGTATTCCCAAATCCTCTGGAGCTCTTGCGGCGCCTTCTACGAAACAAATGACCATAAAATCCAAATCTGGCTAAAACACCAAATCAAGGGTACCTACTCTGACTAAGCGATATTTAATATTACATAAAATGTTTCTAATTTCAGTAAAGAACCTGTGGAAACCATACCAAATTCCATACAATGTCATCAGTTCGCGTGGCTCTACCTCAAATCTTAGCTGTTATGGTAAAGAATCTACTGGTAATATCTACTGGGATGTGTACAGGTTTCCCTACCATTTTAATCCCTAGTCTTTCTAAAGAAAATCCAGATGAAGTATTGCATTTCAATGAATCACAGATATCATGGATAGGTTTGTATATAAAATCATTTTATAATATTTTAATAGGAAGATAAAAACTCTTATCAATAATTCACAGGTGCCTTGACTTTCGCATGGGTTCCTGTAGGTTGTTTATTATCTGGAGTTGCTACTAAACCATTTGGAAGAAAAATAGCATTGCAAATTATGTGCATACCTTTAACAGGATGTTGGTTAATTTATAGATTTTCGAATGCCCCATGGCAAATTTTTATCGCCACCTCTTTAGGGGGTTTCAGTGGAGGACTTTTTGAAGCACCGGTACGTATTATGATAAGACCCTTACTTTAAATTTTCCTTGATTCTTTTTACAGTAAAATAAATTAGAGCTAGTCCTGTTAGACACAATGTATCCTCCCCAGTTTGTAATTATGGTCTTTGAAATAAAAAATATTATCTTTCAGTTAATCACGTACGTAACAGAAATTTCCCAACCACACCTAAGGGGTGCTTTAGGAGCCACTGCAGTATTATCATTACTTTTCGGACACCTACTATCATACATACTAGCCACCTTCTTATACTGGAGAACAATAGCCCTTTGGAGTATCCTACTTCCCATTATTGCGTTCTTCTCATTATTTTTTATACCAGAAAGTCCTCATTGGTTGATTATGAAAGACAGATTAATACAAGCACGTACAAGCCTTGCGTGGTTAAGAGGTTGGGGTACGTTAGAAGAAATTGAACTGGAATTCCAAGAACTATACCGTATTCGCAGTTCAAGGGACTTGGGGGTGGAAAATCCAAATATGAAAATGCAATTCCTTAGAAAGTTTTTTAAAAAAAGTTTTCTAAAGCCTTTAGCATTACTAGCGTTTATATTTTTCATATCTGCCTTTACTGGAGCATCAACCATACAAACATATGCTGTGAAAATTTTTGCTACCCTTGAAGTTCCTGTAGGTGGATATTACGCAACAGTTATATTAGGAACTTCAGTTTGTTTAGGATCTATCGTATGTATCACATTGATTTCATTTCTTGGAAAAAGAATCATAGCGTTCGTTTCTATGATAGTCGCTGGATTTTCATTCATAATCGTCGCTACATACGCTCAAGCCAATGATATAAAGTACTTCAACAACCCAAGTTCAAACAACACAACTATAGAATTGAAGCAACATGGATGGGTTCCTTTATTATTTTTAAACCTTTCTGCATTTATTTCATACAGTGGTTTAAAAATTGTACCATGGATATTAATAGGAGAAGTTTATCCGATAGAAACAAGGATCACAGGCTCTGGGATAAGTACTGCCATATCATACTCGTTTATATTTTTAATAAATAAACTGTTTCTTAAAATAGTTGCTCTTATAACTTTACCTGGAGTGTTTTGGTTTTATGGTGGATTAAGTTTAATCGGATTTATTGTGTTGTATTTTGTGTTACCTGAGACAGAAGGAAAGTCCTTGCAAGAAATTTCAGATCATTTTGCAGGTGTTAAGAAATTAGATAACAGGGTTAGAAGAAGAAATCAAATTAAAGTACGAGAACAATGTGTTTAGAATCTGTATTTTGTTAATTTTAGTCAAAGTTTAACTAAATAATTTAAATGTGAGTTTTTTGTATGAGTTTTGCGTTAAATATAAATAAATAAATCTAAGTAACAGTAATTTCACATAAAATTCCTTCGGAAACTCAATTTCAAACAATTTGAGAGGGAATATAAGAAACTTCAAATTCAAATTTCCCGCCATTTGCTTCTATCCCCACCCCGGCAAATTTGAATAAATTGGGACATGCGCTTTTTAAAAAACGCTTATTAATCCATACAAAGTTTGTGTTCTGTATTTATTTAAACTTTTACAGTTAAATAAAAGACCTTTTCAATTAATTCTATGATTTTTTAAAGCTTGAAAGAGTAAAAAATGGGAGAAAAAGAATTATCATCTGCAGAAGCAGAGTTATATGACCGGCAAATTCGACTTTGGGGCATAGAATCGCAAGAAAAGTAAGCATTTATAATAAACAAACCCTTAAACCTACTTTTCCTTTACTTTTTTCTAATATAAATCCGTTGAAATTCATTTAAAAGTGAAATTTTCTAATGTTGAGGTTATGTTTTAGGTTACGAGCAGCCAATGTTTTATTAATCGGTGTACGAGGATTAGGCTCAGAAATTGCCAAAAACATCCTATTATCAGGAATAAACTCCCTTACCATATTAGACGATGGAATAGTAACAGAAGAGGAATTGCAAAAAAACTTCCTGTTGACTCGGGAGAATTTAGGGGGCAAGGTAGGTTTACCCAAACTGTTTTTTTTAGCAAATACAGCTTTTTATTTTAGCTATCCGAAGCAGTGTTATCAAAAGCACAAGCTTTAAATCCTTTGGTAAAAATCACAGCTGATGTAGAACCTCTTTCAAAAAAACCTGACAAATATTACAATAATTTCACGATAATTATTGCCACGGGATTAAAAACTAAACAACTTATCCTTATTGATTCCATATGTAGAAAAGGGAATGTTCAGTTTATATGTGGCGATGTGTTTGGAATGTTTGGATACACTTTAGCTGATTTCCAAGAACATGATTTTTACGAGTACGTATTAAATGATTCTCATTTAAAAATATTAATAAGACACAATTATTTAGGGATCAAGTCAAGTTACCGGATAAAAAAAAACGTACTCATGAAGGAAAACCTACAAGCACACCTTCTGAGACTACAACTGTTAAAGTACAGGGAAAGCTTACGTACCCTCCAATCGATGAGGTTTTACCTACAAGTGAGAAAAAAATACTCAAACCTTCTACCATAGGAAAGAAAAAAAGACGCAATGAACTCTATTATTTAATGAGATGTAAGTTAACTAAAATTTAACCCTTTTATGGTACTAATAAAATAATATCTGTTCTAGTATTGATTCAATTTCGTGATCAAAACGGGAGAGATCCATCCTACAGCAACAAAGACGGTGATCTCGAGAAATTAAAAGAAATTCGGGAAGAAATTTTACAAAAATATCAACTTAATGAAGAGAAAATGAAAGAAGATGTCCTTCATTTGGTTTTTGGTGAAATTGCACCTATCTGCGCAATCGTTGGAGGAGTCATTGCCCAAGAAGTTGTTAAAGCTGTATCTCATAAAGAAGTTCCCATTCATAATATGTTTCTACTCAATCCTTATACTTTCGGGGGTAAAGAAGAAATTATTGGTGCATAAGTATTGACGCAAATTAATTTTTAAAATTTAATGTCTTTTGTTTTTTGGAAAACTTGTAATTTTTGAAGAATTTAGATATGATTTTCATGTATTTTTAAAATGTATTTGAATAAATAATAAATATTCCAAGTGTCTATAATACAGGGTGTCTTATTTAAGCCTTATGTGAATCAGAAATGCTTACAAATGCTGAAAAGCTTACAGTGCTCCAAGAATAGCGCTAGCCTGCATAAAATATGTTTTAAGGTGTCTCAAGAATGCCTAAAGCACCTTAAAAATATCCCATTCGTTTAAAACTATCCTAAATGGCTTGAAATACATCAGAATAGCCCCAGGCTGCAATAAAATGGTTTAAGTTGCTCAAAAACGCTGAAGACTACTTTCAAACTGCCTTCAAAATACCCTATAAATGTTATGGGAAATAAAAAATGAATCCAACATAGTGGGACAATTACCACATGCTGTTTTTTTTAAATCATCGACTCACAGCATCACAGAAGGACCTAATACTATTTTTTTATTACACACAGGACCATACAGGGTACGTCAACCCCCTAAAGTTATTACATTTCCACCCTCCCATCTAAAACGAAATCACAAACCCCTATCAACGAGGAAACTTTTTCAAAGACGCAAGAGACTCGAACTCACGTTTTGTAGTTCGGCTTAAGAGTCTGTCCGCTTTACCGTTACGTTACTCCGGGCCCTAATCTTCTTGAAACATTAAAGAAAATATTTGTGACGGTAATTTTTAATTTTATAATGCATGAGGAGTTTGAATTTCGATCATTAATGGTAGGAGGTCTAGTAGCGTTTTCAAAATCACGTTTTCGTTGGGGCTATTTCTCTGCATGGGTTAGCCCACAAGATAAACCAATTAGGGAAAAGTCCTTTAAATCGTTTACATGATTACAATCAGTATTTTTTTAAATAAAACAGTAATTAAGAGAAAAATCATCCCCTCTCGGAGAAATCGAGTGTAAAGTGCTATATGTAGTTCATCTACCTACGTAAGTTAAATGCTATTTGGCAAAATATCCGACAGGCAATATTTTAAGATGTATTTGTTTGCATAGAGTACAAGTCAACGACGGGCGCCTGAAAACGTCAATCGTGACGTTAAAAGACAGTCATGTGGTTTTGCTTTTCTTTCCGTAGAGAGACACACCTCTAAATATATAACACTTTGTATACTACATTAAAGCTATTTCTATATACATTTTCATTTTCACGAGGCCTGACACAACAGACATTATACTTGGACTTTTCAGACTTAATTTTTCCTATATTTAAATTAATCAAGTCCTGCTGATAAGGCTTAGCACCGAACCCACTTTGTCTACTTTAAAACCTCCCCCTAAATTCCTTCACCGTGCAATGACATCGTATAAAACACGATACCAATATTATTATAGGAATTTTTGTGAAATTGTGTTTTACTCAATCGCTGACGAACATCAGATGTTGAGAAATATTATTTTTTGTGTATCTTTTGACACGTCCCTATTTATTACCTACGCGGTTGGCATCATGTGCTTGTACTTTAATACAGTACTTACGAGTTTATTTATATAACAAGCGCCAAGTAAGTTTCCTGTAGGTGTTAAGGTGCAAGTAGCAATAATAATGAAGAAAGATCCCCCTTAAGATTTTTTTCTATTCCCCCCTCGCCGTTGAGGTACGAGTTATTGTCTAAACCCTTGGAGTTTTACAGGAAGGGGTTGTAAACTCCTTGACTAACCCTCCTTTAGCTTAGGATCAACTAATCCCTCCTTAGGTGGAGTTAAACTTTTAACAGAAGAAAAAATCCAGAAGAGTGGGGGATTAAGTATTACTTTTCGGAATTATTCAGAAATAAAAAAATGTTCTCGGAAATAATTTAGAGCTTGCAGATATACGTCTTCATTAAATACCTGAAACGTCATAACCGATGCCTGGAAAAAAAACCTAAAGAGTACTGAACTTCCATTGTTCACTTTCGCTACTTATATATTGTAAGATTTCCTCTGAGAACGCGACAAGTAAAAAAAAAATAAAACATTTCCTACGTAATGATTCTAAAAATATAAGTCGACGCAGGGCGTCGAGACGAGAGAGCGTCTTTCATAAGTCCTCTCAGTCAACTTCGTGCAGCCTTCGCGCCGTTTCAAAAATACAAGCGCCCTTAAAATCAATCCCAGTTCCTAAATTTTCGTAACATATTTTTCACAAATTACGCGCGGAGAATCCCAGTGGAATAAATCAACAAGTGGTTTCATATTAATTCTGACGTTCTAAAACATACTTTATGATTATATCGCGTATTGCGTGAATTTTTAAGGATATTTTCAGACTTGTAAAAAAAATTAAAAAGGTACGGATAATAAACGGGTTAGATTTACACAGGAGTTAAATAATTTAGTAAATATGGATCAAGACGATGATGATGGAGTTGGATTCATCGCAGATAGTCATTATTTGAAATCTGGAGAAAGACAGGCTGTGCCTCTTTTGAAACTTCCTTCTAGGATACATCGGGAAACTAGTGTGTCTTCCAGTGTTACGGATATGGATGTACCTATTTATTCTGGTGACAACCTATCAACTAAACCACCCAGACCTGTACAAGGGGTAAGTAATTATCCCAATAAGGATGAAACCGTGTTTCAGGAAGGATCCTGAAAATATTAGGTTCATAATTAGGAAACATGGTTTAAAGTGTCTGAATAATGTCCAAAGCTACCTCAAACTGTTTTAAAAAATCTTAGACTGCCTCGTCTAGCCCCAAATTACGCATTTCAAGAATCTCGCCTCAAACTGCTTTGAAAATACCCATCTTACAGAATCTCTACAAGAATGTTCAGGATCAGTACCTCAAGTTACCTTAGATTACAAAACAATGACTTAAAGTACCCGAATAATATTTTTACTGCCTAAACATTCGTTGGAGTGCCTCCAAAAATGTCCAGGACTACCTCAAAAATCCTTTAAAAAATTCGCGAGATATTCAATTAAAATGTGTTGGAGCACCATCGTGCATGAACCAAAATCGTGTCTAGAACAATTTAATTCATAATAAAATTTTCTAGTTTTTAAAAATTTGAATACGAAAATTGTAAAGTAACGTATCACGCAAAGTTAACATTGCGTGCGTGTTTTACTATAATCTGTAATTATTAAATGCCGACACATAATTACAAGCACTTAGGTACAAGCTATATATTTTTTTATAATTTAATTCACAAGAATTTATTAACAATTACTTGCTAAATTTTTTAATTAACCCTTGAACCAAAACGAACAATTTACAACCCTTAAAGACGTTCTTTTTAAATTTCTAAAAAAGTAAAAGACATAAATAGTAGTTCTAATGAACAAAGTATTAAGTCTAATGAATCGAACGAGAAGACCGAAGGAGATAACAAGAACAAATATTTTAGGAACAAATAAGTTCAGAGTATTTAGAGTCCTGACGTTGATGCGACCCTTAATTAAAAGAAAAACAAGAACAGAATACGTGATTCCCAGAACGTTCGCTTTTAATACCCGTTTAATAGTTCTTAAGCAAATATTTATCGGTATTACTAATATTAGACGTTCTATGATCTAATTGCAACAATCGAAACCAAAACTTAAGATGTACCATCAGCAATGAAAGTTATATACAGGGTGGTCTGTGGAAAATTCGTCAAACACACCGTTAATGTTTTGCTGAATAGAAAAATCTTTAGGGAATTTTTCGAAGCAGTTTTCTAGAAATTATGCTCAAATTTCGGGAAAAAGTTTCCACTTTAGGTCATCAACTATGCAAGACACGTAAAATACCAGCGTTAATTAAAAAAAGTTTGTCATACTGTATATCTTTAAAGAATAATATAGCCACTTTTATTGCGGATCACGTGGTAGCTTAATTTTTTTAAAATACTACCCACCCTAATTATTATAGGGGAAAAAACGTACTTCCTGAAAATTTATTTCCGAAACCTGAAATAATGATAACCCTTATCTGAAATGTTGTGAAACGTTAGCAACTCTGACGTAAAACATTCTTTTAAAGGTGCAATAGGAAAGTCATGGTCTCGACACACCCGCAAAACGAGCCAATAGAAAAGCGAGAAACGTGTCGAGCCTTTTATTGATTTCAAAAATAGCGCGCTCGTTTTAAAGTGCGCAAACCCCTCATTGACTTTTAGAACAGACAAAAATAGAATATTTACATAAACCTCCTGAACGTTTAGGCTATCTTCCAAAACCTCAAGGTTGTACGTGCAAGAATCTTTAAGGAATTTCCCAATTTTGCACAATTTCTCCGCTAATCTTTAGATTTCCACCCCCACGTGTTAGGGGTAGGAACCTGCGTAGTGGTGCGAGCTTTAGGACGATTTAAGGTCAAAGCTGGCTGACATCCACATGATGTTTCTTTGAGCTTTAAGCATTACTGTACGTTTAAAGAAGTCTTATAAATAATAGGGTGTGTTTAGTGTTTTGAATAAAAAAGTGACGACATTAGATAGGGTTTCTTCGGAATAATAGGTTAGTAAATAATGAAATAATTAATTATACTTTTCGTCCTGTCAAGATCACGTGTTTTTGGTTTAGAATAGTAAACATATTGTACCGATTTTAATTTAAAATTTGAGTTACTGGATGTGCATAAAGGAAATCTTGTTTAGAATGTTGTAATTATTAGGGGCAGGATTTGTATGCACTTAAAAATGTTAAATAAGCCCACTTTTAATTGCTATTTTTTTAAGGAATTTGCATTTTGGTGTTGGTCCAATTTATATTTTATTTTATTTACAAAAATGTCTTTCTTTGGCCATATTTACAAAATACTTAAAAAACTGCAGGAAATTGTTATAGAGAAGTAACCAAAAAATTAAAAATTATACATTCTTGATCCTGAAATGCTGAAATATGCATGGATTTATGAAACAGTCGCAAATAGGCTCTTCCAAATTTACATAAGGCATTAAATTTAATCTGCGTATGTTTATTACATATAAATACATAAAAATCCTATCTCTAATAGTCTCTGACGCAATTGATCTGTTTGCTATTGCAATAATGTATGTAAAAAATTAATTCAGTTACTTTAACATTTAAATCATGTTCTTATTTGAATTTCTTATTTTGTTATGTTTAAGAACATGATATGATGTTAAGTACAAAAATACTTTGTTTTAATCCAAAAAAGAATAATCCTAGTCAAACCATCAAATAATGGTTTCTCAGTTGATATAATTTTTTTTTTTAAATTTATATGAAGATACCTTTGTAGATCCTAATCATTTATAGGAAGCATCTACCTACGTGTGGAAGACAACGTTCGCAATAAATCGATTCGCGTACCGCACCGTGTAAATATTTGTACAAAAATAAAGTCAGTCTACGATAGTAAAATAAATATTTCTAATATTAAATGCATAAAGAGTCATGATAAAAACTTTCCCGGAAATATTTCCCCTGAAAGAACAATTTTTCTTGTGAAATTGATATTTTATAGGACTGTGTATTTTTTGAGTAACTTCTTAAATTTCCAATTATAGATACATCATTATTTTCCCTATAAATAGTTCAGGAAATTCAGAAAAAGTTCAACAAAAAAAAAGTGCATTATAAATTACTTGGAGTCATAAATTTAGTCATGGTATCCTATCGAATCATGTTCCTATAATTTATTAAACTGGAAGACTCGATTTCAAATTAGGACTAGCTTTCATGAGACTTTTTTTTAATAACGAACCCAGTTTTTGTAAAAAAAAATTAAAGCAGGGAACTTCAGGTGTTAGTTTTTAAATTTGAGCCAAGTTTCTTTGGCACGGTTTTTGCAATTACCTATTATTATGTAGGTATGTACAGCCAAAGGCGTAATTTCTGCCCTCTTATATGTAAGTAAGTAAAATTGTAAAGTAAAATTTATTATTTAATATTTTTTTTGCGCTACTGTGCTCTATTTCATTGTTTACCGCGGCTGTTTCCAAGACAGTAAGTTATGTTTACTAGTTGCTAAGGATAAAGTCGTCGGTAAAATACTTTGGGGTTCTAGAACGGTAAGTAAATTTACTCAAAACGAATGTGCCATGTAATTTGATAAATTAATGTCAGTCACAAATGTCAGTTTAGTTAAATAAAATGAATGCAATTTCCAATGTTAGTTTAAACAAATCCTGGAGCTTTTAATTTCTCATTTCTTGTACTTAACAAAGTACGCCAGCAAAGATTTTTCATCAATATTTGTACTTTTCTTGGTACACCAATTTTTAAAATGATTGTAGGTACCTTCGTAGCGTCTCTTTAGACTTATCAGGAATGAGAACCGAACACCCCACATTCCAAGCTTCTTCTATTTCGTTTTCGGAATCATTGTCATTAATTTTTAGCACGGAACTCCAAATAATTTTCACAAAAAACTGCAATGGCGGTAACTGTTTACAGATTGCTATAGAAACGCAATATATCAATCGACAATACGGCAACGTGATGTGGGGACTGACAATTATCGCATTTGAATCTGTATTAATTATTAATTTATTAAAAATTCTTTTTACCTGATTCAGTAGCGCAAAAAACGTCATAAGCATCACGAACGTTAAGGACTACCGATCTCAGACAATAATAAAATTGGAGTCGTCGCTGCGCTCCTCCTCCAAACTATTGTCTTCGATCGGTAAAATGTCCTTACCGTTCTTAATACTTAATATACTATTTCATGCTGCTTTATAGGAATTAGTACCAAAATGGATCCTGAGGTGAGACAATTTTTTATAATAAAGAAGTTGTAATCAAAAGTTGCTTTTAATTTCTTTTTTTAAATGAAAATTATGGTAGAGTATGAATGATGCAACGTACAAAGTAGTGTTGAAATTTAATTTATAGAGAGTATGGAACAAAAATTCGATATAGCCTAGTATCCCAAAAATTTTGAGTTTCAAGTTTCTTGATTTTTTACGTTTTAAGTTGATTCTTGAAATTAAAAACTAATCATTACTTGTATAACACATGCGGCAGGCTAAAGGATTAGAAAAAAGAGAAGAGAATTCGAACTCAACAATTACAAAAGACGAGTCGGTAAGTAATAAACTATTTACCAAATCCTACTGTTAGGTATCTATTAATTTTATAATTTAGGAATTTCCCAGTCTTTTTTTAATTAAACCTAATAATAGGTTCTAAACATTCACGTAATTTTAGTGAAAAAAAATGATGGTTAAAATTACGTTTGAGGTTTCGAAATTTCCACTTTTTTAATTATTAACTGGAATTAGTTGTAATATGGCGTAATATATTCCTCTTCCTTATTTGTTTTCTATGATAATAACTAGGATTTTATATTTATTATATGCAGAAAAAAAATGCAAATCCATAAAAATAAAAATAACTGTTTTATAACTCGAACGAAGCCCAACCAACACACTGTATGTCTGTTAAAAGGTCTTCAAGTATATTTATTGAATTAAATACGGATGCAGACAATTGACGATAAGATCATGCACCGAAATTGACATTATGCTAAGTACTAAGGAAAATATAAATATAAACCGACTACATCAATTTCAAAAGAGAAAAAGGAACTTAAGGATAGGTAGAGGAGAAAGCCACATTTTCTTAATTAAGAAAAACAGCAAATTGTCTAATTAGTGCTGCAATTTTCAACTTAAGGATAATTATGATGTAATAAAAATATCTTCCACTTTAGTAAATTACAACTATTAGGTGGGTGTTTAAAAAAATCGTTTTTTTTAACAAATTTATTGTTAAATAAGATTGCATAATTTAAAGAGAAATGAAAGAATCAAATCTTTTTTTTTTGGGAAGCTCATTTCTGCGAAAAATGCGACCCCTGAAAATATATACTACCATGGAATCCAATAAATAGGATAAGCTTGTAATTTAAATTTAATCTGAGAAGAACTTCAAGGTGATTTGTCTTGTGACATTTTCCTTTTTTACAGAATGCATTTAATTATGCAGTTGGCAGTCCTTACTAACAACCCATAATTATTAGTATGCAACAACCATAGAAAACATTGTGCAAACATTTTGAATATTTCACATACTTTAACTCTTAGTATAATTTTATTCGACTACATGTTAGGGTAAATAACCTCAACTAAACTAATTACAAATAAAAAATTAAATTGCCACCATCCTATTTTTCTCCCTAACAAAACTTTCGTGTACGTGCGTTACCGCAGGTGGCAGTTGCAAATTATATTTCTACCAAAACCGTAAAAAATGTCCAGTATTTCCGTTAAGATAATTGAATGACTCAAACCGGATACATTGATAAAAATGACGATAAAACTATTTGAAATTTTTAGGAAAACGAGAAAAAAATTAAATAAAGCCCCCTAATGTTTTTAAAGACATCTGGTTTTGATGCAGCAAGCTGTGGGCACATTGTGGGTCTTTGGCCCCCCGACAATCGTCGCGGCCCCCTGCGAACTGGTGTTTGGTGTCTCGAAAGTTACGTTACCCCTCCGTTTTCTATCTGTACAACACACAATCTGGTCATACAACAACTTACTTTTACGTTGCGTAGGACTGCACTGTTGTGAAGTAGTGAAGCTTGCTTCGATTTTGTTACCTGACCCCGGCTTTAGTGGCGTCACTGTTCAAATAAGGGTGATTTTGTGTTGTTAGTACTGGACCTTCTTCAGGTATCAGTAAACCTTTGTGCATTTTTCTACATAAAAGACGCGATCGCTTGGGATAATTTAAAAAGTTTATCTGTAGACTTGTGATAATATTTTTAGAAAAGTGCCAACATGTGTTTAATTTCAACAATTTAAGTTTTGGAGCCAAACTTTTATTGTTACTCAAGAAAATTGTGTTACAGTGAAAAAGTTAATAAAATGGGAATTAGTACAGAGGTTTGTACCCAAAAAAATAATTAAGTAATACTTGAAAAAATTATTTCGATATAAAATAAGGTTTTAAAAATGAATTTCAGAAATCTGCATCCATGTAAATTAAATTAAAAATCAAATATTATTATTCAAGAAAACACCGGTTTGGTCAAGGTTAATAAAATTAGCATGAAATCTTAATTGGTTTTAATGTTAAAAATAGTAAAATACAGTTAGTAAATTGTAAATTATTTCTTGCCAACTTTTCTTGAATTTTCGGTTTGGTTTAAAAACTGGTTCAATTAAAAATAAGCGAAATGTAAATTTTTTAAAAGGTATTTTGATCTTTGTATACATAATATTTGACCTACGAAAATGTTTATACATTTACGAAAATATAAATAAATTATTCAAATATTAGTAGGGATAAGATATGTATGCACATATGAAGTTTGAAGTCGAAATTTAATTTTTAAACAAATATTCCTTTTGGTGTTTAATAAAAAAATCCATAATACCAAGATCCAAAAGATGGATTTATGAAAAGGTCACAAATATGCTGAAATATTCCTTTTCAAATTCACGTCTGGATAAAAAAAAATAATTTAACTCTGTATACATGCAAGAGCAAGTGCATAGAAATCCCCTCTCTATAGAAGAAGTACTAATTGCAGAAGCTTTCAAAATATAAATTACAAACCAAACAATTCTTTTAATGAAATGGAATTTAAAATAAATTAATGACATAATGTATTCTCACCCAACCTCTCTATTTCTGTAATAAATTCTTCAAATATTATTTCAAATTAATTTTAAAATATTAAGCTAATTAAATAATTAACAGGATAATATAAAAAGCAACCCCTTCCTTGCACTCATTTATTTAAGTTTAATGAAGGATGTTGCGACTTTAATTTTGCAAATTTTACATTAAAATAATAATGATTAATGTATTGGAACTTTCTTTTCATAATTCTCTACGCACAAATTGTGAAATTTATGTATAAGGAACTTGTTTAAACAAACATTTACTTGAATTCGTCAAAATTGATCAATAACCCGAAATACTTCCTTAAATAATTTATTAGTTCAAGGTTTCTAATTAAAATTTAGTACACAGGATATAGGGTGATCAAAAACTTTTAATTGAAGAAATAGATCAGATTTCTAAGATTATAGATTTAGTAAAAATTTGGAATTAAATAATTTTATTGAAATCCTTTTCCAGAAAATGCCTTTCAGTGCTTAAGGCTTTTCAGTACCAAAACGAATTAAAAACTTCTACAGGCGAAGGTATTTTACCATCACTCCCCTTTTATTAAATTCCAGCACACGCCATACTATATTACGTTTATATTAGGGAACGTTTATACTTTCTGAGCCTGCAAATCCTAAAATCTCCTCATATTCTGTTTCGTTCACCTACATGTTCATATTGTTCTTTATGATTTCCCATATTAACATTTTAAAAAGAAAATATTCCTCATGTAGATTTTCTAAGTTAATTTTCTATACAGGATAGTTCTGTATTACTTTCCTACCTAGACCTAAATAAAAATAAAAATTCCGTAAACTCAAAACGTGTGAAACGTGCTGAAATATCGTTACCAATTTTTATTTAAACTGTTCTTACGTTATCGTCAGAACTGTTGTGTTAGGAATACAAAATATGCAGTTACTTTCCTTCCTAGTCCTCAATTTGTTTTACAATAAAACCACCAAGGACAATTTTAATGGTTGCTATATCACGATTCTGCTTGAACCTTCATGCTCTAATTTGTATCGTGTCTAATCAAAATATGTATAGTACCGAGCTCTAATATTTAATTGTTATCACTCGATGTGGCAAATAAATATTTAAAGTTAAAAGTTCTATTGGTTTATTTTTGAATAATACACAATAGAGAAGATTATAAATTTATTTATTCAATGACTGTGAAAATATTTTCATAAGAACATGTTCCCATAGAGAGAGTTATTTATGTAATATTTCTGTAACATTTCTGAAAAAATACAGACAACACAAAATAAACTGAAAAGTAACCTGAAAAATCAGAAAAAAATTTCTTTTGGAAATAAGTTTCGTAAACTATAGCCAACTCCAAACGGTTAATTATAAATTAATTCAACAAGATCTCTCCATGAATGGACTAATACTCCTACGTTCTACCCAACTGCAGATTACTTCCTTAACTTCACACAATTTTTTTATAACCGTGTAATTGCAGGGTTTCTTTAATTCATTCGGCGTATTAAGACGGTAAAAAGACCATTAACGCTCTAATAACACTCCTTGAAAGAAAAGTAAATATCTATTTGTCGGCAAGTTGTGTCATTAATTTTACGTTAGCTTTAAAGTTACTATTTGTGCCTCTTTAGCTTTGATGTTTTTCTGTTTTGTTTATTTATAT
The DNA here is from genome assembly GCA_963082805.1 of Hemicrepidius hirtus. Lineage (NCBI taxonomy): Eukaryota > Metazoa > Arthropoda > Insecta > Coleoptera > Elateridae > Hemicrepidius > Hemicrepidius hirtus. The sequence goes on from OY720164.1 coordinate 1,394,105, forward strand.
AATTTTGAAATATAAAATTACATTTTAACGTCAATACCAATTGAACCTTACATACAGTATTAAGTTTCTTAAAGCTTTTACTTTCAGTACCAATAACCGTGCCAACCATAACAAAATAATGCGGATTGAAACTTCTATATATATTTTTTTATTACTAACAGTGGTATGACTTCATTATTGCAGACAACGAAAATCTTGATTGCGTTTTGAAAATGAAATTTCAGAAGTTTCAATCAAAGCGTTAATAAGAGAAGCGCGCATGTGTCGAGTCTGACGGTTCCCAGGCCCAAAATATTAACGTTAGACAAAAACTTCCATAGAGTTTCTTGTAGGAAATTTTATTTTCTACAACTTTAGTCTTACATTATTTTGCGCTCTCTTGATCGTATTTCGCTACATTTTCAAAAACAAATAAAATGAGCGAGCGCATGTGTTTAGTTTGACGGTTCCCAGGCCCAAACTACTAACGTTAGACAAAAACTTCCCTAGAGTTTCTTGTAGGAAATTTTATTTTCTACAACTTTGATCTTTTATTATTTTGCGCTATCTTGATCGTATTTCGTTACATTTTTAAAAACAAATATAAAGAGCGAGGGCATGTGGTTAGTTTGACGGTTCCCAGGCCCAAACTACTAACGTTAGACAAAAACTTCCCTAGAGTTTCTTGTAGGAAATTTTATTTTCTACAACTTTGATCTTTTATTATTTTGTGCTATCTTGATCGTATTTCGCTACATTTTCAAAAACAAAATAAAGAGCGAGCGCACGTGTTTAGTTTGACGGTTCCCAGGCTCAAACTACTAACGTTAGACAAAAACTTCCCTAGAGTTTTTCGTAGGAAATTTTATTTTCTACAACTTTGATCTTTTATTATTTTAACGTATCCCGCATGGTTTTCCCTATTTTTCCATTTAAAACTATCAATGCTGGTATTTTACGTGTCTTACCACTAGCCTCACACCGGGTACGTTTTTCAACCCTCATTCGCACAGAAAATTTTGCAAAGCGTTTATTTCTATAAAATATTTAAAAAACAATGCAAAACGAATGCCTAGACACGGTAATAATATATTTCCCTGTATAAAACCTTATATTACTAGTCTGATAAACTAACATTTTCATTTCCAACAGCTATAATCATTTAAAATGCAAACTCTATAAAATTTATTGTAGGCGTAGAATTTAATTTCACGGTCCACTCATGATCATGAACAATAGTTGATGATACAGTACGTAATACAGAGCAGGTATTGTTTTAAAATCACAATCTGTAATAAAAGTTGAAGTTTGCACAATAATGTGTGCGATCTGACACGAGATTTTTGTTTGCATTTTTAATAATTATCCTGACGCACTAAACTAAACAATTGTAGAACACGAATAGGTACTCTACGTTTAGTACCGATTTAGTACAAATACATGATGCAATTTTTAAGAATAAAATTTTATTAAGAAAGTTTTTGTGTTAATTAACGATAATAGGTCGTAATGGTGTTGACGGTATGTTAAAACGCAATGAGTAGTACATGAAGCTTACAATCGATAATAAGAGCGGAAGTGAATTAATCTGTCACCGGAAGTATTTCGTTTATCAGCACAACTTGCTGACATAATAGTGGGCTATATGTATGTGTCAGTTCCAAATTATTTTTTTAAATAAAATTGTTACTTTATGTTGTAGGAAGTCATCAAACAATTACTAAAAGTTTATTTTAATCAATTCGCTTTCTGGCATTTTAATTTAATTATTTTTTTAAATTAGATACAAGGGGTGGCCTTAAGATGACAACACTTAAAAGTTAGATAGACAATGAATAACACCCTGTATTGGGTAGGATTAAGAAATCCCGTTAGATATTAACTCTTGTTTTTTTTCGCAGGGATTTAATGGAAAATTGGTATTTGCCATTGCAGCTGCCGCTTTCGGCTCCTCCTTTCAACATGGTTATAACACAGGGGTACTCAATAATCCGGAACAGGTAAGAATTTTCAATAATATTGTTCTTTTTTTTACCCCGACATTCAGTAGCCAGGGAAATTGTTCCCATCTTCCATGATTCAATGACGAAAGTTTTGTCGTCTTATGCCTCATATAAATTTTTAGACTATGCGGGATTGGATTGCCATGAGTATATACAACAGAACAAACATCAAACCAGATGAAGTTTCCCTAATATGGTCCATTACAGTATCAATATTTTGCTTTGGTGGTATGATTGGTGGAGCTCTTACAGGTAAGGACCCGTAAATCATTCGGCAAGTTTAATCTTGACAAATTTTTTGCAGGAGTAATTGCAGATAGATTTGGTAGAAAAGGAGGACTCCTTTTGAATAATATTTTGGTAGTGATAGCTGTGATTTTTGAATGCTCAGCAAAATCCGCTGGATATTATGAACTGTTAATCTTAGGCCGCTTCTTTATTGGTATTAATTCTGGTTTAAATGCTGGTCTTGCTCCGATGTATTTATCAGAAATTTCACCAATTAACCTCCGAGGTGCTGTAGGCACGGTTTATCAACTAGTAATCACTATTTCAATTTTCATAGCCCAAGTATTGGGCCTGAAATCGATCTTAGGAGAAAACTGGCCAACATTACTAGGGATGACTGCAGTACCCGCAATATTTCAAGTATGTATACCATTTTTTATAAAATTCAAGGTTTAATCATTTTAATTTTCAGTTGTGTACATTACCATTTTGTCCGGAATCGCCAAAATATTTATTATTATCACGTGGAAAAGAATTGGAAGCGCAAAGAGCGTTAACATGGTTAAGGGGTAGTGTTTCTGTTCATGAAGAAATGGATGAAATGCGTTCGGAATATGAAGCTGTAAAACTTGTTCCTAAAGTTAGTTTAAGGGAACTGATTAGCAACAATGCATTGCGAATTCCTTTGATTATTTCACTTACTATGATGTTGGCCCAACAACTCAGCGGTATTAATGCTGTAAGTATATAAAAAGATTCCTTTATAGTAAGTTCAGAACGCAACGCAACAATATCAAACATGTTTCCGTAATTTACAATTTTCGCTGTACGCAATTTCCTACTTTACTACTTTTATTCTTTTTCAGGTGATTTTCTTCTCTACAAAAATCTTTACAGATGCAAAACTCTCTGAAGAACATGCTACCTACGCTACTCTAGGCATGGGTGCTATTAACGTAGTCATGACGTTAGTTTCCCTTGTACTCGTAGAAAGGGCCGGAAGGAAAACCCTTCTCCTTGTTGGTTTCTCTGGCATGACTGTTGATGTTATTCTTCTAATGATCTGTTTACTAAATTCGGTATGTATATTAAAAAAACCTCTTTAAAGTAAAAGTATAAAATTTTTTTCTAGGCAAATTCCAAATTTGCACAATACATGTGCGTGGTCCTGGTATTGGTTTACATAATCATGTTTGCTAGTGGACCTGGTTCTATACCCTGGTTTTTGGTTTCTGAATTATTTAACCAATCTGCTAGACCTATAGCAACATCTGTCGCTGTGATGGTAAATTGGGGAGCTAACTTTTTGGTTGGCCTTGGATTTCCCCTAATTAAGGTAAATATAATCAATACAGGGTGATTCAGTAAGATTTGTTAACGACTGTTTCAAAAGGAAATAAAAACATTTCAAGTACAATCAGAATACGACGTTTAAGATCCTTCAAAAATTAAATCAAGCAACCCATGACTAACCTAAGTCAAGAAAATATTTCATTATTACATTTTCGTGCATAACTTCGTTTCTAATAATACTAGAGACGTCCGTTTTTTGCATTCTCTTTGTTTTTCTATCCTCTTCATGAAACATTGAAAATGTAACTTGAAAAAAATTCTCACTGAAGAATATACGAATTCACGTTCCCGTTCCTCGATTATCCCGTCCCGTCTCCAGGAGGAAGGACGCTGATATACGATGAAATATTTTTAATATTTGGGCGATTCCCCCCCCCCCCCCCCCCGTTAATGTGAGACAACTATTTCACATTTTACGGCCCCTATCTACTCTTATTGAATCACCCAGCAAGTGTTTAACTAAATCGCTTTCTAAACTGTTAATAATTTTTTCAGGATGTCATTCACGAATATGTATTCTTAATCTTCATAGTATGCTTAACATTAAGTGTGCTCTTCATTTATAAGAAGGTGCCAGAAACTAAAAACAAGACAATGGAAGAAATTTCGTCTATGTTTAGGCAACAGTCCTATCAGTAAAGATATATTTTAACTCAATTACCGAATAATAGATGTTTTATTAAATGTATGATGGTCATCCGTAAAGAAATTTTATTATTTGAATGACTGAATAGAAATAGTCAACATTGATAGAAAATGAGATCAATTTTAGTAAATAAGTTTTAAAGATAAGTCTAACAGATATTTTGTTGGAAATGTTAATTAAGAAATATTTTTGTAGGCCTCGTTAATTTGTTTTCCTGTTATTTATTCCTTCCATAGCGTCTGGATCATTTTGTATGTATATAATACATGTGTGAAAGTTAAAAATTTATCGATATAAATCAAATTAAGAGATTTATGTAAATATTGTCCACATTATTACGAAAAAATGTTTAAATAATTGTATAAAGCTTGTTACTCATATTCTGTATGTATGTTGCCTTATATAATGCTAAAATATAAATTGATATACTACAGAATGATTCCTTAGAAAAGCTAAAAAGAGTTACAAGTAAATGACAATATAAAGAGAGGGGAAGTAAAGGAATGGAAAACATAGAAGTATATTATATCATAAAAATATGTTATGAGCTTGATGTTCCAAATTTTTGTAATTTTTACCATATAGTAGTTGGATTTCAGAAGCAATTTACATCAATCCTAGTCTGATATTTACATTTTAAGTTTTAACACAAGCAATTATTTAGGTTTAATACCTAGTTAATAATTTATTTCGTATTTATACAAAACTATTTTATTTTAGGAAATTAATTTGAAGAAATATAATATTATTATTGTATTTGTACAAATTCTTGTTTAATAAAAAAATGTATTACACTTATAGTGCAGTTTTTTTATTATTGACGTTTTTGTTAGACAGTATAACAAACTTTGCAATACCTGGTGCTTGAAAAAGCTTTACCGAACGTTATTGAAAATTACGGAAACATATTTGATATTGTTGCGTTGCGCTCTGAACTTACTACTGTAACATTTGTTAGTGAAGTAAATACAAAAAAGTGGAGGTGCACAACCCCCCTCGCTCATTCTGAAAATAAACTATTCAACAGTAGTTGGCGAGGCAGCAGACCCTGATCAGATAACTAGTTTTGGGTTGAGTTGTGGGGCGTTAAAGTCAAAATTTTGAAAAATTCATAGCGGCTGCCATTTTGAAGTTAGTGAGGCCGGTAAAAAACTGTTTCCCTTATGGCTTTCTTTCATATTGGAAATGTTTCAAAATTCACGATTTTCATTCAATCCCGTCGCACGCCACTGTTGAAACAGATTGAATTCGCATTTAGGACGGTCTTTTCGAACACAGTATAGGTGAGTAATATAAGTTGCCTATCTACAATCTTAGTTAACAAAAAGAGATCCCGAATAAAAAAAACATCGTAGGGCAACTGCCACCAAAAGGGAAGGATTTAGTAATCAACCGATTTTTTCTGGAATAAAACTCTAATTGATTTGTAGGCGCCTTGGCCATGAAATTAATAAAAAAAAAATTCAAGAGAATGTTAGTTGTGGTTAAATTTTTTTTGACCATTTTTTAACCACAATTACGGATTATTAGGGATATCTATGCAAGTCTTGTAAGAAAAATATACAAAATTAAATTTATGCCACGTGTGAGGCACCGAAAGTGCATATTTTTGCATATTTGCGATCATTTCATAAATCCGTGCATATTTCAGCACTTTTGGATCCTGAAAGCATAATTTGAATCTTTTTCGCTTTTCGTTTTTTCTCTAGAACAATTTCCTGCAGTTTTGAAAACATTTCTGCTGCATCTCCATCTGCACGAATTTACGCGTCCGAGTACATTTTTCTTAATTTCTTAATAATATTGCCAGATTAAGTAAGTACCTGCATCCTGGTATTATCCTTACAAAATTGAGCGAAATATAAATCTACTTTTTGTACAAACACCAAAATGTATTTTGTTTAAAAAAATGTTGCAGATTTCCGCATATTTAATATCTCCAACCCCTAATATCTTGTCATTGAAGATATTGGCAATTCCTCAAGGATCGACTTATGCATTTAAAATTGCAATCTGCAAATGCTTCCACTTCCCGCCACCATTTCCAGCCGTTTCCAGCCTCCACGGTAAATCCTAGAGCTGCAAGTTCGGCAGTTAGTTCGAACCCGACGCGTGGAGGAGGTAGTCGTATACTGCCTGAAACTTTGACTTTATATCGCGTGCTCACAATTACAAGTTACAATTTCTCGTGTTTTCTTCTTTTGTGCGTCGTTTATATAATCCTGAAAACTTCCCACCCCTTTTATTACATATTGGGTATGTAATTAATTCTTAATATTTTTATTTTTCATCGAAATCAATCAAAAGGTCTGGAATTATTTCAGGAATCCTTTTTTGAACTCGATATTAATTTGAATTTTTATTAAGGAAGGATTTGTTAATAAATAAGTATTTATACGTAGGACCCTTTATTTAATATTAGGTATATTCTTTTTGATTATTATTTGTATGCAGTTTCGTTAAAATGCTGAAACATACCCTTAAAAGTCACAATATAATATGCACTTAATAAATATGCGCTTGGGTGTTTATAAAATAATTCAATTTATTTCCCTCAATTTTAGTTTATTTTGAAAAATTAACACAACACGTGCATACGGATCGTCTTTCTTTGACCATCTTTACAACCCTTATAATTCCAAATTCCAAGTCGCGTGTTGACTGCAATACTGAACTATAAGTTCCAGGTGTCGAATTTTTCCGCGAAATGTGACAGGCATATTGCTAACTGGAATTACCTAATGGTTTGCTAGGATAATACCAGAATGCAAACACTTTACTTAAGCTTTTAGAAAGAAAGAATCCAAATAGGACTCTGGACGCGTAAATTGGTGCAGATGCAGTAAAAATACGCGAGAAACTACAGGAAATTGTTCTATAGAAGCAAACAAAAAGATTATCCATTCCCCATCCAAAAGTCCTGAAATATTCATGTATTTATGAAAAGATCGCGAATATGCAAAAAATGCACCCCTTTATAATTGACTTTCCTAATTTTAGATCCGCCACTGCTACACTTTTTTTCTATCCTGCAAGTGATTAAATTCGAGGGAATCCACTCTCTTATGTATGTATTTTTACGTGTTATAAATCATTCCACCCTATTGGAGGTACCCTAAAAATAAAGTAATGGCCTATTCAAGCTACCCCGTGTTGAATTACCTTGGATTACCATTACTCTAAATCGCTTTTAAAATATAGGGGTCGATATACAGATGGGTCCAGTTTTTTTTTGACTTCCCAAACGCGTTTTCTTTTAAATTTTATATTCGACCTTTGATCTAAAAGGTTTTAAGTTGCAACATATTTTCGTATCTCGTTCATCAACCTCGTCGTAATCGCAAGACGAAGACGAAATATTTTTTAAATTACTGACGCGCGAATACGTTAAGGCATTACCGATTTTAAAATATATATTTAGAGATTTAAATTAAAACCGACAGATTTAATTTATGTGTCTAATAAATATGCGCCCTTGGAAGGTCGAGTTCTGAGGTTCTACAAAGCCGGTTAGTAATAACAACAGAGGCTGTTTGAGCCTACGACTTGTGAGGAAAACTGGTAGATATTGCAACATCCAACACAGTTTTATAGATATCAAGATAAAAGACAAATGTTTGTTGTGTTTTATATTCGCATAAAACCACATCAGAGTTCAATAAGTAAGGGACGATTCTTTGTGAAAGAATGACGAGAGGATATCAACATCAATTTCGTTTTATTTGCTTTGTAAACTCGAGTAATGTCTCGTTTTTTTCTTTTTGGGCGTAAAGCAAAACTAGTTGTCTTCAAGTTACCAACAATCGCATTTGATACCATGAACCAACATCAAGTTTAATTATCTGGATCTGAACTTTTCACAGGATTTTCTATAGCCGTTTCCCCCTAACCCCTATGCTAGTGAAGAAGTAAATACAACAAATAACGCTATGAGGAATTATTGATTTTTTTTAAAGAGACAGGATTAGATAAGGCTTATGGAATAAACTAGAGCTACTCCTGTTACACCTGAAGTGATTACTTCCAAATTTAAAGATAAAAACCGTGTCGTTTCTTCCTTTGTCGTCTGCAATTTAATTGATCCAAGTTTTCATTTTCTTAAAATAATTTTTTGCTGCAGTAATATCTTAACGAAAAAATAAGGGTAGGTACTTAATTTTTTCTGTCTAATCTAAAAATAACTCGTCTGGCTTGTTCTTTTTATCTCCTCTCTCGTATTAATTGCAAGAACGTCATTAAATTTATTGTAACAGAATATAAAAAAACTTGGGGGATGGTTTCAATGAAAATTTCATTTAACTAATCCCTTAAAACCCTGTAGTTGCTAAAATATAATTCTATATATCCCGTAAAACCGCGTTTAATGAATTTTGCTATTCCACTGTGTGGGTTGTTCAGGGAATAATTGAAAAATTCATAAATATTATGTAATGTTTCTTTTAAGGATCAAGTTCGTTTATTTTCTGTCCCTACGCACACCATTGTTATTTTTATTTATTATACCCTAAAAATAAAATGTTTCAATTTCATTTTCTTTTATAGAATTTTCGTAAATGTACACAAAATTAGCTTTTGAACGGCGTATTTTCATCAATACGTGAACAACATACATACGTACTTGTTTTGACTGTAAATAATTTCGTTTTAAGACAATTTTACGACTTTCTGATTATTTGAAGCTGGATTCATAACATTTCTGTTTATTTATTACAAGACCAGTAATTAATCAATTTCTGTTATCAGTTTCTAGTAAAGTTATTTTTGTGCATAATATTTTGATTTCTTATCCTAGTTCTATGAAGTGACTAATAGGTTCATTTTTTTGCATGCATCCTGCCGCAGGAAATTATTTACGAGAAGCAGCCAAAACATATTCGGAAACTACAATCAAAATTTTGTTAATTTTAAAATTATTCCCTTGAAGAATAGCTTCCAATAATTAAAAGCGAATTAAAAGATAACAAATATAATTCATTTACCGTTGTAATAACTAATAATTTTCACCCAATTATACACTTACTTATAACAATTAAAACATAATTTTTGGCCCTGAACAAAGAAAAGAAAATAATATCTTCGTTTGAATTAAGATCGTTTCTTTGATAACTAACTTAAGAGCAATGTTCGTTGTTCCATGAATACAAATCTCAACATCATCATTAAATTCATCAAAGAAGTCTTAATTTTTTATTTCCAAGGCACACCTATATGCAATAAGCATGCATACCAAAGTGCAATTTGATGCGATATAAATACCTTACCATTTTATCTTCTACAACAGAAGCTTAACATCGATTAATTTAATGTTATCAAGATTGTTAATTAAAGCGAGCAATGGTACAAAACAAGCCAGATGTATAATTTACCATTTAAAAGGTTAACAAAAAGTAAAAGAATAATTAGTGTTTAACACTTTTTGTATTAAATAAGAACAAAATGATTTGCTTCTTGCATATAACAGTTGTAATTTCGACCTACGGCGAGGTATGCAGACAGTTGATTTTAAAAGTATGCAGCAGTCTTCTTATGCTCCCAGAGTATGCCACCATGTTAAGTGCATACCAAAGTCGCTACTTGACAGGATTCTTTTGACTTACTATGGGGTGTTTGCACGCTCCACGATATAATAATCGAGTTGGGTAACGACAAATTTTATTACTTTCCCATACCACCTATATGGGAAGTTAGGGGAAATTTTCGAAAAATTATTACAAAAAAACTGACCACTCGATTTTGTTTAAATTTTCTACACGTATGCAGCTTGGTGTTAGGTACATTTTCGTTTTTTGATTAATGCTAGAATTTCACTGTGGCGTCCTCTACGAGCTTTTGAAGATCGGAAATTGATGCTCCTTTATTAATCAAAATATGAAAAAAGTTTAAATATAAAAGTCCTTCAGTATATAGATTTGAATTCTCCTAAATTTATATCACGTATACAGGGTGTTTGATTTTCACAGTACAATAAGCAATTTTGTTATTTTAAATGAAACACCCTGTATATTATTATATAATTGAATGCAAAATTGAATTGTCTATCACATAGTATAAGGTAGTCATATAGCTAAAATGTACAGTTGATGAGAAAATCGCGAACTTCCGCTGCGTTAGTAAATTAGATGCCTGTCTCTCTTCTGTACGTATCGAACCCGTATAGTCTGGAGTTTCTCGCTACACATTCGAGTGATTTCCAATGCTGCCTCGCGAACTACTGTTGGATACCAAAAACGAAATGTTTTTTTAGTATGGGAAAGTGCAGGGGAGGTGCGCAACTCCACTTTTACAATTCAGGAAAAACATTTTAAAAAAATTCAACATAAGAGGTTCTTTTAATTTCGCCCTTTCCCCCCTGCATGCCGTAAGAAAGGTGAATGTATCAAAGTATACAGTCCATAACTGTTTGCAACAACCGATTATATTCACAAAAACGGTAAACACAGTTACATCGATTATCTTTTTACAGATAAATACACAAAGCCAAAAAGCTTATGTAAAACAAAGCGGATGCTGACAATTCTGTTGTAGGTAATTTCTAAAATTATAAAACACATTAGTAGTATAATATTTTATGCATTAATTTGGTTCATGACTTCACCAAAGTGTGATTATGCGAAACTGCACTGTAGTTACAAAGAAAGCTCCAGGCTGCAGAGCTTTTTTTTTTAACATTCAACAAGGCTCTGCAATAAAGCTAAACACAAGATAACAGAATGAATAAAACACATTAATAAAAGATAATTAATTTACGTCTCGGATATGTTTATCGAAAACACAAAAAATTAATCGTTTATAGGATGTCTAGTTTGATTGGTCAGAGAGGAAATATTGTTGTAACAATAACAGATTAGGTATAACATGTAATTTATTTATATTAGGAAAGGTGATTTTTTGAATACTGATAGGAAATGCGGTTACAAGGATTTTACTCGTTATGCCAGAAGGAGCTCAGTTTTAGCAAACGTGACTAGGGATAAAATATCAATGCATAGAGTTTTCTGTGTTTAATTAAAAGATGCAATATTTTATTCAGGCGTGACTTTTAAGAGCATATTTTAATATTTCTAAGTGTGTCCTTACTGGTAACCGACACATTACATTTACTTCTATTTTTTTTGGATCCACTTTATTTATAGTTAACTCAATGATGACTGTATAGTTAGGCTGAGATATTTAAATTGTTATCCATTCTTGTCGAGACAATGTCGCCAAGTCGTATTTCTCGTCCTTGCTCTCAATAATTTATTAAAACAGGCATATACACAATTTACTCTTGTGAAAGAATTCAACTAAATCAATCTCGAGTTTTTAAACTTTTATTTTATCACTTGTGATTGAAAGTGCCATTTATGTAATCAGTTATTCTTAAAAAAATTAATCGCAATCGCATTTTATACCTGATGGATACTAGATTGTAAAACTATAAACATTTCCAGGAGTTTAAAATTTTTATGGCACCAACAAGGACTTAAAATCGTTCAAGACGTTTTAATTTCATTTTGCACCCCTTATGTGATCTACTTCTCTAATGTTCTGTATACCCACTACTGCGGCTTTGAACGACATGTTTCCTGAATATAAAAATTGTATCCCTAATATAGTATTGCAATTTAATTGCTTTAAACAAGTTGTTTAGATTTATGGTATATTACACATAGCACTTGTAATAAAAGTCTGGATACTAATACATTTATGGTCATCTGGTGCCGAAATTTAAACATTAATCTTGTTCTTAAAAAATATGTAATAGTAATTAAATATTTACGTCTCTGACAATTATTGAAAGTGATGAAATATGAAATGTTTGTAATAAAAACCTAAATCATCAATTTAACAGGAAGTTCAATCAAAAGGCTATGCTGAATAATAAATTTTAATACCAAGTAATCATAAAACTGAATTCAGGTCTAAACAATTCAAAATTTTAAAACGAGGGGCTGTAAACTGCAGGCGTTTTTTTAAATAAAACCTCGTTTGAATAATTGACTAGGGAAAACTGATAAAGAGAAAAAATTTCTGATTTATATTACCTCGAAAAATTTAATCCCATCATAATTTTAAGCGAATAATTTCAGATATTTTTTCCTTGAAGCGATGGGATAAAAACGTTTCACCTGAACAGGGTCAGATAATTTTGAATATTTAAGGTAAACATTTAAAATTAGCCTCGCTGATTGAAGGTCTTTTTATAGGTACCCAAACTGATGCAAAATAATTCTTTAGTACGAAAATACATTTCCCTTATACACGTCAATCAAAATAAAACCCCAAGATAAAATAATCCTCTGCTTCTTTACCATAAATTACGTCTATCACAAAAAATTGTGGCATTGATATCAGGAATATTTGTTTTTGAAATCACAATCAGACGAGGAGAAAGAAACATTCGATGTCATGAAAAACCGTAATAAACGATTAAGATTGCGTTGATGAGACTTTACTTATAGATCAGGTTGCTGTAGGCAACATCCTTTTCGAGTTTATGGTAAATCAAACTTTATGCGATAAGTGATATTTGATTACAGGATTTTTAAATCAAAAAGGGGAAGTAAAAATCAAAATCATGCTTGAAATTTTCAATACAAAGCAATGTTTTCTTTTAATTTTATTATTTTCTTTAATTATAAACCGCGTTTTACTTTGAAAAACGGATGTTTACTTTATTACTAAAATAACATTACGTCCTACTGTTATTTTCTTTAAATTACGTTTTCGTTTAAAAACCTAAAAGTCAAATTCCTATTTAAATTATTAAAACCTTTTGCAAATGATATTGCATGTACTAAATCAAAATTTAAAAAAAGCATCATAAGGATCTAAAATAAAAGCAAAGTAAACAGAGTTTAATTAACACCACGCAGAGTTCCCTTCTTCGCACATAATTGCAAAAGTGCCTTCTTGACCCTGCAGTCAGTTTAGCTGGAACGACCTCACGATAGACCTCTCGGAGGTTAGATTTGGGTCAGATGAATTGAATTAAAAATAGACAGACGATGTTGTAAATAAAAGATATGGCAAATTGTTATGCTGCTAATTACCGATTTTTCAGGCATTAAATCGATTATGATAAATACAGGGTTGTAATCCGATTATTTAAGAATTTGAAGGGTCCCTACTCTTAAGAAATATTTTAACAGTCAGTCTCTGTGGGAGTAGAGAACCTTTCTAATTATTTGAAAAAAAAATTCCTTTTATTTTGATTAATGATCAGTTCATAAAAAGATAGTTAGTAATTATGTGTTTATTGTGCGTAGGTATCCCCCAAAATCTCGACTTCCTCATTATGCATATTATTATAAGATAAGGAAGTAAATGACAATTGGACGTATAAACTTAATTTTTGGAATAAGTAAACTCCTACACTGTCTCCTCTAATATACTGATGACTAAAACCTTTCTACATCCGTTTTTTTGTTCATCATTGTTGGTTTATGTCTTGCTTCTGTTAGGGATCGGAGTGTTACGCAATTGAGAATTAATTTTGGGTGGTTTATTTCATCGACGCGACCTTCCCTTATAAATTACAAACCTTTCGTTTCAATCAAAAACTTATTAGAAAATTCTTATCAAAATGTGGATACTTCCTATAGAAAATTTTTAAAATTCTTAACCGTTCCAAGATATTGTAACACTTAACAACCTCGAAATTCTTGGAGTTCCATTTCTTTGAAATCTGTAGCACTTGAGCGTGTTCGCGTAAAACGGGGGCTAGAGAAACTTCATTCATTTTGAAGATGGTACCATAACGGAATAAGAGGAATGTTGAGGGGCGAGGTTTCACCGGGGATGTAAGGTATTTCAGAAGGCGCCTTAACGCCTCTTTCCCTCGTCCCTTTTGTACACATAGGTATCATTAAACTGTATTTTACACACCAGCAGCGGTTCGTGAATTATTTGAGTGTAAAATACTTTTATAAGGGAAAGGATTCGTATGCACTTAAGAGTAAAAATATGTACTTTCAAACTACATAGAAATCCTATCCCTATCGTCTGGATGTATATTTAAGCTCATGTCACAATGTCGTATAGTCGATTTCTGTGCAAGACGTCGCATTTTCACATTGCAAGCAACATGAATTTTAAAGTGCATAATTTTAGATGCACTTCTTGGCATTTTACCAAAACACGTTTCTGCAGTTTACCTAAAGTGTCAATACTGGAAATATTCAAGCACCTATGCCACTGGTTCTAATTTAAGGGAAGAATTGCCTACGCTTAGGAATGAATGTTGTGAAATAGGGGCGGATACAGGTATTTTAGCAGTTTACCGATGCTCTAGATTCTAGAAAGATTTAGGGTGCGATATTATGTCAAGGGGTGCTTAGCACTTCAATAAATCTACTAAATTTTTCGAACTTTGCGCTTCACTTCAATCAATAGTTTCTCAAGACTTCAGACACAAAGCCAACAAGATAAATTGATATACAAACTTTGCAAATAGGTAAAGCTTTTTTTTAAATAACTAGAATGGACATAATCGATTCGAAAGGAAATGAAATAGCCTGACCATAAAAGGATATCTGCTTCTACTATCGTGGTATCTCTATATTTAGAAACAACGAATTTAGCACAGGTACGGTTAACCTAGCACTTTGAAAATAATCGATAATAGGGCGAGCTTAAATAATTATACCCAAGAATTCATTCGATATCTTTAAAAATTGGGGTTTCTTAAAAAATATTTCTAGAATAATTTTCTTTAAATTTGGTTGTCTGATTAAAAATAGGAAATGGTTTCAGGGTTCAGGATTGAAAGTTCAGAAATGGTGTAAAAGTTGGACATGTTCTGTTTAAACCTAAGTGGAAGAATTCTTGAACATCGTCCTTAATTTACGACCAATTAAGAGAAAACAAGTTTATCAAGTCATAACCACCTACACACCCTTTTATTTTTCAGTTTAATTTCCCAATCCCTAATTTGCTAAAAAATGGAATTCTAAATATTTTACAGGATTTATTTTTCAATATAAAACATATTACAGCGGAGCGGTATTAAATTCCATATTTATGGGAAGCGATTTGCTTGAAACAGCTTGCAATAATAATGACTTAATCCTCGTAAGCGTTACGTCGGTTGAATCTTCAGTAATACGTCCGTAATTTAGTATAACTGCCACATCAGTTTGTGTTTGAATATCCTAACTACTTCGTAATTTTGTATTAATGGTCGCGTGTAGAACCATAAAATATGTTGAGCTATATAAAAGTACCGCGTTACAGCCCACTTAAAATAATATGCACAACTTGCAAAACGATGAGAAGGGACAGGGAAAAGAATAACTTGCAAATGCAGTTAATGGAAGGACAAATCGCTGGAGGCGTCCTACAAATTATTGTTTTCGATTTTAATATCCGTGACTTAAAGTTAATTTATTTGTGGGAAATGCCCATTTTTTTTTTAATTATTTATAGAATTGCAACAAGCGTAAAGTATTCTATATAAAAAAATAAATCACGATCGGTGTAGGAATACGATTCTATGATTATTTGCTAGGGGTTAACTGACGGATGTTGAAGAAGGTGCCCTTCCTTGATTCTGTAAATTAATCGAATTGTATAAGATCTGATATCGTCATGAAAAGGACTGTTAAGGATATCTTCAGTTTCGGCTGCATACCAAAATAGATGTTGCAAGGTTCATTTTTATTGTAAACCGTGAGAACACCCTATTGCACTTTACACTCTATTGAGATAAATTCAATGGAACAAGCGGTGTATTAAAAAGTTCTGGGAAGTTGAAAAGTGAAGCCATCACACTGTTTGTGTGAAATGTTCAAGAATCCTAATTTCTTTCGTAATCATAGTCTTAAAAACAAGTATGTGTTCTTTTTACCGTAATAATTATGGAGCTGCAAGCAAGTAGTTCACAGAAATACGATTTTATACTAAATTTTAACTGTAGAATACATTTTTTTTATTGAAATCGACGCCTTGCAAAAACAGCGCCAGCTAGCGCAAAATAATATAAGACCAAAGTTATAGAAAATAAAATTTCTTATAATAAACTCCCGGAAAAGATTTGTCTAAGGATAATAGTGTGAGCCTGGGAACCGTCAGACTAAACACATGTGCGCGCTCTATTTCGTCATCAACCATCTTTATCTTTAAATGGAAACGTAGCAAAAACCGTGCAAGATAGCGCAAAATAATATAAGAGCAAAGTTGTAGAAAATAAAATTTCCTACAAGAAACTGTGGGAAAACATTTGTCTAAGGGTAATAGTTTGGGCCTGGGAACCGTCAGACTAAACACATGGGCTCGCTCTGTTTCGTCATCAACCATCTCTATCTTTAAATGGCAACGTAGCGAAAACCGCGCAAGATAGCGCAAAATAATATAAGACCAAAGTTGTAGAAAATAAAATTTCCTACAAGAAACTCTGGGAAAACATTGGTCTAAGGCTAATAGTTTGGGCCTGGGAACCGTTAGACTAAACACATACGCGCGATTACTAAAAAAAAATGTTCGTAAGGGTTGAGGAAATTTTGGCTGTATTTATTATTATTACTTTTTTTGCACCTGAAAAATTGTGAAGAATTTTTCTAGTATCAGAATATAGGAATAAATAACTAAAGAAATATTTCGTCCGTTAATGGAAGGATGCTAATTGGACGATAGCACTGATTAACGTTTTAATCTGACACGAACGAGCAATTATTTAGTAATAAGACAGGAAGCAATTATGAATGTCAATAATTGATACAAAAAGCTTCTTAACGAAGGTTGAAAAACGCAATTGTTGGCAATACTCTTCAACAATCTGATTGTAAGAAATTTTAATTAAATTTCAAAAGGATTTTATGCATTTAATAATAATGCGAATCATAATAATAAAAAAAAATATTAAAAAACAAACAGTAATTCATACTTTTTGTACAATTATGAATACCAACTACTTTTTAAATTTAATTGCAGTGTTTGTGTAAGATCTGTAAATCATCAAAAATAATTTAGTTGCAGTATAAAAACTTGCCAGACGATCGTATTAGTAAAGAATGTAGACGCAATTAAATCCATTAATAAATCTTTTATTGAAATTTTTAATTTAATCCTCGGTAAAACGATTTTAATGTGGAACGCAAAAGGAACTTCTGCAATCATGATAACATTAATATTTTATCGCATAGATCGAGCTGTTGGAAAATCAATTTCTAAGCAATATAAACTTTTATTTTAATTAACAAGTAAAAAAATAATGTAAGTTTAATTGAAATCCATAAACAAGCAGATTACGTTAGCTTGATTTTATGTTAATTTTATTTTAATAAATTCGTAAATACTAGATATTTCATTTTCAGTAATAAATATCTATTTGAGGACATCAATATACTTGACGTCAATTCCATGGTTGGATCACGTTTTGTCTCGATGTCTTAAATCATCCGTGTACTAGAAAATTGTAATTTCAAAAATACTTTTGTAGGAACTCATAAAATTAACTCGTAATTTACATATCGCTATATTTTATGAATCAACTCTTTTATATTTTCGTATAAAATAATTCAGATTAAGAAAAATATAGAATACAGTAGTACAGTTTGTCACAAAATTCTTCATCGTGCATATTATTGCATATTTGTGACTTTTAATGTATATAAGCATATTTCAGGACTTTAGGATGTAATTTTCCTTACAGTATACATGGGCAAAACCTACTAAGTTTTTCTATTCGTTCAATGACCGTCTAAAGGTCACATGATTATATAAAAAAAATTCAGTCTCGTTAAATAATGATGTAGGTGTGGATTTCAGTTTGATCCACCCCATTTCTACCTTTTTAGTTGTTATTAATTCACGCCCATCTTGAAAATGTGTTTAGGTGTGATTGACAACTTTTGTAATCCAATTACGTTATTGATGAATCATGTAAATATTTTTGCACCGATAATAAAAAATACGTTTGCGTCTGACAAGGCAGAGTAATATTTTTGTTCTTTCTAATAATTGTTTGACCTATATAGACTAAATTACAATGTGAACAATTTTAATTTAGAAATTATCTAATTTTCTGTATTATTTTTTTTTTCTAAAATTTCTTTTACTATACATCAAAACAATTTAGGTTCTGTGTTATAACAAATGACAAAATAATTTAGCGCGTAACATCCCCCAATACAATTTTTTTAATAGATCTGTATGTTTCCTGACAAAAGATTTCTCACAATAGCGAAAATGTTTCTACCAGTGCAGTCTAGACTTTAGATTCCTTCTGTTAAAAATAATGAAGTGAACGACTTCTTCGCATGTATTTATTATACCGACTTTTCACGTACAACTTAATAGTTACAGGAAGAATTATTAATGTCTTTGCACATATTTCTTGGTCTTATCTTCTTTGCTGTGTAAGCGACATTTTCCGTTTTAACTTGGAATTTTAAAACTGCTGCACGTTGCAGTTTTCAAGTTCCTGTTCTGAATAAAAAATTATAAGCGCAGGTTTCCCGAATCTATGACTTTTCGTAAACCAACAAAGTTGTTTAAATATTTAATCTTCCTTTTGTGTACCTTACTAAGGAAAGGAATATTTGTAAAGATAAACAAATACAAGATAGGAAATATTTATGTAAGGATTAATATTGCATATCATGTATTATGGTAGGTACCTCCACCATAGTGCATGATTAATTGTAAATATGCTCATATACACCTAAACGTTACATTGCAGCATTAATAAGCAGATTTTAAAACCATTATACGTTTAATGTTACAAAATGAATACTTTATGGCTTATAAACTTTTAATATTCCTTTAT
The DNA here is from genome assembly GCA_963082805.1 of Hemicrepidius hirtus. NCBI lineage: Eukaryota > Metazoa > Arthropoda > Insecta > Coleoptera > Elateridae > Hemicrepidius > Hemicrepidius hirtus. Next base: position 1,413,063 of record OY720164.1, read on the forward strand.
TAATACTTTTTAAGTTTTATAACGATTTTGCATCGAACTTTTATAAGTAGAGGGAGGATCCTTTAGTTTATGATTGATTACAGGAATTAATTTTAAATTTCTTGTGCGCGTGATACGTTCAGGTGCTGCACAGTTGCAGAACCACCATTGTCTATAATATTTTTAAAAAATATTTAGCGACTTTTGCAACCGTTAGAGTTATACGTATGTTATACGTAGCATATATTATGCATTGAATTCACATCACATTACCATATCCAACATCCTTTAAATGTTGGTTGAAAGATCCAACTAAGGCAATCTGGTGTGGTTTTGCTGCTTCAAGAATTCTCTTTACAATGCCTTTCCAGAAGCGATGAGAGGAAAGAATAACAAGTAGCTTGAACGACAACTGACAGATCTATTTAAAGTGGTTTTACTGGGTATTGTCAGAGGTAGTCGGCATTCCATGCACTTTTATTCGGAACTTTTGTTTCCCCGACGAATTTCCAAGTAAAGATTTTTTGACGTTTTACCTTTAGTCATTTTTTGACTCAATTCGACACGCTATGACTGGAAAAGTAATCACGGGAACGAATCAAGACGATCAGGGTTCATAAAAGTAATTTTATCATTGACCTTAATTGCTTTTTTTCAAGACTGGAAATTTTACTGAAGTGAACGGAAATTTAAAGGTAATTAATAGTTTTTTTAAAGAAGATTTTTTTTATAACCGTGAGATATTGGTTTTCCTTTAGGAAAAACGGGACTTTAGGGTTCGTTGCTAAGGTAACATTTTTAATCCCCTGATATGTCGGTATCTACCAACTAAAAATAATTACAAAAAGTTACAAAACGATTACATCCAGAAAAACAACAACCAATTTGTGCTGAATCTATATCAAATAAAGAAAATAATTTGCATTCCCCTTGCCATTTATTATCATTTATAAAATATAATCCTTGTTAATCATTATGCAGATGAGAATTACTAATCGTAATTAACATAAAATTATAATACGGAAACATCGCATAAATAGTTATAATTGCTTTATTAATTTTCTAGTGCTTCGTAAATACCATTTTCAATAAAAAAAAACAAATTAAAAATTAAAGCATGAAATAAAGCTTAATTTGAACGATTCTAAAAATAGTTTCTTATTATTGTGCTTTAATTAGGTCTAACAATGAGACCGCCAGGTGCGTCCCACTCACATTAAAAACGTTACTTTACTCGTCGGATTTCATTTAAAATTACGGTTGTCATTTAATTGCAGGAGGGGTAGGATTTGTATGCACTTAAAATTATTAAAATTGCATGCGAAAGTATAAGTTCCAGTTGTAGCATTTTTCCGCGAAATGTGATTAGCCAACTGGAATTATCTAATGGCCTGTAAGGATAATACCAGGATCCTGGCAAGGATTAAAAAATAAACCATCCAAAATGGACTCAAGCCTCAAAACTACAGGAAATTGTTTTAGAGAAGCATTCAAAAAATAAAACTACTGAAATATGCATATATTCATGAAAAGGTCATAAACATGCACTTGATTTAACTTTCCCCAATATCTTAAAGTAAAACAGAACTTTTAACACCACTTTATGGCATTCATTTGTATAACATTTCTTTCTTCATTAAGAAATGTATACAAATTACATCCTGAACTTAAATTTATTACATTTGATGAAGTAGACATCCTTCATTTAAGTATTTTAAAGATAAAAGTAGCTAGTCAGAGTAAAAATAAACTATCTTCCGAATATTACTATTAGTAGTAGTCACTGTTACTTAATGGTTATGTATTAAACATTAGTAGCACGCAGTTAAGTTCTAAATGCATTAACTGCGAGTCAAAGAACCGAATCGTTATTTCTTGCAGACAGATCCTGTCATCCTGTCTTTAGTTTACAGGGAATATTTCTATATTTATAGCTGCTGTAAGATTAGACGAATATTAATGGAATCTAAACCTAAGTCATCTTCGTGTAAAAAGCTCACATCATGACACAACAAATAGTTTGTCTAAAAATTCCGTTAATGGTTATAAGGTGTGAATAATTATTATTCACCGACACTATTGTGTTGTATTAAAGTTTCTTATTGTGTATGATCTGACGTGTGTTATGCTAGTTAGAGGAACATAAATAAACCATCCAAACAGTTATGATCCTCTTGCGGCTTTCTTTATTATAGTACTCTTGCATAAAATTTAAACTCCGGTTAAGATTCGATTAAACCTAACTAGTAAAATCATAGGATTTAAAAAATAATTTCATTCATTCAGGTTTCAAACATGAAAGAAAATTAATTAAAATTTTATTGTAAGTATTACCCCAAAATAATACTTAATGGATGGTGTCAGTGAAAATAACTAGAAAACGAACTGCTTCACCCAACCCCTTATTATGCCGTACCTAATCGTGTTAAAAGTCCCCCCAAAAAAGTGATGTATGAATTTGTAAGCAAATGTAGAAACTAAAAAAATTCTTATGAGTTTATGAATAATCTAAGTCGCCTCAACACCTACCAAAGTGATTAATTATGATATCCTACCAGAAATGAGAACATTTTTCGTTCGGTTAATAATTAAAATTATTAAAACTTTCATCGTACAAACAAAACATATTTACTAACGGAAGGCAAGTACTCAATTTGCAGTTTTGAATATTGACTTTCTGTTAGTATATGCATTTGCACGTTGAAAATAATTTAGACGTTAGGTCCTTCGGTTAATTATTAAAAAAAATTAAAACTTTCATCGTACAAACAAACCATATTTACTAAAGGAAGGCAAGTACTCAATTTGCAGTTTTGAATATTCACTTTCTGTTAGTGTATGCATTTGCACGTTGAAAATAATTTAGACGGTAGGTCCTTCGGTTAATTATTAAAAAAAATTAAAACTTTCATCGTACAAACAAACCATATTTACTAAAGGAAGGCAAGTACTCAATTTGCAGTTTTGAATATTTACTTTCTGTTAGTGTATGCATTTGCACGTTGAAAATAATTTAGACGGTAGGTCCTTCGGTTAATTATTAAAAAAAATTAAAACTTTCATCGTACAAACAAACCATATTTACTAAAGGAAGGCAAGTACTCAATTTGCAGTTTTGAATATTTACTTTCTGTTAGTATATGCATTTGCACGTTGAAAATAATTTAGACGGTAGGTCCTTCGGTTAATTATTAAAAAAAATTAAAACTTTCATCGACAAACAAACCATATTTACTAAAGGAAGGCAAGTACTCAATTTGCAGTTTTGAATATTGACTTTCTGTTAGTGTATGCATTTGCACGTTGAAAATAATTTAGACGGTAGGTCCTTCGGTTAATTATTAAAAAAAATTAAAACTTTCATCGTACAAACAAACCATATTTACTAAAGGAAGGCAAGTACTCAATTTGCAGTTTTGAATATTTACTTTCTGTTAGTATATGCATTTGCACGTTGAAAATAATTTAGACGGTAGGTCCTTCGGTTAATTATTAAAAAAAATTAAAACTTTCATCGACAAACAAACCATATTTACTAAAGGAAGGCAAGTACTCAATTTGCAGTTTTGAATATTGACTTTCTGTTAGTGTATGCATTTGCACGTTGAAAATAATTTAGACGGTAGGTCCTTCGGTTAATTATTAAAAAAAATTAAAACTTTCATCGTACAAACAAACCATATTTACTAAAGGAAGGCAAGTACTCAATTTGCAGTTTTGAATATTGACTTTCTGTTAGTGTATGCATTTGCACGTTGAAAATAATTTAGACGGTAGGTCCTTCGGTTAATTATTAAAAAAAATTAAAACTTTCATCGTACAAACAAACCATATTTACTAAAGGAAGGCAAGTACTCAATTTGCAGTTTTGAATATTCACTTTCTGTTAGTATATGCATTTGCACGTTGAAAATAATTTAGACGGTAGGTCCTTCGGTTAATTATTAAAAAAAATTAAAACTTTCATCGTACAAACAAACCATATTTACTAAAGGAAGGCAAGTACTCAATTTGCAGTTTTGAATATTCACTTTCTGTTAGTATATGCATTTGCACGTTGAAAATAATTTAGACGTTAGGCCCTTCGGTTAATTATTAAAAAAAATTAAAACTTTCATCGTACAAACAAACCATATTTACTAAAGGAAGGCAAGTACTCAATTTGCAGTTTTGAATATTGACTTTCTGTTAGTGTATGCATTTGCACGTTGAAAATAATTTAGACGGTAGGTCCTTCGGTTAATTATTAAAAAAAATTAAAACTTTCATCGTACAAACAAACCATATTTACTAAAGGAAGGCAAGTACTCAATTTGCAGTTTTGAATATTCACTTTCTGTTAGTATATGCATTTGCACGTTGAAAATAATTTAGACGGTAGGTCCTTCGGTTAATTATTAAAAAAAATTAAAACTTTCATCGTACAAACAAACCATATTTACTAAAGGAAGGCAAGTACTCAATTTGCAGTTTTGAATATTCACTTTCTGTTAGTATATGCATTTGCACGTTGAAAATAATTTAGACGTTAGGCCCTTCGGTTAATTATTAAAAAAAATTAAAACTTTCATCGTACAAACAAACCATATTTACTAAAGGAAGGCAAGTACTCAATTTGCAGTTTTGAATATTGACTTTCTGTTAGTGTATGCATTTGCACGTTGAAAATAATTTAGACGGTAGGTCCTTCGGTTAATTATTAAAAAAAATTAAAACTTTCATCGTACAAACAAACCATATTTACTAAAGGAAGGCAAGTACTCAATTTGCAGTTTTGAATATTTACTTTCTGTTAGTATATGCATTTGCACGTTGAAAATAATTTAGACGGTAGGTCCTTCGGTTAATTATTAAAAAAAATTAAAACTTTCATCGACAAACAAACCATATTTACTAAAGGAAGGCAAGTACTCAATTTGCAGTTTTGAATATTTACTTTCTGTTAGTATATGCATTTGCACGTTGAAAATAATTTAGACGGTAGGTCCTTCGGTTAATTATTAAAAAAAATTAAAACTTTCATCGTACAAACAAACCATATTTACTAAAGGAAGGCAAGTACTCAATTTGCAGTTTTGAATATTTACTTTCTGTTAGTGTATGCATTTGCACGTTGAAAATAATTTAGACGGTAGGTCCTTCGGTTAATTATTAAAAAAAATTAAAACTTTCATCGTACAAACAAACCATATTTACTAAAGGAAGGCAAGTACTCAATTTGCAGTTTTGAATATTTACTTTCTGTTAGTATATGCATTTGCACGTTGAAAATAATTTAGACGGTAGGTCCTTCGGTTAATTATTAAAAAAAATTAAAACTTTCATCGACAAACAAACCATATTTACTAAAGGAAGGCAAGTACTCAATTTGCAGTTTTGAATATTTACTTTCTGTTAGTATATGCATTTGCACGTTGAAAATAATTTAGACGGTAGGTCCTTCGGTTAATTATTAAAAAAAATTAAAACTTTCATCGTACAAACAAACCATATTTACTAAAGGAAGGCAAGTACTCAATTTGCAGTTTTGAATATTTACTTTCTGTTAGTATATGCATTTGCACGTTGAAAATAATTTAGACGGTAGGTCCTTCGGTTAATTATTAAAAAAAATTAAAACTTTCATCGTACAAACAAACCATATTTACTAAAGGAAGGCAAGTACTCAATTTGCAGTTTTGAATATTCACTTTCTGTTAGTATATGCATTTGCACGTTGAAAATAATTTAGACGGTAGGTCCTTCGGTTAATTATTAAAAAAAATTAAAACTTTCATCGTACAAACAAACCATATTTACTAAAGGAAGGCAAGTACTCAATTTGCAGTTTTGAATATTGACTTTCTGTTAGTGTATGCATTTGCACGTTGAAAATAATTTACACATTAGAAATTTACTCTCGAAATCTCATTTCTGATATAATCATCAAAAACAAATAAAAAAAAGCGTTGTATAATAAGTATCCATTAGTATAGACATGGTAGTCAGTGTAGTGTGATGGTAACTATCTACCCACACAAATTCAAGCATAGTACCTAACAGAATGTACCTAAATCCCTCCCCAAATTTTCCTTCCACTTCCTTCGGGAAAAAAAATTCAATCTAAAAATCCTTGCAGTTAGTTAAGCAAACATTATAGAATATTTCTATATTTATAGCTGCTGTAAGATTAGACGAATATTAAATTAATGGAATCTAAACCTAAGTCATCTTCGTGTAAAAAGCTCACATCATGACACAACAAATAGTTTGTCTAAAAATTCCGTTAATGGTTATTAGGTGTGAATAATTATTATTCACCGACACTATTGTGTTGTATTAAATTTCTTATTGTGTATGATCTGACGTGTGTTATGCTAGTTAGAGGAACATAAATAAATCATCCAAACAGTTATGATCCTCTTGCGGCTTTTTTTATTATAGTACTCTTGCATAAAATTTAAACTCCGGTTAAGATTCGATTAAACCTAACTAGTAAAATCATAGGATTTGAAAATAATTTCATTCATTCAGGTTTCAAACGTGAAAGAAAATTAATTAAAATTTTATTGTAAGTACTATTACCGGTTTAGAAATTAAATTCAATCTTGGACGATTAGCAATAAAGTTATTTCTGTTAAGTTATGCAAAATCTTTAGGATACGTGTGAAATTTAAAAATTCTAAACTTTAGGAACAGCTGGTGCTAAAGGTTTAAAAATCGATTTTAATTTTGCAACCGCAAATACTTTATGAATGTCATAACTTCCTTTTCGTTTATATCGGAAGTCATTTAAATTTCTATTAAAAAATGCTAAAAATAACAGTTTGGAGGTTTGAAGGGACGTTTTCATTATTGGACAATATTGCTTTATTTTTTATATTTACATCTATACCACAGTGAGTTCAGAACGCAACGCAACAATATCAAATATGTTTCCGTAATTATCACATACGCACTTTCCGGAAAAGGCACTAAAATTAGTTCGATAAAAACTTTATTCTGCACGTTCTATTAAAATAAGAGTCGACTTTTAATATTTCTACAACTGGATACTATTTACTATATACTATAAGTCTATAACACATAGATTGAGCAGAAGATTAAAACAACATCATTATGTTCACTGTACCTTGGAAAATCCTGAATCGATATTATAAATCAACCCACTCATTTCATCCTACGGTCATTCATGAATACTTGACTAATATCTTGAACGTGGGCATTCAAAAACTGAACGTGTGTGTCATATTCAGATATGATAATAATTTAACAGGTGATGCGACATGTAAGACGATACCGGAAGCACCACACCCTATTGCTAAAACAAGTCGGTAGTTAGAACCACTCAGGAGGGAACACTATTATTTTTGTAATTTTAATTAATAATGCAGGAATTTTTTAACTTTAATTCAAATGTAATAAATTTCTTGGGGCTATTAGAAATGTTAGGAATTTCAATTCGTTGCATATTTAAAAAAAATTGTGTAAGAACTTACGGTATATTAATTATGGAGGTTCCCTACTTTAATCTTAATAAAATTATTGGTTGATTAGTGTTTGATGAATTTTTTTTCAAATCCTTGCCAATTTGGGTTTGATTGGAACGAAACCTTCCACCGCCAATGGTCAATATTTCATAGAAAAAATTCATTCGTGTCCTATTTCAAAATCGGTTCGAATATGGTAACGAGATTTTTTTTAGCTTGATGTAGCTGTGCTTGCTCACGTAGTTACTTATTATAAGTTTTATTATGCAGTAATGCATTTGATTATAACTGACTAGCGAATCGTGATCATAATTATAATAATCAAATAGAGATTTATGGTACCTTTCTTTTATCACATTTACCTTCTTTGTATAGCATCGGCTAATATTTTTAATTAGAAAAATCAATTTTTTTTTCTCATAAATTTTTGAAGGACGTTTTGAATTCGTATGCGAATACTTCGAAATAAAAAAAATAAAATCTAAGATATGTAGCTGTTAAAAAAAAATTTAAAGCAAAATATGTTTCTCTCAAATGAATAAATTCGGGATCGCATAACGGTTTTTTTTTATGAACTACCTTGACTTTTGACATGTTATACTAATTTTCATATTGAGTAGGTTTAAGTTTATTTACGGTCTTGATTATGGATTAGCGTTAGCTTTTAAGCTGTTAACGATTTTCTTTTTAGTTGCGGCGTTTTGTTTAATACTACGCCCAAAAAATGTAGGCAGGGAATTTTATAGAAAGGTTTTTAATAATTAAATTCATAGTTTAATAAAGAGAAATAGGATTTGTATGCAAGCAACCAAAAAAGGACTCTGGACACGTAAAATAGTGCAGATGCAGCAAAAAGCTTTTAAAACTGCAGGTAAAAGCCAAAACGATAAAAATTTTGCGTCCTGCATCTAAAAGTGCTAAAATATGGATGGATTTATGAAAAACAGATTCCCTTTAAATATCATGCGTTGGTAAATAAATTCCCTGGCGCAAGTTTATCAGTTTCCTTGTTTGCTATAAAAGCCATAAAACCAGAAACACCCCATTTTAATTTTATTATAAACCTTATCAGCAAACCCATAATTCGCATAATTTGAAACAAATATCCTTGTTTTACCTTTAAATTTCCATTCCCCCCTAATTTAGGTGTTTAGTTGGTTATTTTATGAACGCGAGCCTTCAGGGAAAGGACATCGTGGTAGCCACGAGAGGGTGTGAAATTTAGCACCCAAGTTACAAGGTTTGTTATCTTACAAGATAAACTAAAAGTTGTTACAACTGCTGACCGGTGGTGTTAGCTATAGTTGGAGTAGTTGGAGCCTGTTTCGGCGTTTGTGGTTTTAACGCTCAACTCCAACTGTATTATTACCTTGTACACTTAACACTTGAGTTATTTCACGAGAGGGGCCTTCTAAAGTTTGACCGATTTTAACTGTTTGGAGGAGCGGTCTTTAAATGCCTCAAGATCTACCTAGTGTAACAAATGACATACAAATTTATTCTGGAGGATTATATTACACATAGAAATTTTTTTTAAATATTTCTTCCCTTCATCGCACACCACTGATAATTATATCTAAAATTAGATGAATGATTGCGGATTCTCAAGGAATGTAATTGAACGGAAACGGCGTGACTTCCTACATGAACAAAATTTCCATAACGTTTTTACCACAGTTCGACAAGAATGCATTCGATTTGCATGTGTATGTTCGAATTTTTCCCCCCACTTTTATATGTACCCATCAGTGACCATTGACTAATGGTACTTGCATCCTGATTATGGAATGCTCTACTCCGGAAAAATATAGACACTTTTTATATCCAAATATTACTTAATACTATAATAACCATTTTTATTTTAAACATTGATTTTTCTAATCAAACACAAGCTATGAATAACAAACACGAAAATTCATAGAACATTACCTTGAGCGATTGTTCCAACAATATATAATAACATTCTATTAATATTAAAACAAAGGGTTATTTCTATTAGTACTTCGAATTTCACTCATTAGACATGCGATACGACATTCAATTAACATTTATTTAAGACACACCGAACATATAAATATGCTGATTAAATTTTGACAGTTTTAATCCCTCCCCCCAATTTGGTTCGTGCAAAGACCTAAATGTAAGCTCAGTTCTGAAAATGAAACCCATCTGAATTCTTTGTGTTTACAAAAATTAACTTTTGTTAGGGTAAATTCTTCAGCGTGCTTTGGCTCTATTGTCAAAAGTCTCAAGAAGTATTAGTATGGATAAGGGTGGAGCAACGACCTACAAGTTGGTAATTCCTAAGTTTATTACCAAGTTTACGAGGGAGGACTCACACCGCGTCTACCGTGTGACAGGAATGTTAACTGCACTCGACGTTGCCTTCTAATTTATAGTTATTAGTTCAGTTCTTCTTACTGGTAATACAAGCAATCTTAAGACTAATGGATATTAGACACATTTTAGACAGTAAAAAAATCGCATAAAATTCTTTTATGACGACCCATAGAAAATTATATTGTTACCGGATATTGATATTCTATTTAATTAGACTTTCTTTAAAGTTTTATTTCATCAAAGTGCCAATTAAAATCTAAAAAAAATTAAAAGGTGGAGCAAAGGTTCTTGAGTATTTTCGTAACAAGCAGGCGTCACAAAAAGTATACAGTAGGTTATTTTTAAACCGTATTACCAAACCTCCCATAAGACGTTGTAATTAAGGGCGAATTCGACCACATAAACATGTGCTAGAGCGAGAGAAAATCTGGCTCCAAAATTTGGAAATAGAAATTCTTGAAAATATTTTACATTTTAAAATAAAACAATACATTTTTTGGTTTTTAAATTAAACATACCATTAAATAATTATCAATCTCTTTGTTCCATCTCCAGCTGATCCAATGGGTGTTCTCCCCCCCTTTCCCCTTCCTATTTTTATTATTAGCCCCCCAAAATAAAACTTAATGGATTTATAAGCAAATCATGTAAATAATATCAGTCTATCAGTGAAAATAACAAGAAAACGAACTGCTTCACCCCAACCCGTTATTTATCCCCTACCTAATTGTTTTAAAAGTCCCCCCAAAAAAAAGTGATGTATGAATTTGTAAGCAAATGTAGAAACTAAAAAAATTCTTATGAGTTTATGAATAATCTAAGTCGCCTCAACACCTACCAAAGTGATTAATTATGATATCCTACCAGAAATGAGAACATTTTTCCTTCGGTTAATAATTAAAATTATTAAAACTTTCATCGTACAAACAAAACATATTTACTAACGGAAGGCAAGTACTCAATTTGCAGTTTTGAATATTGACTTTCTGTTAGTATATGCATTTGCACGTTGAAAATAATTTAGACGTTAGGTCCTTCGGTTAATTATTAAAAAAAATTAAAACTTTCATCGTACAAACAAACCATATTTACTAAAGGAAGGCAAGTACTCAATTTGCAGTTTTGAATATTCACTTTCTGTTAGTGTATGCATTTGCACGTTGAAAATAATTTAGACGGTAGGTCCTTCGGTTAATTATTAAAAAAAATTAAAACTTTCATCGTACAAACAAACCATATTTACTAAAGGAAGGCAAGTACTCAATTTGCAGTTTTGAATATTTACTTTCTGTTAGTGTATGCATTTGCACGTTGAAAATAATTTAGACGGTAGGTCCTTCGGTTAATTATTAAAAAAAATTAAAACTTTCATCGTACAAACAAACCATATTTACTAAAGGAAGGCAAGTACCCAATTTGCAGTTTTGAATATTCACTTTCTGTTAGTGTATGCATTTGCACGTTGAAAATAATTTAGACATTAGAAATTTACTCTCGAAATCTCATTTCTGATATAATCAATAAAAACAAATCAAAAAAGCGTTGTATAATAAGTATCCATTAGTATAGACATGGTAGTCAGTGTACTGTGATGGTAACTATTTACCAACACAAATTCAAGCATAGTACCTAACAGAATGTACCTAAATCCCTTCCCAAAATATTCTTCAACTTCCTTCGGGAGGAAAAATTTAAATCTAAAAATCCTTGTATTTAGTTAAGCAAACACTAAATTATACAAAAAAAACATTACATTCCAGTAATTGTAGTTGATCCCTCCAATCCTGACGAATTCTGCAAACTTCATCAAGCTTTTCTCTTTCTCTCTCTCTCTCTCTCTCTCTTCCATCTCATCTTGGGAGCTGCAGGATTGTTCCAGATGTTTTGGCCTCCCTCTTCTCGACTCTTCCATCTCATCTTGGGAGCTGCAGGATTGTCCCAGATATTTTGGCCTCCCTCTTCTCGGCCCTTTCATCTCATCTTGGGAGCTGCAGGATTGTTCCAGATGTTTTGGCCTCTGTTTTGGCCTCCCTCTTCTTGACTCTTCCATCTCATCTTGGGAGCTGCAGGATTTTTGTCTAGCGTATGAGGCTGTGTGTGAGCTATAATAAATAGGTATAAGAATTTATTATAAACAACTTTATATAATGTTGAATTTAAATACCTGCTACAAATATTTAAAGTTCCTAACTAAAAAGGTTGTAGATTCCATCAAAACCATGAGATTGGGAAACCTAAACAAGGCCATGTTTCTAAAAGGAACGCTGCATTATGGAGTAAATAGTATTAAGAAATAAAAGAAAACGTAGGTAATAGTATGAATAAAGTAACAATATACTTGCATTACGCTGGTTAAATAAGACACCTTGGCTTGGGCACTTATACACTAACACTTGGGTCTGTTCGGTCAAGAAAAAAAGTTTGCTGTCAAAAAACGTGACAAAGCAATCGCGAAAAAATTACCGATTACCGAAAGGAAGACGTTGTAAACCAAAAATGTGGGCATACGATTATATACCAACCTTTACCCTTTTTTAGGGTAGGTATAACTTACACATTTACTTTCCAATTAGTACTATAGGTACTACCTAAAATCTAAATATAATTAAATTAATGAATAATGTTGTAAACTGTAATTACTTAATAAAATACTTAGCCCTAATTGCACCGGTTACACTTAAATATAAGCGTCGCTTAAAAGATTAATTCCCATGGATACAAATTGTTACAAGAATTGTGTCCATGGCAATTGATTATTTAAGCCACGCTTATTATTTAAGTGTAACCGGTGCAGTTGGGCCTTAGTAGGCTATCTACTATTTTTTAAACACTATCAGGTTCCTTCAATGGGCACTTAAGTCACTCAGTCGCGCCGCGCCGTAACCGAAAAAAACGTTAGGCAAAGAAGCCTTGCGCAAAGAAAATATTTGGTAGGTACTTAAGAGTACCAATAAGATTTTTAAGAAAGTACTTGAAAAAATTTTTCAAGAATATACATAGAGAAATATATTTTTTAAAGAACCCCCTCTTTATCACCGTGGAGGAAACAAAAAGTTTAAGACATTTTCATATTGTGTAACTCCATTAATCACAAGCTAACATTATTGCAAGATTGTCAAACCCAAAGCATTCTCTGTTATTGCGTTATGACATAATATCGTTGCACCAAAATGTTTCCTCCACAGTAACAATTAGATGCGTCTCGCTAGCGGAGACAGCATCTCACATAGCTGCAAGAAATGAAATGGTTAGCAAAAAGAAATTATTGCACAGATATTAAAGGATTAATTTATTTCAAAAAATTTTGATTACTTTCTTTTATAAGCCATAACTGACAATCTTTAACAACTTTGAAAGTTTACATGACAAAAAAATGTCTTTGTAATTTCATATTAACAAGAAAGGGAAAAAACAAAAAATCGTTTACGTTACAATAATTAATCTCTCAGTACCTGTACAAGCCAAACTTGATAATCGGAAAATGTCAGATAAACTACAATACACAACATCCTAAACTGTGACGAGGGGGGTGAGATAAATTCCCTGTTTGGGAAATAAATAAATAAATAAACATTTCCTGAAAAAAAATACACAAGTATAATTATTACACAAATTCCGATCATCAAGTTCAACTAAAACACACAAAATAATGCAAATGAAGGACCATTTTACATCGTAATTAATGTAATGATGATGCTGAAGTAATCAAATGTTTATTTTTATAAACAGTTATTTTATTTTTAGAAGGGAATCGGAACTTTTTCCGAAAAATTTGAGTAGGTATCTACTTTATACCATGACCTATTAAAATCTATTTGAAAGATAATCTTTCAGGCCCTGTAATTAATTTAATTCAAATTTTCAAAAAGGGAAATAGATACAGTAAAGAAAATAAAGAAATAAAAACGGTGAGAGATTATGAGAGAGACATTACAGGGAGACAGAGTAATTACAATCTAACAAGTCAAGAAAGTGAAACTTTCCTGACTTGTGCTACTTTGGTGCCAATTTGCAGAAAAACACTTACAATGTGATACAAGGGTAGCCCAATATAGGACCCCAGTACACATGGCTTAAGAAAGGCTTGGTGGAAAGGAGTCATCACTGTCAGCCAAAACTTGCCCTTCTGTAGTATTACTTAAACATTTATAAGTACTACTACTAACATAACAATGCTGTAACTCCCTGAAGGTCGCTCTCTAATGCTTTCAAAATCAAAAAATAAAAAATGATGTGACACCTAAAGATATAAAATGTTAAAATTAAAGTTATACTGATGGAGATACAAAGTTTACAAGAACATTAAAATGGAATGAAAAAAAAAATTAACAGAATATGAAGTATTCTATCTATTAGGGGAATATATTATCCTCAACTTAAAGGGTGGGCGAGGGGCGAGAAGTTCAAAGTTAAATTAATAAATCAATATTAGTGAAATATATTAAGTTTAAATTTGACTCTAACAATCTGTTTTATGAATTTGCGAACGCAATACTTGAAATATGGGGGGGGCTGGGGGGGGGCTCTGCTGCTGAAATAATTCTCTCTGATGCCCTTTCTTCATCCTTGGAACAGCCTCGCAGAAAACCACACCTACCTTGGCATTGTTGTCTTCTGATGCACACGATATCCATTTCCCATTTTCCGCACTAAAGTTCACTTCACTAGAGTTTAGTTCAGTTCACTACTAACACTACACTGCCAAATTGGCCCAGTCATGCAAATACTATCATGACTTCCAACTTCTCAGTAGAATGGCACAATTAGTCGATCATTTCTGCAAAAAAAAATAAATGTTATAACAATACTAACAACACAGAAAAACTTTAAAAGTTGAGAATACTAAAGGAAATGGTTTTAATATCAAGAAATCCATTGTTTTCGCTTATGCCATAGATTAGTAACAAATATATCTGAGTAAGGTGTAAAGATTATTTAACAACTGCGATTTACATGACGATATGGGAGTTAGGTATGTTTATTATTATTAATTTTTTGATATCAATTTTGATCGTTCCAAAAAAGTTAAAATTGTTTAAGTGGTAGGTAATGAAAATGAAGCAAACTTACCACTGAAGAAGTTGGTCTTTGCAGAATGAATGGTAATAGACTTCTCATTCATGTTCTTTGGATTGAATACTTAGATGTGAGGAATCTTTCTGGTCCCTTGGCAACACAGATGATTTAAAACTGTAAAATAGAAAAATTATAATTAATAACAATAATAATCAAATGAATTTCTTATTACTGTACTATCTCAGTTTAGTATGGTATAAATAAATCGCCTTATTAAACAAAATATTTTCAGAAGACACCATTAATACAGCACCAAAATTAATTAAGGGTTCTTCCATCATTGTTTTAATGTTTGCATTTTTGTAAAAAAAATTAATTTAAATAATTTAGTAAAATGTTAAAATGTGTAGCTTAAATATTTATCAATAAATATTAAAACTTATTCCGTATAAAATTAATCAATAAAAATTTCTAATTGCATAAGACACCGGTTATCTGCAACGATTCTTTGGATTTCATGAATCAGATATTTCTTTTCATTAAATGAAAAAGGAAAACTTAAAATTATGTAAACATTCTTTTACAATAAATTATGTCTCATCTAGTACTCAAGATCAGATGGATCTTAAAAGTGTGTTACTCCTTCAGGTGATTGGATAATATAAATTTTTCATAATTTTGCAAAAAATGTACTTGGGTAGGGGTACATATTTTTTGACCAATAAAAGATAAACCTACTATTAACCTATTATGATAAATTGAACTTGGAATTTTTTAAGTTACCTAATCCTGAAAGCTAAAGAAAAAGTTCCTTTTCCAAAAAATTCTTAAAATGGTCCTGTATAAAAAATAAACACAGCAGAAAGTCAGTGTTGTATAGTTCCAAGGATCATAAGTACAAAATAGAACGAGAAACTCCGAAACGTATCTGAATTTTCATCCCACTTTGTATTTTATAAAATTTTGACAACAAAACCAAACGGTTCCTTGAAAACTATTCGATTAAAACTCGTTTGCAGTTTGTATTTCGATGTTTTTATGAAATTTATTTAATATCATAAATAAATTACTGTACTCGTAGGTATAAGTATCAGCAATGTACTCGTTCATGCTCGTAATAACATACAAAACGTTTCATAAACTAAACATCTCAAAAATAAAACCGCAGGAGGAAACATATTAAACATATTTAAAAAGTTCTTCACCTACCTTTGAACACAAAGAATTCGTTTTCTCCCCATCGAATTGATGAAAATCACGGGGAAAATCGTTGTCTCACCTCTAACTAACTCCATGCAACCTGCAAACACACATTTTTATTATTAAATATGGTTAACCATAAACAAAAACGGAAAAAAATTATTTTAAAAGATACGACTGCAGTTTTTAGTCACACAGGTAGGGTATATTTTGTGCAAACATTATACACAGTCGAAACACGAATTAATGATACAAAAAACTAATAATTAGTAACAATTAAATCAACCGCTGCAGAATTTAAAACAATTTCAAATATAGCGTTGACAAATTCGAATATCGCGCCCAGCGAGCGGCTCAACTGTGCACATGCGCGGCGCTGGAGGCAAAAATGCCAAGATATACTCGAATTTCAAATCGTGATAACATTTTAATAAAAACAGACCAGCCTAATCTAAATGCCTCAAATCATTCCTCCCAAATTAAACTTTATATTTTATTTACCTTTCGATGCCTCACACACAAGAAAATACAACTTATTTTAATTTAACTTACAAGCACGACTGACAGTGGCTGTGTTAAACAACGGCCGGTGCAACAGCGACCGGTGCAACGCAGTTGCCGGCACAAGCGATGTGCTAACGAATTTTTAACACTGATATTTTTTTAAGGAAAATCATTTGATCTATTCTAAGTATCCTAAAATCTTCTCTGTAATTTGTATTTTAAGTTTATCATACCTTTGAGGCTTCAACAGAAGTTTTTAACACTTATTTTTACATACAAACACCAGCACTCAACCACTCGCTTTGAAAGCACAGCCGAAAGGAACGCCTTTCGATTGTTAACCAATCAGAACACAGTGTAGGAATATTGCTATTATGGTGGTAAATTTAAATGCATTGCTTTGAATTATTTAACTTTTTAAGGGTTTAAACAATAGAAAGAAGTTTAAATATAAAAAGTTGTTCAGTATATAGATTTGCATTTTCCTAAATTTATATTACGTATACAGGGTGTTTGCTTTCCACAGTACAATAAGCAACTTTGTTATTTTAAATGAAAAAATGGAAATTTAGCTTTTAATTTTAAAAATTCCTAGGGGTTGTCAGAATAGTACTAGAGCCTTGGGGGTTGTAGCAAATTAAAGGCCATATTTTCTATCGGTCTGTCAAATATGAAGAAAATCTGGCTTCAAAATTTGAAAATAGAGATTTTTGATATTAAATATCTTTCAATGCTAATGGAATGGTAAACAGAACGCTATTACTACACCAGACATTTACTTTTCTATTGCATGTACATTAAAAGATGATTTAAAACACAGAGATTTACGTAATGAATAATATTGTTTAGTAAATATTTCCTTGATGGGTTTATTTTTCCAATAACATTAGAGTTATAATAATTATAGAGTTGTTATATGCGTCATTTGCACTTTTCACTCTAACTCTAACATTTACAATTCAAATACGATCTAATGATATGGTTTTGAGCAGGTGTCCATCTACCAAGTTAAACTTTAGTGTAGGTTGTATAAGTGCTACTTTATATTTGCAAATCTCAGTTTAAAGATGTTGTAAACAGCAATTTATTTTTGCAGGTCACTCAAGAATGCAACACATGCACGCAAGACGTGAATGCAACAAGAAGCTAATAAAACATCCTGAAAATTTTATAAACATGAAAACTTTTGTAAATTAATTTAAATATCGCGATGTGTTGTGTACGAGCCGGAAATAATTTTTAAAGTGATCGGTAATAACACGAAATGTGGTGGTTATTAATATTTTCCGTGTTCCTTCTAACTTTGTGCAATTTTCCTAATGTAAGTGCAGATGTTTTTGCACAACAACGTGGAAGAAATCGAAAGCCTGTTTTATCCCCTATCACATCATCAAGGGAAAGAAAACCTAACATCGTCCTTATTTTAACAGATGACCAAGATGTTGAACTTGGTTCTTTAAATTTTATGCCGAAAACTTTACGTGCTGTAAGAGACAAAGGTGCTGAGTTCCGTCATGCTTATGTTACAACCCCTATGTGTTGCCCTTCAAGATCATCACTTCTTACTGGAATGTATGTGCACAATCATAATGTTTTTACCAACAACGACAATTGTTCAAGTACTCTTTGGCAAGCTACTCACGAAACCAGATCTTTTGCTACATATCTTTCTAATGCTGGATATAGAACAGGTAGGTTTACAAGTTTTTTCTTTTAAACGATGTTACAGAAAGCTTCTAATACGTTGCACGTTGTAAATAAAATTAAATTCCAACAAATACAACAGCATATAAAAATAAGGAATTACCGAGGAGTACATTACCTAATAAAAGTGGCATTTTACTACTGACATGAGTACCCTTTACAACACGGTTTTTAATCAAACAAACAGGTAGCCTACAAATAATGTAGGTACTACACCATACAGATTTAATCTTCTTAAATTACACCTGGTATATAATTATATTAAATAAAATTATTACCGTGTATATATTAATGACTGACGTATACACTCAACAATACAAACACTCATTGGATATAGACTTCATAAATTTCTTACAAGGAATCTTTGATGTTTAGTTACAATACTCGTAACACTAGAATAAAAAAGAAAGACACCGGAAAATAGGGGCTGAAACAAATTGGTTTGGTCAAGGTCTCGGTATGCGTATCTCTGGTACTGTATTTATTTATTTAAGCTAATTATGATCTGTGATACCAATTACACCCGAACTTAGAAGTTTCCCTAAAGTAAAATCCGAAAATGGGGGATCAAACTATAAAACAACACTAAGTAATTGGTTTGGGGTACAAGTGCACCCTAAGTATTTGGGAAAATGGCAGCCTATGGGATTTTTTCCGTAACATCCACATTAATAAAAAAAATTGAACCTACCTTGGGGAAGCCTGGAAATTTATTTTCGCCTGGTGCGTTCCAAATTTGTAAGTACGGCACTGTGTCTATCCCACATCTTGGCTGGTTTGACAAACGTAATACATACGTTGGTATTTTTGGTGAAAATTCTGTAAAGAAAAATAGAAATTAATTATTAGCAATCATCTTTCACACTCTTGATTAGCAACAAAGCAACTAATTACTGTTTAATAATATTTTAAAAATTACTTTCATGAAAATAAAAAGATTTGAAGTTTATAAGACATATTTCTACGGGAACTTACAAGCAAATCCATCCAACACGACTGTTTGATATTTAATTAGTAATAAATATTGCAAACTGCACATCATTTACGAAATAAATTTGAAGAACGAAGATTTAATAGCAATTAACGTGTACCTAGCTGGGAAATAATGGAAACTCCCCCCCTAAGATATTCCTAAAACACAATAGCACAATCGAGAATAAACCTGTTGGATCTAACACATGTGGCGATTACTCGAGCTTCGGGAAGAAACGACCAATTATTCTTATCAGTTTCACACACATGTTTCTCAGGAATTGTAAAATAGATACATAGAAATAAGTATTAATATGAAATAAAATTAAAAATTATTTTCTTTTTTGGAAATCTATACTCAAGATTTTTGATGATGTTTCAAATTAAATTTAATTTTTTTACGACATTCGTTAAGTCTTAATAAAATAATTCCATGCCTTTTTTAATTTGCAAAATCGATTGAGGGGCCGGCGTAGGTAAGCGGTAAGGTCGTTGGGCATTTCAAATGACCTAAGTTCGAGTCTCATGCCTTTTTCGGAAAAAATTTAGGGGACATGTTCCTTACGGTTGTGTAATAAAGAAAGCAAACTGAGTCTATTTTTTTTTTCATTGACAGTAAAAGATTGTTACTTAACAATTTATTCTTAACATAAAATTGATGTTCTGAAACGAATTTTCGAAGCCAAATAAAGGAATCTGACGAAGGTACATGAAAGTTTACTTTGTGAAATGCATTAGCACTCCAAGGTGTTTGATAGACTTGGAAACTCATTATGAGAAAAAGAAAAATGCCAACCTGCACTTGAACGTGTTCAGGCATTGATATTTGTCTTGAAGTCAAAACCCCTTCATGTACGATCAATAAATCTTTTTAGAATATTGATTATGTACAGAATTATTTGTTTGCACGTTCCTTGAATTAATATTTTACATACTTTTTGGATATGTTATTCTCTATAAGGTTAGTTTTTTTAAACTTGGATCGTAAATATTTTTATTAACACGTTTATTGTTATAAGGATTTTTTAGAAAACTTTAGAAAATTTATTATTGTATGTACGAAATGCATAAGAAGACAAATTTCATGTTAATATGTAAACATTCCCATGCGAATATTTCGGAGAAAACGAGCATTTACGTATTTTAGTAAAACTTCAGGACACGACCCACTTTTTCCTTGTCATTTATCACAGCTCCATATATTATTACATACAGGAATGAAGTCACATTCACAAGAGATTTATCTGTGGAAACCCCCATTATTTTCTTTGTCATCATTTGTGAAAATTTAGATCATTCAGAATTAGAATTTATGATGTCCATCTACTTGTATAAATGTAAAATTAAGCCACCAAAAAAATATTGCACATACACGAGACTTATCCTTTTAAGGGACATTTAACAGAACAACATTTTATTTTAAAACACTTCCTGAAGTTACTAGCCCCTCCATGCCCTGTGGTGGTTTCAGCAGAACGGAGCTCTGGTTTTTGAAAACCCAACTTTGGTTGGTTTCGACAAATATTTAATTAAATTGATTTTTATTTTCCATTTCGTTCAATTCTGATCTTCCAACCCTGACTGTATAAATCAAAATATTGAAAAGTAAAAAAGAGAGAGATTACAACGACATGGTACGCGTATACCCCATCCCATTGAATCATTCAAATAAAAAGAACCTACAAAAGTAATTCCAGATTTCTTGGAAAGCCTCAGGCTAACCGTATTGTTTACCAGTTTTATTTACCGATACCCACCGCAATTTACAGAATCGATAAATCGAACGTGCATCCCCTAACAGATGCCGAAATTTTATTTTTCTATCGTTTGCAATTCTGATACTTTCCTTATCTTTTATATGGATACATGAAAATGACATTTTTTTATCTATGAAACATTTAATTATCTTAGAGAATTGTAACAATTAATTTTTTATAGGAGAAATTCTTGTAGATATAAAGTAAAAATTTTTCAATGGAAAAATCGATTTAAATTCTTATTCCTCATGTAGAAAATTATATAAGGTGTTTTAATCAACCTACATAAAAATTTCAAGTTGAACTAGTACCAAAATGTTAAGGACGAAGGACCTGTCTGTTTATTATTAAATATGGATTCTAGTATTCTAAGATCAGGTGTTAGAAACAGCAATTTTTATTTTAGCAAATTTTCTTATAACCAGAACGTGAACATAAATTCCTTTACAAGAACCTTAGTTTGCACGCTATGGTCAGTTTATGGAAGTGGTTTTCTAAACCGCATCAACTTCCTTGTACGTGCATAAATTGATTTAGTTTCCTATAATACGTAGTTTGTCTGCGACTCTAAAATGAAAATACTAGAGATCGTGGTTTTGTAACTACAGAAAAAAAAATATAATAGAAACATTCGCACACTTCGGAAATTCAAAGGATAAGACATTCCTCTAAGTAAGCAATTTCCGAGCTCAATTGTAATCAGAAATATATTGGACAAACCGGACCCGGGATAAATTCAGATTGTAGTCCAACAACCCCCGCCTTAGGCGGGGTGGTTTCGTATAAATTATTTTAGTTTCAATGAAGCTGAGAACTTTGCTTCTTGAATTATTTCTCAATAATTTAAAGTTGAACTTTATGTCTTGTTCTTTTTTTTCCAATGACTTTAAATAATTAACTTGTCACAGGAATATAACCAGAAGTAAACAACTATTTAATAGGATTATTTGCGTCCACTGTGACAGTGATAAATAACAATATAAAAATTGTGTAACACCGAAGGACAATTCGTTTGTTTTATGTAGGTAAATATAAGACGTGTGCACTGTAGTGATGATAAATAATGTCCCATTCTTTATTTCAAGGCAATTTGAATCCTACAACACCGTTTGTGTTGCTATGCTTATTTCAATTGCCATCCTTTTAAAATTAGATTGAATTTTGGTTCATTGTAAACAACTATTCAAGCGTTGTTAGTACATGAAAAAAAAAAGAATTTTATTAATTTTAATTTCATTCATAGTTCGTTAACTTGTATAGGCGTAATTACTACTTTGTGTTTATTGTTGTTGAATAAATATGCCGCACAACTGTGGGTTGACTGGATTCTTAATAAGGTTTAGTATTTCAGGATGTGTTGGTGTTTGATTTTTATTTTGTTCATCTACGTGGGTGATGGATAATAAAAACATAAGTAGATACTTAAATCCTAGTTTCATAGAAGCTAGACTTTCTTGTTTTCTCAATGAACACGTTTTCATTCATCTCCTTGAATTTTACTTAAGACGAACTTGTTCTTTTACCGCCAATTGCTCTTGAGAACCAAGTCAGGAAAACTTATTTTCACTCGAGGGAACTGCGTTGTTAGCGAGCAACTGCATGGACACCGATCACAGATTCTTCCGTGGAGATACATTATTTGACTGTGCTGCATTATTTGCAGAACCAATATTGTAACCGAAGGTTCATTTTCAATAAATGTTTGTGTGGTATAATTATACGAAAGTGGAATAGAAATCAACTTAGATATCATCAAGTCAGTAAATTGTCTATGAGTTACATCAATTCTAATTTATTCATATCCCATCAATAAAATTTGAAACCCACTCATTGTTGGTGTGTTTTTATGATAGGACGTGACAATCGTAAGTGGTTATTTCCAACCCGTAAAAGGACGGTACTTGTCCTACACTGTTATTATGCGTAGGTCTGATTGTGAGTAATGTTAATAACATCTACTCTCCCTTATTATTCACTAATTTAGTACAGTGCTATTACGATAAGGGCACCGTTTATCTTCCTATTATATTTTATAATACCTCTTATTTCACAGACGTAAGATAAAATTACATGTTATGTAATAAATCATAGGAACAAATCTAAAAATATCGCGTAAAAGTTGGATATGTCTCTATGGGGTGGGGGTTCATGAAGTCGGTATCTAACTTCCCTGTTCTGAACCCAAAACGTTTCATTCGTAATTTTAAACAACACAAACTTGTTTTAATTAATGATTAATTTTTTTAACTGTTCAAATTCTTAGAAATTCGTTAAAAGTCTTGTTTTATCCCACACACACTCCATAAAATCTGTTATATTTCAAAATTCCTTTTCTGCTTCATATTAAACGTTTCTAACTGTATATTTTACAAATATGCTTGTAGAACCATGTAGGACTTAACTAGTCTAGTTTTCAATCTACTATGTAAAGGTGCGTTTAGACTTGAACAGCAACGCACGCGCATGGTGTGAGCGTGCGCGCACGGCCTGAGCGTGCACGCACAGTGTATATTTTACCATGCGTTAAAATCCGACACACAGCGCATGGCTTTGAGTTCGCAAGTGCTCCCGCTGTGCGTCAGAATTTAATATTAAAAGAATCAGCAAGTAAACAGTGCTAAAATGAATTCTGTTCAAACTGACAGTGCAGCATTTATAGTTTTGTATTCATTAATTAAAAAAGAAGAGATATTATTAAAGAAAAATAGGTTTTGATATATTTTTTCCCAACAATCAAGTTTTTTATATTTTGAAAAATATTCGGGATATTTGGGATTCCACAACTTTCTGTACTCCTTTATTAATTGGAGGCAATTAGCGCTGCTCCACTCCATTTATAAGTAATAATAAAAACAAGTAATACAATAAATATCAACGCACGGAGTGAGCATCTACAACTAACTGAATGGACGTTCGAACTGACGCACAGGTTTCCTTTGAGCACCGTCAAAATACCGACAGCAATCGGCTCGCGTTCGCGACCATGCGTCAGTAAGTTGAGCGGTCGCGCATGCTAACGCATGCTCACGCACGCTAACGCACAGACGTTTACACTTGAGCATACGTCAAGGCTCAGCCCGTGCGCGTGCGTTCGCGTGCGTTGCTGTTCAAGTCTAAACGCGCCTTAAGGTAGAAGGAATATTTTTCAAATTAAATCCTGCCTGAAATGGTTTCAAAACTGACACTGTTATTAAATATTTTCCAAGTTAGGATCTATCGATCATTATGGCAAATCTATTTTAAAAAAGCGTTTTAATTGGTGTTTGTTTTGGGTCTTTCTATTATAAACCAGACTCGTTTACTTCTTTCTAGTCCTGTTTTTCCTTCCTTGCTGACTGAAGGATTATGTTTTTTTCTTTAATTAACTTTACTAGTTGTGGTTGTGTCTACCTATCCTGTTAAGTACTAGCAACATTCTGCAGGATAACCACAATTCGAATGACTGGACTCGTTGTTCGGTGTCCTTTTTTGTAGTCCAGGTTTCACAGCATACAACGGCGTAGACCTTATATAGTATTGTAATTAATACTCGTATACATTTATAGCTTCAGATTAGGCACATAGCAGGATATTTCTTATTTTAAATCCCTATAAACTAGATTGTCATGAAGAACTGTTTAACAAAGAATTTAGATGAGTAGGACTTGAAAAAAAGTCCCAATAATTTAAAATTTCTGGAATTATAATTGTAATGTAAATACTTTTTAGTGTGTAATTGACAGTTACGGAAACATGTTTGTTATTGTTGCGTTGCGTTCTGAACTTACTGTAATATTTATGTAGAAGTAAATAATGCAAAAAAATAACGCTAAGGAATTATTACCTGTTATTAAATCTATTTAAAACAATCAATATTCAAACGATGATAAATAAACAAATCGTGCATACCGCCGTGTACGTCTATTTTAACAACCAGAAGTTGGCTGCAACATCAAAGTGTCATAAAATTACCACAACTGCTGTACTAAGAAATTTAACTACAAAAGCTTTACTGCACTTACTCTATTAGTGTAATTTGATTCGCTTGAAATTATTAAAAAGTTGTAAAAGCAATCAAGAGAGTAGAAAGCAAGTTTTCTTAAGCAAACTGTAATTACAACTCCTACTTTCATGAACTACTTTGTAAACTTGAAGAAGTAATCATTTGAATATGAAAATGCATATTTGCGTTCTTTTCATAAATATTACGTTTCTAAGGCCCAACTGCACCGGTTACACTTAAATAATAAGCGTGGCTTAAAAAATCAATTGCCATGGACACAATTCTTGTAACAATTTGTATCCATGGGAATTAATCTTTTAAGCGACGCTTATATTTAAGTGTAACCGGTGCAATTGGGGCTAAGTTTGTGTTGTTGTTATACAGTGTGTCCACGGATTGAGTGCATATAAGGTGTAAATGACAATTTTTTTTAGAGTTGAATCTTCATGTTCTGAGGATCGCTCCTGCTTAGTCTCAAACTAAGATATTGAAAAAATGAGCCAAATCAATTAATATACAGGGTGTTTTTTAGGCCGAAATCTAAAAAATAGTCAAGAGTAAACTGTCTTTATTTTAGCAGATATAACAAAAATGTATTAGAAAAAGTTGTTTAGAATTAAAAGCTATTGAAGATTTTCAATTTTCATACAAATCAGCCTACTTTGATTTTTTTCATCAACATGAGATTTTTTATTTGTGGTTTTGATGACCCATGCATGAAGAGTAATTAAACAAAGTACTTGAAAAACAAATAATTATTTATTAAAAAAATATTAAACCTTATTTGTTACAAACATGAGTTCAAAAGTATTGGATTAGATGAAAAAAACAAAGTAGGCTGATTTGTATAAAAGTTGAAAATCTTCAATAACTTTTAATTCTAAACAACTTTTTCTAATACATTTTTGTTATATCTGCTAAAATAAAGACAGTTTACTCTTGACTAATTTTTAGATTTCGGCCAAAAAAACACCCTGTATATTAATTGATTTGGCTCATTTATTCAATATCTTATTTTGAGACTAAGCAGGAGCGATCCTCAGAACATGAAGATCCAACTCTAAAAAAATTGTCATTTACACCTTATATGCACTCAATCCGTGGACACACTGTATATTTACATAAAATACCAATTAAACGGTCTTTATAACGGCGACACTTTAAATTTGATTCCACATACTGTATGCGGGTTAAAATTAATTCAATCCAATTTCCCAATTAACCGTTTCTTCTATTACCGTTGTTTACCAGATCGCTGTTATAGTAAAAATAAAAATCCTTTCAATTTATCTTTAGATACAAATTCCGATTTTCTCAGTTTTCATTTAATAAGTCAAGATAAATCTATTCAGACAGATACCAGCCTGGGAAATAAATACAGTTACCTACAGTACAAATTCCTTCGTAATTAGTATCTAGGTCTCAAAAGATACTTTGATAGATAAACTAAGATTATGTACCTAGTGAAAATTTTACTACTAAAGTCTGGAGAATATTTTCAGGGTAACCGCGGGTTAGTTAACTGTGACCCGACACAATATTAACAGATCAATAAACATTCAGGTTCAAATCTCTCTTTTGACCTATAGGTTGCAGTACTCAATGAAGAAAAGATTTAAATACTAAGAATCGTTTAAGTAACCGAAATGCAGTTTAAATGAATGTTTACGGTTTTCAGAAAATAATAAGAGACGAATTCAGACTCGATCTACATAATCGAATAATAAACTAAAAAATCTATTCATAATGAGTTTATAATATAATAAAGTGGTGTAACTTACTAGAAAATTAATTTTTCTGGTTGTTTAATTTATTAGTAATTATTCTTTGTTACCCAGAGAGTTTTGTAATTAGAATAAATTAGAATAGGCAATTTTCAATACCTATTTTGTAAACTGATCGGTTTAAGTTTGTGTTATATAAAGCTTTCAACAACAAATACAATTAATAAAATATAAGCAAATAAAACAACCTGTCAAATAATTGATTAAACGCTTGATTGATTGGCTGAATAGTCGATTAGTTAAATATTTTATCGATGAAGTTATAAACCATTGATTAATCGAATTACTACGTAGTTACTGGAGAAAATATGTTTGCAAACACATCCCAATAAATATTACCAATGTATAGGTACAACAACAATAATAATAATCACCTACTATCATCTTCCTACTATGTGTTATTCAAGCTGAACTAATGTCCAAGAGTCCAAATGGATTGGTTAATTATTTTCGCTTCATTAATTGCTTTAATCTATTTCTCGCAAGATAAAAATCTTGTCAATCTTTTTATTTCCTAGGAAGTGCTTAATCACGATTATTAGCATGTTAAACGCCAACAAATTATTATTTAGACAGTAATTTGACATTGATCATAATCCAGAATAATAAATCTAAAACTGGTCATGAGCTCAATAACTTTCAGAAAAAGCTCATGCATTATGCTGCTTCATAGAAGTAAACTCGTAAAATTGTTGCAAACAGTACATAATTTATACAAGAATGAGAATGACGTGTAATAAATTTAATGGTAAATCCTGATGATCGACGTACATTAGATTAATAGCTAAGGAGGAAAAATGAAGGACAGTCGCCCCCAAACACTCGCCTTAGGGGATTATTTCCTTCGGCCTATATCTTCAGACCTGACCACTCAGAATTTTGTCCAAATTTCCAATCCATTTTGCGATAATCTCGAAAAAATTCAAACGTGTTATAAAAAAAATTAGTTAACTCGAATTTCCATTGAACAAGATTTTTCATGAGTTTGAAATCTAAACAACAAAAGTCAGATACTATACAATTTTTAATTCTTCTGGGAGCTACGAAACTTAACTACTGGGACGGAGCACTCGTATATCAACACCTTGTATTTCCCTTAGGAAGACTTTCCATATTACAAACGATCTTTTTAAGAATTTCCCCAAGTACCTATAGCTTGTTTAAATTGTTCTCTATAGTCAACTAATAAACTAAAAGTAATTGTCAAAAGAAGGAGGTTGAAACAAGATTAACTTTAATTTGAAAATTAAAGATGTCTGCAGATGAGTCTTAAGACTCCTTGATAAACATCCCCTAATTGAATTTAAACTTACAATAGGTACTTAGGGTAGTTAGAGATATGACCATACATGAACCCACTAGAAATAATAGAGCTAATTATTTGTGCCCCAGTCACGATATTAAACTGAACGGTGGGCGGCTGTGGGTGACTTCCGTGGTCCCCGGGCCTAAGTCCCACGTGCTCGGTCAAAACACGTGCCCTGACCGTCTGCTAGCAAGGAGGATGATAAATGTTTTCATTGTTAAGCTTATTACATATGTGTTATTATTGCAGATTGTGCAGCCAACTCTTAATGCGACTCTTAAGCGTTGCACATTGTTGATCGTTGACCCTACGCGTTTTAAGTTTAACCTTTTCGCGTTTGAGAAAGATATTAATAACATCAAAAACCAGTTATGTAAAGATATTACTGCATAGACACACCTGCCCTATTTACTTCAAGTACGTTGTACATGTTTGTGTTTAAAATATTTCTTGCAAATGGCATTTTGACCTGTGCGAAAAAGACAGCAAACCAGGATTGATTTTTTTTTGCTTAAAAATCCGTATATTAAGCAGACCCCACAATGCACAAAACTGGTTACGTCGTCGTGCGTTTTTTTACTTGTTCGCCAAATAAAATATTTCTTGTATGTCGCCATGCATCAACCAGAGTTGGACTTCAACTCGCCTTTACCAGAGCTAAAACTTGCTTCTCTGTAATGGCTTAGATACGTCCTTGAAAGAGCAAGGTGTATATGCAGTAAATCTTTGTTTATTTCTAGTGTAAAGGATTTGCATTAGCATTCAAATAGACATTGTAGCCTTAAATCCCATCAGAAGGTCTTTTTCAAAAGCAAATTTGAAAGTAACTCAAGAGGAATAGAAAACACATAAAAAAATATTGACGTAGAATAAAGAATCTTGAGATGTTCGCGAAAAGGTCTGAAAAGACGTCTGGTAGGTCACACAGTCTCCGAAAAGTTTTGGAGAAGTGCAGGTAGTCTTGGAGAAGTCTGCAGAGTTTCTGGGAAGAGTTTGGGGAATCTAGAAAGCGTCTGGGAAGTCCGGCAGTCTCTGAAAAGTTTTGGAGACGTTTGCAGAACTTCTGGGAAGAGTTTAGAAGACATCTGGGAAGTTGGGCAATCTCTGAAAAATTTTGAAAAGTCAAGGTAGTCTTGGAGAAGTCTGCAGAGTTTCTGGGAAGAGTTTGGGGAATCTAGGAAGCGTCTGAGATGTCAGGGACTGACTGAACTTCTGGGAAAAGTTTAGAAGACGTCTGGGAAGTCGGGCAAGCTCTGAAAAATTTGGAGAAATCCAAGTAGTGTCCGAGAAGCCTGCAGAGTTTCTAGGAAGAGTTTGGGGAATCATGGAAGCGCCTGGGAAGTCCGGCAGTCGCTGAAAAGTTTTAGAGAAGTTCGCGGAAGAGTTTAGGAGACATCTGAGAAGTCGGACAATCGCTGAAAAATTTGGAGAAGTCCAGGTAGTGCCCGAGAAGCCTGCAGAGTTTCTAGGAAGAGCTTGGGGAATCTAGGCAGCGTCTGGGAAGTCCGGCGGTCTCTGAAAAGTTTTGAAGAATTTTCAGAAAAGAGTTTAGGAGACCTCTGAAAAATTTGGAGAAGTGTGGGGAATCTAGGAAGCGTCTGGGAAGTCAGGCAGCATCTGAAAAGTTTTTTGAAGAACTCTAGGTGGTCTCGAAGAAATCTGGAAAGCGTTTGGGGAGACTACGAGGTGTCTGGGAAATCTTGGGAAAGTCGGAGGAACTCTAGGTTGTTCCGGAGTAGTCTGAGAGGCTGCTCAAAAGACTTGGGGAAGCCTAAAGAAATCTGTGTTGTCTCGGGGAAGTCTGTGTAGTCTTTCCATTGAGTAGTTTGGTGTATATAATTTTTTTGCGTGGTTTACCCCTCATCAAAGGAACGTCGCCAATGAACAGTAGGTTAGTTGCTAAATAAAGTCTTGCAGGATACTTTCCGGTGAAAGGGGGGTGTTTTATTGTTTTGCTATTGCGCGCTAAATTCTATTTTAGAAAGATGTAGTTAATTGATGAATTTAATTTAAATGTAAATAAAGTTTGTTTGTCTGAATTCGCCGCCCGTATGGCTCCTGTATTTTGACAAGAAAATATAGAATACGGCCCAGGTATGATTATAAGGTATGTTAATCTTTCTAAGAAAATACTTTATAGCGATAATTATAGCTACATCCAAACCGTTTGCCATTTCGGCAAACCTTTTTTGATCGTCACGGCTTAGCTTAGAGAGAACAAGTCGCGATTTGGTTTATTTTTAGCTTATAATAAAACAACCTACCTACACTAATTAATGTACTGCTACAGAATAGTTTTTCAAAGCTTGCACTTATTTTAGCATAGAAAATGTTTCGAAGTAAAAGGAATTTAGTTCTATACAAGAATTAATGCAGGTATTCAAAATAAACCAAAAGGCGTAGCAATTACGGATGCGTCCATTAGAATTTATAAAAAAATTGTACACATTACATAACGTAACAGATTAATGAATCCATAAATAACTACATAGGTTCTATTTCTGTAAATAAATGTATCCTGAATTAAACGAGACTAGCAAAAAGCAAACTCGTCTGGAACTTCATTTAAATGCTTTGATTAATCGATTTTACTAATAAAACGTGTGCGAATTTACTGGCTCGTTTATTCTGTTTGATTTTATCGTTTAATTGTTCACTCTTACATGCTCTACAAGAAATTACATACGAGATTTATTATTCCCTACAAGACTTTCTTAAGTTCTTGCCACCTTTGAAATACAGAGACGCAGTACCGTCTTTAAATATCTCCAGGAATTCACAAAACATTTTGCTTTAAATAAAAATTAATGCAAATTATTACGAGACAGTAAAACAGAAAACTTAGCCTCACGTTGGGCGCCAACATTTTGATTTATTATAAAGAATTTTCTTAAAATAATAATTATTTAATTATTGTTGCATCAAAAGTTTCATCGACCCTAAAATTTACCCCAGGGGATTTTTAAATCTATCTGGAGGGTAGGTTTCCAAATTGTTAAGTACGGTACTGTACAGAGAGTACTGACTTTTATTTAACATACTGTAACATCGTTTAAAAACCAACAGCTGGACATAATGTATACAACATATTATAATTATCTGCATTCTTTGCAGGATACTTTGGCAAGTATTTAAACAAATATAACGGATCGTACATTCCACCAGGTTGGAGAGAATGGGGTGGGTTAATCATGAACTCCAAGTATTACAACTATTCCATCAATATGAACGGGAAAAAAATCAAGCATGGATTCGATTATCAAAAGGTAAGTTTGTTAGTCATGTCAATTTTTTTAAGTTATTTTGAATACTTTGTTGTTGTTGTGCAAGTGTCGTTTGAATGGTTATTGATTGAAAGCATAGTTAGTAATTTGTTTTATAATTTCTATTCACCTGTGACTGTGGCATTGACTAATGCTGCGGATATGATTTATTAAAGCTTTGTACTGGGGCTCGAACTGTCAAAAGTATTTTAATGCATTTTGTATAACCAAATCAAATTTTGCAGCTTTGTTAACATTTTCGCATAATAATTTTTCTCATGAACTGTTTTACAGATATCTGGAAAGGATAGCAATAGAATACGAATTAGTTTATAATATTTTTCTGGTTTTGAGATTCTATAATAAAATAAAAAGAATCACAAAGCTTCTGTATTGTGACAATCAATAAAAGGGCTTTAAAGTTTGTGTTTGAAAGTTTTTAGACAAAACTTTTAAGCAAGGGATTACCTTCCACTAAATGTGTTTGCAAAACGAAGTTGAAAACAACAACAAAGTTAGGAGTTTCGAGTTCCAGAAACTTTTTGAGTGGATGGGGGATTTTATCGGAATTTTATTCTAATTACAATTAAAAAATTAAATCAGTTTTTAGATTCAATTATAAAATCTGCAAAAACTGAGAGTTTTATAATTTCTCTCTTTAATCAATCCTGATACAGATTCTCCGTTTTCCTGATCTGTCATCGCGCAACAAGTAAAAGCTTTTAGCTCTAATTACGTTTTCTGTTAAATCAAAAATAAAATCTTTTTTTTATATAAATGTTACAGTACTCGTATCATGGAAAGAGGAAAGTTATCAATTTTTATTGATTCAACTGGTTGGAAATTTTGTTTGCAGGAAAATAACTAGTAGGAAGGTTCGGATAGTTAGTTTAAAAATATCCAAGAGAGTTATTTCAGTTATCTCTGAAATCCTAATTATCGAAAAGTTAAATTGATTTTATACATCTCGCGCCTAGAGCAACATAATCCAATAGATTAATTTAAAGATAAAAGCACTTCCCGTCTTG
Source organism: Hemicrepidius hirtus (assembly GCA_963082805.1). NCBI lineage: Eukaryota > Metazoa > Arthropoda > Insecta > Coleoptera > Elateridae > Hemicrepidius > Hemicrepidius hirtus. The sequence goes on from OY720164.1 coordinate 1,445,367, forward strand.
TTCGACTCGAACCAGCAAGCAGTTCATAATTACTTTCTTTTTAAATTAATTTTATAACAAGTTCAACTAATTCTTAGAATGTAATTGAAGTGACTAAACAAAATGGGTTGCTGCAATAAATGGGAATTGTTGCAACTCCTATATGGTTTTGTAGTTTTTCTGTTGAAGTGAAACTGCAGATCACGCTTAGCAATTATCGCCATCTTGCCTATAAATTTTCCATCCGTTGGTGTACAAAACGTGCGATCTTCTGCGGATAACATACTAATCAAAGTGTTTCATGATGAATGCCGACCCGTCAATCATGTATCGGTAACTATTAATAAGCAACTTTAATCATCAAACCTTAAATGGAAAATCTTCTTAGGGTATTCGTTGACACCATGATCAACATATATATTAAATGATACTACAATGGTACCTACAACAATGTGTTACATTTTGAATGGATGCTACACGTCATTCGTAGGTGCTTAGTCTGACGGTTCCCAGGCCCAAACTATTAACCTTAGACAAATATTTCCCCAGAATTTCTTGTAGGAAATTTCATTTTCTACAACTTTGCTCTTCTATTATTTTGCGCTATCTTGCGCGGATTTCGCCATGTTTCCATTTAAAGCGAGTACGAGCTACCTCGTCTTAGTATTAATTAAAGAGTACGCGCATGTGTTTACTCTGACGGTTCCCAGGCCCAAACTATTAACCTTAGACAAATGTTTTCCCGGAGTTTCTTGTAGGAAATTTCATTTTCTACAATTTTGGTCTTATATTATTTTGCGCTATCTTGGTACTGTCGTGAGCAAGCTGGTCTTAGAACTAAATAAACGCGCGTATGTGTTCGGTCTGACGGTTCCCAGGCCTAAACTATTAACCTTAGACAAATGTTTTCAGAACTGATGAGTTAAGAATCCAACGAACAGGAAAAAGTAAACAATCACAAAGGAATCGGGTCGTATTCGAGGACGATATCACAAAAAAGTTTTGCACGTTGTAATTTAATGAAAACTTTTTCCCTGATATTTTATTTCAAATTATATTTTGAATGTTTCGATGAGGCAGTTGTACGTAGATGGAATATTTTACAACGCTTGCTGAAGTTAGACAGGATATTAATATTTTATTTTACGAGTATGTAGTTGTGCAAGTTTTTAGTAGTAGGAGGGCCGACGTATGTGCCTTTCAAAACTTTTATTATTGGTCCATCAAAATGATTTATTCCCAATAAAAGTTTCTTCATTATATTTTAAAAGTTGCATATTTTTAGACTGAATTAAAAACTGAAATGTTAAAGTTAGCGCACTGAGAAATAATACCTACGTGTTGTTCTTTTTGGATGGATTGTTATAAGATATACCTACCTACTTATGCATATTTTTTAATTTCTATATTCAGTTCAGGAGTCGACGCAAGAATTTGATAATATGGCTGTGTTGGTATGTAATATAAGGCATTATGTATGCATTTATAGTATGTAGACCACCATGCCTTCGCGTATAAGGTGTATACGCATAAGGACTTTTATTAAAAATGATTTAACATTTTTGGATGGCCCTAATCTTTTGGGCTCCTGCTCTAGAATAGTTTCCTGAAGGTTTTAGTGGATATTTGCTGACTCCATTATGAATCGTTTTGTTTCTTAATCCTTGCCAGTAAATACTTGCATCCTGGTATTATCCTTGCAGACCGGAAAAATTCTACAACTGGTACGTAACTTGCAATTTGGAATTAAAAGAGTTGTCAAAGAAAGACGGATTCGCACGCACGTCTAAAACGAAGGAAAATATAATTTGGGATTGGGACCGAGTACATTTATTTTAATCTAAACTTTCAATAAATAAATTGTATATTTTATTGATTTAACCATTTGTCTGCTACCATGACCTACTTGTTTTTTTTATTATTTGTATATAACGCAAAAGGACTAAGCTATAAAGGAATTATTTATTTGATGTACATGACAGCACATTTAATATAAAAAAAAATATCCAAAACCACAGATTGTCAATCAAGATTTTATTTCTTTCAGGATTACTATTCGGATTTGATAGCAAACGACTCGATTGCATTCCTAAGACAATCCAAGAAAAACAGCGCGCACAAGCCTGTCATGTTAACTATGTCTTTCCCGGCGCCCCATGGACCAGAAGATTCTGCTCCCCAGTATTCGCATCTATTTTTCAACGTCACTACTCATCAGTAAGTATCTATTTATAGAATCCATTCACTACGATATACTACGACATATACATTCAACTGATTTGAATATATTGATTTTTTTTAAGCAATGCGGTTTTAAACAGCGACTTTATCAGTGGCGTGCAATGGGATTGAATGTCTTTTTTAGAAAATTCCTTCAAATTGGTTTTTGTAAAATTTTACATTTTTTATGGTTGAGTTCCTGCGATGGCCATGCTAAAGGACTAATAAATAATACATTTATTTTTACACAGGGATTTGCGTAACATATGAGCTCGCTACTTAATTGTGTTATTATTCTCCCGGGAATGGTCAAGTTTTATATTTATTGCCTACATACAGAGCCATTGAAATTGTATCCCTAATAATTTCAAGGAATGAGATACATATTTCAGAGTCCGCAGGTTTTGCCCTCACCCTCAAATCATGATTTAGTAAACGCACCTAGGCATATTTCATTGTTATTGGAAAAAAATGATACATTTCTGCTTCTTCGGTGTTATTAATTAAACTTTTCAGTTGTGTGAGTTTGATTTTGATCTGCGCGAACCGCACGAATTTTTTACAAACACCAAAATACATAATTTAAAAAAAAAAGGCTTGACAGTGTTAGGAATTCGTGTACATTCTGAAAAGCACTTAAGAATCTAAAAATTCAACCTGGATTTATGTAAAAGCGGTAAATATTAATTTGGTTTGGAACATAAAATAGCTTTCTCTTCCATTACTTAGCTTTCACTCTCCTGATTCTTGAAGAGCCTTTTTATTGATAATTGTTTGCAGATAGTAACAAGTAATGTGCTTGTATTGGGAATTTAATGTTTAAGATTAGTTAGAAACAATAGGATTGCCTATAATTCAATAATAATTACTTTCTAAGCATACACAAGCTTTAATTCTAGAACCTCTTTATTAATTTGGATATTATTATTTTTTTATTTCAACTGGAAGTAGGTACCGGGAAAAACGTGTCCAATATAAATTTTCTAAGTTTGTGACGTTCCTACTTTTGATTATAATCGACAATCGTGGTTGCCAGCAATTCCATTATCAATGATAAACGAATCTGTAGGATAGAAATGTGTTCGGAGTAGGTAATCGAAATTGAAAACGAAAAACACATTTTTTATGCTTGAGAAGCAACCAACGTAGAAAATAGAATGCGGGCATACCATCAGATTTGATGAGCTTTTCCGCATTATAAATGTCTAATATCACAAAGCATCATTTTTTTTTATTAAAATATCACATTCCAAAGCAATGAATGAATTTTTAATAAAAGCGGTGTACTAAAGGTGGAAAATACGCCAGGATTCAGCGAAAATATACGAAGAACGTTTAAAACAGGCGGTACGTTCGTAGGTGCTGCAAAGTTGCAGAACCATCAAGGAAGGAAATCTTTCTAAGTTTATCAACCTAAGAAATTGTTTTTCCAACTCGCAGGTCTTTGATAATATTATTTTGTATTTAGTAAATACGGTGCTACTGTTTCTGTTTGATGTTTTTTTATACATCAACATTTTAATTGAAAATGATTGATCGCGAGGTCGTTGATGAGGTTTTTAGCACCTGGGATAAAACGTTTTGACGTTCCACAAATACCACTGTCATTCTATAATTATTAAGCTTTAATTAACAGAGGATTTAATTTATTTTAGCGATGACGTATAAGTAGTATAACATTTTTTTTTATAAAATCGTTTGTTGTACCTCAAAAATAAAACGCTTAAATAGATCCTTATCACGTTTTACCGACGAAATATTTAGTTCTGGTTTAGAACAACCTTGCTCTTTTACCGCCAACTGTTCTTGATAATTTTAATATTACGTTAGTTTTCTAAATGTTTTAAGAATCACCCTCGCATAAGTTGCACAATCGCAATGTGATATAATAGAGTCTTATTTTTGGTGGTTCTGCAGTTTTGCAGCTCTTACGTACGAACAGGCCTTTGATAGTGCAATTAATTTCCTATTTCTTTCGAAATACTTTGTTTTTCTATTTAAATTAATAAGAAAAATTAGGTTTGATTTAATAATCGTAGGTATATAATTATTATATCTCGTACCAAAAAGTAGTGTTGTTTCTTTGTATGAAACATCCACTACATGTTATAAACCATAATGATCAATCACATAAATCAAAATCAATGGTTTTGAGCTGATTAAACTTAAATTAATGGTAATTGTTTTGGAATTTTTTTAAAGATCAGTGACGTGCGCTGGGGACTAATGGCTAAAAGATTACGCCGTATGCGTTCGTAATGCTCTGAATTATTATGAGAAAAATGTTTATTTTCTAACAATTTGAAAGGTAGCAATGCTTCCTTTGTCATTAAAAAACATTATTCCACTTTTCAAGATTAATATTAGCTAGTTTTTTGGTACTATAATTAATAAGTCATCAGAATAATTTAGTTGGTACCTTGTGGAACAAATCAGGGAACTTTTGAATTAATTATGATGGCAAAATTCCAAATAATAAATTCAAGATACTTCAACAGAACCGCTGGAAGCTGTTAGAGTAGAAAATCTTGTTGGTTATGACGAGTCAATTCGCGATACAGATACTTATTATATCTTGGATATCAAGTCTAGACGCGGTCTGGTTAGATAATAAAGCTCGTAAACAAATCGTTCGAGTTAATGGTTGCCTGTCTGACCATGTCGCGCCAAAGAATTTATGCTTTATTGATTAGTTGTAAGATTTTTTAGTTCTTGCCGCACTCTTGGTGAGGTGTAATTTTCTTCTCTCTTAAAAATTTTATAGGTTCATTCATACTTTAGGTCATCTAAGAATGTAGCGCGCCTTGATACATCTTTTATAAACTCCATTTCCAAAGATTGTGTCATCCGACAGACGACACTTCAACTTTTCATTGACATTCTAAAGCCGCTCCGAGAGAAAGCTTTTTAGATAAAAGCTGCGCTTTGTATGTACGGTTTTGCTTCCCAAGAACGAAAAGTCTTAACTTTTCAGATAATACTGAGTATTAAACATAAATGGAATCGACAAGTTTTGAATAACGCAATGCGGAGTTATTCCTTATAAATTTCTTTTTTTTTAAGATAAAAGGATTTTTTATTATTTCCTGTTCAAACTTTGTCCATTTCCATCTAGATCAAGATATAAGAAAGTTTTTAAAGAGATTTTTTTTCCCGTTTTTATATGAAATACGTGCCCCTAAATTTAAGTAGAAAGGGTAAGAAATAATAATTATCAAACTAGTTCTTGTAGAGTAACGCCCCCATGAGAAAACCAATGAAAATATTTTTCAAACACATTATATATTCTTAATTAAAAAAAAAAATTTGATCAATTTGTTCGTGGAAACTCCCATTTTTCTTCAATTCTCACGAAAATTTCAAATGGAACTGTACGTCTATTTTACTATAAACGTAAAGAGGATAGAAAAACAAAGAGAATGTAAAAAATCGGAAGTCTCTAGCATCGATATAATAAAATGTGATAACGAAACATTTTTCTGAATAAAGAGTCGTGGCTTGCTTGATTTAATTTTTTGAAGGATCTGATTCAAAATTTCTTGGATAGTCTTGCATTTCATGGAATCACTTAAAGCGAGGTTCTGGAATATAATTCAGACGTTCATGAAACTGCAATGCAACTTATCTTGGTTGACATTGGATTTAAATCACTTTGTGAAGGGCTGAGACATCGCTTTTGAAATTTCTTAGTCTTTCCTTGAATTATTCTAATATTTTCTCGGTACTTCTATGCTTTTAGTTTGATAACAGGAGGCAGAGGATTTGTATACAAAATATGCCGTTAAAACTCGCAATCTATGAATTTAAAATATTTCTCTAATTATTTTAAATTGATCAGCAGCTGTACACCACCTACAGTTTTTCATGTTAGCAACACGAAGACATAACTAAATATTCTAACTTATTCTTCCGGATAAATACATTTATAAATCTTCGATGGTAAATCTTAAGACAAACAGCTGTATAGGTATAATAAATGGGCGTCAAATAGCAGATTATATCAAAATTTATTGGCAAAACAGTAAACACCAACAGTTTTTTTTTATAGCTATCAACACAGCTATCTATAGCTTTACTCATGCATGCACGATTTATTTTTTTATAAATAAATCATGGGAAATGGAAAATTCCCAGGTAGAAAAAAATATACACTTTAAAAAAATGCAGTTGTACCGCTGTGTTGATCTCTTAAAAAGGAATTTAGTTTCTCGCACATAAGCGGACAATAATAATTAATCATTTTACCTACACTTATTTGAGTAAAAATCTGTTTACTAATTATAAGACAGTAGTCGGTTATGTATTGAGTGCATAAATATAGCCATAAGGCGTAAAGTTAATATTTTATGTAAACCAGCAACGCTAAATGGTGAAAGCGTTATGCTAATTGAGAACACAAAGAAGGTTTTAATTAAAATATGCCGCACTGTAAATTAAGCAAATATTAGTATACTTTATATAAAATTAAACATGCAAATGGCGTGATCCAATAATAGACCATTTTTAGAATTGCAATAATTAAATAAATTTTTGAATAAATTATTAACAAGCAGGCGGGGAATATTTCGCGAAATCTAATTAATTTTAAACACGTATTCTTGACTTTTTTAAAGCATAATACGAAACTATGTCAAGTGGTTATGTAAAACCCAAGAACTTAATTATCTCGGTACCTACTTGTCCAGCTGACAGCCTGCTTTCAAAAGTAAGTTTACTGCTATCAAGTTGCCAGTCGACTGAAGCTATTTTATGACTTTAATTTTCATAGGATATGAGATGACATTCTGTACATCCTCCTATAATAAATGTAAAAGGATACAAGGATGGTTAATTCAGTTAAATGTGTGAGAAAGTCTGCGGGAACAACGAATATTCTCAAGAAGAAATTTTCCATCCGTTTTGTTAAAATGCAACCGACTAAATGCAGCAAGGCATACCTTTTAAGGATTACTGACTAAAATAAAGACATAAGATAGAAAAGTTTGTGCTACTTTTTCGGCTTAGCGAACTAGTCCTGATTGTATCACGGTACAAAATGATTTTTATGTTTAAACACGTTTGAAAATTGCGAAATGTAAAATTTATTTAAGTCCGCGAAATGTCACATTACAGTCCAAGGCGTGTATCGCTGGAATTTTCCTCTACAGTAACAGATTTCTAACAGTACGCAAAAAGATAGAATGTTCCTGTCTCAAAAGGGAAACAAAATCAAATAAACTCGTGAAAGACGAACGATGTCAAACGTTATCAGGGTTACCACATTTTCCTCTTTTAAGACCGGGATATTACGTGCCTCACATCCTTGATCTAACATACTAAAAAATTTATTTTGTATTTCGGGTTTTCGAGGAAATAAACGAAATACTTTTAGATGTCAGAAGGGTAATCCAAAAATATCTATTGCCAAATCATATGGCACAAAAAAAATCATGAAAATATTGCAAATTACACCGAATTATAGCCTTTAGTTTCTTCCGTCTTTGGAATTGTAAAGAAAAGAAAGATAGGTCCTTCTGATAATTCAAGCCCTGATTAATCCTTTAATTTCAGTACTCCATCTTATGATTATGCCCCAAACCCTGATAAGCAATGGATTTTACAAGTGACAAAGAAAATGCAACCAATACATAAACAATTCACTGATTTGTTAATGACCAAACGTCTACAAACTTTACAGTCAGTAGACGCTGCTGTTGAAAAAGTTGTTGAAGAGTTGGAAGCTCTTGGAGAACTACATAATACCTACATTGTGTATACTTCTGATCACGGCTATCACTTGGGACAGTTTGGTTTAATAAAAGTAAGAAACAAACGTTTTATAATTTTTCTGCTTTTTAAACCACCTAACTTTTTATATTTCATCAGGGTAAAAGTTTTCCGTTTGAATTCGATGTTCGAGTGCCATTTTTAGTTCGTGGTCCAGGTGTAGAACCAGGAACTGTTGTAGACGATATCGTGTTAAACATAGATTTAGCACCAACCTTTTTGGAAATGGCTGGTGTTGAACCTCCTAGTCATATGGATGGTCATTCAGTAATGCCACTCTTTTTAAACTCAAAACGTAAAAGACTAAAATGGCCAGATACATTCTTAATAGAAAGGTAAAATAATCAAATTAAAAAAAATCCATGCAGGTATTTATTTAATTTTAGTTCAGGGCGTCGTGAATATTCAATGGATTCTAAATCCAAAGCTCATAAACATTCTGCAATGAACGAAAGATGGAATATAACAACTGCTGCTCCATTTGTTAGTACTACTCAACGCGCTATTATAGAAGAAAATTATTTCTCAAGCACATCAGGATTTATTCCTATCTATACCCCATCACCAAGACCGAGCTTACCGGATATTGATTCTGGTGAAGAAATTGATGTAACAGAAGAATTAGATTTTGAAGAAGAAGATGATGATGATGGTGGAATTGAAGAAGACGATGAAGAAGAATTTGATAATGATGAGGAACTTCCTGATCATAATGAAGAAGAAGACGAAGAAGAAGAGGAAGTATTAAGAGGTTCAAAATAGTTTAAAAATTAAGGGTTTATTTTTTTACGTACTAAGGGTATTTATAGGATCACAACTACATTTGGATAACCAACTTTTACCTCAAGTATTAGGAATGCCATCAAATAAATTAGAAAGATTAGCAGTTGAATGTCTTCAGGAGGAATTTCAATTACCCTGTCAAATAGGACAGAAATGGTATTGCCAACATGAGTATGGTAGATGGCGTAAACATAAATGCAAGCTACAAATTCCCATTCCTCATGTAAAAAAATCTTATAAAAAGTGTGCTTGTTTTACTCCAGAAGGATTGGTTTATAGAAAAATACCGGTAATGTATAGGAAATAGAAAAAAATAATTTTTTTATGCGCGGAATTATAGGTCAACATTACTGCAATGAAGAAACCGTTTAGAACAAGCAGACTAAGACGTGGAGAAATGCATTCTAATGAAAGAAGAAGAAGAGATACTTTAACACATGTTGATTCGGTAATGGAAAATATTAGAGATCAGTTAAATGGGTTACAGGTAGGTCTTTTAGAACGTTCGCCGCTGGGCGGCTCACTAGATTAATAAAACCTCCCTTTCTTAATATTTCTCTGTCCTAAATTATTTTTTCTTTATTAGGCTGTTAACGCATCGTTACCGGAAGAACATACAATGAAAACAAATTTAGACACAAATACAATATTTGAAAGTACCCCAGGTTGTGTAATCTTAAGGTCTGGAAAAGTAAACTGTTCAACTGTAATATACCAAGACAGAAAAACTTGGAGACAATCAAGACATTACATTGACAGTGAAATCCAAAGATTAAGGCAAAAACTTGAAAACTTAAAAGAAATAAGGCGTCATTTAAAACATGCCAAGCCTGCTGATTCTCATGAAGAAGATGACGAAGAAAACGAAGAAGAATCACAAGTTTCAGTAAAACCAGATCCTTTAAGTTTTAATCATTTACAAGTTGATTTGACTTTACCAAATTTTGAGGAGACTGTGATTCCGTATAAACAACCTGGGGAATTAAATGAAAATGATACTGAACGAGATAATTTTGAAATCTCAACGAATAGGACAAGGAAAAGAAAAAAACAACCTGATAATGAAGAAATCCAACAACCAAATCGAAGGAGAAAAATTAAACATCATTATCAAAATTTAACAGAGCCTGAAAATATTTTTAACACTACCGACGACGTTTCTTTTTATAATATTAACATTACGACGAATTTTTATGAAAATATTACAACTACTACACCTGGTTATGGAAATAATCATCATAGGCATCATCATAGACATAAACATCAAGGTACAACGTCTAGGTACCAAGAAAATTTCAGTTTTGGAACGAATATTACAAAACCAACAACTCTGAAATTTTCAACAAGCGCACCAACTGAAAAAACTCGATTAACAACATCCAAACCCGTAGAAAATAGAAACAGGGCAACTATAAAGGTTTGTTTTAATATTAAAAAAAATTGGAGCGGGCGTGGCGCAGAACGAGAGTCGAGAAACTCTTGAACTGCGAACACAAACGAATTATCTTATCTTGGACACCCCTGGTGTACCTATGTGTAACTCAAAAAAATTAATTTAATTTTTTTTGCTAGCCAAAACCATTTTCCAACGATTACGTTCAAACAAGTTCAGAATCAAATACGAATAAATATAACGAATATTGCCATTGTGAATCGGAAGAACCGTACAAGCCGAGTGAAAGAGAAATGGCAAGAGAAGCAAAACGTAAATTAAAAGAAGAACGATTAAAGAAAAAGGAAAGGAAATTAAGGAAAAAAGCGAAATTGGAAAAAGAATGTTTATCAGAAAAAATGAATTGTTTCAGTCATGATAATGACCATTGGCGTACAGCTCCGTTATGGACAGCAGGTCCTTTCTGTTTTTGCATGAACGCAAATAATAACACATATTCTTGTGTAAGAACTATTAATTCCACTCACAATTTCTTATATTGCGAATTTACAACAGGTTTGATTACGTTTTACAATTTGAGAATAGGTAAAAAAAAATTTATATTCAACCCACCCCTCTTATTTTATTTAAATAATTTTACAGATCCTTTTGAATTGCAAAACAGAATCAATCAACTGAAACCGGAAGAAAGATCATTTCTTCATGATCAGCTTGAAAAATTAAAAGCTTGTAAAGGAAAATCGTGCATTACTGGAGGAAACCATGGATCATCTTCAAGATCAAAAACCAATATTTTGCCGCTACATTCAGTTGTGCCTCAACCACAAAATCAGAAATACCATAAAAGGCGGAAATTTACAGACGAGTTTGGAAATGGTAAGAATAATTTTTTTTATTAAAAATGTTCCTGTTTTTGCTTGTATTTTAAAGGAAATGCGTTAGGTATTTGTTGGTTGATATTAGTAGAAAGTACAAATAGAATTTTGGTATTATCTATTTCAAGCATTTATGTGTATTTTTTTTGATCATGGTGATGGAATCACTTTCATGGTGTTCATTATAATCATCAATAACTAACGGAATATATTATTGCGTCGTCTGCGTTGATCTGTCGTTGGTGACGCAAAGTATCAACGCACACGACGTGTTCGATTCTGTTAATGCACTTTAGGTCTTTAAAAAGATTACTACATGTAACATAAACGATTGATTTTTAAAATTAGTTATCCATTTATTTACATTTACATTTATATTAATCAGTGGCGAGTTCACTACCTCTATCCCAGTCGTTGTCTCCGCAACAACAATTTTTTTACAACACTCGCAGCAATAAATTACCAAAGTAAGTATACTGTAACAATTTCATGATCATTAGCGTTGCATGGCTTTATGTTTGTATGTGTTGGCTTAGTAATACATAATACTGTTATTTATTTGTCGAGATAGTTCAAAAGAATCTTAGTCATGTTGACTGGGGATTTATATTACTAGAATTCATTTTGTTTTTTTTTTTAATTAAAATAAACACTTATTAAAGTTTTCCGTGCGGGTGCGACTAAAAAACATACCTGGTGTGAGGCTAGTGACGCGTGACGTCATCAACCAACGGTAATTCTTTAACTGGAAACGTTGCGAAAACCGCGAAAGATATGGAAAATATCATAAGAACAATGTTGTAGAAAATTAAATTTCCTACAAGAAAGTCCGGGAAAACATTTGTCCAAGATTAATAGTTTGGGCCTGGGAACTGTCAGACTAAACACATGCGCGTGCTCTTTAACACTGAGACAAGTTAGCTGGCACTCTCTTTCAATCGAAATGTGGCGAAAACTGTGCAAGATACGGGAAAATAACATAGGAACAAAGTTGTAGAAAATTAAATTTGCTACAAAAAACTCCGGGAAAACATTTGTCTAACATTAATAGTTTGGGCCTGGGAACCGTCAGACTAAACGCACGCGCGTGCTCTTTAACACTTAAGACAAGTTAGCTCGCACTCACTTTAAATGGAAACGTAGCGAAAACCGCGCAAGATTTTGGAAAATATCATAAGAACAAAGTTGTAGAAAATTAAATTTCCTACAAAAAACTCCATGAAAACATTCGTCTAACATTAATAGTTTGGGCTTGGGAACCGTTAGACTAAACACATGCGCGTGCTCTATTTAGCGCATTGACAAGCACGTTAGTTCGCACTCTCTCACTCTTACAACGCGCCGACTTTTGAAATCAGTTGTATAAATCCCTACTAAGTAAGGAATTGATATAACGTTATTTCTTTTAAGGAGATGGCGCCGTAGGAAAGCCTGGGCAAATGTATGGAGACCAAATAAGCAGGAGCGTGAGGTACGAAGAGAACAACAGACATTTGGTATTCTCAAGAAGAAATGGTACCAATAGAAGGGGTAGTTACCCTTACAATCAATTCCACAATTAATTTATTTTGCTTAGGAAGGTATTGAAAGCTTAGGATATTTATATTTGAGGTACTGAATGGAAAGGTGTAAAACACAATACATCTATGCCAAAGAAATTGTAAATTTAATTGTTTTCAAAAATTAAAATATCATAATAATTATTAATAAAATCAGTGTGCTAGTTTTAGGCAGCCAAAAAAAAAAACAAATATGCAGGGTGCTGTGTATAACGCTAGTCTAATTGGCAATAGGAATAAATTATAGCACCTAGAAATCGTAAGTGTGTAGATACATTCAACTTAAAATGTTTCATTTTTTTATACACCTAGTGTTTTGTTCTCAATGTATTTTTTATTAGAATATAAAGTAAATTGCTCAAATTATTAAGAAAAAACTCGAGAACTTTGTTATATTAATTTTTATATTCAAGTACAATTTGCACAACGAACTGAGAATTATGTTTATTTCTCACTTATTTCGTACACCGTTCTCTTATAATAAAGAAACTTACCAGGAGGATGATTAAATCATAGTCATGTCTTGATTTGTTCTTTGTTATTATAACACAATAAATTTGTATAGAGTTAGTGATAAGAATATTAAGATCAGACTGAATGTGAAAAATATTTAAAATTGGTAACCATAAAGTGTGTAAATATCGATTAAAAATCATGCATTTGTAAAAATTGTGATCTCTGTGTGTAGCAATATGTATTAGATATTTGTATTACTATTTAATGGCTTTTGCTTAAATAAGATGTACAAAACATTGTACTTGTAAAATAATTACATTTATCATTATTCAAGATAGAATACCGAAAGTTGTTTAGTTCTAAAGAAATTTTCGGTTATTCCAGAATAGGAAGCAAGATATAAAAAAATAAAAAGCAAATATACATCATTGATATATTTTTACCCTTTTAGGTAAGAGAACTCTCAGATATAAGAAACATAAAACCTTGGACTATGCAAGACTTATAGGCTACCTGTATAGTCAACTGTGCCGCCAGAGAGAGCCTTAAGATTTAAAAAACAACAAAACAAATCAAAATTTTATTTCTTACAAAAGCTCATTTTCAAAGAATAAATGTCCGAGTTACAAAATAACTTTCTATTAGAAAGTAAAAATTGAATCTAAATTATATTCTTTATCATTAAATAATTGTGTAACTTTTTCTGACTTTACTTCTGTATTTTTCTCGATGTCTAGAATATTATCAGTACTTGGGGTAGATAAACATTCTACCCACCTACTAGATGTTGCATTATGAGGAATTTCATTACCTGTGCTACTACCTGAAAATTGATAAGGAAAACTATTTTCCTTTTGGTTTAATTGTAAAATTTTCTGTTCCTTTGGTTTATTTGGAGATATCTCACAAAAATCTTTATTGTTTTCGGTTGCTAAATTAATTGAATCATCTTCTTCATTTATCCCTGCCTGTGCAGGTTTTTTCTCTAATTTACGTTTCTTAATTCTAGGTTCTAATTTATAATCTAAAATATCGTTGCTATCTGAATCAGTAGTGGAAGTGGAAGATATAAATTCTGTCCAACGATTGGGTTTAATATCGTTACACATTCGTGTAACATTCTTTGGTGGTTCATTTTGAAGATTTATATCCTCCCCTACATCTATTATACTTGGTTCCTGATTACTTTCTAAACGTTTTCGGTTTAATTCTTGCACATAAAGTCGACATTCTTTTCCAGAACCTTTCCCATAAACCTATAGATAAATAAAAAGGGAATATTTCTTTTATCAGTTTGTTAATTTTCAAACTAATTACCTTTACGACGGATTGTTTTTCTCCACATATTTTACATTCCCATTTTGGACTCTTTTTAACTATGTGGACCTAAAATATTCTAATAAAGTAACACCAGTTTGTAACAAAGGTAATGTTTATTACGGACAAAGGCCTAGGAAAGGTTTCAGAAATCGTATTGCAAGATTCGAAGAATAAAGGAAGTTGCTACTAATGTCGGGAGAAACTAGAGTACTTAAGGAATGCAAAGAGAACGTTTAGAAGGGAAAGTATAAGGCGCTGCCCTAAAAAGGCCCCTTTTTGGGGCCCATTACAATAAGTAATATTTTATGATAAAACTGTAAAAAACAGTTAAAGCAATTGAAATAAAAGAGAAATAGAGTAATTTCAGTATCAGTAAAGTAATTTCAGTGCTTTAGATCAGAATTCTGGTTAAATTAATGAAAAAAAGGTATCAAAATTGTAACCTTGAAAAATTATTTAAATTATTACCTGAAATGTTCCACAACTACAACATTGAAGCACTTGGAGTTCTTGAGGCATTTTTAACACAAAAAAAACACTTCAATTAATTAAAATTTAATTAACAATCAAATTAATTTTGAAAAATCACCGGCTTGTTAGTTGGATTTTAATTCATAAGGAGCGGCACATTATTTTTTTATAAGCGTTTTTATATAAAAAATTAAAAACTGCAATATTTACAGAAATTTTTGTAAATTAATCGCACTTTTACATATTTTTCAAAATATTAATCAAACAAACGTTTTAAAGTGATTAAATTTGTCTTAAAATTGAATTATTTTTTATATGCCGCTCACAATTGCCGCTAGTCTTAAATCGTTTGACGATTCCATGATTGGGAAATTTAACCTTAAAAACATGACCCCTTGATAAGTTTCAAAAAGTTTCTTTGGGGCCCATTCCAAATATTTTTATGGTAAATCTAAATTAAAAAAAGCAATTGAAATAAAAGTGAAAATTTTACTGCTTTAGATCAGAATTCTGATTAAATTATTTGGCTTAAAATTTAGTGAACGACTTTCAACATTCTTACCTTTCTTTTTCTGTTTAAAACTAATCTATTTGGAATCAGGTATTGGAAATATCACCAATTTAATATTTAATAATTTTATTTATTTTGATCAGTCATTACCTATTTGGTATAAAAAAATTAATTACCATCACTTTCGCTAACTGATGGTGGCGTTGGTTCATTAACCGGATCTCTGAAACAAAATTAAACAATTAGTAGGTAAACACTAAACTGGAAAACACTTGTTCACTCAAACGGACAATGTCGGAAAATACGTTTTAGATGCACTGTATAATATACAATCAGGTTACATTTTATTACCTTAGAAAATCTTGTAAGCGGCCGAGGACTACTGTGTGAATTGCTTCCGTTTGGAACTCGAGGATAAGAAGTACAGGAGGCTCTCCTTCTGGCAGTAAGGGAATTTGAATATTTAAAAGTTCTGGGGTGTACCCAGCTATTGTGGCGATAGGTACATTAATACAAAATTGTTGGCAACGTAACTCTAGCCTACTTTCGCCTGGGGCTGGTACTGATATAAATGATAGCGTGGATTGGAATCCTGAGAGATTTCCACAGGAGAAATTACATGGAAACATATTGAGTTCCATCCTCTCCTTAAATTTATGGAATTGGAAAGACCTCCAATTTTTCAAGACGTTTGGCTCTGTAAAGAAAATGAAAACTTATCACTGTTTTGATAACTAAACCTGTTCAGGTTGAAAATTTACGTACCCAACATCGTCCTTGCTTTTTACACTGCTTAGTGCTATCTTGTCTGTGGTGCTATCAAAACTCAAGGACCAAGGCAACCATCTATGAAAGCAACTTGTATAGATGTGCGCATGCTATGTCGACATTTCGACAAGCGGATAGCCCTAACAGTGCGGCTCACAACAGCTGAGCGTATGTATATACACAAGTCCACTGGGTTTTTGTGAAAAATAATTATCAAACTGCAACTAACCTAAAGTCAGCCCCACTAGTCTTAGTCTTTGCAAGGTCTTTGCTATTAGGTTAGTGGCAGTTTGTGAATTATTTTTCACACAAACCCAGTGGACTTGTGTATATACATACGCTCAGCTGTTGCGAGCCGAACTGTGAGGGCTATCCGCTTGTCTCACCAAGGGGCTCCCAACAGCTGACGCTCAGCTGTTGGGAGTCCCTTGGTGAGAGCTATACGTTTGTAAAATCAGATAGCCCTCACCAAGGTGCTCCCAACAGCTGAGCGTCAGCTGTTGGGAACCCCTTGGTAAGAGCTATCCGCTTGTAAAACCAGATAGCTCTTACCAAGAGTTTCCCAACAGCTGACGCTCAGCTGTTGGGAGCATCTTGGTTAGAGCTATCCGCTTGTGAAACCTGATAGCTCTTACCAAGAGGTTCCCAACAGCTGACACTCAGCTGTTGGGAGCACCTTGGTGAGGGCTATACGAAATTGGATAGCTCTTACCAAGAGGTTCCCAACAGACAGCTGAAATTTAACCTCAAAGGCATGACCCCTTCATAAGATTCAAAAAGTTTCTTTTTTATAGAAATGGCGAATAATATTAAAACGCCAGTGATGGTATTACAAGAATTAACTGTAAAACGTGCCATGCAATCTCCAGAGTATTCCATAATACATGCTCGACAAGGAACTCACGACAACGAATTCCATTACCAAGTCATTGCAGCGAATGTGAGTGCTGTAGGAATTGGTCGTTCAAAACAAGTAGCAAAACATGAAGCAGCACGTAAAGCTTTAGATATGCTAGAAGCAATGGGGGTATATCGACCAGGTGAGACTGTCGTAAAAGCACCCGGATCGGAAGTACCAGACAGTTGCGTGAAGCTATCGGTTAATGCCATTGGTAATTTGACTGAAGTTTGTTTAGAAAATAAAATACCTATGCCTTCGTTTGTGGAAATATCCGATGTTGGGCCTCCACACCGTAAGGAATTTACGTACCAGTGTCAGATCGCTTCCATTGTTACTAGAGCCACTGCAGGCACTAAAAAACAATCCAAACAGTTAGCAGCTAAAGAAATGTTAGAAAGGCAAGTATTTTTCAAATTAAATAAAATACGTTAATAACTTTTGGGTTTATATTCCAGGATTATGTATGTCCTTCCGGAATTAGTGGCAGAATACAGTGAAAATTGTAATTTACAAGCGATTACAGAAAGTGATTCAATAGCGATAGAAAAATACACGGAATTAAAAAAGTTTATCCGTCCAAAACCAAATTTAGCAATGAAGGTAGAAGAATATCATTCCCACATAAAAAACCTAATGGCAGAAAAGAATGTATCCCTTGATGACTTAACAACGGTAAAGAAATTTAAATATTCAGGATTTTTTTATAATTTTTAATTTATTTCTAGTTTTTCAATGGCCAACAAACTGAAGAAACTTTAAAATCATTGGTTGATAAACTAGAACTGGATTACCTGATGGATAAATTGCAAGAAGTTCCTTCGATTGTATCGCTGACCTTGAATACCGATGTTCCTTTTTCAGTTCTTGCAGAAGGATCCTCCTATGAAAGTGCTTCACAATTTGCTATATCAAAAGCATTTGAATATTTAGAAACACTTGCTAAATAATTATTGATGGTGTAGGTAATTTACAGAATAATAATTTAAGTTTTGCATTATATTTGGTTTAGTTTGTTACAAAGATTAGTGTTTGTTTTCAGCAATTTAATAAAAATGTAGGTACAAACCTACACGTGATAAGCTTTCTAATTAAATAAAACATTAATAAAATGTGTGATGAGGATTTGTTATAAAAGATCTTAGTTTTTTTATTCAATTAGCTGCCTCTGTAATTCTTTTATTTTGTTTTCTGGCACTAAAATTGAACCTAAGGGAAATTCAAGTACAATAAATTCGATTCCGGGGGACATTCCAAGACTCCGACCAAATCCAATTATTCCTTCCCTTGTAGGGGTTGGTTTAATGGGAATTAGATATCCTAAATCCTATTTGGTTAAATGAGAATTGGGCTTGTAAAGTGGTGCCCTCTGATCATCAACAACCTCGCCCCGCAAAACCAAACAAAATCAGTCTGGTGAGTGTGCCTCAAGAAGAAGCCATGCGACATGGCAGTGCTAGTGACCAATGCAGGTGGACATTTACAAAATCAGTTAACAAGATCATTAGAAAGAATATTAGAGGAAGCAAATCAAAGTGGTGAACTAAAGTTAAGTAATAGAAAGCTGAAAGATTTTCCAAAGGCATGCTCCAAGTACAACCTAGACGACACAGTCATTGCAGGTAAGATCCTTTTTGTTATTTTTTGTAAAATAAACACATTTTTGGTTCTCTTTTTGAGTTAAACTTGATTATTAGGAGAACTGTTAGGTTTTTACATGCGGTTAAGTTAACGGATGTGTGGTTATCAAAGAAGATAAGACCGGTTGCTGGCATACAACTGCAAGCTTTGTTTTGCATTTATTTTTAGATGTAAAAAGTTTTTTTAGCGCCTGGATATAAAAATAAACATTTTTTTGTGTTATTTAACAATAAAACATGTGGATGATTCGTTAAAATCCAATATCTAGAGCTAAATTATTCTCTATTGGATTGGATTAGTCCTCCTAGTGTGCTTGCTTAGCTTTAACAACAAAAAACAATATGAACATAGGCGTAGTTGCGGGATTTTCATAAAGGGTTGCAGAGAAATGAAATTTAAAGGGTAAACAAGAAGAAGCATGTGTTGGTTTTCCATTTAATTGGGGATTAACACTTTTGTGCCACGCCTATGACGTTAAATTTTCCAAATTCTATGTACATTTTATTTATACAGGGTGATGCATCTTGAAAGAAACTGCATGTTAGTTTTGTTTTGTAATATATCATGGTCTCGGTATCCGAATTCCTGGCAACTCATGGTACTTGAGCCAACTGTGACCTATTGTACACTTCAAAACGAATTTTGCCTACCTGGAGGAATTCCAAATAAGAGGGATGTTTATTTTGACTAGAACTATAATTTTTCTAGTTCCCCTCGAACGTGTGTCAGAAACGAACATTTGTGTACTATGATATGTGTTGAAATGTTTTGGGCATACGCCCATCGTACTTTGATATCAAAATAAATTTGATATAAAAAATGACCTAAATACTAAATAAAGGGAACACTTTTAGTACTACATTATAAATATTTGTGTTGTAAGAATAATGATTTAACTTTTTATAAATCCATTTATGCCCCCATCTGGATTTGTATTACATTTAATTAGACATGCCTGATCCTAGTGAATAATAAGCCATTACATGTGATGTGAATAAAATCCTATACCTTGTGCCCCTACTTGATAATCACAATTTTTATAACAATTTATAAGTTGACGTATGTACATCTTATCCTAAAAATAGATTGTGGTGTGTTACTTATAATAACCAAAGCAAATGCTTATTTAAGTTTTCATATCACGTAACAATTATTCTTTTATAAAATTAGGATGAAGAAGATTGGGGAATAAATTCGTAGGATGTAATTTGCCTCAATCTGTATTTTGATCACCGAGTTATTTAAAGCTCGTTCATTCCTTGCATGTGTTAAGTTCTGGTTCTGATTGCACATACATACATACACTTTACGCGCACGTGTAGAAATTTCTTCTTTAGTAAACCACATTTATAAAATAAACGATGATTCAATCAAAAAGTTATTTACTAATTTAATTGTCTTGTTGTACCCGACATAATTTAAGGAGTGCTATGTTATTTTTTTAAAAAGACCTACAGATAACAAACTTGAAGATGATTCAGCAAAGTATGCATAATTAAATTATTTTTCCTTGAATTTACAATCAATGTAAGAAATATTAGGAAAGTAATTTATTTACCAGCAACTAAAGCTACTAATTTTGTAGTACCTATCAAAAATAAGGAAGCTCTCGAACTTGAAGTTAGAAGTACGTACTTAAGTTCGATAAATTAAGTACCAGCTCTCAAATATTAAATTATTGTGCTGTATAACACTTGGTTCAATAAAAAAGGAGACAATTTTTTTGTATATGTTTAGAACTAATAGTTGTGGAGTTCAAACTCCCATCTTAGCCTTGAAATCGTACTTGATCTCAATTTCTTTTCGCCCTTTTTTTGTGCCAACAGTATCGTGCATTTAAAAAAAATAAGATCTACGTACTATTCTCATATTCTCTATCCCCCCATCAATCCCGTGCTCCAAGACAAAATCACAAACACCCATGGACGAGACAGTTTTAATTTCCCAACGTAATCTGGTTCAGTTTAGCAGTCTGTCCGTTTTTAAATTGAGTTCTTTATTTTAAAATTTTTATATTTTACGTGGAATGGTATTTAATTATTCACTAACAAGCACCGATCGAGACTTGTTTATCACAATTACGCTGTTTATTAATTATTATGTAATGTTGGGAAAGGTTAGTACCTACTGACCCCGAAGATTGGTTATCAAAAGTTTATCCTCTTCTCGGAAAAATATTTCTAGAGGAACCTAAAATGAAAATAATGGGGAAAACTTCGAAACAGAATTCATAAACCATAGTTAGCTTATCTTTTGTTGGTTTTTTTGGTTGTGTCGTTACTTTAAACGCTAAAGAAAAAACCTGTTCTTTTAAAGTCCTTTCTGAGCAAATACATTTTTTAGTTGACACCTGGTTTTTGAAACTATACGTTTCTTAACGGTATTCTTCTCTTTACTTAAGTATTTTTTCGTAGAACCTTGTTACATCACCAGGGATAGGATTTGTATGCAACTATTTTTTTAAAACGTGTCGGAATATGTTCTTAAAAGTTGCAATATCTTTTGATGTTTATAAAAAAAATTTAAATTTTTATTTCAGATTAATTTTAGATTATTTACAAAAATGAATGGAACACGTCCAGAAAAAACATTTCAGTGCATACAAATCCGTTCCCTATACGTCACCATTTACTGCTTGTTGGGTTTTGAATTAAAAACGTGGTTTCACTGAAAATATGAAAAACTCGCTCCACTTCATGGTACCATTTTGCTGGTTTTTCTTTTTACAGCTACTAGTAGCTAAATTAATCGTGTACCTATCTCTAAACCACATTTATTAATTAATTTTTTCAAGGCTGATTATTCAAAACTTTTATCAAGTTAAATCATAATAAAGGCTGTGTTAAACCTGAATTTGTTTATTGTTAGGTAAATATTTAAATTATTAATACAAACGTGTAGATTCAGGGTTCGGTGATTAATCTGTTATGTAAAAACATTTTACATGTTTTTTTTATGTTTTGTTCTTAAGGTCGATAAATTGTTTAAATTTATAAAATAATCCAAAATAAATGTCCTTTGCTTGCTTGTAGAGTCGCCCACGACTCTTTAACTGTACACAAACAAGCTAGATTTTTTTCTACAAGAAGTTTTTTACTAGTTACGTCATAAGGTGTGTAGTTTTATTACACCATGTTGAAAATTATGCCTTTTTTTATTACTAGGGCAATATTAATTGTTCCGGATAGTTTTTTTTCAATCTTAATGTATACAGGGTGGTTTTAAAACCAACAGGATGGATTGCCTTTCCACAAAGGTTGATTAGGAGAAGAGGAACTATCTATGGGGTGGCCCGCTAGATCCCCCGATTAGTCCTTTTTAGATTAACAAATCGTTTGGTTTCATATTTTGTGAAACGGATCTTGTTTGGACCTTTCGCGGGATCATATTCCTAGCTTGATTTTTTGTACTAAGAACCCGTGAGACAGAATTTTTATTCCCTTTCTAATAAAAGGGTTTTTCTCATACTAAACCGTTTATCCTCTTTAAAAATTAAAGAAGTTGAATTTATCTCCCATCACTTTCGTTTCTTCAACCGTGAAGACATGAGACATTACAGGATGTCCTGTTCTAATGGAAAATACTCTCAATATTATCAAACAATGACTTATAAAACCAAAGAATAGAATTGTGAAGGTATTGTAATTTATTTTTAAGAGGATTGACCAGTGGCGCGCGTCTGATATATTTCTTGCGTTGATAGGTGGTCTAATAAGCAAAATGGAAAGCATTCCACATGGCAGAGAGACCTTATCTAATCGAGATTTACAATTACGGAAACACCTTTGATATTGTTGCGTTGCGTTCTGAATTTTTTTATTGGTACCGATAATACTTACGTTTGGTAAAACCAATCAGATCAAATATCTGAATCACATCAACTAAAAGTGACTCAGTCAGTCACCTTTCGTGTCGTTTCCCCTTATTTTGAGGAATAAATAATAAATCAGCACTCTTCCTTGTAACTGACTAACATAATCCAAGCCCATAACGATTTTGTTAACTGAACTTTTCTACTTATTCAATTAAATTTCCTACTTGTGTAAATAGGATGCTTGAGCACGTGCTTCTAATCTTATTTAAGTAACGAAAAGAGATAAGTTTTCTTCTCACTAAACGAAATGATTTCTAAATGACTCAAGATTGTATTTCTTTCTGTCGGCTATTCCTTGCTTCTTTAGTATGCTGTGGACCGGATGGATGACGAAGTTGCGTGACGTCCGGTACAAAAAAATGTTGGCATATTTCTGTAGTATTGCTCGTTACGTACTAGCCCGATGTTTGCGTTTGTTCTCAAATGCTTTTATAAGCCTTCGTTTGTAATTCCAACGAAAATACGTAAAAGGAAAGTTAAGCACTGAGTGGCACTACGGGTTAGGGGAAAAATTTAGGGGTTAGGCTAGGTTACGTGTATTGATTCGTTGTTCCCCTAAATTTGGGGCCCCAAGTAAAAGTTACTGACAATTGATGAAGTGTTTTTATTGTTCACATGAATGTTTGCCTTGAAATAGGCGATGTAATAGCAATAGCTTTGTTTTACGTAAATCATTTAGTAAGTAAAAAAGAAACGCATAAATTTTATAATTTAGTAATTCCTACTCGCGGAACTTTAATTCTGCCCGATTCAGGTGAAATTTGATGCATTTTAATTTATACTGATCCGAATTACATTCCTGCTGGCCCTTGTTAAATTTCTGCAGACCGAGCTTTAATTCTGGAATATATTCCCGTCATATTAACCCATGATTGTAATTCCTGCTGGTGCAGATTAATTTCCTGCACGGTCAGAAAAAAATCCTGCAGGCTCAGATTCAATTCCCAGGGCTTCCACTGAGGTCACTATAATCACTTAGGGTCACTTATTTTTATTCAAGTCACTTAAAGTCACTTTTTTCGGTAAAACTGGGCAAATAGGGTCACTTTTAGTCACTTTTTCGCCTTTTGCCACACTTAACCTTTTACTTTTCTACTTAATATTCTATGAGTAATTCATAAAGTGGAATTATTAATTTTGAATTCGCGCGTTACTATATTTCTTTTTTTTTTTACTTCAAGCGGTTTAGTTGCAGCATATTATTATTATTATTGAACTTTGTCGGTTAGGTTCACTTCACGCATGGGTAAACATTATAAAGTTTTGGATTCTATGGTTCACCCGAAAAGACAAGCATGGGTACATTTATAGCCAGTGGCTGAAGATAGAAAATACGCACACTGTATTTTGTTCAGTATGTGCAAAAAATATAAATGTATTTCACAATGGATTTTCAACCGTAATTCAACATGAGCTGACAAGTTTACATAAATCTCAGATTGTTATAAAATTAAACCCTAAACAGCTCACATTATCTGCAAAACCTGTGCTAGAAGATCTTAATAATAATAGGTTTGTTCCAACAAACACTCGAATCGGTTCGGAACTGGCCGGAGTGTGCGCAAATTGAAATTAGCGTTCCAACAAACACGGAACTTATCCTGGTACTAGTTCACAGAGCGTTCCAACGTCGACAGAACTAATTCCGAACCGATTCGAGAACGGTGAAATTAGTTCCTGGTCCTGACTTAGAACTCATAGGGACGATTTCTTAAAGCATGCGCGCAAGGACCGTGGTCATTTGTGATACGTTCCAACACGCAGCAGAACCAGTTCAGAGACAGTACTTTTTTAAGGCATGCGCTTAAAATCGTTCGTGAACTGATTCATGAACTGTACCAGAACCGTTTGTTGGAACAAACCTAATGGTAATCAGTTGACGAATAATACTTTGAGATTATATTCTTTAGAAGATTCGGTTATAACTGTACAGTCTGTAGGAATTCCAGGAATTATGAGGATTTATTTTTACATGGCAGGATTTATTGGGAATTATGGGGATTTATTGGGAATTATGGGGATTTATTGGGAATTCTGGGGATTTATTGGGAATTCTGGGGATTTATTGGGAATTATGGGGATTTATTGGGAATTATGGGGAATTATTGGGATTTATTGGGAATTATGGGGAATTATGGGGAATTATTTGGAATTATTGGGAATTATGGGGATTTATTGGGAATTATGGGGAATTATTTGGAATTATGGGGAATTATTTGGAATTATTGGGAATTATGGGGATTTATTGGGAATTATGGGGAATTACTGGGAATTATTTGGATTTATTGGGAATTATGAGGAATTATTGGGAATTATTGGGAATTATGGGGAATTACTGGGAATTATGAGGAATTATTGGGAATTATTTGGATTTATTGGGAATTATGGGGAATTATTGGGAATTATGGGGAATTATGAGGAATTATTGGGAATTATGGGGAATTATGAGGAATTATGGGGAATTATTTGGAATTTGGAATTTATTGGGAATTATAGGGATTTATTGGGAATTATGAGGAATTATTTAGAATTATGGGGAATTATTTGGAATTATGGGGAATTATTGGGAATTATGAGGAATTATTTGGAATTATGGGGAATTATTGGGAATTATTTGGAATTATGGGGAATTATTTGGAATTATTGGGAATTATAGGGATTTATTGGGAATTATGAGGAATTATTGGGAATTATGGGGAATTATTCGGAATTATTGGGAATTATTTGGAATTATGGGGAATTATTTGGAATTATTGGGAATTATAGGGATTTATTGGGAATTATGGGGAATTATTGGGAATTATGAGGAATTATTGGGAATTATTTGGAATTATGGGGAATTATTTGGAATTATTGGGAATTATAGGGATTTATTGGGAATTATGAGGAATTATTGGGAATTATGGGGAATTATTCGGAATTATTGGGAATTATGGAGAATTATTTGGAATTATGGGGAATTATTTGGAATTATTGGGAATTATGGGGATTTATGGGGAATTATTGGGAATTACGGGGAATTATTGGGCATTATGGGGAATTCTGGGGATTTATTGGGAATTCTGGGGATTTATTGGGAATTCTGGGGATTTATTGGGAATTCTGGGGATTTATTGGGAATTCTGGGGAATTACAGAGGAATTATGGGAATTACAGAGGATTTCCACAGATCTGGAGGATTTGCTTATACGTAATGGAGTTATTGTTGATTTATAGAGATTATTTCCATGAAATGGATTTATGGTGTACACTTTTGCGTCAGGATGCATGAAGATTTATGGTGTACACTTTATAAGAGCTGAAATTTATTGGGCATTAAAAGTTATTTCGTCAGATATGTCTGCATCATCTTGTGACGACTTCTTTTTTGTGTGATGTTTCCTGGTGAAGTTGCATCAAAATTTTCAATGAGTCGAACCAAAATAGGTTACATGCTGACCGAAGCCCTTGGCCCATATTTTCATAAACATCTTTTGGAGGATGTTTCTAATTCCTATCACATTACAATTACAAGTGTTACAAGTTTTAATTTTAAATATTTATGGGGTCACTTTTTTTCAGTTTGTGGGTCACTTAATCACTTTTTTTTAACTACAAAACAGTGGAAGCCCTGAATTCCTGCTGGTCCAGATTAAATTTCCTGCAGATCCAGGCGAAATTCCATTATACTATCCCATGATTGTAATTCCTGCTGGTGCAAATTAATTTCCTGTCCGGTCAGATTTAATTCCTGCTGATACAGATTAAATTTCCTGCATATCCAGACGAAATTCGGTTATGCTGTCCCATGATTGTAATTCCTGCTGGTGCAAATTAATTTCCTGCCCGCTCAGATTTAATTCCTGCTGATCCAGATTAAATTCCCTGTAGATCCAGACGAAATTCCGTTATGCTGTCCCATGATTGTAATTCCTGCTGGTGCAGATTAATTTCCTGCACAGTCAGAAAAATTCCTGCAGGCTCAGATTCAATTCCTGCTGACCTTGATTAAATTTCCTGCAAATTCAGCCGCAATTCCGTTATACTGTCCCATGATTGTAATTCCTGCTGGTGCAAATTAATTTCCTGCCCGGTCAGATTTAATTCCTGCTGACCCAGATTAAATTTCCTGCAGATCCAGACGAAATTCCGTTATGCTGTCCCATGATTGTAATTCCTGCTGGTCCAGATTAATTTCCTGCACGGTCAGAAAAAATTCCTGCAGGCTCAGATTCAATTCCTGCTGACCCAGATTAAATTTCCTGCATATCCAGACGAAATTCCGTTATGCTGTCCCATGATTGTAATTCCTGCTGGTGCAAATTAATTTCCTGTCCGGTCAGATTTAATTCCTGCTGATCCAGATTAAATTTCCTGCATATCCAGACGAAATTCTGTTATACTGTCCCATGATTGTAATTCCTGCTGGTGCAGACTAATTTCCTGCATACTCCGAATAAATTCCTGCTGGCTGAGATGCAATTCCTGCTGACTCAGATTAAATTTCCTGCAGATCCAGGCGAATTTCCGTTATACTATCCTGTCTTGTAATTCCTGCTGGCTCTGATTTCGAGAATTCCTGCTGGCCCAAGTTAAATTCCTGCCTGCACCCAGCTCCTTGCTGAATCCTTGAACATTTGTTTATCTTTAAGATTCAATCTTAATTTTGCAATAATACAATATTCCAATAATAATTGTTTAAAGCTCCAATAAAAATGACTTTTTTCTTCTGAGGAGGAGTATCACGCCCACAGTGCTTAAAAAATTGGAAAGTTTTATTAACTCTGTCTATACCTTTAAGCATTGTTACGTAAGATTATTGCCGGAAATACTAACTCCCAATTATTTAAGAGAAAGATTTAAAAGATGATTGGAATTTTTTCTACAGGAAGTTTTTTTTAATATTCAAATTAAATAAATCTTAACGCACTTTCATTTTTTATTTTATTTGATTGTTAAGATCCGTTAAAGGATTTAGTGTAGAAGCTGTATTTTTGTTGTAATTTTGTGACTGTTTTTCTCTGGATTTATTGCTTAATAGATCAGATTAGGGGAACGTTCTAGTTAGAAAATGCATGTTGACCCTGACCACCCATCAGTGTAATTCCTGATAAATAGACTGGCGTCGTTATTAGTTCGCTTTTATGTCGGTTTCTCTAATTGTACGTAATGGGACATGTAATTTTGGACAATATATAAATAGCATAAAGTACTCCAAATTTCCGTTCGAAATGAACTTGACGTTGACGCTGAATTTTCATAATTGGAAAACAACAAGACCCCAAGAAATTTCCTGCCACAAATAAATTTTACGAGTTTTCTGTTTCTATTTCTGGCGACATGAAAATTTGTGTTAAGAGGGCTCTTGGCGTCTTTAACTCTTGACTCTTGCCTATTGTGTCTAGCACCACTATCTTTTGCTTCTAAAGTTATGTATAGAAAAAGGTCAAAGTGTTAGTTGTGATAATGCCACCAATGATTCCATTTTCCCCTTTACACCTAGGTTGGGTTTCCTATTTCCAAAAATAGTTTCATATTGGATAGTCTCAACTTTAACCTTTTGATAAAAAAAGAAATATAAAATGACCTGTAAATGTCTGGAGTTTAATTAACCGTGAAGTTTTCCATAGGGAATTTATTTATTTTTCAGTGCTGTAACTGAAAAAAAATTAAATATTTTTTTTGTTTTATTTACCGGGGGCCCGGTTTTGTATACAACCTAACGCTGGAAAAAAATTATAAAAATATTCACACACATGCAGAATATGCGCAAGGGAGGGTAGTGATATTAAATGTGGGAAAAGAGAGTGTGTATAAATGTTATATAATAAAATAAATTTTATTGGATTGTGACAAATGATTGTATGGTAATTGTGAGGGATTTTGAATCATATTAGGAAATTCCTTTAAAAAAATTGTTGAATATTCATTACCAAACTCGTAAGTCTTAAAAAATGCACCTGTAATATCGTGTGTCATTGAACCACTCGCAAAGATATTAGAGTGACAATTAATTAAATAGCATACAATTCTTCCTGTATGCACTGTTTAAACTATACTAATTTAATTTTAAAACAGAATAATCAGTTTAAGGATTTATGCTGTTGAACTCGAGTACCTACGGTAATGATACTTCCAGGAACGTTTCCTTAATGACTTCTTAATTACTTTGATTGTACCTCTTCACAAATTCCAACGGATATTACTAATTAATTTTACGTCATATTAACAAGAGTTTCTCGTATTTTATACGTTTTCCTGAAACACTGTTTTCTGGCATTTAATATTTTTATTACCTTCTGTTTGGATGAACTTTAGAATGATTTGTATGTATTACTGTTAGTTGAAGTCGATAAAAGCTAAAATTTTGCTATTATCAACCTATCCCTGAACCGAGATTTTTATTCACCTCAAAACATAAAGGTTTCATTATCTACCAAGGCTAATAATGAAAACTGTCTATCAAATGAAGACGTTCGTGTCTTAATTTTATTCGCTAATTAAATGTATGTGGCAGATAAACTATTCCCATGTAATAAATAATTTGTGTAATGTTCGAGTACTTTGACTACTAGTGAGAATCTATTTTTAAAGAAGCTTATTTTTAGGCGTATGTCATGCCCAATAATTAATACATTGAAGTACGTAGTATTTTTTCCAAGCAGAAAATTCAAGGATACGTAATCTAAATTAATTGAATTTTTAATCAAGACTCCAAATACCAAATGATGAAAGATTTCACCCCCTAGTAATATTTTTACCTCATGCTAGCTTCCCTTCACTTAAATAACCTTTAAATAATTTTTTGCAATTTTACAGTCAGGTTCATATTTTTTTTATTAGTCCCACTACTATCCTTTCCTCTTAAATATTAAATTACCATCGCTTTTCACTTAGCTATTTTAAGATATAACTGTAGTAGTTGTATCTATCAAGGTTTAAAAAGAACTTAGCTATCGGTTTGTTAGTACATTAACCTTTTCACACCGTCTGTACATTATTATGGCATTATTAATTATAGGAAGTTGCCACGTT
Source organism: Hemicrepidius hirtus (assembly GCA_963082805.1). Classification (NCBI taxonomy): domain Eukaryota; kingdom Metazoa; phylum Arthropoda; class Insecta; order Coleoptera; family Elateridae; genus Hemicrepidius; species Hemicrepidius hirtus. Next base: position 1,474,895 of record OY720164.1, read on the forward strand.
TCTGTTATTATTACAATCATAACTATCAACTAGGTCGTGGTTGATTTTATTGATTGTATAATGTCGATTTATTATGATTGATGGCAAGAAGATCATTATTTAATCAATACTCTTATCGGACGATCATGTAAAAGATATACAGTATTAATTATAAGCGTTTTAGGTATATCTAACAAGAGTGATTGATTTATGGTATTTTAGGCTTGTAATACTAATTACTAAAATGCAGGAAATTTAAAGCTTAATTGCATATTTCAGTAGTTTTTGATCCAGAATGCTTTGGCTGCTTCTGTAGAACATCCAGAGTCGTATTTGGATGGATTATTTTTTAATCCTTGCCAGCCAGTCATTAGATAATTCCAGTTGGCAATATTCCTGTCACATTTCGCGAAAATATTAAAACTTTAGTTCAGGTTATGGTTCAGGGAAACCTAAATAATTTTTTTAGAACACCGAAATGAATTATGCAAGCCTGACCACTCAGATTTATGAAATTCAAGTCATGATAGGACTCGTAACGAGAGATCAATAAAAAAACCAATTAGGGCAGGCTGTGAAATTAAATTATATTAAATTGGTACTGTAGCCACATCCACAGAATGACATTTCTGACATGAAAATTTAAAACTGAACGCTCTTGTCTTAAGTTTTTAAGTTTTTTATTTGATAATAATATTTTAATAATTTGATAATCAAATAAAAAACTTAGACAAGAGCGTTCAGTTTTAAATTTTCATGTCAGAAATGTCATTCTGTGGATGTGGCTACAGTACCAATTTAAAATAATTCAATTTCACAGCCAGCCCTAATTGGTTTTTTTATTGATCTCTCGTTACTTTGAAACGACCTTGTTGCTTATGATTGTAATATTATTAATAACAAACAGGTGTTGTTTACCTTTTGTTAATGTTTACTGCAATAAAAAAAGGCTTTTAATACTGAAATACCAATCATAACAAATTTTTTATTTATAATTCTTACAAATTGTTGTATATGTATTATTTTTAGATTGCTAAAAAAAATTTGCATTTTTCTTAGTACCTAATATTAAAATATCTATGTTTAAAATCAAAACAACTTTCATTACAGTACAAATTTTTAGTTTTCACTCATTTCTTACTACTTTGTGTTGTGTAAGGAACCACTGCCAAAAAGATTCTCAAAGTAATTCTTACGACATTTTAAAATCATGTTTGTTTTTATTATAAAAAATTACAAAAGCGTCCTTCAGTGCAAACAACTGTATATATCTTCAGGAGAATATTTCACCGTTATTTTGAGAGTCAACTTCGCATTATAACGCCTCCATAATTTTAATTTAAATAAATGGTGATTGGACATCCTTTAATTTACAACAATGCAATACCTTTTCAGTTATTGAACTTCGATCGGATAAGACGAATGTTTATTTAAAAAAAAAATTACTTTTGGTGATGACTGAAAGTCCTATCCTTTCTGATAATGCATTTTAAAAGAATTAAGGCATGGATCAGATAAAACATGATGAGCCATTGGATAAATATAATATTAGTACCTACATTATTTACTTTATAACTTTATCTGTAGGTTTGTTATTCATGTTTGGATTATAATTTTTTTTATTACTTATAACGTTTGTATGACGTATATTTCGGTATATGAGTTGACTTTATCTTCTTGGTAAAAATTTATATGCTAGTAGTGGATGCTGTTTTCTTTTCTTACAATTGCCTTTAAACAACCTTTCGTGCGTGACAATTACTATAAAACTGCGTGCCTCCTAACAAAAGACTTATTACCATTCAATGCTGTCTTGTCTTCATGGTACAGGGTTTATTGACGTATTCGTCTGGGAGCTTTCCTTTACATACTAGGATCTTAAATTTTCAGTTCCGACTTTGTAAGAAATTAAGAAGCAAAACGAAAAAAATATGTCTATGTGTATTTTTGGATAAGGGCTAATAACCATTACCCAACCCCATAAGACATGTCCAAGGACATGTCTGAATTTAAAAACAAAGTTATTTATAAAAATTGTAATCAAGTTACAGGAGCCTTATTCAAGAAATAATCTTTAAACTAGTCGGTCTGTTTGAAATTCTAACATGGGGTTGAACTATTCCAAAAATAGACAAACGGGGGGTGTAATAAATTGAACTAGTACTAGTCTCTAACTTTAATATTTCGGTAGAAATATAAACGGATTTAATAAAACATACGAAAAGAACAATGTAATAAAATATTTTCGTTAGTTTGTTCAACGTCAGCTTCAATGATAAAGTAATACAATGAATAATTAAAGCATTTATTCCCTTTGATGATTAGATCAGCAAGTTTTATCAGCCCATGGGAGGTACCCAAAGTTAGGACTCTTTCAGAGTCCAAAGTTCGGTACTTGTTTTGCGAAAAATTTCCGGCTCCAGTCTTTTGTGGTTGAAATATATAAAAGGCGAATGTACTTCCTGCTTAATTAACAACACATGTGTGCTGACAGTTGAATATACATACCTACCCATGTTTTTAGTTTAGAAATTTTCTAGTTTTAAATTTATACAACACTTTTGCCTGTACATAATATGGAATACCCACTAGCAAGTGTTAAGTCAAAATATGCATAAAAAATTATTTTCCTAAGTCTCTTTCTGTTTTAGATATTAATATGTCGTGAAATATGACATCAAGTTATTTATTGCTTAATTTGAAACAGACAAATGTGAGTTTAAATACGTCTGGTAGATTTAAAATTCGTAGAAGGATATCAGAGTCCTTGAATTTTTTTTTGCATGTTAGTTACACTACTTGAATTAAAATTACTCTTGAGATTTTTTAAGTTAATTAATTATTTGTAAAGAAGGCTTTAAAGATGTTTAAGATAAATCACGTTTTCGTATGTTTAAATAATTAAAAAAAAAGAAGCTTCATGTAAGAAGTGCTTGAGAGCTTTAACAATTTTGCATTGGGTTTGATTCTGAATTTCAGACATACCTAGGGTAGTTTACAATTTATTGGAATATTACATGGGGATGCTGTGATTTTGAAAATAGTAAATAGGGAAAAAAATCGGAATAAAATTGCCATCTTCGTAGAGTGAAAATTGAAATTGTTATACCTGGTGTCCCAAAAAGAAACGGCATCCACTTAAGGGCATATTCATGAAAATAAGAGGAAAAGTTAAGGCTTTCCTGTCATAATATGCAACGTGGGTATGAAAAAAGTAAGCCATTGAAGTTGTACAGACTGTAGAACAAGGTTAATTATAAACTGACCACTTTATAATTTAATTCGTCAGCAAGACACGTAGAGAATACCTTCGTATCTGGTTACTTTCATTTACTGTATCAGAATTTCTATAAACATTTTAAAACATTGGAATTAAAAGAATTATGTCACACGCACGTGTTGTATTTATTTTTTTTATAAAAACCACATTTGAGCTAAAACAATAGTATATTATATTATTAGGAGTAGAAAGAGATCTTTTTGTGTTGAGCTCATATTGCGGCCGAGGCGCACGCGCCGAGGCTGTGCAAGTGAGACGTTCTACTCCGAATAATATACACTATTTTTTCTTCAAGTGTAAAAATATTCTGTTGCTGTATTAAACAAATATTTAATTTCCTAAAAAGTCATTTCCACAGGACAACATTCTCCCCTCTACCAACCTTGGGGGCGGAGCTATGGACAAAATACTGCCGTTGCCATGGATACGTAAACACACTATTGTACTAGTAACATTATTTTCATTTTTTGACTATTAACAAAATGACTTCCTTCTACATAGCCAGTTCTGTACAACAATACGGATATTATGATAGGCTTGAAGAAAAATTTACTTTTTTTAGCGATATATTTTTGCCGTATTTTTGCATACAAATCCTATTCGTGTCTTCCCTATTACTTTTGTAAAAGTTTGTGCCCATGCATTCAGAGTATAATATTTTATTATGGTACGCGTCCTTTACACTCCTTTGTATACTGTTTGTTATCTCTTGAACTGTGTAAACGCATAACGTGTTTGCGTTACGCAGGCAAACATGACATTTCATATTGATAACTTGCAGGTGTTTTTGTAGGTTAATTGGATATTTAATTAACCATGGTATAATAACATAACAGTGAAGTATTACTCAGGGTGCGATTAATCTTTGCAGAAATTATCTTGGCTAGACAATGTCTAGGACTTCCAAATAGGAGATGAACGAACTTTTCCCATTGTATTAAGGGAAATGTGGATAATCAGTTATGAAACAGACAGATTTAGAAAAGGGGTTAATTAAACACGCATAGCACAACACGAGACATTTTGGTTTGGGTTTTATGTCAATCTTTAAGCATTAAGCAATCAATTTGATTTTTTTCCCTTAAATATGAGGATTTAATGGTTAATATTATAATGCAGTGAAAATAAAGTTTATGTTTTAGACAAAGAGGACAGTAAATATTAATTACATCCAAGCACGTTGGAATTGTTATTTCATTACAAAAAGCGTCGTCTCTGTTGATGGCGAGACCAGATTAAACAAAATAAATGAAAATGTATGCAATGTTCTGGTTTAATTTTAATACTGAATAGGAAATGTAGGACTTATCTGAACATTAGCACCCTTATAAAAAATTTAACTGAATTTGATTGATTACAAGTGGTAGGATTTGTATATGCACTTAAAGACGTAATCCCCGGACCTTAATCCAATAGAAAACTTGTAACAAAACAGATATCATACAAAAACCAAATTACTTGAAACTCTGATTCGTTCCTGGTTTGACTGCTTCATATTTTAAAGGACGAACTTCCTTGCAAGGAAGATTCGCGTTCAATTTCTGACTTAATTGAATTTTTTGAAATACCCACAATACTATTTTAGCATTGTAGGGATTCAATTTAAGTTCGATCTTAAGGTCTTTAACAAACCATTTTAATTAACAAACCCAAATGAAGCTGTTGGGTGTTCCCAATAATGCTAATTTTGAACCCCACGTTGAGTTGATTGACTTCAGTTAATCAAGTCTATACCAGAAAACGTGTTTAGTTTTGGCTGAATTTTCACAATACTGAAGTGTCAAATAAATCTCCCTTGATGTTAACTTGCCCTAATATGATTTTAATTTAAAGTCCGGTACTATAAAAAAATTTAGACTAGTAACGGAAAAATAACATAATCGGCAACAGGATTAAGTTCAATATAAATTGTTACTAATAGCTCATAATTATTGCAAAACCCTTCTTCCTGCACAGAAGTTGTTTATTTATTACTTCCTAATAAGAAATTAGTAGCGCATGGATTAATGCATAATTTAATAGCTTAGCTAAAGAGATGACGTAAATCAAACGCTTTTGGAAGTAATTAGAAATGAAATATGGAAAATCGGAGTTTATTTAAGGATTAGTCTTTAACCTTTTACGTAGTACCCCATTTTAATAACAAATTAGCTTTTACTGAAAATTTCCGCATTTGTTGGGTATTGCCGAATCCTCGGTTTTCTTGATGGTATATTGCTAACCACCTGTTTAGTTATTTCTACCCCAATTTAACCGTCTTCATAGTTTCCTCATCCTGATTCCCAAATTTGTAACAGCCCCTTTAATAAAATCAAATCAAAAACCTTACACTATCAGTTTTTAAAAAGTCTGACTCGATGTAGAAACCTCAACACGTACAAAATGTGTTTAGCATATATTTTGGGGTGCATCTAAAATAGTTTAATCCATAATTAATAACAGTGTCCGTGTATGTCCTCTTAATTTGATATTTAAAGTCTGCCACCGGAAATTTGTTACCATTTTGGGGTTTGAGATTAATTAAATATACACACGTACGCTTCCGTGAAATTTCAGACAGACGTTGTATAATATATTCACCTGGGAACCATAAAATAAAATAAAAATCGCAATGCAGTTCGTAAATGTCTGAAGGGTAGGGGCGACGCCCGAACCGTCTCGCCGTCATAATAGGCGTCCTTTTGTAGTCCTGCCAAATGTTGGGATCAAATACCTCACTTAGAGCTTATTTTATGTTCTTGTTTTATGTGGTTACGATATAACACCTGTTCTTTTTCGTAATTAATCTTTGGTTGCGTGGTTTTGCACCTGTTTGATATTTCAAGGTAAAATTTTGATGATTACAAACGATTGAGTTGATTCCCCACTTGAATCATGTTTAAAATTAATGGAAAATAGGGGAAGCTTTGGTTTCCTCAAGATTAGTTTCTGTAGCTTCTAGGGGTGTCGAAGTTGAAACTATACGTCGAATTTTGTTGGTATTGATTACCGGCTATGTCAAAAACAGATGTTTTGTGCCTTGAAGGGCACGTGTTATATATATGCACCCTCACCTTGAACGTTTGCACCCCATCCCATCCGAATATCTCTTTTAACTTTAAAAGAAAAACCGTTAATAATGTTAAACTTTGTGGAAAACCTTTAATGGGAATGTTTATAGTCAGAGAGGAAAAATGGGTTTAACGAGGCTAAGCCGAGGCGATAGTGAAAAACTTTTACGAAACTACTTCTGATAAACTATTTCGCGCACACAATTCTATTACAAGCATTTCGTTGCACTTCATTTTTGATGAATATTTTTTGCTATGAGGTGTAACTATCGATGTTAAAATAAGTTCGAATTCTGGAGTTGAGTGAACTCGTGCTATTTTCATTACTAGCAGATTCGTGTCAGGTTTTAGTCTAACTTTTATGTTTTCTTAAGACTTCTTAGTGGGTAAACCAATTAAGCTAAAAGTAACAGTTCCTGTTATCGAAAACCGCTTGCAGCTTTAGAGTAAATAAATAAAATTCCGTGATGAACCTTTTTCTTCTAAAATCCTAAATATACTCATTTATTCCCAGGTAAATTAAGTGCCAGGGATTTTATTTCAACCACCAATTGATGGGAATTTTTGAACAATTTCCAAGTTCTTTTGCTTATAAAAGATTTGAGTGTTGCAGATTTGTGATCTATTTTTAGGATCGGTTTTGGAGTATCATAACCATTAACTTACTCGTTAGTCCATGTTTTTTTGGTTATACCCTAATTAAACATTTTAAATCATATCACTCTGTGCTGGGAATGATGTTTTTCAAGACACTTCAGTAAAATTATGTCCGAGGAAAAAGTTGGACGGTGTTATTCAGTTGGGTTTAGACTATATAAGTTCACAGTTCGGTGTTATACGTGGGGGTTTCGTTGCTGTTGGTTTTTGGGTTGCAACCACACTCTTTTCAACCGACATTCTTAATTATTGCAGCGGGAATCGAACCTATCAAATAAAAATAGATTATATTATAGAACTATTTAATGGTTTGAAAAGTTTACGTGTGGTATTTACTAATTTTTACTCGATGGTGAGTAAGCAGGTAAATAAAAATAATCATTGTATGATCAAGAAATTCGTGAATGATTGTTTAATAACTACCTACACTTGCTTTGACCTTCATACTACGTACTTATAATTCATTCATGGGGAAATAATTGAAAGCACATTTCTTGCCATTATGTATTATTTGTTCACTCATCCAAATAAAAGTAAATGTAACGTGAAGTTAATAGCAATGGAGCGAAGGAAAAACTCGGAGATTAAAAATTATCATCAACCATGTAAAAAATTTACATTGAAACACTTGATGACGTTAATATAACTTTAAGTAATTACCAAAGGAAATGCTAAAAGAATTTTTTGCAGATTTGTCAAAAAATCGCTTTAATGAGCTTCCAGAAGAAATAACAGGGTTTTCGTTTTTGGAAAGACTGCAATGCCATCACAATGCAATTCGATATATTCCTGATACAGTTAGCACCCTGCAATGCCTCAATTATCTGGACCTTAGCCGTAACCAACTAACTGCTCTTCCAAAGGAAATATGTCATTTACCTATACAGGTATTTATTATTAATTAATCTAGGTGATCTCTGTGTATATCGCTGTCCCACGAAAGTCTAACAAAGGCATTGCATCATTAAGTCCAACGTCTAAAATGAAAGAAACAATTAAGCAGTTTGATTGTAAGAGGAAAATAGATAATTCCTCTTACAACCAAACCATTGAATTGTTTCTTTCACTGTTTAAATTTACGTTAAATTTTTTCTAGATTTTGTTAGTATCAAACAACAGGCTAGGAAGTTTGCCTGATGAATTAGGACGTATGTCACAACTAACAGAATTAGATGTCTCTGGTAATCAACTGAGTCACCTTCCTCCTCGAATGGGAGAGCTTCGTTCTTTAAGATCTTTAGTTCTTCGAAGTAATCTTCTTTTGTGCGTTCCTCTTGAAGTTACTTATTTGAATCTCATAAGGCTGGACCTTAGAGCTAATCGAATTGGTACACTTCCTGTTGAGATGATTAACATGACATCTCTGATTGAACTTTTAGTAGAAGACAACCCCCTTACTAGTCCACCTGCAAGTGTAAGTGATTAAAAAATTAATTGTAAACGTTAGATTTATTGTGTTTTGTAGTTGTGTAGGCGAGGACGAGTTCATATCTTTAAATATCTTGAGACTGAGGCAATCAAATTAGAGCGTAAAACTGGTGTTAGTGGTGGTAGCAGTACTTTAGGTAGAAAACCAAGACGAGGAACTACAGGACCTCCTTCACATTTACCTGATCGACTAAGACAAAAAAGACATAATGTTGATAGTGGATATAGCACTAGTGATGGATTGGATAAACGTTGGTCACAAGAAATAACAAGTAAAGATTGAGATTTTTTGAGACTTATATTTCAAAAGTAAATGTTTGTTTAGGTGATCCAGATAAACACTGGACGTCAACACCGATTTTAACTCGAACATGTGAGCTTAACGGCACTAATTCAACCAATTCTACTCCATCTACTATCTCACCTGCACCTGATAATAATGTAGAGGATGAAACATGCAAATCAGGCTTTAGTAATGACTTTGATAGGAGAGACGAACTTAAGACTGCTAGAGAATCGAATAGGTGAGTTTTATACGAATTTTTTTTACCTCTATAGACTGAACAAGAATAATGGGTTTTCGAAAATTCAACTGTTTGAAGCAGGCCAAACGCTTTTGGAAACTTTGCCGCGTGAATGGGGCTAGAGAAATGTACCCGGTATGAGGCTAGTGGCTCGTGACGTCATCAACGCAAAACGCGTAAAACAGCAACGTTAATGTCTTTAAATGGAAAACCGCGCAAGATAGGGGAAAATATCCGAAGTACAAAGTTGTAGAAAATTAAATTTCCTACAAAAAACTCCGGGAAAACATTTGTCTAAGGTTAATAGTTTGGGCCTGGGAACCGTCAGACTAAACACATGCGCGCGCTCTTTAATTAGTTACCTCGCACTCGCTTTAAGTGGAAACGTGGCGAAAACCGCTCAAGATAGGGGAAATATTATAAGAACAAAGTTGTATAAAATTAAATTTCCTACAAAAAACTCCCCCAAAACATTTGTCTAAGGTTAATAGTTTGGGCTTAGGAACAGTCAGACTAAACACATGCGCGTGCTCTGTAACACGAAGACGAGTTAGGTCCCACTCGAAACTTGGCGAAAACCGCGCAAGGTAGGGAAAAATATCATAAGAATAAAGTTGTAGAAAATTAAATTTCCTACAAAAAACTTCAGGTAAACATTTGTCTAAGGGTAATAGTTTGGGCCTGGGAACCGTCAGACAGTTTTATTTTGGAAAACCTATTGTCTATTACTATAAAGAATTTTTTTTTGTGCTGTTCAAACAAGAACCTTTTAAAATAATTTTACGATTTTCTTCTAAATAAAATATTTAATTTTAGGGAGGAACTGAGTAATTCGACTATTGTGTTTGAAAATATTATCCGATTCTTTGTAATTCTGGTATTGTGTTTTTGTAAATTGTATAGAAAATTAATTTAATAATACATTTTACAAAATAAAGATAGATTTTGTTGCCAGCTCTTATTTTTTTTAGCAAATTAACGCATTTTTATTAACCATGCTTGGTGTTGTTTTCAGTGCTCGTCTTAGCCCGTGTACTGACCCTACTACTACTGTTGTCAATGGAAATGCTGACGAAAAATCTCGGCCTTTCCAACAAATTCAAACATATAGGTTTGTTTCCAACAAACTTTTAATGTGTTCAGTGTTTTTTTATCATCTTCCCTGAAATAAAAATGACTTAATTATTTTTTAGGGAATACAAGGAAGCATTGCGACAACAAAGGGCACAGGATGTGCCTTCAGTATACCGTACAAGAGATAGTGAAGACAATAGTTATAAAACTGAACCAAATACCCCAACACATCATATGTCACCAGCAAGAAATGCTTTAGCAACATCGAAATCAGATCCTACACCTTTAAATTCAGTTTTAAGTAGTCCTAAGCATATATTTGATGACACGAATCCAAGGAAACCTGTACAAAAAGTCACACCGTCACGAAACACAAATAACCATTCACCGAACCATTTACAATTAAGTGGTAATAACATAGAAAACAATAGAAATGGGACGACCAAATATATTCAAGATTATGTAAAGCCTAAATCTCCTTTAAGAAATTCCAGTGGGATTATGTCTCATAATAATGTTCCACCGATTAACACATCCATAGCAGACACAAATAATGCTAACGTGACTTTTATAAACGGAAAACCAAGTAGTCCTAGAATTGCCAATACTATTAGTTATTTTAATGGTGCTGCAAAAGCTGCCAATGGGATAAAGACTAATCGAAGTGTTTCATGGAATCAAGATGTTCCTCCTGAAAAAATTAGCTTTACAATGCGTAGGGAGATAGATAAAGCAAAAGAAGAATCTGATATGATTGACCAACTAAAACATGTAAGTCTTCTTTTTATTATTAGTCATAGCCAGTATTTTCCTAAATGGTGTGATTCATGTCTTCTGGTTTATAAGCAAAATGTTTGTTTATACAGGGTGTTCTTAAAATATGATATTACCGAAATTGTATAGAATTTTTTTTTCATTTACTTGTTCCTCCTGCACCCTACCCCTACAACCATGTTTAGGGAAGTTAAGTCACTCAAGAAGGTAGCAGGAAGAGAATTGTTCCAAATAGCTCAAGACAGGAATGTATGGAAGGACACCGGTGGAGGTCTACATCTAGGAGTGGAAAAAAGAAGAAATGTGTTCCAAATTATGCAGTTTTTTTCAGGAATTTCATATTTTGCAAATTTTATGCTTGTGTTGTCTCACTCTAGACAGGCATAAACCATTTTGCAATGAACTGTACTCTTAGGACTACAACAAGACGATCAAGAGAGGACATAAACGGATTAAACTTTCATCTTGGAACATCTGATCAAGTTCCAATCCATCAGGCAGCATTTTTATTGACCAGCAAGTTAAGAAAATGGCCCAACAAGCTTTTCTGAAAATCAACACTCCACCAACTGATAGACAGATAATTCTAAGCTTACAATTAGCTCTTTTGCTAGGCAGTCACCAACTTTTGCCAGGCAGCCCCCAACCTTACTGTGGGTTTCGGCTGTTATCCAATGCCTGTTCCATCAAAACCAGTTTTCCTGAGTCCAGTTATCCTTGCCATGTACTCTAATTTCAGAAGATTAATTTTTGTTTATTTTTTAAATAAAATTATGTAAATAAAAAATTTAAAAATCGAGGTATTGATTTTTTTTTAGATATAATACATTTGTTTAGATTAATTATTATTAAACTGTAAATAAATAAATTTATTTGAACTTAATGGGAGTGTATAATATTTCCAAATTTTTGAAAAACTTATTTAATTTTCTAATTTTTTTTACAGATTATTGAAACAAGATTAAAAATGGCATTACCAGAAGATTTATCATCAGCTTTGACTGATGGAGTTGTCTTATGCCATCTTGCAAATCATATTAGGCCAAGATCTGTAGCCAGTATTCATGTTCCATCTCCAGCAGTTGTAAGAAACCGGCGAATCCCTCTTAAATAATTTTACTTAATATTTTTTTCAGCCGAAACTAACAATGGCAAGGTGCAGAAGAAATGTAGACAACTTCATTGAAGCGTGTAGGAAAATTGGAGTGGATGAGGTAAGCTTTTAAATTTCATTTTCTTATTTTTGGTGATTATGTATCATGTGTGAAATTTTAAGCAGAGAGTGAGACTGTGGGTTGGTTGCAGGGCCGACTGTGCAGTAGCGTAGATGTGACTGAGGCTCTGGCAGGACGGGGTTTGCCACGCCTGCTGGATACTGTGGAAGCGCTCTGCCAGTTGGAAGTTACTACCGTGCAACCGACTCGAGTACAAGGCCAACACGACACCGCAGTCTCACTCCTGCTGATTGCCATCTTCATTACTACTATTGCACTTCTTATTGCATATCCTCCTCCAGATTAAATCCAAAGATTTACACACACCATAATGGCATTCCATTTTAAACATAGTTAATGGGTTTTATACAAAAAAAATTTTGATAAGGGTAAAATTGGCAACTTTGATGTGATTCAAAATTAGACCATTAGAATTAAGTTAAAAAAAATTCATACTAAAGAAAACAAGGGAATTAAATAAACAAGTTAAAAATTTTGCAAAATATTAACTTGATGTTTGTTTATTTTAGAATGTTTATTGGAAATGTGATTAGGTAAGCTGCTAAAAAGCGATTTGATATGATAATAGTGCCTGTATATGTACGATTAATGGTAAATTAAAGATGGTAGGTAGCTTTAGATTATTTCGGCAGTTAAAAATTAATTTTATTTACTCTCAATTTTTTTTAATAATTTCTGGTTTTTAAAAATAATGGTCCAAATCCCAACGAAATAGTTTTCCTTTTTTAAATATTCCAACACAATTGTGTACTTATTTAACTTGTACGAATATACAAAGGTATTTATAATGTAACGATATATCTGCATTTGTAGAAAACTATTTTTTATAAGAGTTATATATCCTATTTATTCCTAAGGAGTCGTTTCCTACTTTTATTTATAAATTTTGTTACTTAACAGCTCCTTTTAAAGAACACAAGGCACGTAGTAAACAAGCGAAAGTCTTTACAGAATATGTCTGCAATTGCAGACGCACCCATAGTGCCTTATCTGCGATTGCAGACATTACAATTGGAGACGTCTAGAAACTTCTCTGCCCATGTAGACATTCGGGAACTACTGAAATGGGACACGTCTGCAATTGCAGACGTACCTATAGCACCTTGCAAACGAACTAAACAACTTGCGCCTTGTCTGCAATTGCAGACGCACCTCTAGTCCCTTGTCTGCAAACGCAGACATTACAATGGGAGACGTCTGCATTTGCAGACAGGCCTCTAGAAACTTCTCTGCCCATCTGACATTAGGGAACTACTGAAATGGGACGCGTCTGCAATTGCAGACGAACCTATAGCGCCTTGCAAACGAACTAAACGACTTGGGCTTTGTCTGCACTTGCAGACAGGCCTCTAGAAACTTCTCTGATTTTGATTTACATTAAGAACTATAACAAAAAAATATTTTAATGCCATTTCTAGTCATTAACTATTTTAATTTCTCAGTATTATATTTTACAAAGACTGCTGCATAGGTATGAGATAAAATTATTACATTTAATTAGGGTATAGTAAAACCAAACGGGATATGTAAAGAAAAATTAAAACTTTTGTGTGCCAAAAAGGTTACAGTTCAATTTTAAAAATATCAAAGGTTTGGGAAAAATTTTTTGAATAATAGGCAGCAAGTATTTTTGTGTTCAAGTATTACTTACATATTCATTCCAAATGTACAAATAGTACCAAATGGAAATTAGTTATTTAAGCGTTCATATTATATATTATAAAGTTGCATAATTATTTGATTTGTTGTATTTTTAAAAAATTGGTCAAGGTGCTCTTATAATAAATTAGTTTAGATTTGCATTAATAAGGAAAAAAATTAGTGTTTGCCTTAATTTGTTATAAGTATTTATAGAAAAAGAAGAGTATTTTTTGTTAGTTTTCAATGTTACTTAATTCAATATCTATTATATAAACTTAACACATATGTATACAGTATTACCTGCAGCTATGCTAATAAAGAGCAAAACCAATATCTATATTTATGATATAGGATTGTCCAATGGACCCCTAGATGGTTGAGGAAAGTGCAAACAAATAAAGAAAGTGATTGCATCATTCTTTATTACACAACGTATGAAGTGAAAGAAACAATTTAATGATTCGGTTGTAAGAGGGAAATACTAAATTGTTTCTGTCTTTGCTATACTTTTTTTTAAGACGGCTAAAGCTTTAGTTATTATTATTATTTTTTAATCTGTACTGAATTCATGTTATTTTCAGAACCTTGTATGCTGTTCATCGGATGTATTAGAAGGGAGAGGTTTAGTTCAAATAGCCATAACAGTAGTGGAACTGTTAAGATTTCATAGTAATTCTAAATCTCCAGTTCATTCGAATAATATGGTAAGCACTAGTTAAATTAGAAGTTTATTAGACTCCTCTTTATTAGATTTTAAGCTTAGTACGATATTTAAATTATTTTTCTAAGCATATTCTTTTTTAATTTGTCAGTTCTAATAGAATTGGATAAATACCAAAGGATTTACATGTAAAAGCTTTAAAACATTCGTCATTCTTTATTTAATCAGAAAAGCTCATCATAATAAATAAATATTGTACATTATTGTAATTAATTTAAGTTACTGTATTAAAATATTTAAAGAAGAAAGCGACTACACTGCCCATGAACTTTACTGTAATTATGCTTTAGAAATAATAACAGCAATATTGTACATATCAAGAATGAATTACGGATAATAAATCTAAACTGAAGAAGAGAAATCAACATTGAAGAGAAGAGAAAATGACCTAATATTAAATTTCATTTGTAAATGAATTTATTCGGACTACCAAGCATAATTTGCGTCTTTATCACTGCCTGATCAAAAAAAAATTGGACAATTTAATTGGAAGGAGATTATAATCAGGATTTAATAGGATGGTAGTGGTTGAAAGGGTAATGGACCCCACTATATTCTATCACCCCAAGGAACCAACTCTGAAGGGAAAATCCGATATCTAATTATTTTGACTGAGCCCATAGACTGTTAATTTGGCCTCAAACTCCCATCATTGGTTGAAACAGGAGGCCTAGGGGTGTCTATAGCCCAACCAAGTGATTTTCGTATTTTTCTCCTAAACTATTTTTGAATATTACCATAAAATATTTTCTGCATTCTTTGGTTTCCTGCTGAAAAATCAAAATACGTAAAATTAACTTGTAATAATCAAACACTTATCACAAATTAGACTGAAAAATAGGATTATGTCCTGTGCAAGCTTGAAATAGTTTGTTTACATTTTAATTGATTGGCTCAAAAATAATTTTTTGATATGGTTGTGTTATTAATTATATAATTGTGATTTATATACATTTAAGCAAGCACATTAATAACAGGTCTAGTTTTTCAATCGATTATTGTAAATAGTATTATATCTTTGATGTATTTATAAGTGTAGGATTTGTGCCTAACAATTTTCAAGGCATTCAGAATGGGTAATACAAACGAAGTATGTAGGTGTTCCTCTTACTACATCAACGATATTTATAAATTGAGTGCCAAAGATTTATGTAAGAAACTTCTTTTTTTTCATAAGTTTATAGAAAATTTTGGTAATTTTGTTGTATATATTTGTTTATAATTTGCCGTACTATCAGCCAGTATAATAAATTCGAGTTTTTTTTAGTTTTAAGGAAGGTGTGATTCAGGCTTGTGTTAAATTTGTTTGTGATTTAAGGGAGTTGTGTTGATCTCTATGGTAAAAGTTTTTATTATCGATACAGGTATTTAAAATTAGAATATAGAATAATAATTTGCATAATTTATGTATTGTCTAGTCAATTATCAATAAATATTTGACTTTGTCTATATTTTACTATACATTACATAATTTGGGAGAAGCTTGGTCGAATCCTGGAAGATGCAGAACATTTTTCTGGATGTTTATGGGTTCGTATCAAGCTTCATAAACCAATCGATGTTGGGTTACATTTTAACCACACTTGTCTTTCTTACTGGCTGACCAAGACAAGTAACAAAGCCATACATAATTTATATCACAAAAATAAACACTACCATACAATTTATATGAAAAGGGTGGCATTAGCTGTAGGAGTGTAGTGGTATAAAGGTCAAATAGGCCCCACTACATCCTATTACACAGTGAAAAACCAACCTACGGTTAAAGAAAAAAAACCTAGCATGGGTCTCAATTAAGACATATTGTATAGTACATTGGGAAACCCTGGGAACTTTCACCCGGGCCTACCCTGTGGCTGTACTTTGTCTTATTTTGTTTTCCATATTTTACTTTACAGTATTTATACTTTTTTTCTTTGTCTTTGATTAATTTTGAATTTTTTTCGTATTTATCGGATAAATTTGCGTCTTAAAAAAAATAATTTTAGAAAAGGTACTTTAAAAAATTATATAAAAGCCTATAAGGCTATACCTTTAAGTCTTTTATAAAATAAAACGATTTTTCTCTGCAATAGACAAAAAGTTGCATATGTGTCTTTACATAATGCTAGAACTTTCAGGTCTCGTGTAATCGATTTAATGGCTAACGCGATGAATGTTGCTATAGATCACCTGTTTTTATAGGGATCTGATAGTAAATATGCAATAACATCCCTGAAAAATGCGATTACTTTATTGGTATGGAGGTAATAATTGCTAAGGCACAAAGAATCCTCTTAGGTGGTTGTTTATGTTAGAAAAAAGTACGATGGTGCATATGTATTCACAAGTCCACTGGACTTTTGAATTATTTTTCACAAGTCCACTGGACTACCATTTTTTCAGTTGCTAGGTTACTGTAAGCCATGTCGGTATCCACTTGTTAGTTTGAGAATGTAGTTTCCAGCTGTTGGGTCACTAAAGGCGCTGTCGCTATTTTATGCGTGAAGGATAAATACAATTTTTTTTTTATTTTATATTCAAATTTTAATAAACGATGCATTTTTAATTTTACAAATAAATATCTTACAACATTTAGAATTCTATAAATATAAATTAAAACGAAATTCAATTTTTCTTCTTTTTCTGTATTTTCTCTGGAAGAATTCCCATAGTTCTTTGGTAATCTTCAATTAATTTTTCTTGTAAATCTGGAAGACATGGCGAGTATCTACTGTATTCCATACTAAATTCTCCTTTCCCTTGTGTGCTTGATCGAAGTTCTCCAGCATATCCAAACATATCGTTTAATGGAACTTCAGCGTATACCGTAATCCAACCTTCTGTACCTTCGGTTGCAGTTACAAGACCATGTCTTTTATTTAATTGCGTTATAACTGTTCCTTGGAACTCTTCTGGTGCTGTTACTTCCACTGCCATTATAGGCTCTAGTACTTGCCAAGAACCATGTTGGAATACTGAAATTAAAAGAATTTTATAGAATTAAACCTTTGAAATAATTTTTCGGTGTAGAAAATTCGTACCTAGGCGTCCCATGTTTTAGCGAGAACCAATCTTGATTTTTTAAAAACGCCACAATTCTATTGGTTTTCGCTAAAACGCGCGTAACGGTAATTATTTACCTTCTTTAATTGCTCCTTGTGCTGCAAGACAAAAAGAATGTTCACTGGAGTCGACAATATGATGCATGCCATCCAGAAGTCGGAACTTTAACCCAGACAATTTATGTCCTGTAAGCAAACCTTTTTCCGCCATAATATGAAACCCTCTTTTAACCCCTGGAATAAATGGTTTTGGAACGTTTGTCCCTATAGTCTCATCGGTAAACTCTAAAGTTGTATTTTTATGCGGTGGTAATGGTTCTAACACCCCTATTATTCGAGCATATTCTCCATGCCCTCCTGATTGTTTCTTATGCAAGTAATCATATTCACAAGGAGATGTTAATGTTTCACGGAAAGCAACTTTAGGTTTTCCAAGTTTGACCGGACAACCATATTCACGTTCCATTCTTTGAGCATAAATTTCTAAATGGAGTTCACCCATTCCTGATACAATAGTCTCTTTATTATCATTATCGAAATAAAAATGGAAAGTAGGGTCTTCTTTTGTAAACCGAGCAACCGCTTTAGAAAAATTATCTCTATCTTTGTTATTAATTGGACTTATCGCCATTGAAACTACAGGATCGGGTACAAAAATTGATTCTAAAGACAAATCTAATTTGTTATCAGTTACAAAAGTATCACCGCTAGCACAATCAACCCCAAAAACGGCAAATATATCCCCAGCACATACTTCGTTTACATCTTCCATGTTATTGGAGTGTAATCGGACTAGTCTTGCTATTCTAACTTTACGGGAAGTACGTACATTAAAAATCGTGTCTCCTTTTTTCAACATACCTTGATAACAACGCATGTAAGTAAGTTGCCCATACCGTCCCGCTTCTAATTTAAATGCTAAACTAACAAACGGATTAGAATTATCTCTTTTAGGATTTAAAACGACTTTATCGGGTTCTTGACCTTCTTTTTCTTTTAGTGCAAAATTTTGTACTTCCCCTGGATTGGGTAAAAAATCTAAAACTGCATCTAGAAGGGGTTGGACACCGCGATTTTTTAAAGCCGTACCAACTAGAACCGGAGTAAAACTCCGTTTCAAACAACTTCTCCTAATAGCACCTTTGATATCATTCTCGGTAATGTTTTTTTCTTCTAAAAATAATTCAGCTAAAGTATCGTCAACATTTGATAAATGTTCTACGAGTTCGTGTCTTCGTTCTGAACTTTCAGTTCGCATATTTTGTGGAATTTCGTCATAACGGATTATGTCGCCGAATGATCCATCAAAATATGTAGCCTTTTGCGTAATTAAATCGATTAAACCCTTATTTTCCCCTTCTAAACCGATCGGAATTTGAATATAAGCCGCGTTGTGATTTAATTTTGATCTCATTTGGGAAATAACGCGGTTCGGATTCGCTCCTAATCTATCTAATTTATTTATAAAAGCAAGGCAAGGTACGTTATACCTTTTCATTTGTCGATTAACAGTTAAGGTTTGACTTTGCACCCCACCGACTGCGCAAAGAACTAAAACTGCACCGTCTAAAACACGTAAAGCACGTTCGACTTCCACGGTAAAGTCAACATGACCCGGAGTGTCAATTATGTTTATATTATGATCTTTCCAAACAGTGTATGTAGCAGCTGATTGTATCGTGATTCCTCGTTGTCTTTCTAATTCCATAGAATCCATTACAGCGCCCACGTTGTCTTTACCTTTGACTTCGTGCATCTCTTCAATTCTACCCGTGTAAAATAATATTCTTTCGGTTAATGTGGTTTTACCAGAATCAATATGGGCAGATATACCAATGTTTCTAATTTTATCCAAGGGCCGGTGTTCTGCATACTTTACATAAGAAGACATGCATGTTTTATTGAGCTACGAAGAAAATATTTTAATATTAAATTAATTTTTATTTTATGACACTTACTTTGTAGATGTGTTTTATGATGGTTGAGACTTTATTTATGTTTTGCGGTGTCTTTATTATGTTTAAAATGGTCATTTTTATAGTTTTTCTAGGTTTAATAATGAGACTTTTTCGAGGTTATGTTATAAGAACTGTCACATGCGTTTTATCCCATAAGTTAAAAATGCTCCATCCCATTGGGTAAATGAAATGCTGTTTTTCAAACTCCTGAAATTTCAGGATTTGGCAGAATACGTTTTTTATATCTTTTTAGCTGCCTCTCTAGAATAATTTTCTGTAGATTTTACAGCATTTTTATGCATAAAATGCAGACTTTGCTAATATTTTTAAAAATTAAAATACCGTCTTTTGATAATACGAATTTTATTGAAGACAGTAACATTTATAGCTTAATACAAATTATTTTAATTTTCTAAACTAATTACAACTTGTAATAAGTTGGAAATACATAAAAAAACACGAGTGGGTTTTCTGTGCAAAATAATATTGCTTTCAAAATTTTTTAATAGGCCAAATCAAGGGGTGATTGGAAGTTTTTGAAAATATTCCTTTTTGAAGAATATTTTCAGAAAAGAAATTGTAATTTCAAGAAATAACATTTAGGAAAGGAATTTTTATAGTTTAATATAGTTTACCTTAAATGAACAATTGTACCTACGTATACATACATCTTTTTTAGGTTTTTCCAAGGCCCTTATTGTTAGCTTTTAGGACCTCAATTTAGGTGTAGTAAATATAAATATTTACAGGGTGTTCGCGGATACGAACCGCGTTACAGAAAAAGCAGAATAATAGTTCCTTTTTGAAAAAAATCTAAAAGAAATTCAGAAAACATTGTTGATTAATTTCATGATTTTATGAAAACGTTTTTAATATTTCAGCAGGCTAATAGTGTAAAATATAATTTTTTTAATACTTTATTAACCTACGTGTAGCAAATTTTTAAACTAATTCTACAAAATTGACTTTTATTTACATTTTCAGATCTATTTATAAAAATACTGAAATTAAAAAACGGTTTCAGTATCAAAATTAAAATAATTCTATGGGACTAAGTTTTTTTGAAGAAGTAAGAAATTTGTTTATAAAAAGTACAAAATCGGCTTAAAAGAATATAGAAAGGTATTTTGTTGTCTTTAGAAAGAGGTTTAAAAAATATTCATATATTTCTCACTATTAGTTTTTTTTGAACTATTTACGTATTTTACACAAAAATTTTAAAATACGTAATCTGCAAGTTTATCATGTACCTAATCTTTACTACACTGATTATGAAATTACATTATCAATCTCGAATTAAATCGCCCCTGACAATTTAATTACAAGATTCGAAAATTAATTTGTAAGGTAATATAGTATAGGGTGATCAAAAATAAAATCGGTTCTGTGGGTTATTTAACTTGCCCCTTTGTCACATGTAATTTTGGATATAGGCCCTAAATCTAGACTTGATTTCCGATTAGGTTTCAGCACACAGCCTTGATCTCTTGTAAATTACATCACACATGACTCTCTTCTTCTTTATCTTTTGAAAATCTTCTTTTTATATTCCAGCAGTGTTTATGATTAGCATCTTGATTCTATAAACATTACGTTTATAAATTTCATATATACAGGTGGTTACAAATCTTTGTCTCACTATAGAGTAATGTACCATCAAGAAACAGGAGATTCCGAAGATATCCGTGGAAAATTGAAAACCTTCATCATTCCCAGATTTTTTTTAAAATAAAATCATTAACATTTCGGTTCTTCTGGGCTACTTTAGGGACTGTATCCAATTTCTTGAAGGTACATTCATTCGCGCTCTAACCGTTACGAGATTCCTTTCTATAATGAGTCTTGAATTTGTAACGCCTTGCTTGATACTAATTTTTTACATTAAAAACATGCAAACAAGAATGTTTAGGGTACAATTATACATGCAAGTTTTGTGTAAAACTTGTTGGAAAAGACTGATGCAAACATGCAAACCAAAAGACACAGAGTAACCGTATTATGTTAATTGGGTGTTTTCATACTAAATCAGATGCACAACGTTTAATAATAAAATTTTGGATTGTTTTCACTTTTTATGAAACTATTCTATAAATACGTCTACTGTGAAATGCTAAAAAATACAAGAACAATTTTTAAATACAAAATGCGGTCCTGAGTTAATAATTTCCTCTACATTTCTAGATGCCTTGTATTTTACAAAATACGTAACTCTATTTTTTCTTAAACATGCTCTATTATACTACTATTTTAAAATAGGTACCATTATCCTTGGGAATTGCACGCTGCAACACGTAATAATAAACACTTTTGCTTTTTTTAAAATCAAAAATACGATTGGGTTATCAAACATACAATTATTTCTCAAAAATAAAAAAACACATAAATAGGACGGGTTTATTGTGCAAGTGTACTTACATCGATTTTACTATGTGCTATGGGGTTGTGTATATACAGGGTGTATTTAAATGTGTACAGTTGTATCCGTCACCTTAATTGTAATTCCTTCGTCTTCTTCCTCTTCTGTCATTGTGGATAAACGTTTTTCCAATTTAGATTTTTCTTCACGCTTTTCTTCTTTCTTAGCATGTTTCTTCTTCTTAAATTTTCTGAAACAAAAAAATATAAGAGACTGTTCCTTCATCGCTAAGTTTTTGCATTTCTAAACACTCTGTATATTCAACTTGAAATATCTTGAAGGAACTAATATTAAATAGAAATTTAAATTTTTAATCTGCAGAATTATCACTCGCGCAGATTTAAAAAAAAATTTTGAAAAAAAGATTCGCGTAGCATGGGGTTTCAAAAACCTTTGCATAACTTGGCAACGCCGCAACCGATTTCCAAAAACAAAACATATTTAGAAAGCCAATTAAAAGCTAATTAAAAATATTGAAAAATATACAGGGTGTTGTATTTAAAAAAATCGAGTTATGACACTTTAAAGTTAGAAATGTGGGTCATTTTTGGTGTTTTCTTGAAATGAAAAAGAACTTTCTCATCTAATTTATTAAATTTGCTCTACATGATTAACAATTATTTAAAAAAAAAAAAATTAATAAGGAAATGCACCTTAATTCTATCCTACCGGCTTTAAACTGAAATCTTACAATTCGTAGCAAATTTTTTTTCTACAAGCTCGAAATTTTGATCAAAAAAAAAGTTGACCAATTTACAACTACATAAGCTTTCAGTCTTTTTCGTATTATGCATTACGTCATCGAAGAAAATATTATTTTTCTGATATGTTAATTCGATGAAATTACCGACACCTGAAGACTTTAATACTTACAGTTTAATTTACCCTCACAAACTTCATTTTTTTAGTTAGTACATAAAGTGCTTGTTAATTCAAACCACATTCCTTAAAAAAAGCTTATGCATAACAAAGTGAAACTTAAGTAGTTTTATTAAAGCAGTTTAAACACTAAAACCTAATGTTAAGCCTTTTTCTTGCAGTATCAAAGTTCTGAAAAGAAATTATAAGCAAAGCGTAACATACAATAAATAATATTTACCCCACAGGACTAGAACTTTTCTTCTTTTCCTTTTCACGTGAGTTGACATCGTTAACTTGTTTCCAAATTCCTGTTTTGTTTACTTCTTCCGAGATGTTGATTGATGTTAAAGGAATTTTCATTACGTGGCCGTTTGATAGAGGGATTTTCAAATTTCCACCACCGGATTCAATTGCAAGCGGTTCCTTGCTGCTGTTATCCTAGAAGAACGGTTTTTATCTTCAGATATTTTTTTAGGTGTATTAAATCCTTTTTTTTCTACAGAAAAAAGCATAACAAGCAAGTGAACGAATTATAAAATATGGAAATAAAATACTAGGATGCAAATGGGGGGTGGGTTAATGCAAATACAAGCAGGAATGAATTATGATTGCACGCTTGATTATAATTTGTTCACTTTCCTTGCTTGTCATTATCAGGTAACGGCTAATGAAATTTT
Organism: Hemicrepidius hirtus; assembly: GCA_963082805.1. NCBI lineage: Eukaryota > Metazoa > Arthropoda > Insecta > Coleoptera > Elateridae > Hemicrepidius > Hemicrepidius hirtus. The sequence continues at coordinate 1,498,214 of OY720164.1, forward strand.
TACTTACATGCGACAAAAATTCCGTGCTCGAAATAAGTCACCAAACCTAAGACTTTTCTACTAATGACTAGATAAGTTTCAAGACTTTGTGTTAAAAGAAATAATTTTTTTAAGGATTAATAAGCAGTCTTGAAGCTTATCTAGACGAAATAAGTTGCAAGCGAAACCAATAAAAGAAATTCTGTAAGGTTTATAATTTATTTACTACTAAAGTCTAAATAAATGTAATTATTGGTAATAACAAAATTAAATAAAGAATAAGTTAATAATTGCGATATTGACTATGACAAAGCATGGAAAGTGTTTTACCACAACATTATTGTCCAATACAGTATGAATATTAGAACGCATTTAATATGAGAATTTTAAAATATAATTACAAATCTTTCAGTCTGTATAAAAGTTAATTATTATAATTACTTTGAGGTATTAATTTATCATAGAGAACGACACATTATGTTTTGTCCCTCTCTGTGAAAATGTGACCTAACTGCAGTGTATGTTCACAACAATAAAAATTAATCTAGAACGTGGTGTGTAGTAAAAATAAAGACACGTCAGGAAATTGTCTTTACAGGACTCGGAGGTTTAAACCTTCTCGTCGCGTAAAGCATTTCTTTCCTGATTTGTTACATAAGAGTGATTATTCCTGAACTAAACACAAATTGTTATTTAATTTAAATTAAAAAAAATTCTTGTTTTATGGAAATTTTTTTTCTGATAAGTAAAATGAAAATATTTATGTATTATAATGTAAATGTAATTCAGTGTTTTTGGTTTGGATAATTGGCACCGTAAACTTATTATAATACTCTACATTTCTAATACGTGTTAATACTAGCACAATGTTTAAATGGAAAGAAAACACGATTGTTAAGAAGTCTTTTTTTTTATCGGGGTAGTAACAAATTATATGTAATAAATATGATTAATAAATTAAGCAGAAATTTCCTTCTTAAAAATCATTGTTTTCATGATCTAAACCAGCGGTTCTTAAACTCAACCCGTGGCCTTTGGCATTTTTCAGGAATTTTGTAATTTTTCCAAAAAATGGCTCCTGTTTAGAAATTTATTTCTCTAAACTGTCGAACCTAAGTTTCCTTTATATTTTTCTGTATAACAAAGCTTGAGAAGAGCAAACTCGAACTGTGCAGGGAAATTTCAAATGGGGCTTCTTTTATAAAAACTTTAAGCCTTCAAAATAAACCTTCTTGATATTTTGCGTAATTAAGGGCGCTGTAATTTGATACACCCTCACCGGTGACCATTAAAACGAATTTTTAAGGATTTTAACATTTTTTTTAAATAACTGATTTAAATGGCAACGTAGCAAAAATCGCGCTAGATACGGAAAAATATCATAAAACCAAAATTGTAGAAAATTTTATTTACTACAAGAAACTCCAGGAAACCATTTTTCTAATGTTAATAGTTTGGGTCTGGGAACCGTTAGACTAAACACATGCGCCGGCTCTGTCAAGTCGATTGACGCCTAATAGCTTTAAATGGCAACGTAGCAAAAACCGCGCAAGATAGGGGAAAATATAATAAAACCAAAATTGTAGAAAATTTTATTTACTACAAGAAACTCCAGGAAAACATTTTTCTAATGTTAATAGTTTGGGTCTGGGAACCGTTAGACTAAACACATGCGCCGGCTCTGTCAAGTCGATTGACGCCTAATAGCTTTAAATGGCAACGTAGCAAAAACCGCGCAAGATAGGGGAAAATATCATAAAACCAAAATTGTAGAAAATTTTATTTACTACAAGAAACTCCAGGAAAACATTTTTCTAATGTTAATAGTTTGGGTCTGGGAACCGTTAGACTAAACACATGCGCCGGCTCTGTCAAGTCGATTGACGCCTAATAGCTTTAAATGGCAACGTAGCAAAAACCGCGCAAGATAGGGGAAAATATCATAAAACCAAAATTGTAGAAAATTTTATTTACTACAAGAAACTCCAGGAAAACATTTTTCTAATGTTAATAGTTTGGGTCTGGGAACCGTTAGACTAAACACATGCGCCGGCTCTGTCAAGTCGATTGACGCCTAATAGCTTTAAATGGCAACGTAACAAAAACCGCGCAAGATAGGGGAAAATATCATAAGAACAAAGTTGTAGAAAACTAAATTTCCTACAAAAAACTCCGGGAAAATATTTGTCTAAGGTTAATAGTTTGGGCCTGGTATTTTTATTGGTATTTTTTAATTGCCCGGTAACTGAAGGTAGTTCTATTGGGGCCCCATTTTCAGAACCGCTGATTTAAATGAAAGTTTGTATGTACAGGACATTAAGTAAACTACTCGACGTGTATCGTTCATTATAAAATCTTTCTTGAAATTGTAAAAAATTCAATTCCTTTTTTTTAAATTCTAAAATGGTTAGTAATTCGGATAAAAAATTGTATTATCAAATTGTTGTTGTGTTAGTTATGTACAACATGTTATTTTATAATCGTCTAAATTATTCTAATATTTTTTTAAGTTGGTTTTTCATTAAGTTTTTGAATTTCATTATTATCATTCGTAACTGGACTGCCACCGAAACAAAATTTAGCAATTTTAGCGGTCCAGCCCACCTCTACATCCTTTAAGGCATCGTGTTGGTTTCTTTTCGTCATCTCTGGCATGATGTCGTCCAAAATTTTCAATTCCCTTCGTGTGAAGAATAAGTCTAGGGATTTACGTATTCCAATCATTACAACTAACATCAATGGGAAGAGTATAGAAGTTGTGCTAAAGGATTTTATCACCCAAAGACAAACCAAGCAAGCCATTTGAATTAACGTGAAGAGATGTACACGTTTTAAGGGAACCTAAAAATATAATTTAATTAAAACAAGTAGAACAAGTTAGAATTAAATTAGTCTTACCTGTCGCAAAAACATATAATCGGGTTGATATTTATTCGGCATAAACATTATCAAGATTCTATCAAAGAATTGTAATCCTTTAAGTGAAGCAGCACCCATATATAAAAATACTCCAAATAAAACGGGCATGGGAATGTGTCCTAACATAGGTGTTAAAAATACAGACAATCCAATAGTTAAAAATATTAAAATATGAGTAACTCTTTGTTCTCGTACTCCTAAAAATTGGGGTTTCTCCCCAGGAGCAGCACATTGAGATTCAACTTTTAAGGAATTGACATGATTAATAGACAAAACAGTCGCCGCAACGAACCAGGGCAATCCCATTATGGTACAAATTTGTATAAGGATGGCTAATACAAAGAGATCAAGATGGTATCCACAGCCTTTTTTCAGTTTATGTTCTTTTCTATTAATTATAACGCTTGTAATCTGTTGATCCATAAAAATGAGAATTGTCCCAAGTAACGCAGGCAGGACCGCAAGAAAAATTGAATAAATTGGATTATCGTTAAAAGGGGATATTAACCATCCCCTTGTAGCTAAGGTTGGTTTAAATTCATGGGGTACTTCTAATTTTGGAGTAGGAATTCCCACGAGTAAGTCAAATAATGACATTGTAAGAATTGCAATTATAACTGCAAAGTCGCTTACAAATTGGCGTATCTAAAATTAAATTTTTATTAATTCATAATTAAATAAATTAAGGGTGTTTGTTACCTTTGATGGGAAAAAGAGAGCATTTTTAAAATCCTTAAGTTGTACAGATATAACAAAAGTTCCTATGTATAATAGTATTGACATCAAGAATACGTCAGGTATGTAGTGGGGGGTTGAGCAACCACCTCCTATTAATGTACCATTTAGTTTCTGTAAAACAAATTGTAAATTATTAAATAATAGATTATTTACGAGGTGCTATTCAAATGTTTTAGTACTAAATAAACGCTTTATCGGGGGAATGAGGAAAGTGACACGTCGCGTCATCAAGAGCCAGCCAGCGTTAATCTTTAAATGAAAATATAGCGAAAACCGCGCAAGATAGGTTAAAATAATATCAGACCAAAATTGTAGAAAAATTTATTTTCTACAAAAAACTCCTAGGAAATATTTCTTTAATGTTAATAGTTTGGGCCTGGGAACCGTCAGACTAAACACATGCGCTCGCTCTATCAAGTCCATTGACGCCTAATAGCTTGAAATGGCAACGTAGCGAAAACCGCGCAAGATGGCTCAAAATAATATTGACAAAAATTGTAGAAAATTTTATTTTTTACAAAAAACTCCAGGAAAATATTTCTCTAATGTTAATAGTTTGGGCCTGGGAACCGTCAGAATAAACTCATGCGCGCGTTCAATCAAGTCCATGGACACCTAATAGCTTTAAATGGCAACGTAGCGAAAACCGTGCAAGATAGCGCAAAATAATATAAGACCAAAATTGTAGAAAATTGTATTTTCTACAAAAAATTCAAGGAAAATATTTCTCTAATGTTAATAGTTTGGGCCTGGGAACCGTCAGACTAAACTCATGCGCGCGCTCTATCAAGTCCATGGACGCCTAATAACTTTAAATGGCAACGTAGCGAAAACCGCGCAAGATACCGCAAAATAATATAAGACAAAAATTGTAGAAAATTTTATTTTCTACAAAAAACTCTAGAAAAATATTTCTCTAATGTTAATAGTTTGGGCCTGGGAACCGTTAGACTAAACACTTGTGCGCGCTCTATCAAGTCCATTGATGTCTAATAGCTTTAAATGGCAACGTAGCGAAAACCGCGCAAGATGGCTCAAAATAATATTGACAAAACTTGTAGAAAATTTTATTTTTTACAAAAAACTCCAGGAAAATATTTCTCTAATGTTAATAGTTTGGGCCTGGGAACCGTCAGAATAAACTCATGCGCGCGTTCAATCAAGTCCATGGACGCCTAATAGCTTTAAATGGCAACGTAGCGAAAACCGTGCAAGATAGCGCAAAATAATATAAGACCAAAATTGTAGAAAATTTTATTTTCTACAAAAAACTCTAGAAAAATATTTCTCTAATGTTAATAGTTTGGGCCTGGGAACCGTTAGACTAAACACTTGTGCGCGCTCTATCAAGTCCATTGACGTCTAATAGCTTTAAATGGCAACGTAGCGAAAACCGCGCAAGATGGCTCAAAATAAGATGGACAAAAATTGTAGAAAATTTTATTTTCTACAGGAAACTCGGGGGAAACATTTCTCTAACATTAATACTTTTAGCTTGGGAACCGTCAGACTAAACCCATGCGCGCGCTCTATTTAGCGAGTGCGTTACCTAACACTCCTTTACTTTACAATCACAAAATCCTTTTTTTTTAAACGCGACTATAGATTCTGTAGCGAAAATTTTGGATTCGCGCGGTTTTAAATAAGTCTCCTATCTTTAATAATTATTGATCTCGGAACTTTTAAGCAGCCCCTCGTAAGTTCCTTTGTAATAACAATTCTGCTTACCAGACAAGATGTTTTGTTTAATTCAAGCCAATCTATTTCGGGGTGTTGTAATCGAATTGTATAATTATTTTGTATACAGGAACAATTGTAATCCAAATTAGTCGTACCACTTGTGTTAATTGGATTTCTCTTACCAATGGAAAGTACATTTTCAACAGACTGCAAAATAAATTATTATTAAAACGAATCTTAAACTTTATTTTTTAATACTACCTTATAAATAAAAATAAATGCTATGAGAGTGGCAAAATTTTCCTCGGTAAATCGGGTTATATAACAAACAAGGGCGCTTGCATCAATTGCAACTAATATTAATAAAATAATCGTTATCCACGTTCCAATCCAAAATCTAAACGACATATAATCCCAACCAGCAGCGGCACAGAAGTCAAAAACAATCGTTTCGAAAACTAGTACTGGTCCTGTAGAACCCAAAACGGTTAAGGGTTGTCCTGAGAAAAACCCATACCCCATTCCACACACAAAGCCTGATACTAGCGATTCCATAGCTGCCATATTTTTCCCGGTAGCTTCCGCTAATAGTCCACCAAAAGTAATAATCGGTGATAAACAGGCAAAATAAAGAAAAATCCAAGATGCAACACATTGAAGTGCAAGGGCATCTTTAAAATCTGACCAATAAAATGGAACTTTTCTTTTAATATCATTTCTAAGACCACCAAATAATTTTCCAGTTCTAGCTAAACCAGTTTCTTCACGAATTTTTTGTTCTTCTTCTTCTTCGTCAACTTCATGTGTTGGTTTTTCTGGTGGTTTTTTCCTAGGGTCTTGCGATGGTATCGCTGCAGGTGGTTCTATTCTGATTGTAGGATCCCATTCTCCTGGAGGTAATACAGTTACAGCGTCTAAAAATTCATCTACTCCCGCTAATAAATGATTTCGGTTCCTAGCTTTGTAAGCAACTTCGTGAAATACTTCATCTGACATTAAAGTAGCCATCGCTCTGCCAACTTCGTGAAAGCCGGAGTTTCCCCCAACGGGACATAACAAGATGAAGAGAAAACGGGTGGGAACAGGAACTTCTGTTAGATCACCCATTACCGCTGCAGAACTGAGACGTATAAAAGCCGATAACGTTTTATCCAGGAAGTCTACTTCTCCTACTAAGATATTGCTCGCTTCAGCACCTACAGGAATTTTTCGCATAAAGTGTAGATTGTGATGTGGGAGATCTCCATTATTTATACTGTGTAAGTCTCCGGTACTAAAATTCCGATGAATGCAGGCGTTACTGGCACTTTTTGTTAAGTTCTCGGATTTTTCTGTTCCTGTATTTAATTAAAAAAAAATTGAAACGATTTAATCTGATAAAAATTATATTTAAAGAAGCTGTGAAATGATAATATCTAGACCATGAAACGATAAACGAAACGTTGCATGCGAGGAATTAAAAGCATTCAGGACGTCAATAAAATAACCTAATCAAGTGGTCTTCGGAAACGCATGTCCAAGGCTTGTTGTAAACCTCAAAATTTAATCAATGAATATTTTTATTTATTTTTTTAAAGTTGCATTGAAGCCATGCTTAATAAAAAATTCGATAAAATTGTAAATTATTTAAAGGAATTTTAATTGCCAATGAAAGTTTGATTCTCTTACGCAATACACGCAAGGTAATTGCTTACGAGTTGTAGCATGCCAAGAGGTTTAGCTTTCAGGAACGCCCTTTTATTAGAAAAGTAAATTAGTAGAAGCTAATTAATTCAATTAAACTGATTTGATTTAAATTACGAAGATGGGGTTTAAATTTTTTAAAACGAAAATAAATATTGAGGGAATGCTGAAAGAAGTTAAAGCAAAAGAAAATAAAGTCCAGGGGAAAAACAAAGAAAAATGTGAATAAACAACATTTTTCTTTACCCTGTCCAGGAACGCCTAGAAATTTTCCATATTCTGGTGGTTTTCCTAGACCACCAAAAGATGATTCTTCAACTGAAATAATAAGAAATAATTATATCAGAATATTAGTTTTAAAATATTTAATCAAGAAAAATTTCACCGCAAAGCAAGTAAATGCAATATTTTTTTATAAATAGATTGGAAATATGTAAAAACAGGAACAGTTTCAGTCATAAAACAAGGACAAGAGATTATATTTGTTGCAAGTAACTTTGCGTGCAGTTGTTATACAATGCGTTGCGATCTAAACATGTTAAAAAGAAGGAAACATACAAAGAACGTATATACAAAAAATAGTAGATTTCTAAAGTGCTGAAAAAGAATAAAGTGACATTATTAAAAAATATACACCGAATACACAACACCCTTAATCTAACCTTTATCAGGGTGCCTGAAGGTAAACCACGTTGTAAAACCCATCACCTGAGTCGTATATTCAGCTGCGAAAACAATCTCTTTAACTAAATGGATTTAACTGTAATACAAACTTATTTGCTAAATCCAACACTTTATTCAAATTCTTCAAATTTTTTTTTCTCTCGAGTGCGGCATTAGTTGAAGCCTTAAAAAATCTAATCACAAAAGCCACATGGGGAAAAGACAAGAGACATGTAAAAAGGAACCGTCACCAAGTGAAGAAGGACATCGATCGAGTGTTCCCAAGCGACTAATCTAGATGTTAGTGAGACTTAAGCAAATTTAGATTTGAATCTCGTATGAGATTAGTCCTGACCTGGAACTGAAATGTATGAACCGTTTCGATTTTGTGTTGCCCCTTTTGTTGTTACAGTTTTCACATCAACAGTTGTTGATATTTCCCTTCTCTTTGGTTGCAGGCCGGCACATAAACGTAACTGTATACATCCATCTGAAATATTCTCTGTATATCCTTCTATTATAATTTATAACATATAACTAATAATTATTTTTATTAGGGAGGATTTGCGGAGGTTAGAGGTTAGAACTTAAGCTTAAAAGCTCCTCGCAGGACAGACTTCGTTTATAATTTTATTCTTGACATTCTATTATTTCAGATGATTTTTTTAATATGGCTTAAAAAAAAGACCATCTTATCAACGCAACAATATAAAATTATATTTCAGAATTGAATAATATTTTCGTAACGCCAAGAAAAATACAAATCCGGTGAGCAGACGTTTTTTTTTGCAAAAAAAATTGACTCACCCAAACGATTGCATACCATTACTTACAAATCGTTGATTCAGTAACCCACCCGCATCGTGTGGGCTCTGGGGATCACCCCCTAACCCTTCAGTCGAGAATGACGAACGAATAATGTAAACCACAACAACACACAGTTCACTTAGTGACTTTAGTTGAATTTATATTCACAGAATCTCACAAAAAAATCCAATAAATGTAGCTTGATATGAGCCAGACACGATTTTCCATTAAAATATTTCAGAATTCTGAAAGAAGTTTGTCTTTTGGGAGATGTGAGTGCGAGACCATTAATAGAATCAATTTTTTTTATGAAAATGAAATACCTACCAAGCAGAAATTTTGCAATAATTTTAAAAACACGAGAGGAATATTTTCGTCAGGGAACAGACAACGATTTTTATTGTCTTGCAAAGCAACTGTTGGTTTGTGGTCAATTTTAAGTTGTTCACCCCTGAACTATAGCCAAGGATTTCTATTTTCAACCCTTTTAAATTTATAGCCTGCAATTTTGTTAAAAATCAGGAATAAACTCGATAAAAGCTTGCGGTACTGTAATGAACCTGTTTTGAGAGGATTCCGAACAAAGAAAAAATAATTGGAGCACCCTTCTAATAAGAATCGATAAAAGAGATTTCTTTTCTATAGAATCCAAGAGTTGGAGTTATTTATAGGCTACTAATCAATAGGAATTGCTAATTTCTTGATTATATTTCCTTAAAATAGAGCTGCCACAAGTGCAGCCGTCATCAGTTTCAGTATTTCAGATCAGTTCCGTTTCAGTTTTTCAAATCAGTTCCTTTATTAATAATTTTCGCGCGGCCGCGATTTACGCTACGTACACCAGACGTAATATTTAAATCAAGTCACAACAAATTTACTGATCAAGAACAGTTGGCGGTTAAAGAGCAAGGTCGTCCAAAATCAGAATTAAATATTGGAATCGTCGGTAAGATGAGAAACGAGGGAGAGACGAAAAAAATCTACCATGAATTTTATTTCTGACTTAATTTTTTTCCCAATATCTTAGGATTATTTTTGTGCTTTGAAAATTCCTTTCTAAATCGTTAAAGATTATTATATCTCCTCTCTATAAATGTTAAAGCTGGATTACCTTCATTAAACTAGGATTACTACAGTAAATCCTGGATAATAAAGACGATAAGAGAAAATTTTCCTTCTGTGACGTAATTTTATATTCCTAGGCTATACTAACTTTTAGATGTTGAATGATTCCTTCCAATATCAGCAAAGGATCTTATAATTGGAAGCATGACATGGTCCTTACATTGATGTTGATGTCTGTGTCTTTTCAGCAGAGCGTCTCTTACTTGATCTTTATTTTCCAAAAGTAATAACCCTGAATTGACCATATTATCCAGTACCAAATCGGCGATTTGTTCAAGGGATTGGGCTTCCATGTCAAGAATAACTGTTCCATTTAATAAAAGACTTCGTAATTCGAAGAGGGAGTGTAAGGATAATGTTGCTACGTGTGGTTTCGACCATCTATTTCCACCTTCTTCTACTACTTCCTCGAATTTTATCCATCGGGCTGTTTCTCTCCATTCCATGTCTTCGCCATCCCCAACAAGCTCTTCCATTTCGGAGAAAAGGGGATGACTTTCGTGTGTTCCATCGTCGACATCTTCCCCCAGAATAAATTGTACTCGTTGAGCTGGTGGGGTACCTGAAAAATGAAAATTATTTTAAAGTTTTATATAAATCAGTTTTAAGTAAAGATAGAAAATCTATATTTTTTTAAAAAACATTCCATTCTCTTGCGTCTTGCTTGTTTTCTGGAAAATATAAATGCTGCAAATTCCCATGCACTATTTACAGTCAGATAATATCCTTTTCATGCATAAATATAAAAAGTTTACGTCTTTGAGATAATGTCCAGCACCAATAAACTGAAATTGCTTACGCTAACGTAGAAAACGACCGTCTGGAGGGATATAACACTTTGAATATTATTATAATTTGAATTGAAAAATGTTTTAATTATTCGGATCCCCAACGTGAATAAATTTGTAAAGGTGAAAGTTTATTTCATCAAAAAGGATTATGTTTCTGTAATTGTGGATTAAATTTCATGAGAACAAAGGATTTTTGAAACAACAATATTATGAAAAAATTCAATTTATTTTTATCTCAACTGGAATGGCCTGCAAGGATAATATCAGGATGCAAGTCTAACTTAAGCTGGCAAGGATTAAAAAAGCAAGCAGCCAAAAAGATAGAAATTCTGCATTCTGAAAAGTGCTGAAATATGCATTTTCAAGATGGAGTATGTATATATCCTGTATGTGCAGAAAATACCTAAAAAAATTCCTGACTATGAATAAGGGTTGTTTTGATTATTTTAATTACACGTGAAACCCCTAAAAGGTAAACAAATATGAAGAACTTGAAGTATTTGATGAAAATATCAAGTTTCAGCTAGGGAGTGCCGTAACAATTTTATTTTAGGCGAAAACCTTTCTATAGAGATAAGGAAATATCATGTTAACCTTTTTTGGGGAAAATAAAAGGGAAGACTGGCAAATTATTACTTAGTACCTACTTCCAAAAATAATACGAGATCCATATAATGTAGTTCCTTAGATTTACATTAAACAAGCTACATTTTTTTTTCTTTTCACTGAATCATGAAGATAGGAAGCAGAACAGACACGAAGAATATCATATTATCTCAATAGATAAACAATCTCAAACAATAAAGTTTGTAAAATATTTTATGATCTTGGAAAAATATAAGAAGTTATAAAACAAAATATCTCTACAAGTATCTGAGTTGTAAACAATTTTTTTATTATAATATTTCGTTCTTATTCTTAAAAATACTTTTAATTTGTTTATAATAAATACACAATCAGTTCTTATGTAAATCGACTTTAAAGAGATTACATCCAAGCGTAATCGTTACAGTTTGAATGTTTGGGCATTGCGCATTGGTTTGGGGAATTGTTTTTACGGAGGTTTCAAATTAACGGTAATATATTAAAACGGATTTTAGTCGGAATGATAAAGGAAAATTAGGAAAATGTAATGGAAACCAGGGAAATCTCTATAAAGTGGAAACACAAAGAGAAAATACGAATCCATTTTTTTTTGGTTGAGCAAACCCAAGTATTAGCAATGTTATTTTTTTTCGTTTGTAGGGATAGGATTTGTATGCACTTGTATGTTCCTTTCATGAAAATAAGAGGAAAAATTCGTTACCGAGATACAGGGTGTTGAGAGTTGTTAAAAAAATATCGATCTTTTTTTCATTTATTCGGAAATGACTAGGAATTAAATTTTAAAAAGTAAGCAATACGTATGTATGTACATTTGCTATAAGTGGACCATATTTGTCAGTTTTTTCCTTTTCCAGTGGCGTACCTACAGGTCCGTATGTGGATATTTCTTTAGGAAAAATGGTACGCCACTGTTTTTTAATTTTTGACACAATTTTAAAATTTCTCAACTAATTTACGGTTGAAACAGTCTCTTGAGATTTTTTCCTACCATTAACCGTTTTCGTGTAAATCACACTTCAAAGATGAAAAATGCGAATAAAAAAATAACTCTGCAAATCCGTTTTTTGAATAATGACCGCCTTTAGCCTCAAAATTTTGTTCCAAGAATAGAAGCTTGTCTTGAAGCTAATGGCGGTCATTTTGAACATTATTTGTAAAATAATAATAATAATAATAAGAGGGGAAAAATGCATTTAAATCTGCAAGAAATTATTCTAGAAAACCAGCCAAAAAAATAGAAATTATGCATTCTGCATCTAAGAGTGCTGAAATATGCATGATTTATGACAAGGTCGCAAATTTGCGACAAATAACTTTAAGCACACCTATTATAAAAATAAAGATTCATTCATCAAGACAGCACACTGATACATGTTCCTAAATTCCAGAGCACCAATGAGAAAAATTCTAGCAGCAAATAAACAATAACTTTTTTAGCAAAGCTTACATATCTCTCCTTCTTCTGAAATACTCAATCGGCCACGTCTCCCTCGTAGTAATCCTGAAAACGACAATTTACTGCAGGATCCTACATTGCTACATTTATTAAACCACTGTTGGTACAAACTGCATTGGAAACCTGATTCAAACTTTACCTCATGAGCAAAACATTTTTAATTAAATACTCATTGCATTTCTATGGGGTTACACAATTAATTTTAAATTGTTGAAAATGTTTCATGTTTCCTGGATTTTTATTTACGCAATAAATGTAACAAAATTCATGTGATAGGTATGACATTTTTTATTTATTTAAATAGCGACAGAGGGTAGATTAAAAATCCTGAATTTCAATTTTTTACGGCATGATAATTTTTGATTATTTAAGAAAATGTATTTTTTGCTGAGTGTTTCAAAATCCTTAATTTCCTTTGGAACAAAAGTTTTTAAGGAAACCCAAGTTTAAGCAACAAAGAAAGATTAACAAGTTGAAGTAATTAACTAACTTAAATGTAAATAAAAACTCATAAAAAGTAATTTAGATAGACAGAGAGTTTAACATAAACGATGGTATTTGTATGAAGGGAAAGTTCTTTATTTTTTAAATTATAACAATTTAATTTACCTTTCCTCAAACAATTTTTAATGTAATTACTCAAAGTTTTAGTCAAACCCTTCATTCCTGAGTGCTACTTTCGCTAATCCTTGGGCCCATGGGCTGGAATATTTGTATTTGCCTCAAGTGAATACAGGTAAGGTACGGAATTAAATGTTTAGGTTTTGTATAATGTAAGAAAATATCAAACACGCAATCCCTGTAGTCTATGAAATATTTTTGTATAATAATTCGGGAACACGTGTCAGGAAAGTGTTTTTACAAATTACAGGACTTATGGGCTTAAGTCCTGGGCCTACGTCTTGTAAACCTCACTTCTCTGACCTAATCACTATTCCTAATATAATCCTTGCTATATAAAGGCGCAATTCCACTGGGGCAACACTAGACGACATGTAGCATACCACATGTCGTCTGGTGTTCCTTGATCTATATGTGCGGCATAAATCATGCCACAACTTTAAATGTCGCACGTGCAACTTGTCGCCCATATCGCATGCGCTTTGTCGTCTGTGTTTGTAGCATGCGGCTAAACCAATTCGATTGAAGCAACATGAGTATTGTGCGTCAGCCTTTGGAAACAGTCGCCTTGGTACATCAACGTCTAGTAAAAAGCTCAACAAGTCATACGCAATCCATTTTCCTTTCTTGCAAGGAGATGCACCACTCTTCTCTGAATTTTGTAGTTTTTTTCGTTCACGATGGAAAGCTGCCCGCAAATTCTTTATTTTCTTTTTCACTTCAATAACAGTACTGTCGTATTTACTCGCAAGCTGCTTCAACTTATCAATCTTTAATTTATTGTCTTTATAAACAGTCATTCTGTTGTTCCACAATTCTGGTGAGTTATGATAATCTTCAATAAATAAGGTTGTTTTTTTAATATTCCACTCCATGTCGCAGGATACAAGCCGCACCGATCCACTGGCCGTCGGATAGTAAGCGACATTGCTCGACATGCTGAATCCTGCCGACCAATGACGTATGCGACAGGCAACAACAATCAACATGTAGCATGCGACAAAGGCGCATGCTGCATGTGGCTTCGTGTTGCTTTGGTTAAAAGAGTTCGTGTAGCATGCTTCACTGCCGCATACCACATGTCGCCTAAATGTTGCCTCAGTGGAATTGCGCCTTTAGAATCGATTATTTAATTAAATTTTCAGTATTCGTATCTTTATATCGATTGTCTTGAATCTTGTTCATTTAATTTCGTAAGATTATCATTTTTACGCTAGGATAAGTTCAAATATTTCATTTCATCTCTAAATAACAATTTTGTTCGACATTGATCTAGCGTTCAGTTGTGTGCTTACAAGCGAATCAAGTAGGCCGATTAAAAGCAGTGAGTTCATTGAAGACCTTAATTCAGTTTCCTTGAACCGAAATGTAATTAAAATCCCCCCCGTGTTGTAAATAAAAGATATGCGTACATTAGCGGTTACAAATTTGGTGATTGGGTAATGTTTATTATATTACCTTTGTGCTAAGTGTTTGGCGCAAATCTATTAACCGTTGTGGTGTTGTTTTAATGTAAGGATTTCCATATTATACAACATTATGTTGTGACATAGCTATGAGAAATGCTTTCAAATTTTTACTCTACTCGCCTAAAAGCTTTGCTCTTTGATCCGAGAAATTGTTTTTCTCTACCTCAATGCTGGGTTCCCTTAATATTGTTCTTTGTTATATCCGTCTGGGTTCCGGATTAAGAATAGGCCCAGGGAACCCCCTGCCTGTCGTAAAAGCCGACTAAGAGGGGCGACTGTCCTCTATTTTTCCTGTTCTTCCTATTTACCTCAAAACTGCCCTATGTTACGTGTCAAACCTGACATCCATAAGCCCTATAGCTCCTTTATTAATCAAAATATGAAAACAGTTTAAATATAAAAGTTGTTCAGTATATAGCTTTGCATTCTTCTAAATTTATATCACGTATACAGGGTGTTTGGTTTTCACAGTACAATAAGCAACTTTGTTATTTTAAATGAAACACCCTGTATATTATTATATAATTGAATGCAAAATTGAATTGTCTATCACATAGTATAAGGTAGTCATATAGCAAAAATGTACGGTTCATGAGAAAATCGCGAACTTCCGCTGCGTTAGTAAATTAGATGCCTGTCTCTCTTCTGTACGTATCGAACCCGTATAGCCTGGTCTTTCTCGCTACGCATTCAAGTGATTTCCAATGCTGCCTCGCGAACTACTTTTGAATACCAAAAACGAGATGTTTATTTTTAGTATGGGAAAGTCTTGTACGTGTGAGACCTGCGACATTCCACCCTTAATATTGCGCGTCACATCTGATTACGTACATTTATCAAACAATGTTAACTAAAAGGTGTAGAGGCATAATTACATTTACATTCGTAACCGACCTTATAGTGTTATAAACTCAAGAGACTTCAAACCGCTTCAAACAATTAAATTTTGAATAGAGCAACATTGCTAATACCCAGATTCTAAAGATATCATAACTAAATTTTCATTTAGAAACCGATTTCGGTGCTTGTAGAATAATTTTAAACCCATTGTTAACCAAATACATTGTTAAATATGTGCAGTCGTGTTTATCTTCCTCTAAATTGTAAACTAAGATAGGAAGCATGCCTTTGGCTTCCAAATATCTTCTCTTCTGCCTAGTCACACATTGCGTTCATCCGGACGGAAATTATGTACCCACTTTAAAGTTAAACCTCATCCGGGCAAGGTTAGCCAACCAAATGGGTTAGTTTTGGATAATGGATAATTGATAAAACCAATTATTGATTAGGTAAAACATTGTATAAACAATGGACCCTATAAAAAGAAAATTATTCCTTAATTAGGGATTAAACTAATTTGCTTAAATTTTTTTTTAAATTCTGGTACGAAACAGTTTGTGTGTGGAATTATTTAGTATCCATCTTTGTTCCACTGACGTACAAAATGTACCAGAAATACGTTTTATATCAAGGACAAGGATATTTGAAATGTAAATATAAATACATTGTAATTAGATCGAATAGTTTGCTTTCTTTATTATTTTGTTGTTTACTTTGCTAAAATGGGGTGTTGTTTGAGTAAACAAAAAGTTATGTTGCGGTATTTTTCTACCTTTATATTTTAAGTGCAATCAGCAGGCTATAAAATGCTGTCATTTGAAGTACTCTCTTTTCGAATCTATTTTTGTCGATAAATGCTATAAATAAATCGGTGAAGTGTGTGTATTTTGCATTCAAACCCTGAATGAATTTTTTATTCACGTCACCGTGACTTAAAACAATTAACGGAAAATGTGCCGAATGGGTTTTTTGTTGCAACCTAATTTTTTTTTGTTAGAATTACTTTAGGAATATTCCCCTTGAATTTTGCCAGATTCCGCCAAAACACTCTGAACATTACATGTTCGCGTTCTTCTGTAAACTGAAATTCAGCAATGAGGTTATGAAAAATAAATAAATCAAGCCGAAGGAAGGCAATATTAAATATTACGAACTCGGGAAAATTTCATAAAACGACAGAAAGTTCAGAAAGCTCATAAAGTTCAGTGGTATAATTAACGGTGGAACTGAAATCCTGAAGATTATTTCATTAATTATTACAGATCTAACCTTGGATAAAAAAAACTTCAATAAAAAAAAGTTAGTAGTAATCGCAAAAATTGAAGAGAAAAGTAAATGAGCCTGTGTCTGTCTATTCTTTAATATTATCTTTTAATAAATAAAACTTAGCAACTGATAAAATGGGTGTGATAACATGATTTGCAAAGTTACATTAATTGAGGTTTGTTTGTATTAGCTGACCTCTATATTCTGGCTACGTCAATATTGTGTAAATCACGAGCTTTTCCAGAAAAGGCAAAGGAATTTTATAATTATAAACTTCCATAAAGACTGAGATTGTTTTCTTTAACTTGAAGTTGAAGGAAGGAAAAATAATTTAAGATTTAATTCAATCTAAAAGTAGGTCGGTCTAAACAGTAACGAGAATTATTTTTTTTAACTGCCAGCAACCCCCTAACTTCAGATCTTGGCAGTATTTTCTATTTCAAATAAACAAAATCCGGGGTTTTTAATTGTTTATTGAAATAAACTCCTTGTAAACTGTGTCGCGCGAATGAAGCTAGAAAGACGTACCCGGTGTGAGGCTAGTGTTTACCAGTGTTCATCTTTAAATGGAACCTTAGCGAAAACCGCGCAAGATAGGTTAAAATATCATAAGATCAAAGTTGTAGAAAATTAAATTTCCTACAAAAAACTCCCCGAAAACATTTGTCTAAGGTTAATAGTTTGGGCCTGAGAACCGTCAGACAATACATGCGCGTGCTCTGTAACACCAAGACGAGTTAGCTCGCACTCGCTTTAAATCGAAACGTGGCGAAAACCGCGCAAGATAGGGAAAAATATCATACGGACAATGTTGTAGAAAATTAAATTTCCTACAAAAAACTCCCGGAAAACATTTGTCTAAGGTTAATAGTTTGGGCCTGGGAACCGTCATACTAAACACATGCGCAGCTCGCACTAGGTTACTCACTGAAGCTTTATTTTCAAAACGTGACAAAACGTTTGTAGAAGTCAAACAAAATTCCTACCAATTATTACAATTAATCAAAGAACTAAACCTCCCGAACTTTCATGGAAAATAGCAATTTTTTATATTTGTATTTCCTTTCCCAAAAATAGATTTAGAAATTCTCACGTTAATACATTTAGGAGTTCTCACGATTTGAAACAACCCACATACCTATTTTAAGAAAACAATTTTTTATTTACTTCTATTATTAGTAGATCTGAACAGGACCGTACCCAATTTATTTTGTGATGTCCGCTACAAGAAAGTTGATAAAATGTTGACTCTCTTTAATTTTCATTGTTCCGTTCATTCATAATTACGGCCCTGGATTTGATATCCTCACGTATAACCCCAAGGTTGTTAAATTTGGTAAAATAAAGGAGTTAATTGCTGTAATCGTTTTTTTTCTTTGTCGGATATTATTTACCCAATTCTTTTATTTGGTCCGTTTAATTCAAATAAAATGTTAGTTTAAGAACAAACCAAATTGCAAAAATTTAAATGTAAACCCATAGAAAATTAGCAGAAGCAACGCCGGACTATACATAGTCCTTGACTTACATTCGTTAAAATTAAGCTCAGTTAAAATAATCCTAAAAAATCTACACTGCTAAAAAAATATTTTATATTCCTCTAATTAAAATATTCAAACTTACTTGGCCTGTCGTCTTCTTGCATGTTTCCTGCATCTGATCCCCTGTGATGGTGTTTATGTCTTCTATGGGAGTGTCTTCTTTCAAAAGGGACATGTACACCGACAAACACTGTGTGTGCTCGATGGCCTGGAAAAGAAAAGCAATTAACCTTGTTATCAGTTCCTCTATCAGACATAAATTTTATCAACAAATAAATAGTTTCTAAAGCACATGTCTTTAGATAAATATCAAATATGTTCTACATGATTGTATGATATCTATTACGGAAGTTTCCGGTTTGTGTTGGTTTTTATTTGTCTATCCACTTGTAAGTAACATTTTCAGAATATTTCCCAATTTTTTAATCTTGTAAAAATAAATTGAGCAAAACATTTGATAAACATTAATGAAAATAATAAAACGAGACATGAGTGTGTGTCACGCGGATTTTTGTCAGGACTATTTAAATATAATAACAATTTCTAGGACGACGCGACGTAGGTACTTCTATCCTTTCACATTTTTTAAAATAACCCATGACGGGATATTCTTCTAAACCGTTTCCACCCTTAAATACACCATTTTGTAAAATTAATTGAGTTTGACAAGAATTTAACTCTTCTGTAATTAAAATCGAGTCTGTAGGTACTAGTGCAAGGAACAAGGGATAATCAACTGTTAAACATGTTAGCGGTGTGGAAAACTGTAACATAAAACCTAATCGTGGGTGTGAAAATTACATTATAGACGTGGAAAATAACAGTTCGGACCACCAAATTGATTAATGTTACTAAACTCAGAGAGATTGATAGCCTCAGATCCGTATTTTTTAGTTTCTAGAGTTAAAGATAAAAAAAATACAAGTTCGTTAGAAATTATATTTTACTTCCTTTCCTGGGACTTTACTAATTGACCGGATTTTTAATATTAAACAAAGCAATAATAATAAATGTACGGAAAATTTCGGTCTTGTTTTCGGTATTGTTGGAAAAATTTTTTTTTTAGTTCTAAATAAACATGTTTTATGTTGGTGGAGTGAATATTCTACTATTGTGGCCTCTTGTATGAATAATACGAGCTCGTTTTGTTGGTGACAATTCCACCTGTTAAATCTGACTGCTCGTTTATTTCAAAAGAACCAACGAGAACAAATTGAACAAGTAGAATAAATGTGTTGTTAATTTTACCATTCATCATTCGATTGATTTCTATTGCATTTTACATTAGAGCAGGTACTTTATTATTTATTTCACTCTCATTGAATACAAGAGGTACTACTACATGATTTTTTTGGAAAAATATAATTACGGAATCGTGAAAAAGAAATAAAGTTGAAGCTTACAAAAAGAACTTAAACTGAAAATAAGATTCTAAATTAAATTTTAACTTCAAGGAAAATTTATTTTCCTATAGTTACGATTGGATTAGGGGATTAAAATATTTTACTTGTATATTTGTAGTATCAAGTTATTTTATTCTTTAGAAACCTCCTTGTTGATGTTAAATTTATGTATGCAAAAATTACAAACCCTTAGCTAAAAGAGTGGTCGAGGGGGATATACTATAATATTTGAATTTTAAATTTTATCTCTTGCAGTCTTACATTTTGCTGTTCTGAAAGTCCTAAATTATACTTGAGTATGCATGAAATATATTACATTGAGAAAAACAGATTTTTTGGTAAAAAAATGTTTTTGCAAGGAACAGGATTTTTATGCACTTAAAAAAATTAATGCAACATGTACGAGGTGCAGGTTTTTCTTTGGGTCTTTTAATTCAAAATTGGTGGAGATGCAGTTAAAATGCTTTCAAACCTGCAGGAAATTGTTCTATTAGAGAACCATCCAAAAAATTATGCATCTTGATTCCAAAAGGGCTTAGGTATAATAATTAGTTTTGCCTACCTGAAATAATTTTGTTTATTGAGCATCAATCAGCAAAGGTTTATAATAAAAAAACAACACCACCACATTGTTTACAAATTGTACTAAAGTTTTAGGTTTAAAATACCTCTGCGAATTGAGAATCGCTTATATGGCCATTACGTTCACCCAATATGAACCCAGCTTGACTTTTACGTGTAAGGTCATTTGCAAAACCTTGTTTATATCGAAAAGGTGAACAATCGCATTAATTTCGTGGTTCATTTTAAATGAACTGCTCAAAGTCTTCCAGAATCGGAAGTGGTTCGCGAATGCGTGCGATAATCAATCGGTTTTTTCATTATTTTTAAATTATGTAACCGAACGTTTCAGACTTTCAGTAACTCCTTTAATTATTATTTAGGAATACATTTTTATGTGCTTAGTAACTTTAGGTTGTTATCCTTTAATTCTGAAGAAGAAACGCAGAGGAGACAACTTTTATCTTTTTGCAGGAAATTTTCGTCATAAACTTTTAATTAACATGCAAGTACCTACACATAATTTGGATAAAAAATTGATGTTTTCAAAGACGTCTGTTATTTTATTAACTTTGTTGTGATAACCCTAAATCAATGACCTGTAGCGTGTGCTCAATCATGCTTGAGTGAATCTTTTTACAAATTTCCGTTTAAATCTATTTTCAACTTTTGTTATAGGTTTTTTTTTCAGCAGATCTAAAGTAAGAAAGATTTTATAAAATTTCTTAAATTGAAAGTCCATATTTACGAGCTTTTCATAAAGACATGCATATTTCAGCACTTTTGGATGCAGAATGCGTTGGCTGTTTCTCTTAGAACACCTTCTTGCAGTTTCTAACGCATTTTTGTTGCATCTGCACCAATTTACGCGAGTCTAGAGTCCATTCTGGATGATTTATTTTTTAATCCTTGTACATAAATCGAAAGAGCCGATTAGTTTGTTATTATTATTGAGTTTACGTCGAACACAGTATTTTAACCCCTACTGTGTAAAAGTGATGTTTTTGATTTAACCCTTGTCAACCGTCAGCTATGTTTTCAATAACACGCCGAATGTGAAAGTGCGAAATTGCGAACATATAAATTCTGTTAACAACTTCGAAGTTATAAGAAAGTTGAGAGAATATAAATTATTAAATTAAATTGTAAAAGTTATAATTAATATTTTATGATTTGTATTACAAGTCAGAAGTCAAGTTTTATTAAACCACTTCATCCCTTCCTTCTCTACATTTTAATTCTCATTACTCACTTCACGTTTTAAATTCGTAAACCTCTCCAAAAGACATTGTTTGAATCTCGTAAACCTCAAATTTAAATTTTTATATTATTACAATCGTCTGGGTATATAAATGGGTTTGGATTCCAATAATATGGTTATACATCGACCGATTTTCTTCTCTCTTTTCTTCTTTCACTAAGCCGATCCTAAACGGTGAACGATCAAGGAAGGTTAAGGATTTTAAATGATGTCTAGCGAATCTCCAATCCCTAAAGTAGAAATTCTCAAATCCGACAGTAACATTTATAGACCTTGAAAAAATCAATCAATTTCATATAATTCAGCGAAATGATCAATAAAAGAGAGAGGGGGAGAAATCATAATAAATTATGTTAATTATTCCCTACGTAAAGTTATTTTGGCGTGGGATAAATTCTAAGGGCGCCAGAAACTTCCTAACTAGACCAGAAACGGTTTCTGCTTGTGTCTATTTTCGTCCTACAAAGCAATATTCAGGGAAGATATCCCCGTTAAGGGGTAGTTCAGGGTTGACAAATTTATAAAGGTCAGTGCTTACGTTCATAAAATTACTTTAAGAGAAAAATTCGATAACTGTTCTTAAAATATTTCACAAGGGAGAAATATTTTTTTAAGGTCAAATTGATTTTTAAATTTTAAATTCGTGAGCTTTCCCAAATTCTATTACAGTTGAGAAGAATGTTATTGACGTACCGTTGGGGTACATTTAGGGGTGCCGGTTTAAATATAATCAAACTCTACGGAAATATTTTTTTAACATTTCCTTTTCGAAATTGTGAGTTTGTGTATTTCTTCTATTCGATTTTTATAAAAGCTCTCTTGAATCTATTTCCCGCCATGATCTAAAACGCAGTATGTTTTCCGTAAATACCCTAAAATATCCCTATCGTAATTCGATATTACGCAGTTCATTATTAAATGGTGGCTAAATTTCTTGCTCATCTTCAGAATCCAGGAACATCAACAGAAATTAGGAAAGTCTGACAAATACGAAATATTGGATATCTGAAATAAACGAAGAGCAGCAGGGGTGCATAAACAACCTTTTTCCTTCCATTGTCGATACTATATTAAGACAAATAACGAAAAAATCTTTTCAATTGTATACATCAACTTATAAGGGCTTCACTGATTTGATGAAAGCTTTTTCCTGCGAGAGTTTTGTAGAAAAAAAATCCCTAACAACATGTTACGCTTCATAAAAGAAATAAGCACGTGAACGAATACTTTATTAAATTAGGACAGAAGGAGAATCTAAAGCTATTATTTTTCAATTTAGTATTGGATTTAAAAGGAAGAGTAAAATGGAGCTAGAAAAAATAAAGAAATAAAGTCAAACTTTACGTTCAGGGATTCGGGGTTAGTTTTTGTTACACAAGGAATCAATAATAACTATAGAACGATAACAAATCAATCATAATTTCTGAATTTCTTTTATGGTTGGATAAATACAAAGAAAAATCGACACGTACTACTGTATAACGTGCACAGCCACACACTTTTATAGTCATTGGCAAAATCAACTTTCTAAAAACTTATGAATACTAAAATAAAACAGTATCTTAGAATGAAACTGAAATGTTTTGGCACGGGTTCAATATACTAGTACCTACACTACGCGATGATATTAATAGCAGCAGTCTTTATTCGCACTTTACAAAGAAACACGCGATGCAGTGCTGTCAAACGCACAGATCGGTGTAGGAACAAATTTTTATGAAAGAACATTTACTTCAGAAACCCTTTAATAAATTGTTTATTAGTAAAAAATAAAAGGATGTATTTTTAGTGTTTTTACCTTCAAAATCTTTCTCATCGTAGCTTTGTGCAGCTTTTTGTGCTCCTGGATCTTTTGGTGGTGCCTCATCATCATGAGGTGACTCCATATCACTTTCTGTAAAAAAACGAATTTTTTAGGGGAAAAATTGGTACACAATTAATATTCTAACACACCATTAAATATTTTAATTCAAAATATATCACGAAGCATTATGTTTTTAAAAATTAAAAACCACCAGAAAAATGTTCTACACGTTACACTTTCCTCAAACGAACAAATACAGAGAAAGGAGAAACATGAGTTTGTAGGAGGATGTGTCAACATTAGACGTAACGTCTGTACTGCTCTTAGTTTAAGAATTTATAAACTGAAATATTCTGTATTTGGTTATAAGTATAAATACGAAGACTTTTAATATAAAGTTGACTGCACGCATTAGATTTGTGGAGTATTTCGGTCTTAATTTAAAATTAAGTTGAAATTTTTAATTTGTTCGCTTTTAACATTCGTCCTAACTCGGACTGTACCCATTTGGCACATCTTACGATTTAAACGCAAACGATGAATATAGGTAGAGTTGTTCCAAAATTATGTCTAGGATAACAAAAGAATTTAATTTACTCTAGACGCCCTGAAAATTAAAATTCCAATGTGTCTTACAACAAAATTTTTTATCTACTGCTATTTTCATCCCAATAAAACTTTTAACCTAATTTGAGATCGTGCTACTCCTAAAAGACGTTACAGTAATGTTTGGAAGGTTTACTATAGTGAATAATGATTATTCACAGTTTCTGGACATAAAATTATTTTACAAACTAAATTAGGCTCCTAAATGTTTAAATCTTCCCCCTTCAGTGGTTACTTGATTGTTACAACCTTGGGATATCCAGAATATTAAGATTCCAGGCGTGAATTTGATTGATAACGAAACCCTCCCTTGTTACAAGGAAGCTTATAAAATTCTCTTTGATGTTCAAAGTGCCTTACTAGAAAGAAACGAAATAATGACCTCAATCTGCTCGGCGTCACTAACATTTTGAGTGGCAAGGATTTGTTGAGAAAATCTTTTCCCTGATGTCCTTATCCAATATTTTATAAAAGGCGGTTAGTTTTTATTGTTCACACTTCCCTCCTATAGTATAAGAAAGATTGAATATTCTCTATAGTATATACAATGTTTAGGAACTTCGTAAGTGTGAGTAAGATAGGCACTAATTAAGATCTAATTAGGGTGATTTATCCTGAAAGTAGGTACTAACTTTCGGTTATGTTTGGTGGGGGTGACAAATGTTTCGCTAGCCATTCCTTGTGGGAAATTAAGTTAAGAGGGTAATTTTCATTCAGATTACCATTATTTAGCTTTGATATGCTCATCAGAATAATGGTGCGTTAAACCATTGGTTTAACTAACTCCAAATGATTTATAATAAAATTACTCTTGATTTACTGACGACAGGTTTTATGTGTTTGCAAATTATTTCCGAAACGAACAAAACGCGGTAATTCTAAATATTGCATAATTACAATTTATGGTTGTAGATAATAATCCGTGCTATGGTTTAACTTGTGAGGTACAAAATGATTTGCACGTTCGAACAAAAAACAAAGTTCATAGAATTTGGACATTTTCTGTTCAAACTGTCTAGACGAATTCCGTGGGGATTTTCCAAATATTGCTTCTACATGCTAGGAGTGTCTGAAAAATTTTCGTTAAAATGGTAATGCAATTAAAATTCAGACAGACCAAAATTTCAGCAGCGCCTGAAATAATGAACAAATAAGCGTCTCTGTACGAACACGTACGGTGCAATATAATTCATAAATCAATACTTCCTGGGAAAGCGATTTCAGTATCCAATTTTTTCTCGTTAGAAAGTTCATGAAATATCCCTAGAAAACTTCCTAAATTTACCCGACTTGAACAACCTTTTTCTATAAATTTTTAAATCGGTGTTAAAGTTCCATAAGTGCTCGGGTTCTAACTTTAAGTTACATAAGAAAACAGAGTAAGAAAAAAACTTACGTAACTTAATTAAAAAAATCTTTTATTATCATAAATTAATTGCTAAATATATTTACTGGATTTTTTTTATTTTATAGTAAATCTTTTTTTAACCCAATTTGTCAGAATATGAGGAAAATTTCTACCAAAACAAGTTAACCAACAACAATATATCATTACGGATATCCCGTTTCTTTGTCGTAAAACCCTGTTTTCCGTTTGGTCTCGCTAATGTTTTCAGGCGAAAGAACTTTCAGTAACCTGAAGAAATGTGGATAAAAAATTTAACTCTCTCCATATGTTTATTTCATGGAAATTTAAGGGTAGTTCTGATAATTCCCTAGCACTTTAAAAGTTTTAAGAAGTCTACTTTAGTCTAAAAACTTTACGTGTAGCGCTTCTTGTTAAGGGGGGATTTTAACTCAAAATACACCTTCCTTATTATTATGTTAAGATGTAAGAAAAGGTAAAGGATATAATTATTAAACGGCCTACTTTAAATGTGGTGTGTGAACTTATACGTCAATATATTTAATTTACGAAAAGTTTGTTCTTTGTCTTTATGCTATACTCGGTATAAATAAATACCCACGAAAGATAAATTTTCATGAAGATCCTTGGCAGAAACCAACGCTCTTTCAGTTCGTCAAATATCAATTAATTCTGTAATTAATTCACTCTTTAAAAGTGAGTGAGCAGGGATTGACAAAACCAAATAAAAGGTGGTATTTAAAAAATGTTGAAGAGCACCCCTTCTAGTATTATAATGGATGATAATTTTGCTCGATAAAAGATGAATAGAAGGGGGGAATGAATGCGACGTATCCTATGTGTACAGACTACTTTCAGCACAACTTGCTAATTGTTGTGCTGTCAGTTTAGTTCACACCCACCACTTATAATATCTCTCTACAAGTCTGTAAAGCATTATTAGACATTAGCATTCCTTTCAGTACATACTGAAATGAAACATAAATCTTTGTTCCAAGCAATCTTGTTCTTTGTATTATCCTTTTGGAATCCGGATGAGCAGTCCCCTGACTGTCGTAAAAGGCGACTATTTGGGGCGACTGTCCTATATTTTTCCTGTTTACCTCAAAATTGTCTTATCATACACCTGAGATCTGACATTCCATCCCATTGTTCTCTGTTGTATCCGTCTGGGTTCCGGATGAAGAATAGGCCCAGGGAATCCCCTGCCTGTCGTAAAAGGCGACTAAGAGGGGCGACTGCTTCCCGTTTGCCTCAAAACTGTCTTATCATCCGCCTAAGAGCTGACATCCTATTCCAGTGTCCTCTGTTGTATCCGTCTAGGCCCCGGATGAAGAATAGGCCTAGGGAATCCCCTTTAGATCACAGGTTTTCTGTTTATGGATTGGAATGTTTGGTTTTATTTTGCTTTCTTTTGATCATTCGTTAATGACATTCGAGCGATCCTTGAGTTTCCTGGAAGGCTGTTTTATTTTTATTTTTGATTCAATGTAAAAAATTCTTCCTATTTTGATGACAGTAAAATTGAAGTATGCTCTGAAGGATTCGCCAACTTCGTTAAACTTGAAGAGTACTTCTATGTGAACAAAAACCTTTTAGTATTTCCAATACTTTGAAGTGCAATTAATTTTTTACTTTTGTGTCATCCGCAGAATCAAGGACCAAAAAATTGTAATTTCATGTAAAAATTAAGTTCTCGTTTGAGAACTAACGGAAATGGTTAAAACGACTCATTATTTCACGAGGTTGCTTAATAACTTAAAGGAGTTAGTGACGGAACTTAATGAACTAAATAGCGACTTCCTATTCCAAAGAGTACATAAACAATGTGTAGCAATAACAAATTAACTCAAATGAATGCATAATAGGCGGGAATTCTTTGTATAAAACTTCTATTATATTATGTTTTTAAAAATAATTACTTTAGATTAATTTTAAAAACCATAACTAAACATAAAACTTTAAATTATGCAGTCAAATATTATATGTAAACCATGTACCATGACCGAAATCAATGTATTTTTTTATGAAGCATGTTATTGCTGCCAAATGGTTGTTCTAGCACATTTAAAACTGAGATAAGATATTTTCTGGCAGTGAACTATTACGAAACGGAAAGTAATTTGTTTGAACAACCATTACAGGAATATTATTTGAAAATACGAGGTGTGTCTAAAAAGTAATTAGATTGAGCCTGAAAAAATATTTATTGACACCTGCATTACACAAATTTCATTTATATCAATTCTTGATCAATTGAGCTACACCCCTCACCATAAAAAGAATATTTTTCTTGATGTATATACAGTGTGTCCACGGATTGAGTGCATATAAGGTGTAAATGACAAATTTTTTTTAGAGTTGGATCTTCATGTTCTGAGGATCGCTCCTGCTTAGTCTCAAACTAAGATATTGAAAAAATGAGCCAAATCAATTAATATACAGGGTGTTTTTTTGGCCAAAATCTAAAAATTAGTCAAGAGTAAACTGTCTTTATTTTAGCAGATATAACAAAAATGTATTAGAAAAAGTTGTTTAGAATTAAAAGCTATTGAAGATTTTCAACTTTTATACAAATCGGCCTACTTTGTTTTTTTCATTTAATCCAATACTTTTGAACTCATGTTTGTAACAAATAAGGTTTAGTATTTTTTTAATAAATAATTATTTGTTTTTCAAGTACTTTGTTTAATTACTCTTCATGCATGGGTCATTAAAACCACAAATAAAAATCTCATGTTGATGAAAAAAATCAAAGTAGGCTGATTTGTATTAAAGTTGAAAATCTTCAATACCTTTTAATTCTAAACAACTTTTTCTAATACATTTTTGTTATATCTGCTAAAATAAATACAGTTTACTCTTGACTAATTTTTAGATTTCGGCCAAAAAAACACCCTGTATATTAATTGATTTGGCTCATTTTTTCAATATCTTAGTTTGAGACTAAGCAGGAGCGATCCTCAGAACATGAAGATCCAACTATAAAAAAAATTGTCATTTACACCTTATATGCACTCAATCTGTGGACACACTGTATATTGAAAAAAACACAAATATTTTTTTAACCTTGACTGAAATGAATTCAAATTTAATATTGTCCTTTTATCTTTCTTATTTCACAAAATGTTAATAAAATCTTTTCGGTAGGGCATATCAAAGCTTTTTAAATCGCAAGCGGAAAATCATATACGACATATTTCGTAAAAATATTATAAAAGCATCTCGGTTTTTCTTTACATATTTTCTTTGTGTTTTCTGTAGACTGTTTATAAAAACATGTTTTAGCAATAGATGGTAACGCAATACTGATTACTACAAGAATTTTTTTTTTATGCAGTACCGTATCCTAAAATACGGAGTCGTCAAATAAAAGCAGTTAATAAAATTTCCAATAATTACTCCATGACATTTTCGTTCAAGAACACAAAAATTTTGCGGAATTTAATCAACATTCTTGAAAGAATTTACCAATTAGGAGAAAAACATGAAAACATAAATTAATATTTAAATGGAAAAGTAAGTACCGTATACGGTAATGAAAATTTATTTGTGTAACTTTCCACCCTTATTATAGGGGTTAATCCAGACATTTCAACCTACGAGTTAACAATGTTCCTTAAATTACTGCTTGCGACTTCGATTTACCCTAAATTAACTCCAACAACTTTAATCCTTTAATGAGATCCTCGAATTGGAACTTATCTTTGAACTGCGAATATTTTGTGTAATCTCACGATATGCGAAAAGATTTTTCCTACACCATGAAAGCCGAACCAAAAAACCTTTCTTTGCTAGAGGCTCATAAAGTAATATCCCGTTGCTTCTTTCCTTAATAATGAAATATAGAGTATGAACACCTGCTCTCTTGTTGGTTCAAGTTCTTCTTTATACAACCCTTAGAAATTCCATGGAAGATGGGAATAAAGTAAATTCTTATATTGATTAGAAATTTCTTAAACTTAATGTTTAGGTATGTCATACAGGGACGTACTATAGTAAACACCACTAAGCGAGGAAACATGATTTTCCTACTCCCCTTAACGCCATCGTTCGCATCGGTTAGTGGCGTTTACTGTACTTAGGGTGTAATTTCCTTAAAAATATTTTCTCTGTTCTGAAACGTTTTATTTATTATTTACTGTTTACATAGTACAGGAAACAAAGTTAATTAAATACTAATTGTTAATTGTTGTTATGAAACTTCTCTTTAAAAAAAACATTCCATAAGGACGTAGTAAACAAGTTATAAGGTTATTAGTTTCCAGTGCCTATATTTAGTAGACATTTATCGTAAACATTTTGACATATAATAATTTCTTATCTAAAAATACGCAATCAAGTAAACTTCCGTTATGATTATTAATATTATTTTTTCATTGAGTAAATATATAAATTATATTACAATTTTTCTTCAAGGTACGTTTAATGATTTAATATCATTTTTAACATCTTTTCAAAAAGATTAAATATGTAAATCTACGTCTCCCTCAGTGGAATAAAGCTTTCGTAAAATATTCTGTAGAATGTTCTCGAGTCTGGAGCAACGATTTAATTTCCATTAATTGCAGGGAAAATAAACATAGAAATAGGTTTGTTGATTAAATTGCTTTTTACTAGTTAGAAATGCATGCATGTTTTAGTAAGTGACGAAACTAGATTTTTGTAAACTTAATGCTTTAATGGAACAAACAGAAAATCAATATAGGTACCTAAAACAATTCTGACGCTCGTAATGGATTTAAAATCCCATGCCATGATAAAATAATTCCTGAAAATTGATGATGGTGAAAAATAAAACTAGAAATTTCCTTGTTAGAACTAGAAATTTCTACTTTTGGTTCGGAAATTTCTTGTTTTATTCTCTTTACAACAAAGACGTTGTTGCTATACTTATTATAAATATAAAAAAAATTATAGGGATTAGTCTTCTTAGAATGGTTCTTTCTTAATAAGGCAATTAAATATTTATAGAAGATTATTATTATATTATGATAATAATTATAATATTATTGGCGTAACCTAGAATTATCTTGATAAGTAAATATTACACAAAACATTGCAGTGATAAAAAATGGAGTTGCGCACCTCCCATTCTAAAAATAAACATTTCGTTTTTGGTATTCAACAGTAGTTCGCGAGGCAGCATTGGAAATCACTTGAATGCGTAGCGAGAAACACCAGACTATACGGGTTCGATACGTACAGAAGAGAGACAGGCATCTAATTTACTAACGCAGCGGAAGTTCGCGATTTTCTCATCAACCGTACATTTTAGCTATATGACTACCTTATACTATGTGATAGACAATTCAATTTTGCATTCAATTATATAATAATATACAGGGTGTTTCATTTAAAATAACAAAGTTGCTTATTGTACCGTGGAAAGCAAACACCCTGTATACGTGATATAAATTTAGAAGAATGCAGAGCTATATACTGAATAAGTTTTATATTTAAACTTTTTTCATATTTTGATTAATAAAGGAGCTATAGGAGCATCAATTTCCGATTTTCAAAAGCTCGTAGAGGGCGCCACAGTGGAATTCTGGCGTTCATCAAAAAACAAAAATGTAGCTAATACCAAGCTGTATAAGTATAGAAAATTTCAACAAAATCGCGTTGCCAGTTTTTTTGTAATAATTTTTCAAAATGTGCTGAAAAATTTGCAGATTTCAAGGAAACTTTGTCTTATAAATTATTATTATTCAGTAATAATGTACCAATGTCTTCGGTAACAATATTAACAAAATAAATAATAAATATCTTCTAAGTAGGGCACCTCCTTGTCTAATTCGTTTTCCAGACGCCACTGCAATTATAATCATTTAACTTTACAATTCTGCAGTATCTAAATTATCTCCCCTCAAAGACATGAATCAGAGATTTCCTTGCTAAATGAACTTGACCATGCACGTCACTGAAGAGCAAAATCATCATCTATTTTAATGATATAGCATCTTTTCAGTGACATTTAGCTGCGATTTTTATATAGAATGTAGAGAGGTTAGACTTAATATATTTTATATGGTTGGGACAGACCTAAAAGACATTAATTTTACTAATTCATTTAAAGTGTTGAAGTTATAATCGTAAAAGGCATTAAACAAATCGATGCTTCCTGTTTTTTGTGCATTTTGGTGATAGAAACATAAATGCAACACGTGCGTGCAGATCGTTTCCAACTCTTTTAATTCCAAATTGAACTTGACTGTATATTGAACTATAAGTTCCAGTTGTAGAATTTTTCCGCAGGAATATTGCTAGCTGGAATTATCTAATGACCTGCAAGGATAATACCAGGATGCAAGTGCTTAGGATTAAAAAATAAACCATCCAAAATGAAGTCATTGGAACAAATGTAACATAAACGCTTTAAAAAATTTCCTCGGTTTCAAAAAAAATTTCAGAAAAATACAAAATTATTTCAGTGAACATTTTATCTTCAATTATGTTACATCCCATTTGTATTCATAGTTTCCATTCATGCAATGACACTGCTTCCGATAGTGCTTATATTTATTTTATATTTTGACTTATGATAGCCGCATGCATTGTACATAATAAAAATACATAAGTCATTTAATTTATAATAACATTAGGAATATATAACTCACATTATTATTTATTTCCAGTAAATATTGCTTCCGTTTAAGAGACAAATATAAGAATTAACGCGGATGGTCACTTGCAGCAGCACAAGTGGTCTCATCAAAGCCACAACACCCACTGTCAGATATGATCACAACCATTGTTAAGAATGAAAGATAACATAACGAACTTTGAAATCATGTAAAAAGTGTTCACAAAGTCATGTGGCAGCCAGCGCTCCTGTTTATTAGTTCTAAATAATTTGCATGAATACCAATCATCACGTGCTTTCAGTTCTAAACTTTGCAAACTAATAAAGTTGAATCGCTTCAATTAACCTTCCAGAATATTACCAGTTTTGCATTTATAAAAATCACATGCTTTGCTCAAGGCTTTAAAATCCAGTTCTGCATGCTGAAAAATTAATGCTTGATTTTCTTTGTCCTGATTTAATTTTATTCTAAAGTAAATATGTCTACAAAAAACCGATGGTAAATAAAAACGTGTGTTTGTTTTGGTTTTCCCTTTACGTAGAACGTCAAAAGTCTCAAACCCGAGAATTAGTAAAGTTTTCCTTAGGGAACCGAAACAGTTTGGAGAGTAACATTTTATGTCTCCAAACCTCTTTAAGATTATTTTATGAAATTTCAGCAACATGGGAATTTTTCTTTTAGTATATCCGGAAAATATACCTAAAGGATATTTCTGCATATTTGTGATCTTTTTTTTTATAGATCTTATCCCTACTTGTTTGTGTTGCTTCACTCTGGAAGTCGTCTTAACTTTTAACAAGTAAATATAATAAATTGCCCGCATAACATGAATGTTTGGCAAATATTCTAAAGGGAAAGTTTCACCTGAAAAACTTCTCTAAAACTTTTTGCGAAGGAACACTGAGGGTAGGATTCGTGCAATCCTCTTAATTTGGAATTTATAAATATCCTAACTCTGAGAATGATTCCAATTAAAATAATTAATTGATTGCTAAAGAATGTAAATTATAATATTCATGTTTTATAGGTGTGGAAATATTTACATAAGTAAAATTAATTGGAGTCATGCGTAAGTAAATTTTCCTTCCTCTTACATAATACTTCTTGACTAGGAGGGAAATTTTTAAAGCACAAAATTAAGGAGCTTATTCGATATAAGAAGGTCTTTTAAGTTTCTTATACAATTTAGAAGTTTCCAAAAAAAAAATCTATTATCATATTATGGCACTTGTTTGTGAGTTGTGACATGGTTTATAAAATAATGCTAAAGAGTATAAAAAGCTAAACTTTATCATCTGAAGATAAGTAACTCCCCTTTGGGTTCAAAGAACAGACCCACTTGTTCGTCAAATTCAGAGTTTGTTAAATTTAACGAATACAATATCGTCCTTTGAAGTTTCCTGAAATAATTCTATATGGATGGCGATTTCATTTAACATCATAAGATCGTTCGTTACCTACCTATACGGTTATACATGGAGTCGTTTTGTAAAAGAGGATGTCACGTGGAAACGTTTTTGTGATATTTGTACGTTACTGAAGTCACGTAAATTTATTTATACGGAACAATCCAATGTAATTGCACGTGCTGTTTTATAATTTTTTTTACGTGCTCCTTTATTGATAAATTTTATACATACATGAACGAGTTGATTGATTAATCTAAACCACGTTAGATTATTTTTATTTTTCTGTTCTTATCAAATATTGTTTATAATCATAGCAGAAATAAAATTTAAAATAAATTATAGGAAGGTAGTATAAAGTCATCTATTACAGTCATGTGCGTGTTCATAAACAAATTCATCATGATTAGAAAATTCGTTCAGTAAAAGAGCTTCAAACGTTTTTTTTTAATTCGTTCGCCCCAGGCAGTGAAAAGGAATCATGAAAATTAATTATTTTCTAAATTGTTTTAGACCATTATTAATTGCAATAAATGGACTAGGACTCGGGGTAGTAAATTGGGGCAGGATCCAGCAAAAATTTTATCAAAGGAAAGAAGCTTCAAATTATCTGGATCCAAAAGTTCTGTTGAATAAATGCGGTTCACAATTAAATATTTGGTAATAAGCAACTTATAAATAATTTTGTGTAAATAATCGCTAAGGCCATGGCTATTATAAGATACCCTTCACGCAGGGTAAGTACTTGAACTAAAATAGTCGATTTTAATCATCTGTTTGTTAAGGAAATGTAAACAACCTTGGCGTGACTGCCAAAATGCGTTTTTAGTAAAAAAAAACACGGAAATATCGAATTGTGGGTAGACATGAACTGCGACGATCCCACCTCCTACGTATTAATTGGAAATTAGAAAAACCCATCGAAGTATAATAAAAATCCATAAAAAATAAGACAATAATATAAAATTTTGCACCCCCTGACTTCAAACAAGGGATCGTTTGAAGAACGCTTTCAAAAATTATCCTGCACCCATGAAAAATTTCAGAGTACATTCCTGTTTAGATATCCTCCTTTATTTTATCTTACAATTATTATCTCGTGGATGTAATTCGACTATAAGCCGTGGTTTCAATTCGTTTATTTCTGAAGTAATTATTCTAGGTGTTTTCAACTAGGAATTCAATGAAAACGTGTGCAGGAGATAAGGGTTGTGACAGTATTCTCAGATTTATTTGCATCCCGTGGTTGAACAGACAACCGTAATTCTTTTGGCTTACACGTAGGGATACATTAAGAATTTATTAAAGGTATCCTAGATTTAACTTGTGGTTTGTTTAAATTACACTAAAGTCTCTTAACAGATAATAATTTGTTGGTTAATGAATTTCTCAGAAGAGTACCTACACTCAGTGTATTATTAGTCATTTTTTATTTAATTCTACTTCTCTTTTATTTTAATTTATTCACGTAATATAAAAGTGCGACCTGTATAAAAAAAATTCGGAATCGCGGTGTTTAAGCTTCAAAAGAAAAGCCGCGTGGATTATCTCCGCATCTCACCTGTGGGTTTAATCTTATTTTAAGCATAGGCGAAACTAGAGTATTTTATTTGGTAGTGCCAGCTAGAATTAGAAACCAAGCGTTGACTTGTAACAATGTAGCATCGTTTTTCCAGAATCTCTTTACAAAAAGGCACCGACTATTCAAAAGTAAATAAAATGAATTTTTATTAAATAATAATCTTATAAACAAAAACGAACATATATTTCAGAATCGGTCTTTTTTTCATTGTGGCCTCTTAGAGGACGCCCTCCTATAGCCAAACACAGAACAATATTTATAAGTCTTTCGAATAGTTGGTGGTTTTCGATTCGCTTTTGCTCTTCTTTCGAAATAAAATCGCGTTTAGTTTGATCTAACAAAATATCAATCGAGATCCCGTTTTCATAATGGTTCCATGAAGAAATACTAAATACTATGCATATGCACAGTAGTTCGTTCTTTCATGATTCTTAAACGCTTCAATGGCCCTATGCCAATTATTAAAACCTTTCTTTGTAAATGCAGTATGACCCTTATATGAGGCGTCGTTTGACCCAAAAAAACGACAATGGAAACAGAATGCTGAATCCAACTGCTGGCTGTATACCAATTTTTCTGAAAGTTTCTGAATTTTGAGCCTATTTTTCTACGCGGAAATATCGTCAAAGTGGGTTGATATGGTAGCTTTATTAAAAAGTGGAGGTGCAAACCTCCCCTGGACTTTCCCATACTAAAAATAAACATTTTGTTTTTGCCATTCAACAGTAGTTCGCGAGGCAGCATTGGAAATCATTTGAATGCCTCGCGAGAAAAACGAGACTATACAGGTTCGATATGAACGAAAGAAAGACACCAAGATACGCATCTACCTGTACTCTGTAGTAGGTACCGGCTAGAAATTACAACTGGCGAAGCTGGACGATCGCTATCGACCGACCGACGTGCCGTTCTCTTTCGGATCAGATCGGCTAACATCGGGTTTCGCTCACTACTCCCTTATCCTTGGAGCTACGATGCTGAAACTCGGTAGGTAGACTATTGACGTCTCCGTCTTTCAAACGCCGTCAAGCAATTAAAGCTACGACGTGCCGTTCTCGTTCGGATCAGATCGGCTAACGTCGGGTTTCGCTCATAACTCCCTTATCCTTGGAGCTACGATGCTGAAACTCGGTAGGTAGACTATTGACGTCTCCGTCTTTCAAACGCCGTCGAGCAATTAAAGCTACGACGTGCCGTTCTCGTTCGGATCAGATCGGCTAACGTCGGGTTTCGCTCATAACTCCCTTTTCCTTTGAGCTACGATGCTGAAACTCGGTAGGTAGACTATTGACCTCTCCGCCTTTTCAACGCCGTCGAGCAATTTAAGCTACGACGTGCCGTTCTCGTTCGGATCAGATCGGCTAACATCGGGTTTCGCTCATAACTCCCTTATCCTTGGAGCTACGATGCTGAAACTCGGTAGGTAGACTATTGACGTCTCCGCCTTTTCAACGCCGTCGAGCAATTTAAGCTACGACGTGCCGTTCTCGTTCGGATCAGATCGGCTAACATCGGGTTTCGCTCATAACTCCCTTATCCTTGGAGCTACGATGCTGAAACTCGGTAGGTAGACTATTGACGTCTCCGCCTTTTCAACGCCGTCGAGCAATTTAAGCTACGACGTGCCGTTCTCGTTCGGATCAGATCGGCTAACATCGGGTTTCGCTCATAACTCCCTTATCCTTGGAGCTACGATGCTGAAACTCGGTAGGTAGACTATTGACGTCTCCGTCTTTCAAACGCCGTCGAGCAATTAAAGCTACGACGTGCCGTTCTCGTTCGGATCAGATCGGCTAACGTCGGGTTTCGCTCATAACTCCCTTTTCCTTTGAGCTACGATGCTGAAACTCGGTAGGTAGACTATTGACCTCTCCGCCTTTTCAACGCCGTCGAGCAATTTAAGCTACGACGTGCCGTTCTCGTTCGGATCAGATCGGCTAACATCGGGTTTCGCTCATAACTCCCTTATCCTTGCAGCTACGATGCTGAAACTCGGTAGGTAGACTATTGACGTCTCCGACTTTCAAACGCCGTCGAGCAATTAAAGCTACGACGTGCCGTTCTCGTTCGGATCAGATCGGCTAACGTCGGGTTTCGCTCATAACTCCCTTTTCCTTTGAGCTACGATGCTGAAACTCGGTAGGTAGACTATTGACCTCTCCGCCTTTTCAACGCCGTCGAGCAATTTAAGCTACGACGTGCCGTTCTCGTTCGGATCAGATCGGCTAACATCGGGTTTCGCTCATAACTCCCTTATCCTTGGAGCTACGATGCTGAAACTCGGTAGGTAGACTATTGACGTCTCCGTCTTT
Source organism: Hemicrepidius hirtus (assembly GCA_963082805.1). NCBI lineage: Eukaryota > Metazoa > Arthropoda > Insecta > Coleoptera > Elateridae > Hemicrepidius > Hemicrepidius hirtus. The sequence continues at coordinate 1,535,286 of OY720164.1, forward strand.
CCAACGCCGTCGAGCAATTAAAGCTACGAGGTGCCGTTCTCGTTCGGATCAGATCGGCTAACGTCGGGTTTCGCTCATAACTCCCTTTTCCTTTGAGCTACGATGCTGAAACTCGGTAGGTAGACTATTGACGTCTCCGCCTTTTCAACGCCGTCGAGCAATTTAAGCTACGACGTGCCGTTCTCGTTCGGATCAGATCGGCTAACGTCGGGTTTCGCTCATAACTCCCTTTTCCTTTGAGCTACGATGCTGAAACTCGGTAGGTAGACTATTGACGTCTCCGCCTTTTCAACGCCGTCGAGAAATTTAAGCTACGACGTGCCGTTCTCGTTCGGATCAGATCGGCTAACATCGGGTTTCGCTCATAACTCCCTTATCCTTGGAGCTACGATGCTGAAACTCGGTAGGTAGACTATTGACGTCTCCGCCTTTTCAACGCCGTCGAGCAATTTAAGCTACGACGTGCCGTTCTCGTTCGGATCAGATCGGCTAACATCGGGTTTCGCTCATAACTCCCTTATCCTTGGAGCTACGATGCTGAAACTCGGTAGGTAGACTATTGACGTCGCCTTTTCAACGCCGTCGAGCAATTTAAGCTACGACGTGCCGTTCTCGTTCGGATCAGATCGGCTAACATCGGGTTTCGCTCATAACTCCCTTATCCTTGGAGCTACGATGCTGAAACTCGGTAGGTAGACTATTGACGTCTCCGCCTTTTCAACGCCGTCGAGCAATTTAAGCTACGACGTGCCGTTCTCGTTCGGATCAGATCGGCTAACATCGGGTTTCGCTCATAACTCCCTTATCCTTGGAGCTACGATGCTGAAACTCGGTAGGTAGACTATTGACGTCTCCGCCTTTTCAACGCCGTCGAGCAATTTAAGCTACGACGTGCCGTTCTCGTTCGGATCAGATCGGCTAACATCGGGTTTCGCTCATAACTCCCTTATCCTTGGAGCTACGATGCTGAAACTCGGTAGGTAGACTATTGACGTCTCCGCCTTTTCAACGCCGTCGAGCAATTTAAACTACGACGTGCCGTTCTCGTTCGGATCAGATCGTCTAACATCGGGTTTCGCTCATAACTCCCTTATCCTTGGAGCTACGATGCTGAAACTCGGTAGGTAGACTATTGACGTCTCCGTCTTTCAAACGCCGTCGAGCAATTAAAGCTACGACGTGCCGTTCTCGTTCGGATCAGATCGGCTAACGTCGGGTTTCGCTCATAACTCCCTTTTCCTTTGAGCTACGATGCTGAAACTCGGTAGGTAGACTATTGACGTCTCCGCCTTTTCAACGCCGTCGAGCAATTTAAGCTACGACGTGCCGTTCTCGTTCGGATCAGATCGGCTAACGTCGGGTTTCGCTCATAACTCCCTTTTCCTTTGAGCTACGATGCTGAAACTCGGTAGGTAGACTATTGACGTCTCCGCCTTTTCAACGCCGTCGAGAAATTTAAGCTACGACGTGCCGTTCTCGTTCGGATCAGATCGGCTAACATCGGGTTTCGCTCATAACTCCCTTATCCTTGGAGCTACGATGCTGAAACTCGGTAGGTAGACTATTGACGTCTCCGCCTTTTCAACGCCGTCGAGCAATTTAAGCTACGACGTGCCGTTCTCGTTCGGATCAGATCGGCTAACATCGGGTTTCGCTCATAACTCCCTTATCCTTGGAGCTACGATGCTGAAACTCGGTAGGTAGACTATTGACGTCTCCGCCTTTTCAACGCCGTCGAGCAATTTAAACTACGACGTGCCGTTCTCGTTCGGATCAGATCGTCTAACATCGGGTTTCGCTCATAACTCCCTTATCCTTGGAGCTACGATGCTGAAACTCGGTAGGTAGACTATTGACGTCTCCGTCTTTCAAACGCCGTCGAGCAATTAAAGCTACGACGTGCCGTTTTCGTTCGGATCAGATCGGCTAACGTCGGGTTTCGCTCATAACTCCCTTTTCCTTTGAGCTACGATGCTGAAACTCGGTAGGTAGACTATTGACGTCTCCGCCTTTTCAACGCCGTCGAGCAATTTAAGCTACGACGTGCCGTTCTCGTTCGGATCAGATCGGCTAACATCGGGTTTCGCTCATAACTCCCTTATCCTTGGAGCTACGATGCTGAAACTCGGTAGGTAGACTATTGACGTCTCCGTCTTTCAAACGCCGTCGAGCAATTAAAGCTACGACGTGCCGTTCTCGTTCGGATCAGATCGGCTAACATCGGGTTTCGCTCATAACTCCCTTATCCTTGGAGCTACGATGCTGAAACTCGGTAGGTAGACTATTGAGGTATCCGTCTTTCCAACGCCGTCGAGCAATTAATTAAGCTACGACTGTTTTCCAACACTTCTTTTCAAGACGTTTCAGACAATTCTAAAAATTAGGGAAGCTTTTCGAAAATTTTTCTAAGCCCGTGCAAGAAAACATTTTCATGTCCGAACCTAACCTAACCGGCAAGGCGGCAACAAAGTTTTTCTTACTCGCCAAGCCACGCCCTTTCCAACGACGCCAAGCAATTTGAGCTACGACGCTCGATCCGTTTCCATCAACAGTTCAACCTAAATATTCAAAATTCACGAATTTTTCATTAACCGTACATTTTAGCCATATGAACACCTTATACTATGTGATAGACAATTAAATTCTGCATTCAACTATGTATATAATAATATATAGGGTGTTTCATTTAAAATAACAAAGTTGTTTATTGTACTGTGGAAAGCAAACGCCCTGTATACGTGATATACATTGAAGAGAATGCAGAATTATATACTAAATAACTTTTATATTTAAACTTCTTTCATATTTTGACTACTAATAAAGGCGCTATAGGAACATCAATTTCCGATTTTCAAAATCTCGTAGAGGGCGCCACAGTGGAATTCTGGCGTTCATCAAAAAGCAAAAATGTAGCTAATACCAAGCTGCATAAGTATGGAAAATTTAAACAAAATCCTTAGACCAGTGTTTTTGTAATAATTTTTCAAAAATTTCAAAATTTTTGGAAGAGCGCCGTTGCGACAGTTCTTGGATTTAGTAAATAATTTTTCTTGGTGTAGTAGAGCCAAAGGGCTTTCAAACAAGTTGTTGCGGAACCTGATCAGATAACAGGTTTTTGAGTTATGGGGCGTTAAAGTCGAAATTTTGAAAAATTCATAGCGACCGCCATTTTGAAGTTAGAGAGTCCGGTAAAAAACTGTTTCCCTTGAATTATGCCCTTCTTTCATATTCCCTACTCAGTATTTCAAAATCCCGCTTCTGAAAAAAATGATACCAAAAAAACATGTCTAACTTCCGCTTCCGGTTTCGGATTTTTTTGAAAAGCTTATTTTGTCGATGAATTTTCGATATACCCCTTCATTTAAAATTTCATCAAAATCGGTTCACTAGTTTTTGCGTTAGAGGCGTTACATACACATACACACCCATACACACACATACATGTCGCGCAATGCTTGTGTGGCCACCTACTCCTCGCCGACTTATGGGGTCTTGGAGGATATACTATACAGCTGATTGCATTTTTTAAAACTTTTAATTTGCTATTTTCAGTATACCTAAACACACCAAATTTCTATCCTTTTTTGCGAATAATGAGTTGTGGGGTCAGGCCACACACTGACGGTAAAAGTTGGTTAGTTTGTACCTAACGCTTTGTGGCCATACACATTGTAACACACAAAGGTGTTACACACTAAAATTTTTGCAAACGACCTTGATAAATGTTTCTAATTACAAGCACTTCGTGCTCCCTGCAAAACAAACTGTTTTCCAGGCCTGATTTTTTTGCTGTTTCCATAATGGTAGTTAATATCTTCTGCTTTAAACTCTATCAGTATCAATATGATCATGTCTCTGATAATATTATCTTCATTTCTTTTAAAATAAAAATCAATTACCTAGACACATTTATTTCTGTGAGACAATTTTAACTGATTTGTGGGAATATAAAAGCGACCTGAATTAATATAATATATATGGCGTAGGTACCTATGTATTTCAATTTTGTTTTGCTTTAATTTTCGATGTAGATAAATTTTAGTTTTTTGAGATACTTCTTTCTGAATAGTAATAAATAAAAATTAAAATTTTGTAATATTGTGATTTTAACATTTTTAATTTTGTATCAATTAATTCGGTGTATTAAAGCAATGACAAGATGATAAATTTGGGGTGGGGAGGCCACGCTAAAGCTGTTAAAATAGGTCGGAAATTGTGTGGCCATGTGTATGGCCACACAACAGATGTTACAGTATAGTGTGTGGCCACACAAGTATTGCGCGACCTACTACGCATTGTAACACACAAAGATGTTACACACTACAATTTTTGTAAACGACCTTGATAAATGTTTCAAATTTCAAGCACTTCATGCTCGCTCTAAACCAAACTGTTTTCAACGGCCTGACTTTTTTGCAGTCTCGGTAATCGTATAGTTAATAATTTTCTGCTCTAAACTCTATCAGTATCAATATGATCATGCCTTTGATAATAATACCTTCATTTACATTTAATTTCTTTTAAAATAAAAATCAATTACCTAAGATACATTTATTTCTAGGAGACAATTTGACACACCCTAAACTGACCAATACGGTTACGTTTTACCGACTTAACAAGCCAATCACCGCGCTCCAAATTTGTATATTCTCGGATATTTAGGACTAGTACAGAATTTCAGCGATTATATCACTCATATATTATAGACAATGGAATTTCAGAATTTTTTAAAAATGAACCAATCACGGCGGGAATTCTCGGATGTACCTTCTTGGTATATCGGTATATTCGATTTGGTGCTTCGGCTTCCTATTGGCAGTGATACGATGGTATCTGTAGCAACCGTACATAACAATAATTGATTTTTTTTATAAATTAATTTTTTGAAAAGTCAGACAGACATTTTGAATTCGAAAATAGGTTAAATATCAAAAGTAACTTTAAAATTCGTGATATAATCGTGACAAATATCATTCGATCACTTCCGTATATTCTAAATACTTTTCCCTCTTTCTATTCTCAATTTATGTTACCATTAGGAAATATCCCTCGAGCAAGCTCTCGGGAAATTTCCCTGGCAACATCAATTTCGAATATAAATCGCGAAAAGTATATCCGAATATACGAAAGCGCTCTTATGACCAATCAAAAGGCTTTAATTTTTGACGTTTAGCGACAATTTGCACTCGTGCAAATTGCGGATAATTTAGATTAGTAAATTTTTCGGCAATTTGTTACTTTTCTTTTTGAATTTTGTAGAAGTTTTATATTTAATTAAACATTCGTTCGGGAAATAGTCTAGTAAAATATCCCTCTTGCATATCATATTGCCGATATTTTTTTTCAAATGCAGATCATAGAACAGCTACCTATATTGAATTATAGAGGGTTAAATGTTAGGGAAAACTGCGTCAGTGGATCCTATATATTTAGGAGATGTTCCTCAGAGAACAATACAAAGAATTTTGAAATTAAGCTAAACAAGGAAGATTGGGTAGATCTAGATGTATATACCGTGACAATGACGTTAACACTATTCTTACTAAGTAACTTTTATAATATATTCTTATTCTATTTTAGTGTTTGTATCCCTATTCGAAGAATTAAAACTAAAAAAATGTGTACTACAGAATGAGTAACAGCAGTTAGAAAGTCCAGCTCAGATATTAAATATTTACGCCATATGTCCATTTTGCAACCAAAGTTAGCTGAAATGTACCTATAAAGCTGAAAAGAAAATCCATACAAATTTAGTAATCAGCACAAAAAGCAGTTTTTATGGTAATAAAATAAATACCTACGTCTAATAACCAATCGGAAGCGGCCTGGAATCTCATTAAATAAACAAAAAAAATAACAAATAAGGATACAAAAGAAAACGTTTCAAAATTGGAACTAAAAATAGAGGGAGGAATAATAAATGATGCGGGGGAGGTCGCAAATACATTTAATAGATATTTTGTTGATATAATAAGAAACATCGTGATAACGTCCCTCCTCCAACTAATCCAATCAAATCTATCCCGCCAATTTCATGCAGTATGTGGGTAAATGCTTTTACGAAGGAAGAAGTTCATAAAATTATACGTAATTTAAAAAACAAAAACTCATCGGGGCCTAATGACGGTCCCATGACTATAGTAAAAAAATAGCACATTACATATTATGTAATGCTAACTATACATCTTATTAACTCTTCAATAATTCGTACCGGCATTTTTCCTGATATTTTAAAGATATCCAAGAATGTACCAATTCACAAAAAAGGAGATAAGAATCAACTTGAGAATTACCGGCCTGTTCCTTTATCGTCAGTTTTCTCAAAATATGCAATGCTAGATAGATTATAGTATATTATATTATTAGGAGTAGAAAGAGTTCTTTTTGTGTTGAGGTCATATTGCGGCCGAGGCGCACGCGCCGAGGCTGTGCAAGTGAGCGAAACACAAATAAGACGTTCTACTCCGAATAATATATACTATTTTTTCTTCAAGTGTAAAAATATTCTTTTGCTGTAAATAAATATTTCCTAAAAAGCCATTTCGACAGGACAACGCTCTCCCCTCTACCAACCTTGGGGGCGGAGCTATGGGCAAAATAGTGCCGTTGCCATGGATACGTCAACACATTATTGTACTAGTAACATTATTTTCATTATTTGACTATTAACAAAATGACTTCCTTCTACATAGCCAGTTCTGTACAACAATACGGATATTATGATACGCTTGAAGAAAAAATAATTACCTTGACAAATTTAACATTATCACCACCAATCAGCACAGTTTTAAACAAAATAAGTCTACGCTAACCGCTATGTATGAACTTTTTCCGACGACCACTATGAAATGTGAACAAATTCGCACCGTTTACTGTTACTGAAAATTGTATATTTCGCATGGCAATGAGCGTGTGCAATACATATATTTCACACGCTAGACGATAAAAAATAGTTGGCCACTTTGAAAATCGTCATTCGTTTTATTAAAAATTAAATATTGAAACGTCAAATTGTAGCAAATGCACCAAAGTGCAGTACCTACTAACCTGTTACTAGCCGAATTTTTATTAAGAAAATTGGTAAATTGTAATAAATAAAAGAGGTAAATACATTTAATTCACATAATTTTATATTGTATTTAGTTTTGCTGTTGATATGGACGATATTGATGAAAAATGTTATAATTAATAATTTTTTTTATTTTGCTATTTTTGAAACAGAATTAAGTGGTGGTCGGAAAAGTTGTGGTCGTCGGAAAAGTACAGTGTACAACTCGTGCTGAATGGATATTTCAAACTCGTATGTTTAAGCCACTCGCCAAGGCTCGTGGTTCAAACTTTCATACTCGTTTGAAATATCCAATTTTCAGCACTAGTTATACAATATACTATTTCAAAACATAATAACAAATGTAAACGTGGGGGATGCCCTATTGGATAGTTATCTTTGACTATAGTAGGGGTTTCGATTTTCTTAATCACAGTATTCTTCTACACAAGACGTATTAGAATGGAATTCGCGGGAATCTTTATGGGGATGTTTATATTATACAGGGTGACAATTTTAAAAGTTTCAATGGGAAATAGCTCTGTAACCAAAAAATGTATCAAAAATCGCTCGAAACCGTTTCGATTGAAATGATGTATTACCTAAGTAACGCACCCTCACCTATCCCTTAAGTCACATTCTGATGATGATTTCTATTGTTTTCCAAACAATAATAAAGTCTGTTTTGGAACTCTTGACGAACTCTATCATTTTGAAAATTTAGCGTGAGAGTAAATTCAAATAAATAAGTTCCATGACTTTGACCATTTGATTTTAAATAAATCAAGAACTATCTTATTAAATATATCTTTGTATAGCATGGTTGAAAAGCATTTTTCAAGGGCTTCCTATGATGTGTGACAAGTAGGGTGTTGCCATTTAAGATTTGTCCCATTGAAACTTTTAAAATTGTCACCCTGTATGTATTATTATGACGTACCTTGGTGCCAATGCATTGGTCAACCCATGCAAATAAAGATATTATTATTATTATTATTATGATGGCCACACAATACTATAACAAAATAATCGATGGCCACACAACATTATAACAAAACAGCCGACGAATGCAAAATGAAGAAATTAGAATTTTAATGAAGGGGGCGCCACCATATGGTGCCACACAATGATGGTTAAAATCTGGTCCATTACACATCGGATGTTTAATACATTTGTGGGGCCATTTAAAACGGATGATAAATTTGGGGTGGGGAGGCCACGCTGAAACTGTTAAAATAGGTCGGAAATTGTGTGGCCATGTGTATGGCCACACAAGTCGTGGAGGCCACACAACACATGTTGCAGTAGGGTGTGTGGCCACACAAGTATTGCGCGACCTACGCACACCCACACACCCACACCCACCAACAGACAGACATTTTTCTAGACCACCTTTTTGGGTTCCTAGAGGCCCAAAATACGTATTTCCGCGAAAATCTCGATTTCAAAAATTTTCATGATATCAATACTTCCCTATACCAGTGGTGGTATGGGAAAGTAAAAACCGATCAATTTTCGACTTAAAAGTTTAAACTGCAACATCCAAAGCGGGTTTTCGAATGTGTAAAAGAAGACTGAGAAGGCAAAATACTTACAGCAATCAATATTGAATAGTCTAATAACGATTTACTATTCATAAGCATTGGTGTAATTTTCGACGCGGTGGCGAAATGCTGAAATTAATACTTACGGCGACGTATTACCGTACTAGAGCAAATTCTCGAAAGTGATAGCGGTCGTCTTTATAATATTTAATATACCTATTACGTAAGTTTCCGGTGACCCCTTAAATATTGTTGAGATCAAGTATCGAAGACATAATAAATACTCTTTCCGTTTTTTAGGCCGCTTGCATTTTCAGTTTTACTTTCTTTAGGTGGTGCCCGGGCACACCCGGCACCACCCGTAGTTTCGCCTATGATTTTAAGCACAATAGAACTTTCGTTTAGCTAAATCGTTAAATCCCCCAAACAAATTCGTTATAAGGTTTGGTAAATAGAAATGAAAATTTTTACGCAAGATCTCCAACTTCGATCTTCCATCGTAAGCTTAAATACTTTCGTTTCGATATTATATGAGGCGTGTACGAGAAAGTGATTTAAAATAAAATTGATCCTCGACAGGTTGTAGAATGAAAAATCGCGTTCTTATTAGATTCAGGACATGGCAGGTTTTAATTTTTTGATCTGTATTTTCTTGAAAAATTCTTTAACGGACCAACTAGAAGGTGGCAGGAATGAAAAGTATTAGACGTCTTTATTACGGAAATTTGAACTACTTTTAGAAATAATTAAAACCACGAAAAAAAATCGATACCGGGTTGACGTCCTTAATATCGCGTTTTTTTCCCCAGAATATGAATGAAATAACCCAGATTTTTTTACCGTCTCAAAAGCACAGGTATTTCCTAATATAACTTATTTAATACTTTCTGATACGGACTCTGATTTTTTTCAGGAAAACGGTTAGGCGTAAAATTACAGAATAATGATCCTAGGGTAGAATTGAATTCCTGCACATGTTCTGGACCGAGAACTCTTATATTTTCAACTCAATCTGAGTTGTTTTTCCGATTTGAGCTAATCATTATTTTCAACCCGATTAATATTGATCCGAGTATTGATCTAAACCAACCCAATAATTTAAATTATTGTTTTATCAAACCCTAGAGGAAATTGCTTAAACGGGTTCAAATGTAAAACACGAGAATTGTGATTTGTTTGAAACGCCAATTTCAGAAGATTTGTTTGTCTTTAAACCGACTTCCGTAAAACTTTATCTATTACGCAGTGCAGGAAACTTTATTACAGCTATTAATAGTAGAAAGCTCAGGATAGATCAATGTTGAGTAGAAAACGGGTAGAATCAAAGAAGGATCGAAATATTTTGGCAAGTGGGTGGAGGGAATAGTAAAACAGGGTCGTCTTCTTTCAATTCAGGGTATATAGCCAATCCTATGGGTGTTGTAGGTGCATATTTAGGACCTTTTCATAAATACGTGCATATTTCAGGACCTTAGGATGCAGAATGCATAATTTATATTTTTTTGACTGCTTTTCTAGAACAATTTTCTGCAGTACTTGCATCCTGGTATTATTCTTGCAGGCCATTAAGTCAATATTCCCGTCACCTTTCGCGTGTTGCAGTAATTTTTCTAAACAAACTAAAATTGACGGAAATATAAATTGTCCTTTTATCTCTTATGTCCTGAAAATAATGTAAACAGAAACGAAATCGTAATTTAAGACTTTGTGGCGACAACCACGTACAATACAATTCCTGACATCCTTATTTGTCTTCACTTTTCTTAATTCTCCAAGACATCGCAAGGAGTTTTTGTAAGAGAAGCCAAAATGTACCAAACCACCCATCTCTACACAAGTCACACAACCCCAAGTAGTAATTTCTTGAGGCTTCTCGAGAGACAAAATACTTTTATGTTCCTTGAAGAAGACGAAAGGAACAGAAAAAAATGTTTGCTTTAAAGGCATTTCGAAAATGTCTTTGTTACTAAATCCTGTGGTTCTTTAATTGACTAGAAGCTGTTGCAAATTTTTTCATCTCAATTTTTGGTAACTTAGAAAGAAGCTATCTTTCTAAAAGCATCTCTTGGGTTCAAAATCCATCTATGTAAAATAAGAAATACATCCTCTTTACCATTTTCCTGAAGTAAATACGTTAAACCCTTGGAGTTTTAGGAAAAGCTATAGAATGTGACAAGTATTATCTCCTAGGAAGCTATAATATCAGATAAAAATGCAAAGAATTTTCCTGCAGTATCAATAGCGCCATTTAGAAGCATTCGGAATCTTAACGTTACGTCGTCTCACATTGCTGTCAGAATGAATGGATGAAAATGTCGGAAGTTAATCTTTCTAAAACTTGGGAAATGACTTTATACATAGTGAAGAGATTTTCGTATAAACTTTAAATCTGGGATTAAGTTGTTGACATTTATGTTAAAACCATTTGCATTAATTTGCCTGCGTACGTTTTTCTTTGCCCATGTCCATGCCCCAACTCTTTTAATTATCCAAATTTCAAGATTGACTGTAAACTGAAGTATAAGTTCCAGTTGTAGAATTTTTCAGCGAAATGTGGCGGGAATATTCCCAATTTGAATTACATAATGGTCTGCAAGGATTAAGAAATAATCCATCCAACATGTAACTCTCGTAAATTGGTGCAGATGCAGCAAAAATGATTTCAAAACTGCAGTTTATTGTTCCAGAGAATAAGCCAAAAAGATTATAAATTTTGCATTCAAATATGAATTTATGAAATGAATTAATATGCAATTTTCAAATTCGGTTCACACGTGGATGAAATTAAAGTCTGCATATTCAAACAAAACATGCAATTGTATAGAAATCATATCCCTACTAATCACAATTGTGATCAAAAACTAAATTATACTTTTCCCATAAATATCATTGCCAGTAATCCAAAAACCAATTGGTTATTAACGAGATTACAAATTTGCATGCAGATAAACTTCAACTAGACTGGGAAATCCACCAATAAAGCAACACGAATAAAAAATTATTTTTTTCTATAGCAGATGTTAAAGTGTGCTTTGTTCGACTAAAAATAGTTGATCAAGTATTACTTTAACCGCAAGGGTAGATAAAGTAACACTTTAACCGCAAGGGTAGATAAAGTAGTTTAATTTTCTGGAAACTCCATGGAAACCGAATGGAAACCTTTGCTACTGAGATTTTCGGGTTTAATATAATCTAATTTTAAATTGTTTTTTTACAAATTTTTCTTATTTTTTTAACATCTGCTATAGAAAAAAATAGAATTTTATACACGACGATAAAATTTAATTATCGACTCGCGAAAATTAATTCACTCGCGATTTCATCGCTCGTGAATTAACACTTTCCGCTTGTCGATAAAATATAATTTTATCGTCTTGTATAAAAAATAACTATTAAAGATGTTCGTAATCTCCCCTGAATAACACTGAGTAGAAGAATGTACTAAAAACTAAGAAACATTTTAATATAAGGGTTAGAAAAATGGAAATTCGATTAATAGGGACCGGCAATGATTAAAGACCCCGACTACGAATTTGGGCTGCAAAATTTTTCTTAAAAAGCTAAATTTGTTTCATCCTTGGGGAAGACCCCAGTAGTCCGCATCCCTAATGTAAAAAACACTTTTTTTCCATAATCATTCAATATTTTATTATTTACAAATAAAATTCCTTAGACCTAAACAGCCCTAATACTAAAATATTAATGCATTCAAACAAGCATCAGAGAATTTTATTTTAGCGTCTCTAATGAGCAATTTGCTTTGAGGCGGAGTCAAACATTTATATATAGAGGGTGTCAAAAAGGAATTAGAGCATAATGCAAATTCTAAACCCTATTTTTATCATTAAAAAAATATCATAGGATTTTCTTATGATATATTTTAATACTTACCAAAAATTTCTCACTATTCCACAAAATTATTTAATTTTGAGTAAATATTTAATCGCATTTTTATAAAAGTCTCATATATTTGGTTTAAAAATAATTTTATACGTAATTAATCCAAGAATAATAATTATTACAGTTACAAATATAAATATTATATGTAATAATATAAATATTTTTGTTCTACGTGGTGATGCACTTTAAAGATTGCTTTCATTTTAAGGATCAGTCTTTATCTGAAGGGAATTGTTTTAATGTTATCTTAGTCAATGAGTCACTTGTTACATATAGTTAGAGAATAAATAATTTTAATTTTATTTGGAATTTATGTTAAAGTTAATAAACTTATCCGAAAGTAGATTCAAATAGTTGTTAAAAGGATTTTTTAAAAAGAATATAATTGAGGTTTTTTAAGAAGGTTTAAGAAGACAAGAAATTCACGAAAGTTCAGCTTTAGAAGTGGTGTGATAAAGCTTTACTCGTAGCCTTTTAACTACTGAACGTCCTCTAGCTTTCCTTGTATCACTGCGCCGACGCTATATATTGATCCTTGCACAGGATATCTACAGCATGTTACGGTTGTATCTAATCGGGAACTAAATCGAAACTTAGGTGATCATCTAAGTGTAATCGAGATGGAAATAAGAACCCGTAGATGTACTTCTTTCGTCATTCATTCCTGACTACTGTTTTATTTAATTTCTTAAATATGTAACGTTTAAAATAATAACACAGAAAAGAACTTGTTTCACCGGTTTTAATAAATGACTAATTTTCTAATATATAACTGCGAATTATTTAAAAATTTAAAAAAATTATAAAGCGAAGTTTCAAAAGTTTTTTTGCAAATCGCGGAGGATTGTTTTGTGGCAGGGTGGGTGAAGCGAGCGAAGTGTTAAGCAACGTCAACATGTCTGCGGTGTATACCCTCAGACACCGGGGTAGTTTGTTACGTTACGCACGCTATGGGGAATCTTCGACAAAACCCAGTTACAGTAGGGGGTGGTACTGTATTAACTTCATATTATTCCAAATCAACGTTGAATTGGATTCGATCCCGGTGGTTTCATGTTTCAAATATTAATAATCACTTTTTATTACCATCCAGCGTTACAGGATTTGTTATTTCATGTTTACTGAAATAAAAAATCTTTCTTCCACGGCTTATAATCTTACGACTATTTATGTGTTAGGTCAAGGATACTGATTTCCATAATACAGTTCCGTGAATAACCATTATTCACTAATTTGTAATTGATATTACAATAATTGCTAAAAAAAGGACATCACATTTCGTAATTAAATAGACCTTTCAAAAAAAATCGACTATTGTATATTTTGTATCCACTGCTATTGGGGTGCAGTACAAACTTTACAAAGAAATAAATTCATGGATCAAAAAACAGATTCAGGTAAACAACATTACATATACAATAGAATTGTTGATTTGGGACTGGAAAGGACACGTTTCACGAAACGAGAATGAAAAGGGGATGAAGAAAATAATACCAGAGAAACTAAATATTACAAGGATAATTATCATTCAGTCAACATAATAATATTACTTTTTCTGGACGTAATTTGATAAGACAGAAAGGATATTTATTTCCAAATTTGCAAAAAAATTGTTATGATTCAAAAAGTAAACAGAAGGCGGAATAAATGGATTTTCTTAAATCTTAAAAATCGAAGACTTTTTATTAAATAATAGATCAGATTGGCGCAGAATTAAATTCTAGGATTTCAAATTTCAATTTTAGTGAATTTACAAAAAAATTTTTCCTGAAAATGCTTTTCAGTGCGTATTTGATAATTACGGAAACATGTTTGATATTGTTGCGTTGCGTTCCTGTGACAATACCATTTGCCCAACAGTGTTATTTTTTTCCCTTAAATCCAATTTTATTTAATTGGGCACCTTCCCTCCTTCTCAGAGGCATATCCCGACTCTTTTGTGTTTCCTCTGATTAGGCATAGGCTACTTAATATTTTCTTGAATTAATTCTCTATCATGTTTTATAACAGTCCCTTCCACTTTGTTTTAATTACAGTTCGCGATTTCAAATTAACTCAAGAAGAAGAAATAAGGCGACTGTCATATTTCGCAAAAGTAGAGAATATCCACGTAAGGAGAGAAAACTTTAATAAAGTTTTATTGCTGTAACGAAATTTTGTTTGATTTTAACATTCGTTGCCTAGATACGGTACATCAGCAGAAGTCTGTTTTTTATTATTTTTTTGCCTGTAGTCGGGATCGAACTCGTGGCGTCTGGGCCGGAATTCAAAAGCTAGATTAATTGCGACACCATCAAGGATCCTATATTTTTTTTATTAATATTACTCCCATAAAGGGAGTTTTTAAAAATCAGTTTTTTTCTAGGAAATGATTTCTAGTGTGTAACTGACGATTACGGAAACATGTTTGATATTGTTGCGTTGCGTACTGAACTGTACACCACGTTTTTCGGTACTAAATCGCATTAAAAGCTTTATGGAAAATTCTCTGAAAATTATCAGATTATGAAAACGTTTGACACTCGCGATATTTCGATGGCGTTACGAATGAATTTCCTAAAAAAGACAGGAGGATTAATTGCATTATAAATATGTAAATTTTTTAACGTTGATTCCCTTTCATTAATTTTCATTTTCGTCAACCATTCACAATACCTAACCCATACTCGTTATCTTGTGGTAGCAGCCCCTAAACTTTTACATAATGGCAACGACATGGCATCTGTAATAACTTGACGAATAGTTTTGTGAGTTACTCCCAAAATTGGACTAAAGTTACGTGTCCTGACTTTCTCATTCATTTGTGGAAATAGGATGGATGAAGGATTTTTTTCTTCTAGTTCTGATAACTTTCCTGTTCGGGGTCGACCTTTTATTCATTTTGTTGTTTAGATTAATATTATTTGCTTTACTTTATTGTCATTCTGTAATATTCGTTGTCTTAAATTAAAGAATATTTGTTTGTGGAGATAGCAAACATGCACTTGATGTATGGTCTTGCAAATGGATCTCGGTAGGAAGCAAGACGATTCTATCTGATAGATTCCCTAAAAACGTTTTAATTCAAAATTTTGTCTTTATTTTCGAGTCAAGCATCGTGTTTGCAAAAATGTTTTTTTACAAGATTTTTTTAAAATTGAATTGCGCCAATTTGGGTCGCATTATCTAAAAGCCAATGACCATATTATTGCCCCATTGAGGTTGGTTAAAGCACGATGTTAGGTGATTATATCGTTTGGGGAAATAAGGGTAGTTAGATTGTGGTCAGTATTTATTTTTGTCACGCGACTATTCTTGATTCAATTCCCAAGAGAGAAAATCATTTTCACCTGTAATTTTCTTCTGTAATTACTTGACGAAATTGGATGTTTTGCTTTCAGATTATACCGACAATCAAAATTATATTTATTTTAGTTGGTGGAAAATTCCAATAATGTAGGTATAGATGGGTATACGTATTTTATTTTCGGTGCGGTTTAAAGTATCAATAAAAATAATAGTCACTGAAAAATGTAATTCTGATTGATTTATTTTACCAATACATTTGTTATCGAATCCAAGAATTATTTTAAAATTGAAAAAACTGAGTGTTTCTGCAGATACTTGTAGATAACGCCGCGTTGCATAAACACCTGTTCGGTTTTTTGATCGCAACGTCATTGTGTTTTATCAACATTTGGGAGACCTTTCTTTGTGGTCAAGACATTATTTCATATCAAGTAGTATATTTTTGAACGTGTTTCGGGTATGGTGTGATGTTCCCGTTGCTAATTTATTATTATTTATTTTAATTGATGTCTTCAGGGTAAGAGTATGCAGACATATTCTAATTAATAAATTTTTGAAAAGGTTTTACAGCCAATCCTTAGCGACTGTGGTTTGGAAACACAATCAATCAACAATTAAAAAAAACAATTTTGTACTAAAACAGTTTAGGAAGCCTAAAGTTTCGGAAGATGGGAACTTAGTTCTCGAAACGCTTCCTTGACTTTTTGTGATAAATCGTGATTATGCATTCTGTTTTTTTTAATTAGTTAGATAATTGTTACATAAAATTGTTACTTTAGATATAAATCTACATTGTCAAAAAAATTTAGTTTTGTAACTGTACATTTTTTATTTCGGGCATTACCGATACCATGTTCAAAACTGCGGGAACCTTAGTTGAGGTTGGACATTATTTAGTGAAGTGTAGTCAAAGTGTCGTGAATTGTAGTGTAATGAAAAGTGAACTGTCTTGTACTTTCGTGTAGTGCGGAAAATGGTGGATTTCCTCTCTTTAAAACAGGACCACAACGCAGACTTCAAAAAGGTAGGTCCCACTTTGTTGGAAAAAATATTTTGTAGTAGCATGAAATATTTCGGTTTCGTTTGCGCCAACCCCTGTAATTTTGCGGAAAACATCCCTTATTCTAGGTATTCTTTTACACATTTTAAAATTTATAATTAATTTTTGGAAATTATCAGTGAAAATTATTTTAGAAGACGCCACCCTCTTTATTTCTTAGTTCTTTAAAGTTATCCAAATTTTTTAATCACGAAGTGTCTAGGAAGGGATACTTTTTTTATAATACAGTCTCATATTTCGGCATAAAAAATAATCCAACTCAAGATTATGCAATTTATTTTACTTGCAAGTAAATACATCTTCTAAATTACTACATGTATCACAAACAACATCAAAGCAACAGTGCTGCCATCTACATCGGCAATGCTTATGAACAACTGTCTCTGAAATTTTAAACCCTCGCCCACAACAAAGTGTAGCGCAGTTATCTGCGTCTTTACAGCGTCTCCCAACGGTTGTTTGGCAGAAATTTGGACTTCCTGCAAGATACAGGAGTTTACCAGGATTTCTGTTTATTGTTTTGATCGTTTGTTCGATTGTATTCTTCGGTAAATGCTGGATGGCGTTGTGGTAGCTCTGTTTGAGTTTTTCAGAAATTTTACTGAAAGGGTGAAGGCCTTTCCAACA
This sequence comes from Hemicrepidius hirtus, assembly GCA_963082805.1. Classification (NCBI taxonomy): domain Eukaryota; kingdom Metazoa; phylum Arthropoda; class Insecta; order Coleoptera; family Elateridae; genus Hemicrepidius; species Hemicrepidius hirtus. The sequence goes on from OY720164.1 coordinate 1,552,753, forward strand.
GGTACTCATTACGCAAGAACCTAGAAAATATTAAAAAAAATATTTACTTATTCGAAAATTATTTTGGGTTAAAATGGGGAAAATTAAAGTTTTCTAAACTGGAATTGAGCTTGGGGGATTTGAGGGGTTTTAATTTGGAACACACACGATATGAGTGAGGAATTAAAGGGAAAGTTAAGAAATTTGAATAATGAAATGTAATGGAAATTATTTCAAACTTTCATTCCTACGAAGAACAAGAAATTTAAAAAAAATATGTAAATGGAATATAATTTTCTTTGGTAGGTACTATTATAAGCAGAAACGTTTGTTTCTATTATGCGTATGAATTATTCATAAATATCCGCTTACAATGTATGTAACAAAATACTTTCCTTTAGAATTGTTGTCTTGCAAGACAAATACCGTTCTGCTCTGATTTTTTTTCTTAGTAAATTTAGATTAGAATTCGACAAACCAAAAAAATTATTTTAACCAATGAGACATGAATTTGCAAATAATTTAATTTCCCTCAAACATATTTCCGCCATTTCCCCAACTAATAATTATTATTAGAAGAAAAATAAAAATTCTTCTTGAATCGCAAGTAAAATTCTTGAAATGTTCGTCGATTGAAAACGTCAAACGATGCCCTTTTGAAAACTCCTGAATTTTTTTTTCTTAAAGTTAGTTTACCCCACATTTCCCTCTTTTGTGAAATTACGAATTGTTAGGTAGGTTCAAATAATTATGGAGGATACAAACCCCCTTTTCAAAATCATCGCAAACTACCCTTAACTTAAAAATCTTATTAGGGATTTAATTTGGTTTAAATAAATCTAATCCTACATAAACTTCTCAAGAAAATATTATAAAAAAATTAATCTTGAAATGCCGTAGAGTATTCCCACGTCTTAGATATTGCATAAGAATGCTTCTACACAGTTTAAACGTAAGTGCAATTATTCAGAAACACGTTTTCGAGTATAATGCTGGCAAATCACGTTGTTAGCAATCAAAGGCACTGCGAGATGCAAAACGATTTTGTTCCTAGCTCAACTAGTCAACAATAAACCCTATAGCTCTGTTAATATTTATTTAAAGTGCATAGAAATCCTATCTCTAATTAAAATTATCATGAATCCTTCCAAAGTTATATTTACCTGAAACTCCATGACATTTACAAACTTTCATTTCACTGTCAGCTGTAATTTTCATCCCAACCAAACTGTTATAGTTTAAAATATTATTTGGACCATCCCCTTTTTGTCGTAATTGTAAAAATTTCCTTGTAATTTTCTTAGCTTGTTTCGTATTATCACCACAACCACCCCATTTCCAATTATGTTTCGGATCTACAGAGCTTTCGTTTTCAGCACACCTACAGTTTTGCAATTTCCCATCAGAACATGCTTTTGCAACAGAATACATAATCGCTGAACTTGTGATCGCATGAAGAAAAGCTGTTTCACGAAATATTTTCTTAAATATACTTTTCTTATATGAACAATTCCATCTATCGAATCTGAAAAATTAGTTTAATAATTATTTTAAATTGAAAATTATTAAGGCATACTTGAATTGTTCTTCGCAATGAGCTACGGCAAGATTACGGGCTTGAAGTAGAGTTTCAGGCAAACCTTTGCGTTTTCGGCATAGTTTATTTTGATGTTTGTATCCACGAAACCATCTACAAGTTGCTGTCCGATTGTTTGGGACATATTTTATAGCTGTGGTATTGGAAAATATTAAAGAAACAATACTTCGTCGTCTTGGAACTCTTCTTGGCGGGGCTGTTTCTGTAGTGCTAAAATTAAAATACAGTTTGTGATAGAATTTTCAAAAATCAGGACAGTATTAGTTAAGGATTAAAATTTAAAAAAAAATTAATGAGGGAAATTTATTTTCTTATACAACACACCTAAATATTTTTGGCTACTGAGTTGGTATATTTTTGATAATAATTAATGACTTTTAAAAAATTTATTTAACTTTTAACATAAAATATTTAACCACAACAAAAGATATTGGTCCCAACTGAAAAATTCAGACATTTATATTTTTATTTGTACTTTGCATCAAGGTCTCAATAAAATATTTAGAAATATTTCGTACACCCTGTACTTTTTAGTACCTAATTGTAGAAATAAATATTTTATAAAAAGTACCTCCTACACATTTTTGAAACATAGCAAAGATCGGAACAAAGTGCTTCGCCTATTTTTCACCGAAAGGTGACAAAACGGATATACATAAAGGTGTGCCTTGTTTATTTTTTAATGCAGTTATTTTCCATGTGATTAATATTTTTTGGTATTATCTTTTCCTGATTATAATAAATTTAACGTTGATGATATTAGAAAATTTCTGGAATATTCGGATTTCTTTGAACCTCCTTGAGGTTGAGCTTTTCTCAATATTTTCACCAAAATTTCATTATGGATCATTATTTCTTAATCCTTGTTAGCTGTTAAAAAAAATACCTTTCTAATGCGATTTTCAGCGCATATGGATACAAATCCATCCCTAATTATGATTAAACCTGGCAAAGGGGAGTTCAAGAAACCAATTTGAATTAAAAATAAATTAATTTCTAAACGCTAATTATTCATAGAAAAGCTCTAAAATTAATCTAAGATCCGCATACCTGTTGGTTGGTCCATCAGCAAGAATATCAAAGTTAAACAAAAGGATAAAGAAAAATATATATTGCATGTTTCTTATTAATTTGCATCTCTACTAATTACCGTCTCACTTGGAAACAATCGAAACTTAAACTGTCGAAGACGCGAGTGAGCTTTCCGTAGATAAATATTAACTCATCATGACGTCTTTAATGACTTAACGTGTAGATAAATTAAAAGGCCGAGTCGCAAAAAGAAAACTTTGCGAATAATATATTTTATATTGTTTTCAAAACTTAATTGTTTGTAATAAAAATTAATTCTGTAATAGAAATAATATTTAAGAAATCTCATTTAGCGTTATTCTTTCGGAATCTTAAATCACAGGATTTACCTGAAGAAACCTTTAGCTGTGTTAACATAAGAAATCTTTAAACAATACCCACAGACAACAGAGAAACAAAAAAGCATTGGTCAACTAGAGCCTGTCAATATTCTTCACAAATATGTACTTTTCGGATAGTTGTATTTTATTCTTGTTTGTCCAATGTCACGCTAAACTGTAAGAAACCAAACATTCTCGAGTGTCACCAGAAAATTGTTTTAAAGGATTTGTTACGGTTCGTGTAATGTTAACAGTTAAGGTTTATCCGGATAACATTAATAGGAAAAGTGTCGAGAGTACTTAACTACAAATGTAACACCTTTATCTACCTCTTCTGAACTAAATTGAATGTTTTCTTGTACAATAACAGGTAGGCAACAACTGTAGCCGATTATCCTTACTTAAAGCTTTGTATCCGAGATTCAATCTTTAAACTAAAAAAAAATAACACAATTAAATGAAATTTAGAAAATAATTGGAAACTCGTAGGTACTTATATGAATTTTTTTCAAAAATTTCAAATGAAAAGCTACATCAATTTTATTATAATCGTGAAAAGGATAAAATAATAAAGAGAACACCAAAAAGCAGAGGTTTCTAGGACCATTAGAAATGGAGTTATCCACAAAAATGTAATAATAAAATATTTTGCTAAGTTATAGGAGTCATGGCTTGCTCGATTTAATTTTTTAAAGGATTTTAAACTTCAAATCCTGATTGTATTTTCTTTATTTTGTTGATATTTACTCAATTGTTTTTGAATTTCACGTTTTATAACCTTCAAAAAATTAAATCAAGCAAGCCATGACTTTTAATTCGACATAATATTTTATTATCACATTTTCGTGTACAACTCCTTTTCTAGTGAAGCTAGAAACCTGTATTTTAACTCGGTTATTTGTAATTACGTTACGGAAAAAGAAATAGACAAAGGGTCAAAGGGCTGTAACTTCACAACGAGTCATTTTATCAGATTGTTATGTGCGCCGTTGAATCAGATATAAAAAATACTACAATTTTGCTTATTTAATCGTATTCGTATCTTTACAAACAAAAAAGTTGCAGCCTGTAAATTTTCATTCATTTTTCAATGCAAGTTAAAACGTAAAATCTGAAAGGAGCAAATCTGGCCCAAAATGTCCCTTTAACTCGGTTATTTGTAATTATTTTGAAAGGGTCACATAAGACTTTTAGATAGAGAACACTTGGATACATCCAATCATCATAAATATATACAGGGCGTTACGAAAAAACACTAAGACAAAGGGTCAAAGGGCTGTAACTCCGCAACCAATAATTTGTTCAAATTTCTATACGCGTCAATGAATCAGAAATTAAAAATACTACAATTTTGCTTATTTAATCGTATTTGTATCTTTACAAACAAAAAAGTTGCAGCCTGTAAATTTTCATTAATTTTTCAATGCAAGTTAAAACGTAAAATCTGAAAGGAGCAAATCTGGCCCAAAATGTCCCTTTAACTCGGTTATTTGTAATTATTTTGAAAGGGTCACATAAGACTTTTAGATAGAGAACACTTGGATACATCCAATCATCATAAATATATACAGGGCGTTACGAAAAAACAAACAGACAAAGGGTCAAAGGGCTGCCACTCCGCAACCAATAATTTGTTCAAATTTCTATACGCGTCAATGAATCAGAAATTAAAAATACTACAATTTTGCTTATTTAATCGTATTCGTATCTTTACAAACAAAAAAGTTGCAGCCTGTAAATTTTCATTAATTTTTCAATGCAAGTTAAAACGTAAAATCTGAAAGGAGCAAATCTGGCCCAAAATGTCCCTTTAACTCGGTTATTTGTAATTATTTTGAAAGGGTCACATAAGACTTTTAGATAGAGAACACTTGGATACATCCAATCATCATAAATATATACAGGGCGTTACGAAAAAACACTAAGACAAAGGGTCAAAGGGCTGTAACTCCGCAACCAATAATTTGTTCAAATTTCTATACGCGTCAATGAATCAGAAATTAAAAATACTACAATTTTGCTTATTTAATCGTATTCGTATCTTTACAAACAAAAAAGTTGCAGCCTGTAAATTTTCATTAATTTTTCAATGCAAGTTAAAACGTAAAATCTGAAAGGAGCAAATCTGGCCCAAAATGTCCCTTTAACTCGGTTATTTGTAATTATTTTGAAAGGGTCACATAAGACTTTTAGATAGAGAACACTTGGATACATCCAATCATCATAAATATATACAGGGCGTTACGAAAAAACACTAAGACAAAGGGTCAAAGGGCTGTAACTCCGCAACCAATAATTTGTTCAAATTTCTATACGCGTCAATGAATCAGAAATTAAAAATACTACAATTTTGCTTATTTAATCGTATTCGTATCTTTACAAACAAAAAAGTTGCAGCCTGTAAATTTTCATTAATTTTTCAATGCAAGTTAAAACGTAAAATCTGAAAGGAGCAAATCTGGCCCAAAATGTCCCTTTAACTCGGTTATTTGTAATTATTTTGAAAGGGTCACATAAGACTTTTAGATAGAGAACACTTGGATACATCCAATCATCATAAATATATACAGGGCGTTACGAAAAAACACTAAGACAAAGGGTCAAAGGGCTGTAACTCCGCAACCAATAATTTGTTCAAATTTCTATACGCGTCAATGAATCAGAAATTAAAAATACTACAATTTTGCTTATTTAATCGTATTCGTATCTTTACAAACAAAAAAGTTGCAGCCTGTAAATTTTCATTAATTTTTCAATGCAAGTTAAAACGTAAAATCTGAAAGGAGCAAATCTGGCCCAAAATGTCCCTTTAACTCGGTTATTTGTAATTATTTTGAAAGGGTCACATAAGACTTTTAGATAGAGAACACTTGGATACATCCAATCATCATAAATATATACAGGGCGTTACGAAAAAACACTAAGACAAAGGGTCAAAGGGCTGTAACTCCGCAACCAATAATTTGTTCAAATTTCTATACGCGTCAATGAATCAGAAATTAAAAATACTACAATTTTGCTTATTTAATCGTATTCGTATCTTTACAAACAAAAAAGTTGCAGCCTGTAAATTTTCATTAATTTTTCAATGCAAGTTAAAACGTAAAATCTGAAAGGAGCAAATCTGGCCCAAAATGTCCCTTTAACTCGGTTATTTGTAATTATTTTGAAAGGGTCACATAAGACTTTTAGATAGAGAACACTTGGATACATCCAATCATCATAAATATATACAGGGCGTTACGAAAAAACACTAAGACAAAGGGTCAAAGGGCTGTAACTCCGCAACCAATAATTTGTTCAAATTTCTATACGCGTCAATGAATCAGAAATTAAAAATACTACAATTTTGCTTATTTAATCGTATTCGTATCTTTACAAACAAAAAAGTTGCAGCCTGTAAATTTTCATTAATTTTTCAATGCAAGTTAAAACGTAAAATCTGAAAGGAGCAAATCTGGCCCAAAATGTCCCTTTAACTCGGTTATTTGTAATTATTTTGAAAGGGTCACATAAGACTTTTAGATAGAGAACACTTGGATACATCCAATCATCATAAATATATACAGGGCGTTACGAAAAAACAAACAGACAAAGGGTCAAAGGGCTGTCACTCCGCAACCAATAATTTGTTCAAATTTCTATACGCGTCAATGAATCAGAAATTAAAAATACTACAATTTTGCTTATTTAATCGTATTCGTATCTTTACAAACAAAAAAGTTGCAGCCTGTAAATTTTCATTAATTTTTCAATGCAAGTTAAAACGTAAAATCTGAAAGGAGCAAATCTGGCCCAAAATGTCCCTTTAACTCGGTTATTTGTAATTATTTTGAAAGGGTCACATAAGACTTTTAGATAGAGAACACTTGGATACATCCAATCATCATAAATATATACAGGGCGTTACGAAAAAACACTAAGACAAAGGGTCAAAGGGCTGTAACTCCGCAACCAATAATTTGTTCAAATTTCTATACGCGTCAATGAATCAGAAATTAAAAATACTACAATTTTGCTTATTTAATCGTATTCGTATCTTTACAAACAAAAAAGTTGCAGCCTGTAAATTTTCATTAATTTTTCAATGCAAGTTAAAACGTAAAATCTGAAAGGAGCAAATCTGGCCCAAAATGTCCCTTTAACTCGGTTATTTGTAATTATTTTGAAAGGGTCACATAAGACTTTTAGATAGAGAACACTTGGATACATCCAATCATCATAAATATATACAGGGCGTTACGAAAAAACAAACAGACAAAGGGTCAAAGGGCTGCCACTCCGCAACCAATAATTTGTTCAAATTTCTATACGCGTCAATGAATCAGAAATTAAAAATACTACAATTTTGCTTATTTAATCGTATTCGTATCTTTACAAACAAAAAAGTTGCAGCCTGTAAATTTTCATTAATTTTTCAATGCAAGTTAAAACGTAAAATCTGAAAGGAGCAAATCTGGCCCAAAATGTCCCTTTAACTCGGTTATTTGTAATTATTTTGAAAGGGTCACATAAGACTTTTAGATAGAGAACACTTGGATACATCCAATCATCATAAATATATACAGGGCGTTACGAAAAAACACTAAGACAAAGGGTCAAAGGGCTGTAACTCCGCAACCAATAATTTGTTCAAATTTCTATACGCGTCAATGAATCAGAAATTAAAAATACTACAATTTTGCTTATTTAATCGTATTCGTATCTTTACAAACAAAAAAGTTGCAGCCTGTAAATTTTCATTAATTTTTCAATGCAAGTTAAAACGTAAAATCTGAAAGGAGCAAATCTGGCCCAAAATGTCCCTTTAACTCGGTTATTTGTAATTATTTTGAAAGGGTCACATAAGACTTTTAGATAGAGAACACTTGGATACATCCAATCATCATAAATATATACAGGGCGTTACGAAAAAACACTAAGACAAAGGGTCAAAGGGCTGTAACTCCGCAACCAATAATTTGTTCAAATTTCTATACGCGTCAATGAATCAGAAATTAAAAATACTACAATTTTGCTTATTTAATCGTATTCGTATCTTTACAAACAAAAAAGTTGCAGCCTGTAAATTTTCATTAATTTTTCAATGCAAGTTAAAACGTAAAATCTGAAAGGAGCAAATCTGGCCCAAAATGTCCCTTTAACTCGGTTATTTGTAATTATTTTGAAAGGGTCACATAAGACTTTTAGATAGAGAACACTTGGATACATCCAATCATCATAAATATATACAGGGCGTTACGAAAAAACACTAAGACAAAGGGTCAAAGGGCTGTAACTCCGCAACCAATAATTTGTTCAAATTTCTATACGCGTCAATGAATCAGAAATTAAAAATACTACAATTTTGCTTATTTAATCGTATTCGTATCTTTACAAACAAAAAAGTTGCAGCCTGTAAATTTTCATTAATTTTTCAATGCAAGTTAAAACGTAAAATCTGAAAGGAGCAAATCTGGCCCAAAATGTCCCTTTAACTCGGTTATTTGTAATTATTTTGAAAGGGTCACATAAGACTTTTAGATAGAGAACACTTGGATACATCCAATCATCATAAATATATACAGGGCGTTACGAAAAAACACTAAGACAAAGGGTCAAAGGGCTGTAACTCCGCAACCAATAATTTGTTCAAATTTCTATACGCGTCAATGAATCAGAAATTAAAAATACTACAATTTTGCTTATTTAATCGTATTCGTATCTTTACAAACAAAAAAGTTGCAGCCTGTAAATTTTCATTAATTTTTCAATGCAAGTTAAAACGTAAAATCTGAAAGGAGCAAATCTGGCCCAAAATGTCCCTTTAACTCGGTTATTTGTAATTATTTTGAAAGGGTCACATAAGACTTTTAGATAGAGAACACTTGGATACATCCAATCATCATAAATATATACAGGGCGTTACGAAAAAACAAACAGACAAAGGGTCAAAGGGCTGCCACTCCGCAACCAATAATTTGTTCAAATTTCTATACGCGTCAATGAATCAGAAATTAAAAATACTACAATTTTGCTTATTTAATCGTATTCGTATCTTTACAAACAAAAAAGTTGCAGCCTGTAAATTTTCATTAATTTTTCAATGCAAGTTAAAACGTAAAATCTGAAAGGAGCAAATCTGGCCCAAAATGTCCCTTTAACTCGGTTATTTGTAATTATTTTGAAAGGGTCACATAAGACTTTTAGATAGAGAACACTTGGATACATCCAATCATCATAAATATATACAGGGCGTTACGAAAAAACAAACAGACAAAGGGTCAAAGGGCTGCCACTCCGCAACCAATAATTTGTTCAAATTTCTATACGCGTCAATGAATCAGAAATTAAAAATACTACAATTTTGCTTATTTAATCGTATTCGTATCTTTACAAACAAAAAAGTTGCAGCCTGTAAATTTTCATTAATTTTTCAATGCAAGTTAAAACGTAAAATCTGAAAGGAGCAAATCTGGCCCAAAATGTCCCTTTAACTCGGTTATTTGTAATTATTTTGAAAGGGTCACATAAGACTTTTAGATAGAGAACACTTGGATACATCCAATCATCATAAATATATACAGGGCGTTACGAAAAAACACTAAGACAAAGGGTCAAAGGGCTGTAACTCCGCAACCAATAATTTGTTCAAATTTCTATACGCGTCAATGAATCAGAAATTAAAAATACTACAATTTTGCTTATTTAATCGTATTCGTATCTTTACAAACAAAAAAGTTGCAGCCTGTAAATTTTCATTAATTTTTCAATGCAAGTTAAAACGTAAAATCTGAAAGGAGCAAATCTGGCCCAAAATGTCCCTTTAACTCGGTTATTTGTAATTATTTTGAAAGGGTCACATAAGACTTTTAGATAGAGAACACTTGGATACATCCAATCATCATAAATATATACAGGGCGTTACGAAAAAACACTAAGACAAAGGGTCAAAGGGCTGTAACTCCGCAACCAATAATTTGTTCAAATTTCTATACGCGTCAATGAATCAGAAATTAAAAATACTACAATTTTGCTTATTTAATCGTATCCGTATCTTTACAAACAAAAAAGTTGCAGCCTGTAAATTTTCATTAATTTTTCAATGCAAGTTAAAACGTAAAATCTGAAAGGAGCAAATCTGGCCCAAAATGTCCCTTTAACTCGGTTATTTGTAATTATTTTGAAAGGGTCACATAAGACTTTTAGATAGAGAACACTTGGATACATCCAATCATCATAAATATATACAGGGCGTTACGAAAAAACACTAAGACAAAGGGTCAAAGGGCTGTAACTCCGCAACCAATAATTTGTTCAAATTTCTATACGCGTCAATGAATCAGAAATTAAAAATACTACAATTTTGCTTATTTAATCGTATTCGTATCTTTACAAACAAAAAAGTTGCAGCCTGTAAATTTTCATTAATTTTTCAATGCAAGTTAAAACGTAAAATCTGAAAGGAGCAAATCTGGCCCAAAATGTCCCTTTAACTCGGTTATTTGTAATTATTTTGAAAGGGTCACATAAGACTTTTAGATAGAGAACACTTGGATACATCCAATCATCATAAATATATACAGGGCGTTACGAAAAAACACTAAGACAAAGGGTCAAAGGGTTGTAACTCCGCAACCAATAATTTGTTCAAATTTCTATACGCGTCAATGAATCAGAAATTAAAAATACTACAATTTTGCTTATTTAATCGTATTCGTATCTTTACAAACAAAAAAGTTGCAGCCTGTAAATTTTCATTAATTTTTCAATGCAAGTTAAAACGTAAAATCTGAAAGGAGCAAATCTGGCCCAAAATGTCCCTTTAACTCGGTTATTTGTAATTATTTTGAAAGGGTCACATAAGACTTTTAGATAGAGAACACTTGGGTACATCCAATCATCATAAATATATACAGGGCGTTACGAAAAAACACTAAGACAAAGGGTCAAAGGGCTGTAACTCCGCAACCAATAATTTGTTCAAATTTCTATACGCGTCAATGAATCAGAAATTAAAAATACTACAATTTTGCTTATTTAATCGTATTCGTATCTTTACAAACAAAAAAGTTGCAGCCTGTAAATTTTCATTAATTTTTCAATGCAAGTTAAAACGTAAAATCTGAAAGGAGCAAATCTGGCCCAAAATGTCCCTTTAACTCGGTTATTTGTAATTATTTTGAAAGGGTCACATAAGACTTTTAGATAGAGAACACTTGGATACATCCAATCATCATAAATATATACAGGGCGTTACGAAAAAACACTAAGACAAAGGGTCAAAGGGCTGTAACTCCGCAACCAATAATTTGTTCAAATTTCTATACGCGTCAATGAATCAGAAATTAAAAATACTACAATTTTGCTTATTTAATCGTATTCGTATCTTTACAAACAAAAAAGTTGCAGCCTGTAAATTTTCATTAATTTTTCAATGCAAGTTAAAACGTAAAATCTGAAAGGAGCAAATCTGGCCCAAAATGTCCCTTTAACTCGGTTATTTGTAATTATTTTGAAAGGGTCACATAAGACTTTTAGATAGAGAACACTTGGGTACATCCAATCATCATAAATATATACAGGGCGTTACGAAAAAACACTAAGACAAAGGGTCAAAGGGCTGTAACTCCGCAACCAATAATTTGTTCAAATTTCTATACGCGTCAATGAATCAGAAATTAAAAATACTACAATTTTGCTTATTTAATCGTATTCGTATCTTTACAAACAAAAAAGTTGCAGCCTGTAAATTTTCATTAATTTTTCAATGCAAGTTAAAACGTAAAATCTGAAAGGAGCAAATCTGGCCCAAAATGTCCCTTTAACTCGGTTATTTGTAATTATTTTGAAAGGGTCACATAAGACTTTTAGATAGAGAACACTTGGATACATCCAATCATCATAAATATATACAGGGCGTTACGAAAAAACACTAAGACAAAGGGTCAAAGGGCTGTAACTCCGCAACCAATAATTTGTTCAAATTTCTATACGCGTCAATGAATCAGAAATTAAAAATACTACAATTTTGCTTATTTAATCGTATCCGTATCTTTACAAACAAAAAAGTTGCAGCCTGTAAATTTTCATTAATTTTTCAATGCAAGTTAAAACGTAAAATCTGAAAGGAGCAAATCTGGCCCAAAATGTCCCTTTAACTCGGTTATTTGTAATTATTTTGAAAGGGTCACATAAGACTTTTAGATAGAGAACACTTGGATACATCCAATCATCATAAATATATACAGGGCGTTACGAAAAAACACTAAGACAAAGGGTCAAAGGGCTGTAACTCCGCAACCAATAATTTGTTCAAATTTCTATACGCGTCAATGAATCAGAAATTAAAAATACTACAATTTTGCTTATTTAATCGTATTCGTATCTTTACAAACAAAAAAGTTGCAGCCTGTAAATTTTCATTAATTTTTCAATGCAAGTTAAAACGTAAAATCTGAAAGGAGCAAATCTGGCCCAAAATGTCCCTTTAACTCGGTTATTTGTAATTATTTTGAAAGGGTCACATAAGACTTTTAGATAGAGAACACTTGGATACATCCAATCATCATAAATATATACAGGGCGTTACGAAAAAACACTAAGACAAAGGGTCAAAGGGCTGTAACTCCGCAACCAATAATTTGTTCAAATTTCTATACGCGTCAATGAATCAGAAATTAAAAATACTACAATTTTGCTTATTTAATCGTATTCGTATCTTTACAAACAAAAAAGTTGCAGCCTGTAAATTTTCATTAATTTTTCAATGCAAGTTAAAACGTAAAATCTGAAAGGAGCAAATCTGGCCCAAAATGTCCCTTTAACTCGGTTATTTGTAATTATTTTGAAAGGGTCACATAAGACTTTTAGATAGAGAACACTTGGATACATCCAATCATCATAAATATATACAGGGCGTTACGAAAAAACACTAAGACAAAGGGTCAAAGGGCTGTAACTCCGCAACCAATAATTTGTTCAAATTTCTATACGCGTCAATGAATCAGAAATTAAAAATACTACAATTTTGCTTATTTAATCGTATTCGTATCTTTACAAACAAAAAAGTTGCAGCCTGTAAATTTTCATTAATTTTTCAATGCAAGTTAAAACGTAAAATCTGAAAGGAGCAAATCTGGCCCAAAATGTCCCTTTAACTCGGTTATTTGTAATTATTTTGAAAGGGTCACATAAGACTTTTAGATAGAGAACACTTGGATACATCCAATCATCATAAATATATACAGGGCGTTACGAAAAAACACTAAGACAAAGGGTCAAAGGGCTGTAACTCCGCAACCAATAATTTGTTCAAATTTCTATACGCGTCAATGAATCAGAAATTAAAAATACTACAATTTTGCTTATTTAATCGTATTCGTATCTTTACAAACAAAAAAGTTGCAGCCTGTAAATTTTCATTAATTTTTCAATGCAAGTTAAAACGTAAAATCTGAAAGGAGCAAATCTGGCCCAAAATGTCCCTTTAACTCGGTTATTTGTAATTATTTTGAAAGGGTCACATAAGACTTTTAGATAGAGAACACTTGGGTACATCCAATCATCATAAATATATACAGGGCGTTACGAAAAAACACTAAGACAAAGGGTCAAAGGGCTGTAACTCCGCAACCAATAATTTGTTCAAATTTCTATACGCGTCAATGAATCAGAAATTAAAAATACTACAATTTTGCTTATTTAATCGTATTCGTATCTTTACAAACAAAAAAGTTGCAGCCTGTAAATTTTCATTAATTTTTCAATGCAAGTTAAAACGTAAAATCTGAAAGGAGCAAATCTGGCCCAAAATGTCCCTTTAACTCGGTTATTTGTAATTATTTTGAAAGGGTCACATAAGACTTTTAGATAGAGAACACTTGGATACATCCAATCATCATAAATATATACAGGGCGTTACGAAAAAACACTAAGACAAAGGGTCAAAGGGCTGTAACTCCGCAACCAATAATTTGTTCAAATTTCTATACGCGTCAATGAATCAGAAATTAAAAATACTACAATTTTGCTTATTTAATCGTATTCGTATCTTTACAAACAAAAAAGTTGCAGCCTGTAAATTTTCATTAATTTTTCAATGCAAGTTAAAACGTAAAATCTGAAAGGAGCAAATCTGGCCCAAAATGTCCCTTTAACTCGGTTATTTGTAATTATTTTGAAAGGGTCACATAAGACTTTTAGATAGAGAACACTTGGATACATCCAATCATCATAAATATATACAGGGCGTTACGAAAAAACAAACAGACAAAGGGTCAAAGGGCTGCCACTCCGCAACCAATAATTTGTTCAAATTTCTATACGCGTCAATGAATCAGAAATTAAAAATACTACAATTTTGCTTATTTAATCGTATTCGTATCTTTACAAACAAAAAAGTTGCAGCCTGTAAATTTTCATTAATTTTTCAATGCAAGTTAAAACGTAAAATCTGAAAGGAGCAAATCTGGCCCAAAATGTCCCTTTAACTCGGTTATTTGTAATTATTTTGAAAGGGTCACATAAGACTTTTAGATAGAGAACACTTGGATACATCCAATCATCATAAATATATACAGGGCGTTACGAAAAAACACTAAGACAAAGGGTCAAAGGGCTGTAACTCCGCAACCAATAATTTGTTCAAATTTCTATACGCGTCAATGAATCAGAAATTAAAAATACTACAATTTTGCTTATTTAATCGTATTCGTATCTTTACAAACAAAAAAGTTGCAGCCTGTAAATTTTCATTAATTTTTCAATGCAAGTTAAAACGTAAAATCTGAAAGGAGCAAATCTGGCCCAAAATGTCCCTTTAACTCGGTTATTTGTAATTATTTTGAAAGGGTCACATAAGACTTTTAGATAGAGAACACTTGGATACATCCAATCATCATAAATATATACAGGGCGTTACGAAAAAACACTAAGACAAAGGGTCAAAGGGCTGTAACTCCGCAACCAATAATTTGTTCAAATTTCTATACGCGTCAATGAATCAGAAATTAAAAATACTACAATTTTGCTTATTTAATCGTATTCGTATCTTTACAAACAAAAAAGTTGCAGCCTGTAAATTTTCATTAATTTTTCAATGCAAGTTAAAACGTAAAATCTGAAAGGAGCAAATCTGGCCCAAAATGTCCCTTTAACTCGGTTATTTGTAATTATTTTGAAAGGGTCACATAAGACTTTTAGATAGAGAACACTTGGATACATCCAATCATCATAAATATATACAGGGCGTTACGAAAAAACACTAAGACAAAGGGTCAAAGGGCTGTAACTCCGCAACCAATAATTTGTTCAAATTTCTATACGCGTCAATGAATCAGAAATTAAAAATACTACAATTTTGCTTATTTAATCGTATTCGTATCTTTACAAACAAAAAAGTTGCAGCCTGTAAATTTTCATTAATTTTTCAATGCAAGTTAAAACGTAAAATCTGAAAGGAGCAAATCTGGCCCAAAATGTCCCTTTAACTCGGTTATTTGTAATTATTTTGAAAGGGTCACATAAGACTTTTAGATAGAGAACACTTGGATACATCCAATCATCATAAATATATACAGGGCGTTACGAAAAAACACTAAGACAAAGGGTCAAAGGGCTGTAACTCCGCAACCAATAATTTGTTCAAATTTCTATACGCGTCAATGAATCAGAAATTAAAAATACTACAATTTTGCTTATTTAATCGTATTCGTATCTTTACAAACAAAAAAGTTGCAGCCTGTAAATTTTCATTAATTTTTCAATGCAAGTTAAAACGTAAAATCTGAAAGGAGCAAATCTGGCCCAAAATGTCCCTTTAACTCGGTTATTTGTAATTATTTTGAAAGGGTCACATAAGACTTTTAGATAGAGAACACTTGGGTACATCCAATCATCATAAATATATACAGGGCGTTACGAAAAAACACTAAGACAAAGGGTCAAAGGGCTGTAACTCCGCAACCAATAATTTGTTCAAATTTCTATACGCGTCAATGAATCAGAAATTAAAAATACTACAATTTTGCTTATTTAATCGTATTCGTATCTTTACAAACAAAAAAGTTGCAGCCTGTAAATTTTCATTAATTTTTCAATGCAAGTTAAAACGTAAAATCTGAAAGGAGCAAATCTGGCCCAAAATGTCCCTTTAACTCGGTTATTTGTAATTATTTTGAAAGGGTCACATAAGACTTTTAGATAGAGAACACTTGGATACATCCAATCATCATAAATATATACAGGGCGTTACGAAAAAACACTAAGACAAAGGGTCAAAGGGCTGTAACTCCGCAACCAATAATTTGTTCAAATTTCTATACGCGTCAATGAATCAGAAATTAAAAATACTACAATTTTGCTTATTTAATCGTATTCGTATCTTTACAAACAAAAAAGTTGCAGCCTGTAAATTTTCATTAATTTTTCAATGCAAGTTAAAACGTAAAATCTGAAAGGAGCAAATCTGGCCCAAAATGTCCCTTTAACTCGGTTATTTGTAATTATTTTGAAAGGGTCACATAAGACTTTTAGATAGAGAACACTTGGATACATCCAATCATCATAAATATATACAGGGCGTTACGAAAAAACAAACAGACAAAGGGTCAAAGGGCTGCCACTCCGCAACCAATAATTTGTTCAAATTTCTATACGCGTCAATGAATCAGAAATTAAAAATACTACAATTTTGCTTATTTAATCGTATTCGTATCTTTACAAACAAAAAAGTTGCAGCCTGTAAATTTTCATTAATTTTTCAATGCAAGTTAAAACGTAAAATCTGAAAGGAGCAAATCTGGCCCAAAATGTCCCTTTAACTCGGTTATTTGTAATTATTTTGAAAGGGTCACATAAGACTTTTAGATAGAGAACACTTGGATACATCCAATCATCATAAATATATACAGGGCGTTACGAAAAAACACTAAGACAAAGGGTCAAAGGGCTGTAACTCCGCAACCAATAATTTGTTGAAATTTCTATACGCGTCAATGAATCAGAAATTAAAAATACTACAATTTTGCTTATTTAATCGTATTCGTATCTTTACAAACAAAAAAGTTGCAGCCTGTAAATTTTCATTAATTTTTCAATGCAAGTTAAAACGTAAAATCTGAAAGGAGCAAATCTGGCCCAAAATGTCCCTTTAACTCGGTTATTTGTAATTATTTTGAAAGGGTCACATAAGACTTTTAGATAGAGAACACTTGGATACATCCAATCATCATAAATATATACAGGGCGTTACGAAAAAACACTAAGACAAAGGGTCAAAGGGCTGTAACTCCGCAACCAATAATTTGTTCAAATTTCTATACGCGTCAATGAATCAGAAATTAAAAATACTACAATTTTGCTTATTTAATCGTATTCGTATCTTTACAAACAAAAAAGTTGCAGCCTGTAAATTTTCATTAATTTTTCAATGCAAGTTAAAACGTAAAATCTGAAAGGAGCAAATCTGGCCCAAAATGTCCCTTTAACTCGGTTATTTGTAATTATTTTGAAAGGGTCACATAAGACTTTTAGATAGAGAACACTTGGATACATCCAATCATCATAAATATATACAGGGCGTTACGAAAAAACACTAAGACAAAGGGTCAAAGGGCTGTAACTCCGCAACCAATAATTTGTTCAAATTTCTATACGCGTCAATGAATCAGAAATTAAAAATACTACAATTTTGCTTATTTAATCGTATTCGTATCTTTACAAACAAAAAAGTTGCAGCCTGTAAATTTTCATTAATTTTTCAATGCAAGTTAAAACGTAAAATCTGAAAGGAGCAAATCTGGCCCAAAATGTCCCTTTAACTCGGTTATTTGTAATTATTTTGAAAGGGTCACATAAGACTTTTAGATAGAGAACACTTGGATACATCCAATCATCATAAATATATACAGGGCGTTACGAAAAAACACTAAGACAAAGGGTCAAAGGGCTGTAACTCCGCAACCAATAATTTGTTCAAATTTCTATACGCGTCAATGAATCAGAAATTAAAAATACTACAATTTTGCTTATTTAATCGTATTCGTATCTTTACAAACAAAAAAGTTGCAGCCTGTAAATTTTCATTAATTTTTCAATGCAAGTTAAAACGTAAAATCTGAAAGGAGCAAATCTGGCCCAAAATGTCCCTTTAACTCGGTTATTTGTAATTATTTTGAAAGGGTCACATAAGACTTTTAGATAGAGAACACTTGGATACATCCAATCATCATAAATATATACAGGGCGTTACGAAAAAACACTAAGACAAAGGGTCAAAGGGCTGTAACTCCGCAACCAATAATTTGTTCAAATTTCTATACGCGTCAATGAATCAGAAATTAAAAATACTACAATTTTGCTTATTTAATCGTATTCGTATCTTTACAAACAAAAAAGTTGCAGCCTGTAAATTTTCATTAATTTTTCAATGCAAGTTAAAACGTAAAATCTGAAAGGAGCAAATCTGGCCCAAAATGTCCCTTTAACTCGGTTATTTGTAATTATTTTGAAAGGGTCACATAAGACTTTTAGATAGAGAACACTTGGATACATCCAATCATCATAAATATATACAGGGCGTTACGAAAAAACACTAAGACAAAGGGTCAAAGGGCTGTAACTCCGCAACCAATAATTTGTTCAAATTTCTATACGCGTCAATGAATCAGAAATTAAAAATACTACAATTTTGCTTATTTAATCGTATTCGTATCTTTACAAACAAAAAAGTTGCAGCCTGTAAATTTTCATTAATTTTTCAATGCAAGTTAAAACGTAAAATCTGAAAGGAGCAAATCTGGCCCAAAATGTCCCTTTAACTCGGTTATTTGTAATTATTTTGAAAGGGTCACATAAGACTTTTAGATAGAGAACACTTGGATACATCCAATCATCATAAATATATACAGGGCGTTACGAAAAAACACTAAGACAAAGGGTCAAAGGGCTGTAACTCCGCAACCAATAATTTGTTCAAATTTCTATACGCGTCAATGAATCAGAAATTAAAAATACTACAATTTTGCTTATTTAATCGTATTCGTATCTTTACAAACAAAAAAGTTGCAGCCTGTAAATTTTCATTAATTTTTCAATGCAAGTTAAAACGTAAAATCTGAAAGGAGCAAATCTGGCCCAAAATGTCCCTTTAACTCGGTTATTTGTAATTATTTTGAAAGGGTCACATAAGACTTTTAGATAGAGAACACTTGGATACATCCAATCATCATAAATATATACAGGGCGTTACGAAAAAACACTAAGACAAAGGGTCAAAGGGCTGTAACTCCGCAACCAATAATTTGTTCAAATTTCTATACGCGTCAATGAATCAGAAATTAAAAATACTACAATTTTGCTTATTTAATCGTATTCGTATCTTTACAAACAAAAAAGTTGCAGCCTGTAAATTTTCATTAATTTTTCAATGCAAGTTAAAACGTAAAATCTGAAAGGAGCAAATCTGGCCCAAAATGTCCCTTTAACTCGGTTATTTGTAATTATTTTGAAAGGGTCACATAAGACTTTTAGATAGAGAACACTTGGATACATCCAATCATCATAAATATATACAGGGCGTTACGAAAAAACAAACAGACAAAGGGTCAAAGGGCTGCCACTCCGCAACCAATAATTTGTTCAAATTTCTATACGCGTCAATGAATCAGAAATTAAAAATACTACAATTTTGCTTATTTAATCGTATTCGTATCTTTACAAACAAAAAAGTTGCAGCCTGTAAATTTTCATTAATTTTTCAATGCAAGTTAAAACGTAAAATCTGAAAGGAGCAAATCTGGCCCAAAATGTCCCTTTAACTCGGTTATTTGTAATTATTTTGAAAGGGTCACATAAGACTTTTAGATAGAGAACACTTGGATACATCCAATCATCATAAATATATACAGGGCGTTACGAAAAAACACTAAGACAAAGGGTCAAAGGGCTGTAACTCCGCAACCAATAATTTGTTCAAATTTCTATACGCGCCAATGAATCAGAAATTAAAAATACTACAATTTTGCTTATTTAATCGTATTCGTATCTTTACAAACAAAAAAGTTGCAGCCTGTAAATTTTCATTAATTTTTCAATGCAAGTTAAAACGTAAAATCTGAAAGGAGCAAATCTGGCCCAAAATGTCCCTTTAACTCGGTTATTTGTAATTATTTTGAAAGGGTCACATAAGACTTTTAGATAGAGAACACTTGGATACATCCAATCATCATAAATATATACAGGGCGTTAGGAAAAAACACTAAGACAAAGGGTCAAAGGGCTGTAACTCCGCAACCAATAATTTGTTCAAATTTCTATACGCGTCAATGAATCAGAAATTAAAAATACTACAATTTTGCTTATTTAATCGTATCCGTATCTTTACAAACAAAAAAGTTGCAGCCTGTAAATTTTCATTAATTTTTCAATGCAAGTTAAAACGTAAAATCTGAAAGGAGCAAATCTGGCCCAAAATGTCCCTTTAACTCGGTTATTTGTAATTATTTTGAAAGGGTCACATAAGACTTTTAGATAGAGAACACTTGGATACATCCAATCATCATAAATATATACAGGGCGTTACGAAAAAACACTAAGACAAAGGGTCAAAGGGCTGTAACTCCGCAACCAATAATTTGTTCAAATTTCTATACGCGTCAATGAATCAGAAATTAAAAATACTACAATTTTGCTTATTTAATCGTATTCGTATCTTTACAAACAAAAAAGTTGCAGCCTGTAAATTTTCATTAATTTTTCAATGCAAGTTAAAACGTAAAATCTGAAAGGAGCAAATCTGGCCCAAAATGTCCCTTTAACTCGGTTATTTGTAATTATTTTGAAAGGGTCACATAAGACTTTTAGATAGAGAACACTTGGATACATCCAATCATCATAAATATATACAGGGCGTTACGAAAAAACAAACAGACAAAGGGTCAAAGGGCTGCCACTCCGCAACCAATAATTTGTTCAAATTTCTATACGCGTCAATGAATCAGAAATTAAAAATACTACAATTTTGCTTATTTAATCGTATTCGTATCTTTACAAACAAAAAAGTTGCAGCCTGTAAATTTTCATTAATTTTTCAATGCAAGTTAAAACGTAAAATCTGAAAGGAGCAAATCTGGCCCAAAATGTCCCTTTAACTCGGTTATTTGTAATTATTTTGAAAGGGTCACATAAGACTTTTAGATAGAGAACACTTGGATACATCCAATCATCATAAATATATACAGGGCGTTACGAAAAAACAAACAGACAAAGGGTCAAAGGGCTGCCACTCCGCAACCAATAATTTGTTCAAATTTCTATACGCGTCAATGAATCAGAAATTAAAAATACTACAATTTTGCTTATTTAATCGTATTCGTATCTTTACAAACAAAAAAGTTGCAGCCTGTAAATTTTCATTAATTTTTCAATGCAAGTTAAAACGTAAAATCTGAAAGGAGCAAATCTGGCCCAAAATGTCCCTTTAACTCGGTTATTTGTAATTATTTTGAAAGGGTCACATAAGACTTTTAGATAGAGAACACTTGGATACATCCAATCATCATAAATATATACAGGGCGTTACGAAAAAACACTAAGACAAAGGGTCAAAGGGCTGTAACTCCGCAACCAATAATTTGTTCAAATTTCTATACGCGCCAATGAATCAGAAATTAAAAATACTACAATTTTGCTTATTTAATCGTATTCGTATCTTTACAAACAAAAAAGTTGCAGCCTGTAAATTTTCATTAATTTTTCAATGCAAGTTAAAACGTAAAATCTGAAAGGAGCAAATCTGGCCCAAAATGTCCCTTTAACTCGGTTATTTGTAATTATTTTGAAAGGGTCACATAAGACTTTTAGATAGAGAACACTTGGATACATCCAATCATCATAAATATATACAGGGCGTTACGAAAAAACACTAAGACAAAGGGTCAAAGGGCTGTAACTCCGCAACCAATAATTTGTTCAAATTTCTATACGCGTCAATGAATCAGAAATTAAAAATACTACAATTTTGCTTATTTAATCGTATTCGTATCTTTACAAACAAAAAAGTTGCAGCCTGTAAATTTTCATTAATTTTTCAATGCAAGTTAAAACGTAAAATCTGAAAGGAGCAAATCTGGCCCAAAATGTCCCTTTAACTCGGTTATTTGTAATTATTTTGAAAGGGTCACATAAGACTTTTAGATAGAGAACACTTGGATACATCCAATCATCATAAATATATACAGGGCGTTACGAAAAAACACTAAGACAAAGGGTCAAAGGGCTGTAACTCCGCAACCAATAATTTGTTCAAATTTCTATACGCGTCAATGAATCAGAAATTAAAAATACTACAATTTTGCTTATTTAATCGTATCCGTATCTTTACAAACAAAAAAGTTGCAGCCTGTAAATTTTCATTAATTTTTCAATGCAAGTTAAAACGTAAAATCTGAAAGGAGCAAATCTGGCCCAAAATGTCCCTTTAACTCGGTTATTTGTAATTATTTTGAAAGGGTCACATAAGACTTTTAGATAGAGAACACTTGGATACATCCAATCATCATAAATATATACAGGGCGTTACGAAAAAACAAACAGACAAAGGGTCAAAGGGCTGCCACTCCGCAACCAATAATTTGTTCAAATTTCTATACGCGTCAATGAATCAGAAATTAAAAATACTACAATTTTGCTTATTTAATCGTATTCGTATCTTTACAAACAAAAAAGTTGCAGCCTGTAAATTTTCATTAATTTTTCAATGCAAGTTAAAACGTAAAATCTGAAAGGAGCAAATCTGGCCCAAAATGTCCCTTTAACTCGGTTATTTGTAATTATTTTGAAAGGGTCACATAAGACTTTTAGATAGAGAACACTTGGATACATCCAATCATCATAAATATATACAGGGCGTTACGAAAAAACACTAAGACAAAGGGTCAAAGGGCTGTAACTCCGCAACCAATAATTTGTTCAAATTTCTATACGCGTCAATGAATCAGAAATTAAAAATACTACAATTTTGCTTATTTAATCGTATCCGTATCTTTACAAACAAAAAAGTTGCAGCCTGTAAATTTTCATTAATTTTTCAATGCAAGTTAAAACGTAAAATCTGAAAGGAGCAAATCTGGCCCAAAATGTCCCTTTAACTCGGTTATTTGTAATTATTTTGAAAGGGTCACATAAGACTTTTAGATAGAGAACACTTGGATACATCCAATCATCATAAATATATACAGGGCGTTACGAAAAAACAAACAGACAAAGGGTCAAAGGGCTGCCACTCCGCAACCAATAATTTGTTCAAATTTCTATACGCGTCAATGAATCAGAAATTAAAAATACTACAATTTTGCTTATTTAATCGTATTCGTATCTTTACAAACAAAAAAGTTGCAGCCTGTAAATTTTCATTAATTTTTCAATGCAAGTTAAAACGTAAAATCTGAAAGGAGCAAATCTGGCCCAAAATGTCCCTTTAACTCGGTTATTTGTAATTATTTTGAAAGGGTCACATAAGACTTTTAGATAGAGAACACTTGGATACATCCAATCATCATAAATATATACAGGGCGTTACGAAAAAACAAACAGACAAAGGGTCAAAGGGCTGTAACTCCGCAACCAATAATTTGTTCAAATTTCTATACGCGTCAATGAATCAGAAATTAAAAATACTACAATTTTGCTTATTTAATCGTATTCGTATCTTTACAAACAAAAAAGTTGCAGCCTGTAAATTTTCATTAATTTTTCAATGCAAGTTAAAACGTAAAATCTGAAAGGAGCAAATCTGGCCCAAAATGTCCCTTTAACTCGGTTATTTGTAATTATTTTGAAAGGGTCACATAAGACTTTTAGATAGAGAACACTTGGATACATCCAATCATCATAAATATATACAGGGCGTTACGAAAAAACACTAAGACAAAGGGTCAAAGGGCTGTAACTCCGCAACCAATAATTTGTTCAAATTTCTATACGCGTCAATGAATCAGAAATTAAAAATACTACAATTTTGCTTATTTAATCGTATTCGTATCTTTACAAACAAAAAAGTTGCAGCCTGTAAATTTTCATTAATTTTTCAATGCAAGTTAAAACGTAAAATCTGAAAGGAGCAAATCTGGCCCAAAATGTCCCTTTAACTCGGTTATTTGTAATTATTTTGAAAGGGTCACATAAGACTTTTAGATAGAGAACACTTGGATACATCCAATCATCATAAATATATACAGGGCGTTACGAAAAAACACTAAGACAAAGGGTCAAAGGGCTGTAACTCCGCAACCAATAATTTGTTCAAATTTCTATACGCGTCAATGAATCAGAAATTAAAAATACTACAATTTTGCTTATTTAATCGTATTCGTATCTTTACAAACAAAAAAGTTGCAGCCTGTAAATTTTCATTAATTTTTCAATGCAAGTTAAAACGTAAAATCTGAAAGGAGCAAATCTGGCCCAAAATGTCCCTTTAACTCGGTTATTTGTAATTATTTTGAAAGGGTCACATAAGACTTTTAGATAGAGAACACTTGGATACATCCAATCATCATAAATATATACAGGGCGTTACGAAAAAACAAACAGACAAAGGGTCAAAGGGCTGTAACTCCGCAACCAATAATTTGTTCAAATTTCTATACGCGTCAATGAATCAGAAATTAAAAATACTACAATTTTGCTTATTTAATCGTATTCGTATCTTTACAAACAAAAAAGTTGCAGCCTGTAAATTTTCATTAATTTTTCAATGCAAGTTAAAACGTAAAATCTGAAAGGAGCAAATCTGGCCCAAAATGTCCCTTTAACTCGGTTATTTGTAATTATTTTGAAAGGGTCACATAAGACTTTTAGATAGAGAACACTTGGATACATCCAATCATCATAAATATATACAGGGCGTTACGAAAAAACACTAAGACAAAGGGTCAAAGGGCTGTAACTCCGCAACCAATAATTTGTTCAAATTTCTATACGCGTCAATGAATCAGAAATTAAAAATACTACAATTTTGCTTATTTAATCGTATTCGTATCTTTACAAACAAAAAAGTTGCAGCCTGTAAATTTTCATTAATTTTTCAATGCAAGTTAAAACGTAAAATCTGAAAGGAGCAAATCTGGCCCAAAATGTCCCTTTAACTCGGTTATTTGTAATTATTTTGAAAGGGTCACATAAGACTTTTAGATAGAGAACACTTGGATACATCCAATCATCATAAATATATACAGGGCGTTACGAAAAAACACTAAGACAAAGGGTCAAAGGGCTGTAACTCCGCAACCAATAATTTGTTCAAATTTCTATACGCGTCAATGAATCAGAAATTAAAAATACTACAATTTTGCTTATTTAATCGTATTCGTATCTTTACAAACAAAAAAGTTGCAGCCTGTAAATTTTCATTAATTTTTCAATGCAAGTTAAAACGTAAAATCTGAAAGGAGCAAATCTGGCCCAAAATGTCCCTTTAACTCGGTTATTTGTAATTATTTTGAAAGGGTCACATAAGACTTTTAGATAGAGAACACTTGGATACATCCAATCATCATAAATATATACAGGGCGTTACGAAAAAACACTAAGACAAAGGGTCAAAGGGCTGTAACTCCGCAACCAATAATTTGTTCAAATTTCTATACGCGTCAATGAATCAGAAATTAAAAATACTACAATTTTGCTTATTTAATCGTATTCGTATCTTTACAAACAAAAAAGTTGCAGCCTGTAAATTTTCATTAATTTTTCAATGCAAGTTAAAACGTAAAATCTGAAAGGAGCAAATCTGGCCCAAAATGTCCCTTTAACTCGGTTATTTGTAATTATTTTGAAAGGGTCACATAAGACTTTTAGATAGAGAACACTTGGATACATCCAATCATCATAAATATATACAGGGCGTTACGAAAAAACAAACAGACAAAGGGTCAAAGGGCTGTAACTCCGCAACCAATAATTTGTTCAAATTTCTATACGCGTCAATGAATCAGAAATTAAAAATACTACAATTTTGCTTATTTAATCGTATTCGTATCTTTACAAACAAAAAAGTTGCAGCCTGTAAATTTTCATTAATTTTTCAATGCAAGTTAAAACGTAAAATCTGAAAGGAGCAAATCTGGCCCAAAATGTCCCTTTAACTCGGTTATTTGTAATTATTTTGAAAGGGTCACATAAGACTTTTAGATAGAGAACACTTGGATACATCCAATCATCATAAATATATACAGGGCGTTACGAAAAAACAAACAGACAAAGGGTCAAAGGGCTGCCACTCCGCAACCAATAATTTGTTCAAATTTCTATACGCGTCAATGAATCAGAAATTAAAAATACTACAATTTTGCTTATTTAATCGTATTCGTATCTTTACAAACAAAAAAGTTGCAGCCTGTAAATTTTCATTAATTTTTCAATGCAAGTTAAAACGTAAAATCTGAAAGGAGCAAATCTGGCCCAAAATGTCCCTTTAACTCGGTTATTTGTAATTATTTTGAAAGGGTCACATAAGACTTTTAGATAGAGAACACTTGGATACATCCAATCATCATAAATATATACAGGGCGTTACGAAAAAACACTAAGACAAAGGGTCAAAGGGCTGTAACTCCGCAACCAATAATTTGTTCAAATTTCTATACGCGTCAATGAATCAGAAATTAAAAATACTACAATTTTGCTTATTTAATCGTATTCGTATCTTTACAAACAAAAAAGTTGCAGCCTGTAAATTTTCATTAATTTTTCAATGCAAGTTAAAACGTAAAATCTGAAAGGAGCAAATCTGGCCCAAAATGTCCCTTTAACTCGGTTATTTGTAATTATTTTGAAAGGGTCACATAAGACTTTTAGATAGAGAACACTTGGATACATGTAATCATCATAAATATATACAGGGCGTTACGAAAAAACAAACAGAAAAAGGGTCAAAGGGCTGTCACTCCGCAACCAATAATTTGTTCAAATTTCTATACGCGTCAATGAATCAGAAATTAAAAATACTACAATTTTGCTTATTTAATCGTATTCGTATCTTTACAAACAAAAAAGTTGCAGCCTGTAAATTTTCATTAATTTTTCAATGCAAGTTAAAACGTAAAATCTGAAAGGAGCAAATCTGGCCCAAAATGTCCCTTTAACTCGGTTATTTGTAATTATTTTGAAAGGGTCACATAAGACTTTTAGATAGAGAACACTTGGATACATCCAATCATCATAAATATATACAGGGCGTTACGAAAAAACAAACAGACAAAGGGTCAAAGGGCTGTAACTCCGCAACCAATAATTTGTTCAAATTTCTATACTCGTCAATGAATCAGAAATTAAAAATACTACAATTTTGCTTATTTAATCGTATTCGTATCTTTACAAACAAAAAAGTTGCAGCCTGTAAATTTTCATTAATTTTTCAATGCAAGTTAAAACGTAAAATCTGAAAGGAGCAAATCTGGCCCAAAATGTCCCTTTAACTCGGTTATTTGTAATTATTTTGAAAGGGTCACATAAGACTTTTAGATAGAGAACACTTGGATACATCCAATCATCATAAATATATACAGGGCGTTACGAAAAAACAAACAGACAAAGGGTCAAAGGGCTGCCACTCCGCAACCAATAATTTGTTCAAATTTCTATACGCGTCAATGAATCAGAAATTAAAAATACTACAATTTTGCTTATTTAATCGTATTCGTATCTTTACAAACAAAAAAGTTGCAGCCTGTAAATTTTCATTAATTTTTCAATGCAAGTTAAAACGTAAAATCTGAAAGGAGCAAATCTGGCCCAAAATGTCCCTTTAACTCGGTTATTTGTAATTATTTTGAAAGGGTCACATAAGACTTTTAGATAGAGAACACTTGGATACATCCAATCATCATAAATATATACAGGGCGTTACGAAAAAACAAACAGACAAAGGGTCAAAGGGCTGCCACTCCGCAACCAATAATTTGTTCAAATTTCTATACGCGTCAATGAATCAGAAATTAAAAATACTACAATTTTGCTTATTTAATCGTATTCGTATCTTTACAAACAAAAAAGTTGCAGCCTGTAAATTTTCATTAATTTTTCAATGCAAGTTAAAACGTAAAATCTGAAAGGAGCAAATCTGGCCCAAAATGTCCCTTTAACTCGGTTATTTGTAATTATTTTGAAAGGGTCACATAAGACTTTTAGATAGAGAACACTTGGATACATCCAATCATCATAAATATATACAGGGCGTTACGAAAAAACACTAAGACAAAGGGTCAAAGGGCTGTAACTCCGCAACCAATAATTTGTTCAAATTTCTATACGCGTCAATGAATCAGAAATTAAAAATACTACAATTTTGCTTATTTAATCGTATTCGTATCTTTACAAACAAAAAAGTTGCAGCCTGTAAATTTTCATTAATTTTTCAATGCAAGTTAAAACGTAAAATCTGAAAGGAGCAAATCTGGCCCAAAATGTCCCTTTAACTCGGTTATTTGTAATTATTTTGAAAGGGTCACATAAGACTTTTAGATAGAGAACACTTGGATACATCCAATCATCATAAATATATACAGGGCGTTACGAAAAAACACTAAGACAAAGGGTCAAAGGGCTGTAACTCCGCAACCAATAATTTGTTCAAATTTCTATACGCGTCAATGAATCAGAAATTAAAAATACTACAATTTTGCTTATTTAATCGTATTCGTATCTTTACAAACAAAAAAGTTGCAGCCTGTAAATTTTCATTAATTTTTCAATGCAAGTTAAAACGTAAAATCTGAAAGGAGCAAATCTGGCCCAAAATGTCCCTTTAACTCGGTTATTTGTAATTATTTTGAAAGGGTCACATAAGACTTTTAGATAGAGAACACTTGGATACATCCAATCATCATAAATATATACAGGGCGTTACGAAAAAACACTAAGA
The DNA here is from genome assembly GCA_963082805.1 of Hemicrepidius hirtus. Lineage (NCBI taxonomy): Eukaryota > Metazoa > Arthropoda > Insecta > Coleoptera > Elateridae > Hemicrepidius > Hemicrepidius hirtus. The sequence goes on from OY720164.1 coordinate 1,581,644, forward strand.
CAAAGGGTCAAAGGGCTGTAACTCCGCAACCAATAATTTGTTCAAATTTCTATACGCGTCAATGAATCAGAAATTAAAAATACTACAATTTTGCTTATTTAATCGTATTCGTATCTTTACAAACAAAAAAGTTGCAGCCTGTAAATTTTCATTAATTTTTCAATGCAAGTTAAAACGTAAAATCTGAAAGGAGCAAATCTGGCCCAAAATGTCCCTTTAACTCGGTTATTTGTAATTATTTTGAAAGGGTCACATAAGACTTTTAGATAGAGAACACTTGGATACATCCAATCATCATAAATATATACAGGGCGTTACGAAAAAACACTAAGACAAAGGGTCAAAGGGTTGTAACTCCGCAACCAATAATTTGTTCAAATTTCTATACGCGTCAATGAATCAGAAATTAAAAATACTACAATTTTGCTTATTTAATCGTATTCGTATCTTTACAAACAAAAAAGTTGCAGCCTGTAAATTTTCATTAATTTTTCAATGCAAGTTAAAACGTAAAATCTGAAAGGAGCAAATCTGGCCCAAAATGTCCCTTTAACTCGGTTATTTGTAATTATTTTGAAAGGGTCACATAAGACTTTTAGATAGAGAACACTTGGATACATCCAATCATCATAAATATATACAGGGCGTTACGAAAAAACAAACAGACAAAGGGTCAAAGGGCTGCCACTCCGCAACCAATAATTTGTTCAAATTTCTATACGCGTCAATGAATCAGAAATTAAAAATACTACAATTTTGCTTATTTAATCGTATTCGTATCTTTACAAACAAAAAAGTTGCAGCCTGTAAATTTTCATTAATTTTTCAATGCAAGTTAAAACGTAAAATCTGAAAGGAGCAAATCTGGCCCAAAATGTCCCTTTAACTCGGTTATTTGTAATTATTTTGAAAGGGTCACATAAGACTTTTAGATAGAGAACACTTGGATACATCCAATCATCATAAATATATACAGGGCGTTACGAAAAAACACGAAGACAAAGGGACAAAGGGCTGTAACTCCGCAACCAATAATTTGTTCAAATTTCTATACGCGTCAATGAATCAGAAATTAAAAATACTACAATTTTGCTTATTTAATCGTATTCGTATCTTTACAAACAAAAAAGTTGCAGCCTGTAAATTTTCATTAATTTTTCAATGCAAGTTAAAACGTAAAATCTGAAAGGAGCAAATCTGGCCCAAAATGTCCCTTTAACTCGGTTATTTGTAATTATTTTGAAAGGGTCACATAAGACTTTTAGATAGAGAACACTTGGATACATCCAATCATCATAAATATATACAGGGCGTTACGAAAAAACACTAAGACAAAGGGTCAAAGGGCTGTAACTCCGCAACCAATAATTTGTTCAAATTTCTATACGCGTCAATGAATCAGAAATTAAAAATACTACAATTTTGCTTATTTAATCGTATTCGTATCTTTACAAACAAAAAAGTTGCAGCCTGTAAATTTTCATTAATTTTTCAATGCAAGTTAAAACGTAAAATCTGAAAGGAGCAAATCTGGCCCAAAATGTCCCTTTAACTCGGTTATTTGTAATTATTTTGAAAGGGTCACATAAGACTTTTAGATAGAGAAGACTTGAATACATCCAATCATCATAAATATATACAGGGCGTTACGAAAAAACAAACAGACAAAGGGTCAAAGGGCTGCCACTCCGCAACCAATAATTTGTTCAAATTTCTATACGCGTCAATGAATCAGAAATTAAAAATACTACAATTTTGCTTATTTAATCGTATTCGTATCTTTACAAACAAAAAAGTTGCAGCCTGTAAATTTTCATTAATTTTTCAATGCAAGTTAAAACGTAAAATCTGAAAGGAGCAAATCTGGCCCAAAATGTCCCTTTAACTCGGTTATTTGTAATTATTTTGAAAGGGTCACATAAGACTTTTAGATAGAGAACACTTGGATACATCCAATCATCATAAATATATACAGGGCGTTACGAAAAAACACTAAGACAAAGGGTCAAAGGGCTGTAACTCCGCAACCAATAATTTGTTCAAATTTCTATACGCGTCAATGAATCAGAAATTAAAAATACTACAATTTTGCTTATTTAATCGTATTCGTATCTTTACAAACAAAAAAGTTGCAGCCTGTAAATTTTCATTAATTTTTCAATGCAAGTTAAAACGTAAAATCTGAAAGGAGCAAATCTGGCCCAAAATGTCCCTTTAACTCGGTTATTTGTAATTATTTTGAAAGGGTCACATAAGCCTTTTAGATAGAGAACACTTCGATACATCCAATCATCATAAATATATACAGGGCGTTACGAAAAAACACTAAGACAAAGGGTCAAAGGGCTGTAACTCCGCAACCAATAATTTGTTCAAATTTCTATACGCGTCAATGAATCAGAAATTAAAAATACTACAATTTTGCTTATTTAATCGTATTCGTATCTTTACAAACAAAAAAGTTGCAGCCTGTAAATTTTCATTAATTTTTCAATGCAAGTTAAAACGTAAAATCTGAAAGGAGCAAATCTGGCCCAAAATGTCCCTTTAACTCGGTTATTTGTAATTATTTTGAAAGGGTCACATAAGACTTTTAGATAGAGAACACTTGAATACATCCAATCATCATAAATATATACAGGGCGTTACGAAAAAACAAACAGACAAAGGGTCAAAGGGCTGCCACTCCGCAACCAATAATTTGTTCAAATTTCTATACGCGTCAATGAATCAGAAATTAAAAATACTACAATTTTGCTTATTTAATCGTATTCGTATCTTTACAAACAAAAAAGTTGCAGCCTGTAAATTTTCATTAATTTTTCAATGCAAGTTAAAACGTAAAATCTGAAAGGAGCAAATCTGGCCCAAAATGTCCCTTTAACTCGGTTATTTGTAATTATTTTGAAAGGGTCACATAAGACTTTTAGATAGAGAACACTTGGATACATCCAATCATCATAAATATATACAGGGCGTTACGAAAAAACAAACAGACAAAGGGTCAAAGGGCTGTCACTCCGCAACCAATAATTTGTTCAAATTTCTATACGCGTCAATGAATCAGAAATTAAAAATACTACAATTTTGCTTATTTAATCGTATTCGTATCTTTACAAACAAAAAAGTTGCAGCCTGTAAATTTTCATTAATTTTTCAATGCAAGTTAAAACGTAAAATCTGAAAGGAGCAAATTTGGCCCAAAATGTACCTTTAACTCGGTTATTTGTAATTATTTTGAAAGGGTCACATAAGACTTTTAGATAGAGAACACTTGGATACATCCAATCATCATAAATATATACAGGGCGTTACGAAAAAACAAACAGACAAAGGGTCAAAGGGCTGTCACTCCGCAACCAATAATTTGTTCAAATTTCTATACGCGTCAATGAATCAGAAATTAAAAATACTACAATTTTGCTTATTTAATCGTATTCGTATCTTTACAAACAAAAAAGTTGCAGCCTGTAAATTTTCATTAATTTTTCAATGCAAGTTAAAACGTAAAATCTGAAAGGAGCAAATCTGGCCCAAAATGTCCCTTTAACTCGGTTATTTGTAATTATTTTGAAAGGGTCACATAAGACTTTTAGATAGAGAACACTTGGATACATCCAATCATCATAAATATATACAGGGCGTTACGAAAAAACAAACAGACAAAGGGTCAAAGGGCTGTAACTCCGCAACCAATAATTTGTTCAAATTTCTATACGCGTCAATGAATCAGAAATTAAAAATACTACAATTTTGCTTATTTAATCGTATTCGTATCTTTACAAACAAAAAAGTTGCAGCCTGTAAATTTTCATTAATTTTTCAATGCAAGTTAAAACGTAAAATCTGAAAGGAGCAAATCTGGCCCAAAATGTCCCTTTAACTCGGTTATTTGTAATTATTTTGAAAGGGTCACATAAGACTTTTAGATAGAGAACACTTGGATACATCCAATCATCATAAATATATACAGGGCGTTACGAAAAAACAAACAGACAAAGGGTCAAAGGGCTGTCACTCCGCAACCAATAATTTGTTCAAATTTCTATACGCGTCAATGAATCAGAAATTAAAAATACTACAATTTTGCTTATTTAATCGTATTCGTATCTTTACAAACAAAAAAGTTGCAGCCTGTAAATTTTCATTAATTTTTCAATGCAAGTTAAAACGTAAAATCTGAAAGGAGCAAATCTGGCCCAAAATGTCCCTTTAACTCGGTTATTTGTAATTATTTTGAAAGGGTCACATAAGACTTTTAGATAGAGAACACTTGGATACATCCAATCATCCAAAATATACACAGGGCGTTACGAAAAAACAAACAGACAAAGAGTCAAAGGGCTGTAACTCCGCAACCAATAATTTTTTTCAAATTTCTATACGCGTCAATGAATCAGAAATAAAAAATACTACAATTTTGCTTATTTAATCGTATTCGTATCTTTACAAACAAAAAAGTTGCAGCCTGTAAATTTTCATTAATTTTTCAATGCAAGTTAAAACGTAAAATCTGAAAGGAGCAAATCTGGCCCAAAATGTCCCTTTAACTCGGTTATTTGTAATTATTTTGAAAGGGTCACATAAGACTTTTAGATAGAGAACACTTGGATACATCCAATCATCATAAATATATACAGGGCGTTACGAAAAAACACTAAGACAAAGGGTCAAAGGGCTGTAACTCCGCAACCAATAATTTGTTCAAATTTCTATACGCGTCAATGAATCAGAAATTAAAAATACTACAATTTTGCTTATTTAATCGTATTCGTATCTTTACAAACAAAAAAGTTGCAGCCTGTAAATTTTCATTAATTTTTCAATGCAAGTTAAAACGTAAAATCTGAAAGGAGCAAATCTGGCCCAAAATGTCCCTTTAACTCGGTTATTTGTAATTATTTTGAAAGGGTCACATAAGACTTTTAGATAGAGAACACTTGGATACATCCAATCATCATAAATATATACAGGGCGTTACGAAAAAACAAACAGACAAAGGGTCAAAGGGCTGTCACTCCGCAACCAATAATTTGTTCAAATTTCTATACGCGTCAATGAATCAGAAATTAAAAATACTACAATTTTGCTTATTTAATCGTATTCGTATCTTTACAAACAAAAAAGTTGCAGCCTGTAAATTTTCATTAATTTTTCAATGCAAGTTAAAACGTAAAATCTGAAAGGAGCAAATCTGGCCCAAAATGTCCCTTTAACTCGGTTATTTGTAATTATTTTGAAAGGGTCACATAAGACTTTTAGATAGAGAACACTTGGATACATCCAATCATCCAAAATATACACAGGGCGTTACGAAAAAACAAACAGACTAAGAGTCAAAGGGCTGTAACTCCGCAACCAATAATTTTTTTCAAATTTCTATACGCGTCAATGAATCAGAAATAAAAAATACTACAATTTTGCTTATTTAATCGTATTCGTATCTTTACAAACAAAAAAGTTGCAGCCTGTAAATTTTCATTAATTTTTCAATGCAAGTTAAAACGTAAAATCTGAAAGGAGCAAATCTGGCCCAAAATGTCCCTTTAACTCGGTTATTTGTAATTATTTTGAAAGGGTCACATAAGACTTTTAGATAGAGAACACTTGGATACATCCAATCATCCAAAATATACACAGGGCGTTACGAAAAAACAAACAGACAAAGAGTCAAAGGGCTGTAACTCCGCAACCAATAATTTTTTTCAAATTTCTATACGCGTCAATGAATCAGAAATAAAAAATACTACAATTTTGCTTATTTAATCGTATTCGTATCTTTACAAACAAAAAAGTTGCAGCCTGTAAATTTTCATTAATTTTTCAATGCAAGTTAAAACGTAAAATCTGAAAGGAGCAAATCTGGCCCAAAATGTCCCTTTAACTCGGTTATTTGTAATTATTTTGAAAGGGTCACATAAGACTTTTAGATAGAGAACACTTGGATACATCCAATCATCCAAAATATACACAGGGCGTTACGAAAAAACAAACAGACAAAGAGTCAAAGGGCTGTAACTCCGCAACCAATAATTTTTTTCAAATTTCTATACGCGTCAATGAATCAGAAATAAAAAATACTACAATTTTGCTTATTTAATCGTATTCGTATCTTTACAAACAAAAAAGTTAAAGGCTCTAAATTTTCATAACATTTTCAATGCGAGTTGAAACGTAAAATCTGAAAGGAGCTACCTGAGGGCGGAGCTGGCCCAAAATGTCCTTTAACTCGGTTATTTGTAATTATTTTGAAAGGGTTACATAAGACTTTTAGATAGAGATACATCCAATCATCAAAAATATACACAGGGCGTTACGGGAAAAAAGTAGACAGTGGCTCAAAGGTCTGTCCTGTCCGTTTTTTTGCATTCTCTTTGCTTTTTTATCCTCTTCGCGATTATAATAAAATTGATTTTAAATTTCGGGGAAAATTTAAGAAAGGAGTTGGGAGTTTCCATGAAGTCGTTGTAGTTTTCAATAAGGAATATTTAAAATGTAGGACTTTTTAAAACCATTCTAGGGATAATAGGGCAATTTTTTCCTAAAATAGTAATAGCACTTTTAGAAGCTTCCGGACAGCGGCAGTTAAGATACTTAAACAGATTAAAAATCATTGTTGTCAGTCATATGTAAACCAAACAAAATGAAAGCGCTGGTAGATTGTAAAGCATTTCAAGAGAATACAGCTATTGTTATAGTTTCAGATTCCAATATATTTCTTGAGTATTTTGTGTAAGTAGCTTATCTTGAAAGGAGCTAGTAAAGAATTTCAGTATTAAGGGTGGTCTACACATAATACTAATCACGGCTTATCTTTTCAGTTAAAATTTACCCTCTTTTATGTTACATTATCAGCACTTAATTAGCGATAATAGGGCAGGTAAATTACATATGATTAGATACGCTACAGGTAAAAAACTAAAACGCTGAGCTTTGATGTGGTGCGATGTAGAGGTTGAGCTTTAAAAATCATATTAAGATAATATTAATTGGTGTGTGTTGTCTATTAAGAAAGGAAGTACAAGAATTAATTAATTTAATTTACTACTATTGCCATGTCGAATAACAAGCGAAAGGACGAACCGCAGATTAGTGCGTTTAAATACAGATAACACAACAATATCATAAATTCTTTGGAAATTGGATAATCGTAAAAATTTACAGAATAAGATAAGATATGATTGTAATGGATTAGGAAATTTCGACAAGCAGTAAATTATAATAACCTTAGTTCTCATACACAAAATATATTTCAATGATGATTTACGAAAAGTTTCTATAAAGAATAGTCAGGGGAAGGATCAAAGCTTTATCGCTCAAGATACGTTAAAATAATATAAGAGCAAAGTTGTAGAAAATAGAATTTCCTGTAAGAAACTCCCGGAAAGTTTATGTCCTACATTAATAGTTTGGGCTTGGGAACCGTCAGACTAAACACATGTCGTCATCAACCATCTCTATTTTTAAATGGAATCGTAGCCAAAACCGAGCAAGATAGCGCAAAATAATATAAGACCAAAGTTGTAGGAAATAAAATTTCCTACAAAAAACTTCCGGAAATCATTTGTCTAAGGTTAATAGTTTGAGCCTGGGAACCGTCAGACTAAACACATGTCGTCATCAACCATCTCTATATTTAAATGGAATCGTAGCCAAAACCGAGCAAGATAGCGCAAAATAATGTAAGACCAAAGTTGTAGAAAATAAAATCTCTTACAAAAAACTTCGGGAAAACATTTGTCTAAGGTTAATAGTTTGGGCCTAGGAACCGTCAGACTAAACACTTGAGACATATTTATGAATGAAAAATATCTTCTTGTTGATTCTTTTGATTTTCTAGAGTGCATGGAAAAATAGCACAAATTATCGCATTACACACTTCATAAGATTTATTGAATTAAAACTGAAATCAAAAGATCAAATAAACACCGGAATTGAGTTCTGAACTTTTTGTATTGGAAGCACCCAAATGTTTGACAAAAGAGTAAATCGGACCAATGGTGCAGATAAGAGGGTATCAGTTACTAAAGTAGGATAATAAGAGGATGGAATAATACACTCAGATAGCCATATCATGCCATCTTAATCCCAAGTTGTGAGCGAGAGCTTAGAAAACTTGAACCGACAGAACATTCAATTAGTTACATTATATTGTATTTGCTACACACCTGGTTCAGGACCGGATTCTTATATGATCGCGTGTTAGTATTATAGGTAGTACCCATCTTTCAATTATCCTTAGAAAAAAACTCCTTGAAATTGTAGTTTAAGAACAATTTTCATGTCATATTTAAAAAATTATTTAAATTTATGTTTTAGAATTTTTTTTCCCTTTGCCTTTAAGCTTAATTTTTTTTCTTGAAATCAAAAAATGTCTAAATTTATAGGATTATGGCACTGCAAAAAAAAGTATGTAAAAAAAACCTTAATACCATGCTGTATGTGAGCATCATGGTCGAGTTAGCTGTCGGAATTTAGGCGGTCGTTTTATGATAATCTCTTTCATGTATCAGAGTGTGATGCTTGTCTTCCCTTTGTCCTTTTCAGCTGCCGGTGATCTTGCTTTAAATGCGCTGTGCGTATTTTTAAGTGCAATGTAAGTTTCCACAATTACTAAGGATATTGAGTCCCCCCATAAATTATTTTATTACTTTGGGTTAGTTGTAGTAAAGCTGGCGCCGCCAACAAAATCCTCTATTGCAGATAAAATTTTCCCACAAAAATAAGGGATTTTGCCATTCATAAAATCGTACCTTCTAAAGTAGGGCTTTTATATTTACCTGTGTGTTAAAAGGTATAAGAACTTATTTATTGCAACAATTTGGTCTTTTATTACCGGAAAGTGTTATTCTAAACTTGTCTTTCTCATCATAAACTAATTCTTAGAAATTATTTTTAATGCCGCATTTCGATATTAGACCCACCGCGAACATGGAACAAGGAGGTGACATCATAAAAATAAATTTAATTATTTTATTACACCGGTAATTAATTAGTTCGTAGCGATCGTAATAATATTTTTAAATTTTATTTTAATTGTTTTGTGAAGGCGTTTAAACTTTTAAGATTAAAAGAGGAAAAAGGACCAGTTTCGTAAATAACCCTCGTGAATAATATAGGCATTACATGCTACGATGCAAATGCAAAATATTATGCAACCCATGTAGACCTAGCTTTAGATTAAATTCCAGTTACAAACAGTTTTAAACATTGAATTTATAGTTTCACTTTCGAGTGAGTACAAAAGCTTTTATTTCACTTCCTTATTCCATCAATTCAGCTGTGAAGTTTTAAAAAATAAAACGTCTTGAGAAAGATTCCGTCTGTTATTAATTAATACAATAAAGAACACAAGTAGCTTAATCGTGATTCTCACAGAGTACCTACGAGTAAGTTTGTGGGAAAGAAAAGTAGGCGTTTATTCTTTCGACAAATGTGGAATCATTACTCATGCTGAGTCTCTGCGGGATTCATAATCGAGATCTTCAACCGATATCTTCGGATCATGATTGGTATTTTTAATTAAAATCATTTACAATACTAGCAATTGTTTGTATAATCGTGATGCACCATTTCTAACGGCGCACTTCTTGTGAGGTAATGTCTTGTTGTTAACTGTTGCTGATGATTTTTCTTTTAATACTAACTGTACTTTTATAACATTGCACTCAAGACACTGACAAACTAGTTGAGAGAATCAGTAAATTGACTGCTTCGATATGTTCTACTTACTATTATTTATTCGATCCATTTGATATTACAAAATCGGTTCCAGTTGTGAAGCAATTTGTAAGGAGTTGCTTGTTCGAGTAGTTGTAACATCATTCTATCTTATAAGAGTCTATAATAATAATATAACACTAATATATTATAGGTACAAGGAATATTGATTGAAGGCCCTTTGGCGAAACTTTACCATGACGAAAAATTTATTTAGTAAATCTTAAAACGATCCCAACGGCGCGGCGCGGCGCTCTTCCAAAATTTTGAAATATTTGAAAAATTATTACAAAAAAACTGACCACACGATTGTGATTTCTATACTTATGCAGCTTGGTGTTAGGTACATTTTCGTTTTTTGATGAATGCTAGAATTCCATTGTGGCGCCCTCTACGAGGTTTTGAAAATCGAAACTTGATGTTCCTATAGCTCCTTTATTAATCAAAATATGAAAAAAGTTTAAATATAAAAGTTGTTCAGTATATAGCTCTGCGTTCTCCTAAAAATATATCACGTATACAAGGTGTTTGATTTTCACAGTATAATAAGCAACTTTGTTATTTTAAATGAAACACCCTGTATATTATTATATAATTGAATGCAAAATTGAATTGTCTATCACATAGTATAAGGTAGTCGTATAGCTAAAATGTACGGTTGATGAGAAAATCGCGAACTTCTGCTGCGTTAGTAAATTAGATGCCTGTCTCTCTTCTGTACGTATCGAACCCGTATAGTCTGGTGTTTCTCGCTACGCATTCAAGTGATTTCTAATGCTGCCTCGCGAACTTCTGTTGAATACCAAAAACGAAATGTTTATTTTTAGTATGGGAAAGTCCAGGGGTGGACTAGGAACAGATAATAAAAACTTATTATGGAATGGGAAATTCGCTTAAAATCTGTTGTAAGTGAAGTTCTTTTCTGTTGTCGGATGTGATCTATTTTTAATTTATATCTGTGACTAAGCATGTGCTATTTCTAACCCTTGTATATTTTTTGCGAATGATACAAGGATTCACAATAACGCCGCCAAGAATGCAATTATTTTACAAGAATATCTAGACAGTATATTCACCTGCTACAACAATTGGTTGTTAAATGTCAATAAGTGCTACACCTTGGGCGCAAACAATCCTCGTAGTAGGTACTTACTACTTATAGGCGGCGGCGTATCACTAAAAAGTGTTAATTAAATTATATATTATTAGTAAATACACATTGAGAATATAATAAATATTAATACATAATAAACAATGTAATAACCGTAAATTATATAAAAATCACATCGTAAAATATTAAACTCGTCTTGGAAACTATTTCTTCTTTCTTTTTGTGGGAATAAGTAATTTTGAATCATTTTTCTATTTGTGTTTAACCTTGGCCTATTCTTCTTATTTACTTCTGTTTTGGATTATTACCCACATCAGAGATTAATTTTACAGACACCCGAAAATTGAACTCAATTTTAAAATAATTTTTTTTATTGTATTAAGGATACAAACCACGAGGGGTCAAATTACAAGATCTTGTGTGTCCCCGTCCTGTTGAAAAAAATTCTCGTAATTCGTCTTCAGGCAGTTTGTTAATAAATAATATCTTTTCGATATCTTTCAGTCGTCTTGCACCGTTTCTGGTCCAACTTAAAATTTTTCTTTGTGCGTACAAGCACAGCAACTGTTTGTTTCATAATACAGAGTCCTTAAACGTGCTTAACCGTCGAATTACCAATTTTACGAATGCCATACTAAAATTAATATCTCCTCTTATGCGCCAGAGAAGAAGATAAATATGGACACTTCATACCCCGTTCCTTATTTTGTCTTATAAATTTTATTTAGACATAGATAATTAATTCTTTTCCTGCCGTTACGGTTATTTTAACATTACAGTTTGCGACCTACTGCCAATTCTGATTTATATTATACGACACCTACATTACTTTCAATGAGACAATATTTCAGGACGTTCTATATTTGAAAGATTAAATTTTTCTCATTGCTGAAATATGGACTTTCAAATTGAATAAGGGGTGTAATAATTAAACATGTGTAGGTATACGTTTTTACTACACAGGGTGATCCTTATAAAAGCTTTTCATCCCTTTCCTAAAATATAGGCACCTGTAGGAAAGTTAATTTAAATTTAGGTAACTCGCCTTACTTTTATCTAATACACCCATAAAGGAGAGGAACAAGGAAGAATATATGGGTGTTGAAATCCATAATAATTGTACCCCGAAGAACAACAAATCCATTACTCGCTATTTAGTAATTTCATTGATCTCTTATGTAATACATGCAGGCTGTCGACAAACATACACACACACGCGTTTGAAGTTGAGAAACAAAAACTAATAAAACTTTCCGATTACAAAGACCATAAAAGAATAGGATAATGGGAGGATCCTCATGCGCGTGAAAACATAAAGACATTCTGCAATAAGTCAATAACAAAGTATTGATTACGTGGCAAATAAATAATTTTACCATATAATTTCCTGATCGGCGTTCGCGTAGAGCATTGTTTTGACGCTATTGTAGTCGGTAGGCAGGAGCGAGCAAGGCCGGCCCAAATATTAATCAACGTCACAAAAAGCGTAGCCGAGTTCGGAATCCAGTGGCCCATAATCACGATTCTTATACCGATCGTGCGTTATCCTTAAACCTCTATTGGTCTGCTGTAGCCGCGGGATCGAAATATGAAAAAGTATTATGAGTAAGTATTAATAACGGCATGGCTATATTAATGTGTTGGCGTAAATGTGTGTGTGGTCCAGGGGCGGTGCACTCACCTGATACAGATGTTTCCTAGCTCGTCGACATTACAGGACCATTTTGACACCCTAACTTGCAATCTATACCCAAATGCCCCCTATACAAATTGTCATTACTTGTTACCTGCGAGTTTAAAATCGGGCATTCCGAATTTTTCACGCTTAGGTGTGTGGGGATCGCAGCTTGTTCTAATTTAATTACTACCAACATTGTAAAACAGTTTGCTGGTCTGACAGATGAAGAGGGTAGAAACACACATTAATATTAATATAGCTAGTCTATCGTATTTTCATTAATTTTTATGGTATTTCCATTTAACTTGGCAGTTTCGTTAGATATACACACCAACTGGTGTTCGATAGAATGCGTGAAAAATTAACTGTCATATGTTGCTTACAATGTTGGTCTCTGTCCAAGACTCCTCTTGTCAGCTTTTACTGATGGAACTCCGCGCTCCTGTAAAAGGTTTAACGTATTAGCATTAGATAACTATTCTACCACACACGATTTATTTTATAAAACATATCTAACTTATAAGCTGCTGGTTTTGGAGATCTTTTTAACCTGATCCACGTCAAAGATTTTTCTGAGGACTTGGTATTTTATCCGTAATCCATTTATGGATTATCGGCTTCGATTTAATCCTTGTGATATTGACAATAGTGAGGGTGCTATTATACCGTTACACAAGTTTTATTAATTTATTTTTATTCTCGATTTAGTTACCCAAAATTATATTTGTGGCTGTCTTATCATTTTCAGGACAACTTTTGGTACCGAGTTTTTCGAACAGAATTAATCAGCTGAAAGTTCAAATTTATCGTTTTAATTTTTAAAATTCGTAGGGGTTGATACAATACCGTTAGAGCTTTGGGGGTTGCACCAAATTAAAGTCCATAGTTTGTTCTATCAGACACACAAATATGAAGAATTTCTGATTTCCAAATTTGGAAACAGAAATTTTTGAAAAAATGAAAATGTTCTTTTAAATTTTTAAAAATTCGTAGGGGTTGTTACAATACCGTTAGAGCTTTGGGGGTTGCACCAAATTAAAGCCCATAGTTCGTTTTATCATGCAGCCAAATATGAACAAATTCTGATTTCCAAATTTGGAAACAGAAATTTTTGAAAAAAATATTTTAGGAAAAATAAATATTATCTTTTTAATTTTAAAAATTCGTAGGGGTTGTCACAACAGTGCTAGAGCTTTGGGGGTTGTACCAAAATAAAGCTCATAGTTTGTTCTATCAGACAGCCAATTATAAAAAAATCTGATTTCCAAATTTGAAAACAGAAATTTTTGAAAAAAATAAATATTATCTTTTTAATTTTAAAAATTCGTAGGGGTTGTCACAACAGTGCTAGAGCTTTGGGGGTTGTACCAAATTAAAGCTCATAGTTTGTTCTATCAGACAGCCAATTATAAAAAAAATCTGATTTCCAAATTTGAAAACAGAAATTTTTGAAAAAATATTTTGAAAAAAATAAATATTATCTTTTTAATTTTAAAAATTTGTAGGGGTTGTCACAACAGTGCTAGAGCTTTGGGGGTTGTACCAAATTAAAGCTCATAGTTTGTTCTATCAGACAGCCAATTATAAAAAAAATCTGATTTCCAAATTTGAAAACAGAAATTTTTGAAAAAATATTTTGGAAAAAACAGATTTGGTCTTTTTAATTTTAAAAATTCGTAGGGGGTGTCACAATAGCGCTAGAGCTTTGGGGGTTGTACCAAATTGAAGCCCATAGTTTGTTCTATCAGACAGCCAAATATGAACAATTTCTGATTTCTAAATTTGGAAATAAAAATTTTTGAAAAAATATTTTGGAAAAAACAGATTTGGTCTTTTTAATTTTAAAAATTCGTAGGGGGTGTCACAATAGCGTCAGAGCTTTGGGGGTTGTACCAAATTAAAGCCCATAGTTTGTTCTATTAGACAGCCAGTTATGAAGAAATTTTGATTTCCAAATTTGGAAACAGAAATTTTTAAAAAAATATTTTGGAAAAAATAAAAATTTTCTTTAAAGTTAAAAATTCGTAGGGGTTGTCACAATACCGTTAGAGCTTTGGGGGTTGTACCAAATTAAAGCCCTTAGTTTGTTCTGTCAGACACCCAAATATGAAGAATTTCTGATTTCCAAATTTGGAAACAGAAATTTTTGAAAAAATATTTTGGAAAAAATAAAAATTTTCTTTAAAGTTAAAAATTCGTAGGGGTTGTCACAATAGAGCTAGAGCTTTGGGGGTTGCACCAAATTAAAGCCCATCGTTTCTTCTATCAGACAGCCAAATATTTCTGATTTCCAAATTTGGAAATTCGCCGCATAGTAAATTAGTAATCTAAAATATTTCGTATCAAACAAAGAGAACGTCCATGGTAATTTCTAATTCTAAATTAATTTAGCCCACTAGTTTAACTAAAAAGAAACTAAACAAAATACTTAAATACTACCGACCTCCGACATTTCTACTCATAGGAATCGGCGGCGGAAGGTAGGTAAATGTCCTGATGCGACAAAGGGTAGGTTGCACCGGGAGCGGGTGCGAATCGGTCGGATCAAAGCCGCCGGCCGGGCTAATATCCCTGGCGCCGAAAGCTACCCATTCATGTTCGTGATGAAGGTGTCTTGGGTACAGCTTGGGTGGCGCTCCGTGACCAATGCGCCCTCGTCAATGGAATCGAGTTCGGATCTCACCTTTACGTCTTCAAGGAGATCAATTAAGGGTAAAAGCATCAAGGAAATTACGGAAGCAAAATTATTTATGCAAATTAATTTTATTTTATGATGCAGAGTTAATTAAATAAGCAAGATGTTTTCATAATCAATCTTGTCACATAAAGAATACACACCTAATCTGTTAAAAATGGAAATTTAATTTAGGATAAAGTAATTAAATTTAAAGTTATGCTAATTAAATTATTAACTTTAATTAAAAGATTTTTCCTTGCAAATTTTATCTAAAGAATCTTTTTAGAAATTTTATCCTGAAGGTTGAGACTACCTTTAGTATATAATCTTGTATTCTCGCCTTTCTTCAGGTATCTACTAATAAAGTCATAACCGAACTATGGACGAAAGAGTCCGGGTGGACATTATGCATAAGAATGACCGAGAGGGTCCATAAACATGCCCTTTGTCAACACCTGAGCTCTCATGCTGTACAAAACATAAACCCCCTGGGAGTTCTTGGGCTCATAAAACGTTTTGTTTATTGTATTTGTCCAATTTATTGTCTTCTTCTTCGGTGGCTTTATGGGCCCAAATTTTCGATTATTCTTGGAATTTTTATGACTGAATTATTTATGTTCATTCATCTTTGGGAATATTTGACCGGAACTGCGTCATAAGGACAAATTACCTGGACACGTCATTAAGAACTTTTACTTAGGGTTATGAATCAGAATATTTCATTGGAAGATATTGGATGCATGTTAATTGTTATAAAACCATTAGCGTCTTCTTATGGAATTTATGAAGTAGGACTAACAGCTGTACCACTTTGACTATCTCTTCAGCACTTAAAACTGATGAAAAATGTCTTCCTTTAGCCACTTAAAGGTACATCTCAAGCTTATTCTCACCTCATATAGGATACCAAAGACTGGGACTTGATTTTGTATAATAAATAAAAAAAAAGTTTAATTAACTTAAAGATATCTTCGTATACTAGAATTGTATACTAGTACCTATAATTATTTAATTTCCACTCACGTATGTTTCTTTTCTTGTAAGGTAATCATGGGGGACCGATACAATTTCTTTATAAAAATTGTTTACCTGTAATAAAAGTTCAAAAAAGGTAATTTCAATTTTAAGTTGCATTTTTCACTCTAATTAACCGTGTAATTGTAAACCTCTTAAGTATCATTAGGGACCTTTATTCCTTTGTGTTTTTAAATTACTTCAGTTTAGGGATATACAAAGCGATTAAGTCGGACACACTCGTTACAGCAATTCAGAGGATAAACAACTCAATCCTCTTAGGGAGCAAAAAATACCGAAAAAATCCATTTCATTTCAGAAACCACCACAGGTTTCTACGGTCCATTACTAATTCTTTCAAAATTAGCAATATTATTTGCGAACCCGATAAAAAATGAACGACCTTGTCAGAACGGCCACCCAAGTCCTTGCGGTCAGTGGGTTGCGACGAGGAGGGGGGGAGAATATAATGACCCCCTGACAGGCTCCCCGGTGTGATATTCCTCACTTACAGGTACTAATCATAGACTCTACCCTGTCATTTGGCCATTGTTCGTGCCTAATTACCGCGGAATTCCATTCCCTTACATTTTTTGGTAAATGCTTTTAAAGTAAGGCTCTAGGTATCAGTTTTTAAATAAAACTATGTCATGTTAAATATTATTTTTAAATTATGCGTGGGAATTCTTTATTACTCTTTTAAATTCAAATAAAATTTAATTTAGAAATCTACAGATCCTTATCTTTATTACAGGTTTATGCTATCATACATGAAATATGTTTCAGGTTTAACATTTAAACATACACCATGCAGTTGTGTTACTCACACAAAAGGTGTCTTAGATTACGTACTTGTAAATAAAAATTATACTGAATGACATAATAAACCCGTACAAGGCTGTGTAAGACCTTTAAACCCTTAAAAAATTGTTCTTAATTATTCCTGAATTACGATCGGATTCTGTAACGAAAGAGGAAGTTAACTGAGCGGGATTCATTTTGGGGGGGGGGGGGAATTTAGGAAATGAAGAGATAAAGGAACGTTTTACTCTTAGATTGTCTTTTACTGGAAATTTTGGAATACAAGGTGACTAAAATGGATTAAAAAAAATCAATATTCAATTATATATGCTTTCGAGAATGACACATTAATGTCGAAATACGTAAAAGCAAATAAATTAAATTATTTATAGTTTGCTTTATTAATTTTAATAAAATACGACTATTCTGGAATCCAAACCAAGACTATTTTGATTATTAATGCTCTAATTGGTTCGGTTTTCCAATGTGTATTACATAATCTTATACAAATGATGGTCTCATAAACTATCTTAGCTTATTAACCTGTCATTTGAAAATAACAGGAAGAATTCTTGTTGCTTTTGAATCACTGGATGCCTATTAAACACGTCAGCAAATTCAATTGAAAAATTGGTTTCATTTTGCAAATACAGATGAATGCTTTTTATCTCGGAATTAATTACTTCTTTGATTTTCTTTCTTTAAGTATTAACTGTTTTTAATATTTAAGATCGAATACCTACAGAAAACTTTGGGTAAGGTTAATTTTCAGGAGTGTTTATTTGGTCCATTGGGATGCACTTAAGCATAGTGAGAGGTTGAATTGTGAGTTTTACACGTATAACTACTTAAAGCTGTTTAAATGGCCCGGACGCATCTGCCTTTAATAAACGTTTCAGCTTATTTTCGACACATATTTGCTTGTCACTGTTGAACATAACTAGTCTTATGTTAATACAGCCAGAAACTTTAACACAAATTTCGTAATTTGTGTACGAACCCCGAAACATATCCTTACTCTAAATAAAAATTGTATGCAGGACGTTCTAATTTTATTTCATCGTAAAATCGTGGATCCTGTACGATATATTTTAGAAAGTCGGTAATAGCCGCAACGCAACAATATCAAACATGTTTCCGTAATTTATTATCAGAATAGAATTGTTTCCCTGCTATATAGGGATGAGTGTAAGCGGCGCAAACGCGTATGTTTTCGTAAAATTTCCGAACAATTTCCTTCCATGAAGTATAGGTACATAGGTACAGGGTGATTTACACCACGAGGCGAAAAATGAAGATTCGTGTTCAAAATTTGATTCTAAGCAAAAAATGCGAAATAACTTTTTTTCCGATCGGCCTTTGTTTTGGAGATATCGAGCTTCAAACTTTTAGAATTTCAAATTTCACAAAAAACTAACAGTAGGCCATGCCGATCGGAAAAAAAGTTATTTCACATTTTTTGCTTAGAATCAAATTTTGAACACGAATCTTCATTTTTCGCCTCGTGGTGTAAATCACCCTGTATAGTACCATTTGTGTAATTATTTTCATTGGTAAAAGCTTTCCCAAGGAATATTTTTGTAAGATGAGAAAATCAAAACGCCTTTATGTATATTTAACGCCTTTAGCATGGATATTATACAACTTCCTGGTAACTTATATTCATATGCCTTTAAGTCATATGCAGAAATGATTGTGTTAAAGAATAAATGTTGCGTACGTATATTAAAATGCAAAACAGTGATTTGATATGGAGAGCGCTTAAACAGGTGAAAGGATTAAGCAGCTTCATTATTAAATCATGCAGTCAGTCGAGGCACCTTCTCACAGGCAATTATAAATGGATTTATTAACAATATGCACTCGGAGTGAGCGCTGAAAGGAACATTAATATATCATCAACAGTTTTACAATTATAAAGTTGCTCGTCACGCGGTGACTCGATAAAACGATACACTTGAGTTGTTAGACGGAATTCGACGAAATAAATGCTGGAAAATTGGATAGAACTATAATATCCTAACTACCCACCTTCAATATGTCATTATCCATATTAATATAATCTGCCACTGGCAGTATGAGCACATATAATACATGACTTATGGAAAGAAGAATAATTATTCACGCCTCCTTAATGCAATAAATCAGAAAGTATTATTTTTTTCTTAGTATACCTAACCGCAATTAATATTTAAGGGGTAACCCAGATATGAGTTCATCTTACGATCTTTAAAGTTTATTCATAAATCGGTACTTGGATCTAGAGTGCACAATTTTTTTCCTGAAGTTTTGAAAACATTTTTATTGCATCTGCAAGAATTTACTCGACCAGTAATTTATTTCTTAATCCTTGGATCCTGATATTATCCTTACAGGCCTATTCGCTGAAAAATTCTTCAACTGAAATTCAATACGCGACTTACAATTTAGAATTAAAACGATCCCCCACGCACGTGTTTGATTCAGTATTCTAGAAGAAACTAAATTAGTGCTTAACCCTCGAACCCTAATCTATAAATCCAATTAGCTGTACCTTCATGTACTTAGCGTATCTTAATTTTATAGTTAAACCCTTGAACTCTTAAAGAACTGTTGAATATATTTACCCATACCCATTACAACAAGGATTTATTTATGTAATCTATTTAAAACGTAAACTTTTGTGCTTGAATTCGTGACGTCTTTTTTTTTATAATTCAAGATCTGTTTGTGTTGTTTAACGCAAGAGCTTTATACCATAACCCATCCATCACTTCTTGGCAACTATTAATTATACACGGTTGGTAACAATAATATGGCTGTTTAATTCATTCAAAAATTTAACGGATCTCTAAGAAATTATTACGGTTACGACCACAACAAAATGTAGACTACTGGAAATCAGACATAGCTACAGACAGATGTAGAGGATAGCAATGACTGAAAGTTGACATTCTAAGTGGAGATAGTAGCAATCCATCATAGACCTCTCTCAACACGTGGCCTGTCACTAGAATTTTATAAATAGACGATATGTTGATAGCTGCAGCTACATTTGTCAAGAATTGAGATGGTTTATTGATTATTGTTTTGTCTGAACAAAAATACAGCTGTCATTCATTTTACTACTGATTTAACCGATCCCTAAAATCGATGTCTACGAAATTTTTCGTAGTATAATATTAACAGATAAATCTTTAGAGTACGAAAATATTCGTTACACCCTTCTCAATGCTTAAAGACGAAACCAACGATTGGTTAAAAACTTAAAATCCGAAGATCCTAAAGTTAACAATTTAGCTATAAAATTCCCATAATTATCACATAAAAGCTCGACTCAAGTAGCTGAAAGCTGTAAAGTGGCATATCCGCTAAAGAAAAGGCAGCATCTTTCATTTTTGACATGAATGTAGTAGTAGTGACCTGAAAAGTGTTAAAGATTGCTATCAGTTTTAACGCCCATGTTTTTGATTGGCGTGAGAGTTTTTAACGTCATCAGAAGTGTTTTAAATCTACCTGTCTTGATTGATAATAGATAAAAGCTTATAATCCACCATTAATCATGCAATTTTAGACTTAGTACAAGTATTTGTTTGATTAGGTTACCTCTTCAAATTTTATTTCCTTATTTTATAAAAACTGAATCAGAAATTATGTATAAAACCCACCTTATGGTTAAAATTAGTAAAAAATTCTTTAGGTAGATCAATTCTATTATAAAGAACTCTGCATTAATTAATCTGAAGGAGGAGGTTTGAAATTCTATTGTCTTCATGAGTAGGTACCTGTTTCTTGATAATGATTAATCATTATTAGGTTTCTTACAAATAGCCCATGATAATTTAATCTTATAATTTGATTAGTTTTTATTTTTATTAATAAAATAAATTAGTTGGAAGATAATTATTATCATGTAATTATCCAGGGTGTCTCTAAACCTAGTAACATAAATTTACCAGCCGCTTCCTGACGCAAAAATAAGTCGAAAATGTCTATAAAATTTTTGTCCTAAACCGCAGCATAAGGAAGCTACACGTCTTTGAAAATGGTGTTGAAAAAACGGAAAACAATTGCATTTTAAAAATGGTTTGAGATAAAAAAAAATCGAAATTTTGCATGCAGCCTAACCTATTGAAGGTATAAACAGTACGAACACTTACTGTAACTATTTTTATTTTAATTTATTTTTCAATAGTAAATTAATTTACATACAAATCCAGCATTCTAAATTGATTTTGGCTAAACAGAAAACCTGCATTTTATAGGAAACGGTTAGTCCAAGAGAGTTGAAACAAAAGCTTTTTTGTTAATCAGGCAACAGGGAATACAAATCTCTAAACTAAAATGGAAAAAAACAAAAGGTTAAGAAAATCGGGTTACAAGAATAAGGTGATAACACCCATTCGCGCCGCCCCTGGTTAATTTACAAATAAAAATTAGTAGAAAGTTTATACCTTTAATAGGTTAGGCTGCCTGCAAAATTTCGATTTTTTATCTCAAACCGTTTTTAAAATGCAATTGTTTTCCGTTTTTGCTCAAAGACGTGTAGCTTCCTTATGCTGCGGTTTAGGACAAAATTTTTATAGACATTTTCGACTTATTTTCGCATCAGTAAGCGGCTGGCAAATTTATGGTACTGGGTTTAGAGACACCCTGTATATCACGAATGACAGTTTTGTAATGATTTTAATCCGTTAACTGATTTTTTTTCTTGTCCCAGATTATTCAACTTTTGTGGAAAATTATAATAATAAATGGGAAAGTTTGCTTTAAATCGTCAAAAGAGACCCTAAATTTATAGAGAGTAGGTCAAAGTGCATTAAAGTGAAAAATAAAAGGATTTCAAAAAACAAACATAGTACAGTCCTGAACTTTTCAAATTGCGCCATTCAAACTTCTAGAACATTAATTGCAATTATTTGTTATTTTAAATCCTGAAAATGTAAACAAAATTATTTATTTCTGAAGTGTTGGCAAATACGTCACCACATTTGACTGCAACTTTGTTATTTGTTCGAAATAAATCTGAGCAAATACGTCACTTTCAGACTTTTGAAAGGAATTTTTTGAAGATACCTAAAGTTTCGTTTTATTTCAATTGGAAACAATGGATTCCTTTTGGCGGTTCCACGCTTCATTTTGTCTGTGGAAAATTTTCAAACCGATGTGAAATCGGAAGGTTGCGTAATTGTCTGCGTTCTAGATCAAATTATGAATAAATAATTTCACTAAAAACTGCGTAATGAGTCGGTCTTAACCTGAATTTAATTGCGACCACCAGAATATTTATTTAAGTTATCAATCATCAGTTAAGAACAGTGACTTAAAAATCTTAAGTAAATAAACTGAACCCTTCAGTTTTGTTTATGTTAATATATTTTTTCTTGAGGTGTTGAATCCGAATGAAAGTTGGAGAGTGCATGTATGCGACCTTTGCATATTTCAGCATTTTTGAATGCAGAATTTTTTGGCTGCAGCTTTTCTAGAACAATTTTCTGCAGTTTTGAAAGCATTTTTGTTGTATCTCCATGCGCATCCAGCTTCCTTTAAAGAAATCCTATAATTCTGAATTCATCCTTTTATCCTGACTAGATTAAATTTTTTACTTTTACTTTATCTAAAAATTGCTTTACGCAGCCCAA
This sequence comes from Hemicrepidius hirtus, assembly GCA_963082805.1. Lineage (NCBI taxonomy): Eukaryota > Metazoa > Arthropoda > Insecta > Coleoptera > Elateridae > Hemicrepidius > Hemicrepidius hirtus. The sequence continues at coordinate 1,604,266 of OY720164.1, forward strand.
CCAACACACTAACCAAAACTTGAAAAATTCGCATTCCCTGAAAAAAAATCTAATTTCCAATGTAAGCTTGAAAAGAATAAAAATAATCTTTTTTAAAAAGAAAAAGGAATAATTCACATAACAGGAAACAGAAGAGATGTTAAGCATCAATTCTTGTTGTTCGACCACCGGTCATCAGCGTCCACATTTTTGTTGAGCAATGGCGGGTTACTTAATGGAAGAGGCTAGGCTAGAGGCGTGCCGTTTCCTGCGCATTGGATGGAAGCTTTCACAGAGGAGGAGTACAGATCCACGTGTGCAGGACCACACGTGCAGGTAAATCCAGAGCTTCAGTGCCACAAAGGATTCAGCTGTGGGTGGTCAGGACTTTATCCTGACTCCTCCTTAAGTAATTGCTCGGCATTATTCGGTCCTCCTCGATCAAAAACACCCCTACTCTACCCCCAAGTAAAGTAAATAGTGAATCCAGGTGATATTGTTTATTTTTTGCGTTTGTGGCGGTGTGTTGTGCGTGATGCGCGGGTGGACGAACATGGAAATTACGGTGGTGACCGCGATTATCCTTCTTATGTTGGCAATTAGCTTTCAGCACGTTGACACCAGGAGCAAAGGACGAGGAAGAGGTTCTATGTGGTGGTAGGTTTTTCATTTCTTATCTTAACAATAAGAAACTGAAAATTTCTTGTATCATACAAAATTATTTTCATTTATTCAGAATTGCGTTCATATTAAATTATAATTTTAAGGAAATGTTTAAGGATCTTTTTTTTTAAATAAAAATGATCGTTTTAAATGGATTAACATATAACACAGAACAAATAATACTATCTTCGATAACAATAGCAAATATTTACTAAACACCTAATGAGTAAAAAAAAAGTCGTTATTGGGTGATTCCAATAATATGCAATCATATCTATTTACCAAGACATAAAAGTGATGACATGGTTTTAAAAAAAAAGGACGTAGATAGTTTTTCGTTTGGTGATTTAAACTCGACCTTCATGGTTTAAAAAAAAGAGGATTCATTATCCAATATGTTTCAAATCAGTTGTCACTTCTTTTTCTGGTAAATAATCCGGTTACCAAATTTCGTCCTAACATTTCAAGAGATTTCATTAAAAATCTGGGCACATCTTCTTGGGTTGACACGGGAAATTTACAGCACTCTGCGGTGCCCATGTACAGCTTGTCGCGCCCGCCGATCCATCAAGAGTTGTCAGCTACCGGCCCTGCTGATGGACGATCAACTCATGCTCTGAACTCATAACAAAACGATTTGTAATTCCCTGAAACTTCATCACCAATCAATTTTAGTAAAAACCTGCATCATTTTTAATTAAAAATGAGTCCTTAAATTAATTAAAAATAACAAAAATCAAGACAACAAAATCGTGTCAGGAAAAATAAGACGTAAACATCGCTAAACAAAATATTATAACTTTATCTTAGCACTGACATCTTAATTTTCTTCGACCATGTCGTTTAGTCTACCGAACTTTAACACATCTGACGGGAATATCTGACAAGAGCAAATAAAAAACTGTTGAAAAATTTTAAATTGTCACTAGATATATGCTTAACAACTTGAGTAGAGACATCGATATCTAAAAACTTGAATATCTTACAGATGCTTAAAAATTTATTTTAAATTTAATTCCATTTAACAGACCTAGGTATATATATTAATTATATTTCAATACAAGATCTACAAACCAAACTATCTTTTCTTTTACGATCTTAAACTATGGCCATGCATGAACACACACACATAAATTATGAATGATTATTCATGCTTGTAAGCTTGAGATTCGATCTGACGACAATTTATACACAATTCTAATGACATTTGTAGGTTTGTCTTTGTTATACTCATATGAACTTATATACCATTTTATCACGCGATTAATCATTGTTCCTTTTACGGAAGGTGTCGAGCTTAACTAATAAGAAACTAATAAGAACTATCACTTGCTGCAATTGATATCTCGCTGGTTACAAAACCAAAAATTATTAAATCCGAATAAAACGTGCAGGAACGGTAATAAACGCAATGGGTAGTTTTAACATTCCATCTCCTTCTGTTTTTTTTCTTGTTTAAAACAAAAAATATTTTAGAATTTTCCTTAGTTTTAATTACAATTATTAAAATTTCCATTGAACGGGTTTCGCGCTTTATCGAGAGTTGAAGTCTCCCAAACGTATTTAATGTATATTCATTATTTTCCCTGATATAAATGTGCATATAATTTGCATTGCAAGTCGTGGTTCGTGAAATGGATCTTTTATGTTCGAATTGTTGACATTTTAACCATAGTGCTGTTGTTTATACTTGAGTCAACGGCATTATGTTGAAAATGTCGTCATTTTGGACAGTCTAGCAACTACATCGAAGAACAATTTGCTTTTATAACGCGTTTTAATTCGATATTCGTGTAAAAAATCGAGATAAATGCGTTTCCAGTCACATCATTTGTCTACTAGGGCCTTGTAATATTTCAGCTGTCTATGGTGGTCGACATAACACTAGAAAAGGGTTGCTCGAGATTCAGGGATGACAGGAACATTAGTTTAACTTAACTAGATGAGTTATGATAAGTGAGTTATTGTTTTAGTTTGTATCAGGATTAATTCTAACTCTATAAATTATCCCGATTGATTTTTTTTTATTATTACCATGAAATTCTGATGTATACATAATTCTAAAAATGTATACACAGGCAAAAGAATGGAGCGTGAGAACGTCTGATCATCCACTACTTGTTATCTATACTTGCTGTCTCGGCTATACGTTAACCCCTTATCTGTTGAATTCCACCGCCAAAGGTATGTCACCAGAACCGACAAAAAACACGGTACTACTGTGGACTAATATATAAAAGTTTTACCATGATTCGGCAGCTACGTTATAGTTGGACTTCTTTATTGTTTATTCTTTTACCATTTGGTCAGATCAAAAAGCTATTTATAATAATATTAAGATATTTTAATGAAGTCACAGTATTATTATATTTTTTTATTACCTCAGAGCTGGAGTTCTTATTCAAGCAGAAATTTGATAAGACATCAAATAAAGAAATACATAACCTTCTGAATATTACGAAATTTTTTATAATCTGTGGAAAAGCACCTTGAACTTAGTATTTTAATAGAAAACCTTGGCTTTGTCCAGAAATTTTGGTTACATTTATTATTCAGATATGGAACATAAAATAGTAGATTATTCAAGGCCCGTTTCGCAAACTTAACCCTCGTGAATAATACTTAATTATCGCGGTCTTCATTTTCATTAGGAAATTTATTATTATCCACAGGATTGTCTTAAGGATAACATTATCCTTCATCGAACACGTAAATAATTTGTAAAATTCTTGAAAATTCGGGGGCGACCTTTCTCGAATATTTTTCAAATAAAATTAGGTTTTAATTCTGGATTTTCTTTTTGTCTATTTGATTCAGGTATGGGGATTGTGTAGGCCAGTATTTTTTATTCATTTTCATCCACACTTTTTTTAAAGTAATTGTCGATTTCCCATGAAAGCTACAAAAGCTTTATCTACTTAAATTTTTTCTATCGAATTTTCAGAAGATAATTTGCAATAAATTATCTGAGTAAGTAATTACAATTAAATTATAGAAATGATTTGAGTGAGAGTTAAAAATACGCCCTTCCTCTTGTGTAGACAGAATTTTCTGCTTGTTCCAAAAAAAATTTGTTTTCCTCACTAGAGAGGGAAAACTAATTTTCCTAGAAGAATCTTGAGCTTGTCGTGGAAAAATTAAAAAAATATTATCATTTGATGGGAATAAAATATTGCAGTTAGTTTATGCCAGTAGTCTGTTGGTTATCATAAAATATGTAACATTAAATAAAGCGATTAATTTAATGATGTTGTATACAATTATTCAAAACCAAGGATACACCAAGAACTAAGTTCATACTTTAAACTGCAATTAACTTTAATGTAGTTGTAAATTACTGTGCGGATGCTAGCACTACATACATTAGCCGCGCTTATTAAATACTTCAAAAAGTAATTTGCTTCAATGACAAAATTTATCTTTATCCAACATTTTCTATAATACAATGTGTGTGTGTAAATATAGGATACAATTTATAAACTGAAACATAATTTTGGTATTTAATTAAGAAAGTCAGGATTTGTATACATATTTGCGACACCTTTTATAAATTCAGGGATATTTCAGCACTTTTGAATGCAAATGGGTAGTTTCTATCTTTTTGGATGGTTCTTCAGAATCAAAATTTTTTTGCAGCATCCTGGCAGGCCATTAGGTGATTCCAGTATCGCGGAAAAATTCTACAACTGGAATTTTTAGTTCAATTACAATTGAATTAAATTAAAAATTGGAATTATAAATAAACAAAACGCATCATATTTTATCTCTCTTAATTAATTAGAGGTTCCTAATTTTTTATTTAATTTAAACAAATCATTCGATTCAAAAAACATTTAATTAATTATGTTGAACAATAGAATATTTAATGAAATAATTAAATTCATGAATTTTTTGGGGCCATATTTGGAGTATGATGTATATTTCGGTTACTATAATAAATTTTTAAGAGCTGTCACTCGGCACGACGCTCTGTCCATATAAAATAACTCGAGTATGTCTTGAAATAGTCGTATTAAATTATAGCTTCCTATAAATTCTAAAAAACTGATCGTTTCTGGACAAGATTTAAAGTAAAAATCATTTTAAGGACCATATGAGTAATTTAAACCCATAAATCCATGGCTATGTTAAATTAATCAATGAACATAAAATGTTTTTGTCGTTTCAAATTAATACCTGGATGGTGCTCTTTTAATTTTTACAATCTAGATTGGATTAATTTAAGTATCTATTTCAAGTTTTAATCCTTGAAACAAAGTATATAAGTTTATAGTTTAACAATTTTACTAAACTAGTTTGTTGAACTTGATCACGAATTCCTTTTGAGTTAAGCTCGCGATTTTCTCTTTATAGGGAAGATTAAAATGAGTATTTGGCACCATAAAAATTATCGAATCATCTAAAATAGTTTCCCTTCGATTTATTTATGAACGTAATGTTGATTTTAATAAAAAAAAAGTTTAAGTTCGACTTTATAAACTTGTTTATTGATTTTCTAGAATTTTAATATGTATTCGCGTTTTGTTATAAAATCAAAACATGTTTGAACGAATTTATGGGCATACTTTTCAGACAGAAATGGTTTTTGAAAGAGCCGTATAACCAAAACTGCTTTGGTATTTTGAATGCCAGTGGTGCAGAAATTTTTATCGATGCGTAAAAAAAGAGGTAATCTTACTTTACATTTACAGGAATTCATTGCTGTAAAATTAATAGCTGTCAGCGTAAATAACAAAAATTAGTAATTTTAATTGCAATCTTATGAGATAATAATCGAAGGCATGCAAAGTAACTTTATAGTCGCTTCAGACTTTAATATACAATAATTTATTAACTCAGTACTACTTTCTGATTGGAATTGGGTGCTCTTTTTATTGTTTAACCTTTACCGCACCTTGTGTGGTATTTTTTCTTTGTTTTATTTTATTGGGCGCTTTTCTGTCACAAATATCTTTATTACCTGTTTCAAACACCACATGTGGTGCCATCTTATCACTACATGAGTGTGTATACGCTTTCAATAACCTGTTGTTTATATTTCTTGCCTTGGTAATAACCAAACCAAACAAATGAGATTTTTTTATTTACCGACAATTCGCACCCATATATTAAATATTTACCTTCCGGATTACTTTTAGTTTTCTTCAAACTTTTTTTTGTTTCAGGGGAATCGCTAAAGCAGGAGAGCCTAATAATCTTTCACCACTTTCTCCCGGAGTTCTTTACATGGACCCGTCGGTACACGGAACGCTCAGGAAAAAGCAACGCCGACTTGCAAGGGAAAATCCCGGAGTCCTTGTAGCTGTTGCTAAAGGAGCAAACCAAGCTATACATGAATGTCAGTATCAATTTCGAAATCGACGGTGGAATTGTTCGACAAGAAATTTTCTACGAGGGAAAAATTTATTTGGAAAAATTGTTGATCGTGGTAAGTCGAAAATAATTAATTTCGTTCATATACAGAAAAAAACCTTCCCTTTTTGACTTAACCGAGTTTTTATGTCCTTCAAAATAAAATAATAATTTTATTCTGAACAAACTTTCGTGCTTTGCACAATTATGAGATGAAAAGGAATAAGTATAAGATAAACACTGGTATAGGAGGAGTAATAAAGCATTTAAAATCACGTTTTCAATGTTTATTGCGTTAACCATTGACAGATTTACAATTTACAGTGATCTCAAAATGATAATACATGCTGACCTACTTTCTTGATAATTTGCGTTTTAAATGCTTTCACTCTTTCGTAAAATAACACAGCAACCTATACACATATTAAAAATCATTAAAATATAATTAATAATAATTAAATTATTCAGGAAATTAAATATTTGTTGTTTCCTTATGTTAGAATTTCTAATAACGACGTTGAGAAGAGTTAAAGACATTTTTTTTTGTCAGGAACAAATCCTACATATTTTACATTTTTTTAAACACGGACCTGGATTTTATTTTGCAACGAACAGACTTTATCGTGTTGCCTGTAATGTCAACGTAACATCCTGAAAACGAGAAAAAAAAGTAAAAATCAAGAGGGAATATTTCGAGTTTCTTCGGAACCTTATGAGATCACTCCAATTTCTTGTTACATCAGTTACATTACATTACTACCCCCCCTCCCCCAACGCCGGTTAATCACGGACCTGGAGTTTATTTCATAACGAACGGACTTTATGATGAGGGTTGTATAATTTCAACGTAACATCCTGAAAGCCAGAAAAAAAATTAAAAACAAGAGGAAATATTTCGAGTTATTTCAGGTACCTTCGGAACCTTATCAGATCACTCCAGTTACTTGGAGGTACATTGTCTTACTACCCCCCCCCCCTTCCCCAGTTAATCAAGTTCGCACCAATTTAACTTTCTTTCGATCTCTTGCATTTTCCTTATTAAGGGAAAATTATTTATACGGACACGCATATTAGTTGTTGTACTCAGTATTTAAAATATAAGGGTAGGTACAAATAAATAAACGGTTTAAAACATATTACGCTTCCTAACCATAAAATAAACATGTGTTAGGTACCTACTACGTACTGGGCGGAAAAACTTCACTAACTACTTGCAATCCTGGCATTGTCAAACGAACGCGTCTCTTTGTCAACCCCTTATTATGCAAATTAAATGCCATTAGGCTGTTTAGCTGTCATTCATTTTAAAAGCTGTACATCCAAGTCTATTTACCAACCCGTTTGTAAACTAAAAATAGACTTGCTTTCAGTAGCAAACGTGACATTTGAATTTTATTCTTCGTAACAAAAAAAAATAATTTGTAATAATTAAAGAACTACCTGAATTGAAGCAGTTTAGACCTCATTTTCAACCCTCTTTGATGACATTAAAATTTTCTTAAAACATTTATTTTTCCAAACCCAAAACCAAACTGGTAGGTTTCAAGTCTTCTGTGTCGGTTATATCACATTCACTGCTAACTTGGTCCTTATCTTACAACCCTCGTTAAGAGCAAAATTTCCAAATTAATTTTCATCTTTGAATGTAATTTTTAAGCAACCAAATTGGTAACAGTATAAAGTAAAATATTGTATAACCTTTTGATTAATCAAAACTGACAGTGAGAAACTGTTTGTAATGGATTTGAATAAATCTCCATAAATTTTTAAAGACATCTTTAAAATCTTTAATTGGTGAAGGAATTTTCCGTTAATTTATGAATTTAACCTTTAGTTCAATGTCAGAATTAATTTTTCTTTTCTTATCGCAGATTTTATATTTTCGGAAAACTCTTTTCAGTTTAATTTTCATTGAACCTTGCCTACACAATACAATTATGTAGAATACTGAAATTTCTAATTGTTTGACCTATATAGACTGAATTACAATGTGAACAATTTAATTTATAAATCCTTGTCCCTTGTTGTCTGATTTCCCTACGATTTTCACTTAGCAAGACGTTTTCTTTTCGAAACATTGACATACTAATTGTTTGCTGAGCAAAACATAATATTTTATTATTACTTACGATGACAAGGATGAACTATAACGTAAGATTTATTTATTAAGGCATCCGGTTGTAAAATTGGCAACATGTTGAAAAGACAGTTCGCTAATGAATGAAATGGGACAAATACATAAATTTAGAAAGTAGTTATACTGCCTGTTTAGTGATGTTACCGTGTAATAAAACAAGCTCAGGAAGTGTGTTCCGAATTTTATTTTAGGATAACATAATAAAATACAGACACTTTTCTATGTTTTAAGTGTCTACTCTTAACTTAAGGTCACTTTATTAAAAGGTTTAATTTATTACCGTATTTTGTACGTTACTCAAAACTTGCTGAAATTTATATTTTATTTTTTACTTTGATCATGAATACGTACAATAAAACCTCAACTCATTAATTAGCCTTTCCACTAATCTTACTAATTTTAGGGTGAGGAAATGCGGGTTACTACTGGTACATTGCCAAATTTTTTTGAGTCACAAAACAGTGGCGTAGTGACAACACAAAAAATATCTGAAAAAATTCCCCTGAAAAATTTGATAATTTCATAATATCTCCACCACTGCCAAGATTTTTATTTTATGTAAACCTTGATGATAATGAATTGCTGACACATTTTTATTATTAGGGTAAACAAAAATATTTCTATTCTTTAACGCTTAAAATAATATCCTAAATTTTTGCTTGCGTAATTTATTCGTTGAGAAGTTTTAAAAACTACTTTCCTCCTGGTTAGATTTAATAAACTAATTATTATCAATTATAGAAAGATTTCGTAAGAGCAATTTGTTCGACGAGGATTGGCAAATAGAAATAAATTATTAAATCGAGGAGTTGTTTGGAATCTTAAGATTGACATTGATTAATATGTATTTAAATAAAAAAAAGGGTTTCTTATGGTAGTGTTTATTTGGTAGTTCTCACTTGATCTAAATTTTTCTTATCTGTTTTATTTCGTTATTAAGTTTAATACCGAAAATTCTTGTTGGACACTGAACACGTTATTCCAATTTGCATAATGGTCTATTAATACTGGAATCAAGTTACTCTAATAATATCAATTTGTCAGTCATTTAATTAAAATAATTCGAGCGACAGCACAAAATTGTTCCAATTTAGATACATAGATCAGGTAGAAAAGTAAAAAAATCTATAAAGTGGTATTTCGGGTAGTTGCTATCTTTTAATCTATCCACCTCGTGGGTCCGGCCGCTATTTGTTATTTTACCAGATAAGGCATCTATAAACTCGACCTATTAGTCCCAATTGATTGGTAATTTGACTCTTCAATCAATGCTTGCCGGCTCTCGCTCACCAAAGCCTGAGCACGGCCACTGACTGCTGCCGGCAAGCAACCTGTCGAAAGCCGGCAGCTTTACAGATTACAGACGGTGTAAATTTTGACAAATATATTTAGTATGCTAAGACAAGACTGCTCCTTCTACTCTACGTGTTTACAAATAAAATTTAATTTATACTCATAACAATAATTTATTTCATCCCGGCAAATACAATTTTCAAATCTAGTCTACATAGAAATTTTAAGACATATCTTTGATTAATATTTTTTAATTTTTTTTTATTCAAATCGGTAGTAGAAGAAGAGCTCGACTTGGAGATGTTAGGTACTGGGGGGTGATTTTCAAGAAAAGTTTGCCCAATTTCCATCTTTTTCATAATTTCAGGAGTAACACATTCTGATTCAAAAACTTCCTTACACATTTTCCTTGTAAAACTTCTTATTGTGTTGTAACAATCAGTCGATAGTGAATGGAGCGAGCCCACTTTCGAAAAGAAACGTACCTAGATGGGAGCGTGACAGATTATTGTCATTTGCATGGAATATAATAGAGAACTACTGTTACCAGCTACCGTACAAAATGCCTCCATAAATCTATCATGATTGATGAGAATGTTCGTATTCAACTCTAGAGTCTCCAATAAAACCATCATGTCTGATTTGAGCATGAAGCAATTAAATTATTTCACGCCCTTTAGAAACTTTATCAGAAATTCGAGAAAAAATGGCAATCTTTGTTCTGTAAAAGAGAACGTATCTAGGACGTTAGAATATCCAGGTAAACAGTTAGACAAAGGTCGTCTATTTTCTTTAATTAAAGAAGGTTTAATTACGAAACCGCAGAAGCAACGGCTATTCAATGTTTAAACTTGTGGTTTTACTTTAACAACTTGTTACGATCGTTTTATTACCACCCTAATAGGTAGGTAAAAGTTGCGGTTTAATTCACCTAAATGCCGACAATAAAAACTAGTTATAAAATATTCTTATCCGCAAATTAATAAAAATTTGGAGACTCGTTCTAAACACCTTGCAATTATATTTTATTTTATTACATAATACACAAATTATTGTATTGAGATTCCACCCTTATCCATCCTGTTCTTAGATTTTTTATTCAGTTTATTCGAGGCAAACCTGATAGAACGGGTTGAGCCTTTGGCTTAAAATTCGGGGGCAGTAAATTTTTATAAATAATTTAAATTGGTTTGAGAATTAATTTTTTTTTCTTTAGAAATGCTGTTTTTAATTCTCAAAGTTTGACTTTGGTGGAATAGCAAACCTTTGGTATTAAATAAGGTATTTACAACTGACACCCTGTGTATCGGTATCGCGTGGGCCAAGCTCTCGGCGGGGCGTCCAACATTGTACTTCTAGCCGGGTGGCAGGTAAATGTTCGCACACAAAATATATCTTCATTTCTCATAGTGAATGTGAATGATTTAGTATGTCTGCCTGCGTTTTATACGATCAAGCATTTGCTCTAATAAATAATTACCAGTTTATGATTTTAACTTTCATTTAATGGACTCTTTTAGTTTCGTAATATTTTTTAAGATGTATGAAAATTTAGGAGAATACAGGGTGGTCTCATAACTTTATTTTGTATTGATTTTAGAAATTATTGATAATCTAGTCCTGGATATAAAGTATAGAAGCGCCGTAACTGTCTATTACGGAAACATGTTTGATATTGTTGCGTTGCGTTCTGAACCAAGGAACCGCTTTAAAGAGACATCATTAGATAAGGCTTATTCTGAAGTGTTAACGAGTTAGTATATGCCAAAACAACATATTTTCCTGGAGAATAACACTCTGTGGCATATTAAAAATATTCTAGAAAGAACTGTATCTTTTGGGGATTCCTAAATGTTTATCGTCAGTCTATTTAGTGTAGCAATATTTTGATTTAAAACTTTGTTTATAAGATCGTTGATTGATGAGTAAAGTATTTTTAAAGGATGAGTTTTCCAATTAAGTCAAGGTTATTTTTATGTATACTACGCAATATTTGGGTCGTAAGATTTTTTTTTTTAAGAATTGAATCTGACAAACAGATCTTTACGATATCATTTACGAGATTATGATGTAATAAAGGTGAAATCGTTCCGTTAACAGATACATAAATACATATAATAATGTAATAAACGTCAATATACCCGATCAATGCAAGTGCATTCCTTGTAGCGCTTGGACAAATTCCATTCCTCGAAGAAGTAATAAACAACAGGTATCATAGTATACCTGTCATATCTGACATTGCACGATCAAACCAATGTATATGTTTATTATGTTCTTCCATGCTGCAGAGCTCTCATCTCCTTTTACAGTTACAGAAATATCTGGATTTAATTTTCCAATACCTGAAAATTATGAATTATTGTTCTAAGAAGGTACAAGGTTAAAAAAAGTAGTATCATGTTTAAAATAAACAAGTTATGATTTTGTTCCTTTTCTAATTATTATGTTAAAGGCATTCTTGGACATGTAATTATTATTAATTACCTACGGTCCGGTTCAGAGGTCAGCCACCAGGTGCTTGGGATAACTTATTCCTTTATTATGTTTACAAGATTTTATGTCAGGTTACGGCGACTAACAAATATATTCCCACTTCATTTAAATATCTGCATGCAAAACAATTTATTGTCGAAATTTTTCCATATTTTCAGGGGAATATTTATTACAGGTGTTGTTCACATTGTAATTCAGTTTACATAGGTCAAACTTTTTTAAAATCGCTTACCTTGACTTGTCTTGAAACTATAATTAATAATAATTAAATAAACTATTTTAAAATTCCTTTCTGTTTAGAATGTCACAGGTTTTGATAAAACGCCCTGTATATTTCCTTCACAGTTTGATACTAAAATGGTTACATCCATTAATTAGTATATGAGATATTGATTAGGGTTACCTAATAAATCATTAAGAATGGTCTGCTCGTTTGTAAATCATTGACCTAGTCATCAACCTCCTTACCCACAATTTTTTTCTTTTAACATTTTATTTCTTAATGTGGGTTTGAATAAAATTTCTTTACGTAAATTTAATAATTGTTAACTAATTTTAGAATTGTGATTCAAATTTTATTCGTTAAATTCTTAAGACATAATATCTTCAACATTCCATTCGCAAAATTTTATTCGAACCTGCTACTACCAAATAAAAATATGTTGCATATTAATTATAGAGGATCGAATTAATGAAGGATGACTCACAACAAAATTTAGTAGCAACATCCCAAATAAAATTCAGATAAAATCTTTAATAAACCATAAACACTTCAACAGGTTAATAAAACCCACCACAAACTACCCAAACATAATCCTTTTTTCAAACCTTAAACCTTTAACGTGAAATAATCACTTCATATAGTTGGATTTTATTAAAAATTAAATGAAACTATTTAAAAAAAATAATCATTGAAACTCTTCGCGTTTTGATCTTGGGATAGGTAGATCTAATTATTAGTGGTCTAAGTTTCATGTGTCCTCCGTGTGAGTCCTGTCCATAGGATATGAATTATTGTTATTTCGTTAATCTTTGGCTCCCTGGGGGGAGACTGGATAATTACGTCATCACGGGGCTCCCCGCTGATCCACATGATATATACCTACCTGGTCTACATGTTCAGGTATTGTTACAAACACTGTAGCTTGTCGCTCTGAGATTATGATCGAAGATATGGTTATTTTTATCAATCAACGTTTTGCTTTTTTTTTCTCCATGGAATTTATATTTTTATTTCGTTTAACCGCATTTCCTTTTCTGTATAAAAAGATATCAAAAGCACTTTAGAAACGCCTACCAACATGAAAAGGTTATCTCTGAAAGGTATACCTACACAATTGTTCCCTTCATCGAAATTGAGACAAACCGGAAAAGGGTTTAAAGGTAGCAATTTGTCCCCAGGGGTTCATCCCGGTCCAGTATAATGCACTCAGTGTTCACAAGCTTATTTGATTGATCCCTTTTCATTTCAGTTTAAAAAAAACTGATGATGATAATAAGCGAAAAACTTATCAGGAATAATGACCATGCAACCCTCATGATTTGTGCGACATTTTTTGCGGAAGGGTTTGTCTGGCTTGTCAAAGAACAAAGTATAAAGGACACACATACACATGTACTCTCAGATGTTTACTAAATGCAGTACTCGAGCTTTTGTAATGCTTTTGTAGTGGACATCAAATGGGTGCTTACAGATATGATGAAAGGTTTTGCATGCCAATTAGACTTTATTTCTCTTTGATAGCTCTTTTGATGGTACAAGGGAACGTATTTCAAATTATATGCTTTCAATTATTTGTAAGTTATATTTACAGGTAAAAGTTTTTTAGAGTACTAGTATCAAATTATTTGATTACAAAATTAATAAACTTTGGAAATTTTAGAAATTTAGACCGAACGGTGAACAGGAATAATTTTTTGAAAATAAAACTTTAAGAATGAGTAGAGGAACTTTTTGTCCATCCCAGAGTCCATGATGTGCGCGAATTTTAAAACACCCTGTATAAAAAATATTGACCACATTGTTTATACATTTTTCTCGAGGTCTCTAAAAGTTCAACGGTAACAGTTTGGAATTTTTTTTCTTAACACAAAAACCTTTCTGAGTCTATCCCTGCAAGTTATATTTTACTGTTACATATTTCTTTGAAACCATATTGCATAAAAATAAATTCCCATACCCAGGTGTTTTCTATCAGCAATAAATTGAAATAAATCGATTATGTTAATAAATACACGGAAAGTAATAGAGTCATTGTTACATTAATTAAATGTACACCTGCAGAACTCCATAATTATATAATTAAGAAGTAAATTCCTTCAATTAGTTGTCACTTAGTGGTAAATCCTAAGGAAAAATTATTACAATCATTAATAATTAAACACAGGTGTTCAAATTATTATTTTTATTTATTTTTATTAATCCATCTATTATTTGTTTTTCAGGATGTCGAGAAACGGCGTTTATCTACGCAATAACCAGTGCAGCAGTGACACATGCAATAGCAAGAGCTTGTAGTGAAGGCGCAATAGAGACTTGCAACTGCGATTACAGCCACCATAAAAGTAGACCGCGAATTTCAGGAAATCCAGCCGTTGCAGGAGTCCGGGACTGGGAATGGGGAGGCTGCTCCGATAACATCGGTTTTGGGTTTAAATTTAGCAGAGAGTTCGTGGATACAGGAGAACGGGGTAGAAACCTTCGCGAAAAAATGAATTTGCATAACAATGAAGCTGGAAGAATGGTAAGTGTAGCTAGAAGGTATTTTTTACCTTTTCAGAACGAGTTCCTTAAAAAGCAATTCAACCTGTCCAAAAGGATTTAATCGCTTCTTTGTAAAATCTTATTCAACCCTCGTCCTTTCACGTATATCTATATACCAACAGCTAGAACATATGTACAGAGGGACATTAGCTGGTGTAACACGGTGTTTCGCGACGGGGCGCTTCAGAGACTTCCAAGAGACATGTGTGCTCTATGGGGTGCCACATTAGATACCCATAGTACAATTCTTATATGCGACATCAACCGAATTTAAATTCAACCGCTATTAAGGACAGCTCCATGACATCTAACAATTAACTACTTTAGATTATTTCATTTATACCCTTAATGTTTACATTAGTTCACAAAGGGATTTAAATAATACATCTGGAAATTATGCATCACCATTTATATTATACCTTCAAACTCATTTGTCGTGTGCAAATGATGTTAAAAAAAAATTTCAGGGGATCTAGCTGGCCATGTAACGTGCTCGAACCAATGATTGTTAAAAATGCCTGTCCAAATATTAATTTTTTAATGATCTAGTCACTAGTGCTTGTCCCGAATTATTTCCTACAGGAAATTATTTTTCATAATAATTTATTTACTCAACTTTTTAAATAATAATCTTAAATTTGAAACCTGTTTGGGTTAAATTAACATAATTTTAACCACTGCAGAGATAAAATATTTAATATAACATTATTCATGTCTTAAAAGTTAGTAAATTAAATTTAGTAACAGCATGTCTTAAAGTCTATTATAATTTAACTCTCCTTCACTTTCTCTATCGAGCAAATTAATTGAATTGGATAAAATAACATCCGTATCAACAGTCATTAGCGCTATCGCGTTCAAAGAAAGAGGCATGGAGTACTCCAGATTCGTGCAATCAGTACTAGCAACATAAACATAGGAACGTGAGACGTGGTCTGTCAGTTTGAGAAATGAACCCGCTGTTGCGATTTGTTAAACAGACGTGTTCCACTAATAGACTAAATAGTAGAGGTCTCTTTTATTAATGAATTTATCAAACGAACCATGTGCTCGTTTAACAAGGAAAATAAGAACTTTTTTTTGGTAAATTACAGTCATTTAGAAAATATGTCTCATAGTTATACGTAATTGAATGGAGTTTACATAATACGCACTTGAAAGTTACTGAAACAATTCGCAACAATTAGTTTTGCAGTGGCTTGCAGAAGCAAGAGAAGTTATGCTTCACTTAAATTTTTTAAAAACATCACGTAGATTTATTTACAAAAAGGCCTTTTCCGAAAAATGCATGATTTACAATTACGGAAACATATTCGATATTGTTGCGTTGCGTTAGAACTTAGAAGCTCAAGATAGATTTTCCATTCTTTCATTAAATCGCACCGCACGCCACTGCTCCAACAATCGATTTCCCTTGGTCTTCTGGAGTTTCAAAACTTTGGAGATTTTTTTTACTTCTGCGCTTTGGTGTTCCTGAAGTAAATAAAAGTTGATAATCTTCACTACAGTTAATAAAATCCCATCCGCAGTTTAACGCCTTAAGCAAATGTCACTTTATTAGTAACGGGCGGTCTTCGTGGCCAGTAACAAGTTAATATGCATTTTAATATGACTCGATACGACCACCCGGTAGTAATGGCCAGTTTCTGCATAAATCAAACCTTTTTCTCACACCAGTCGTCATTAGAATATTTTAATCGTGTAGGAAGGTAAAATTAAGCTTTTGGTGATAATTTGCTGCAATCAAAACCAAAAAACATTTTTTTTATTTCGGAGCCTAACGAATCATTTTGTTATAAATAATATTGTAATGGAGTTGGTTACGATTTACTACGAAATATAATAGTTTGCTTTGTTGGTTTTGCTGAGTCGTTATGTATTTGCAGCCAGCGTATTTTTTCAGGACGAAATTAGGTTACAAAATTGTGTCAGGTGATTATTTTTCAGTACATTAAAAATTTTCTTGAAGGGTTTTCAAATGTTGCTCTTTCAGAGGTTTATAAAAATGTTGCCATGCTGCTTGGCCTACAAAATTTACAGCAGTTTCAGTAGAGCATGAAATAAAAAATAATTATATCTATAGTTGCCGCCTAGGCGCAACAAACGAGGACAAAGTTTGCTTTCAGCAACAGGGTTGGAATCCCAATTAGCAAAATTTTAGGTCTACTGAAGCTTTTGTCTGGATCCTGAAAATTTTGGTGTTTAGGCAGCAGTCGCACGCGTGCATAACAACCCTTTATTTTTTTTTTAATTTTAAAAACTAAAACCTAATCCATTTGTTTGAATTCCTCCAGTATATAAGTTTGTTTCCAATATAATGTCTAACAGCGTTTTCTTGTTGTCAGCACGTACAATCCCAAATGCGCCAGGAATGTAAGTGCCACGGAATGTCAGGTTCTTGCACGGTAAAAACCTGCTGGATGCGCCTTCCACCATTCCGAGTGATCGGCGATCATCTGAAAGACCGCTTCGATGGTGCTTCGCGAGTGATGGTCAGCAACGCGGGAAACCATCGCAACAACAACAATGCCCATAGCAACCGACATAACAAATCCAACAATAACGCTATAAGCAACAGTATTCATAACAAAAGAGAAGGTAAGGGAAGGAAACATAAATATGGTTTTCAGTTAAAACCGTACAATCCTGAACACAAACCACCTGGTTCTAAGGACTTGGTTTATTACGAACCCTCTCCTGGGTTTTGTGAAAGAAATCCCAGGTTAGGGATTCAAGGTACGCATGGAAGACAGTGTAATGACACTTCAATTGGGGTTGATGGGTGTGATTTAATGTGTTGTGGTAGAGGGTACCATACGCAAGTTGTGGAAGTGGTTGAAAGGTGTAATTGTACGTTCCATTGGTGTTGTGAAGTGAAATGCGATGTATGTCGAACAAAAAAAACTGTACATACTTGTTTGTAATTTTTTTAACAATTTTATAAACGGAATCTGCAGTTTTCTATCTAAATTATCTTGTGATCCTACGCTATTAGCACAGCTTAACCGGGGACCATCAATTTAAACTGTGTGTGTGATATCTTAATTTTTATAGAAATCAACTCTCAACTGAAAAGTTTAATTTTAACGTGAAAACTTACTCTTCAAAGTTCTGCAGATTCAAAAAAAATTATCAGTATTATTATGAGCGTTGATCTATCTGTTGTAAGTAGCGATTATGAAAGACTGATTTTAAATTACAAACAGTGTAAGTATTTATTACAATTTACGTAATGCATTGAGTCAGCATTTTTGTACATAATTTTATATATTCTTTTAATTTATAAATACTTCTAGAAGTTTTCAATTTTTGTAACAAAATGATGTACACAAACTTTTCTGAAAAAAGTTTTCATGTACAAGAGGAATAAAAATGAAAAGCTACGCCCTGAAGTAAATTTTTATACGCTTAACTGTATAATACACAAAATTATTTATTTATTACTAATTGGTAATTTGTACATTTTTTTTATCAATAAAATAACTGGATAAATATTTTACCTTATTTATTAGTTGTAAAATTGTACATAATCGTTGTATATATTTAGCAATTTGTATAATACAACTATTTTTTTATAACAAAGTATTTATAACTTAATAAACGTACTTGTACATTTCCAAATAAAGGGTAGAATAGCTCAACTTACCTTTTTTGTTTATTTAAATTTCAGCTACAGGACGAAAATGCATCGTAGATGTAAGCAGCAGCGTACGTCTAAAGGTAAGCAATTTTCCTGATTTTCAGTGAAGATTTGCATCACTTTAAAAATTCAGGAAAATTGAGTTTAGAGGTAAATATTTTTCAGGAAGGTTAGTTCACAAAGAAACGAACCGACAAAGATGGGAACTCCAGAGCAACCCCTAATAAGTCCCAACTCTGATTTCAGATTCGTTATGGGATTTCGGATGCTTATGACTCAAAAAAGTCCTGGTTCTGAATAGGGAGCAGACAAGGTAACAGAACATTCTATACCAAACGTGGAAGAAGGTTATCGTGTGGAGAGCAAGGCGTACATAACTGACTGTTCTGTTTTGGGAGGAAACAAAATTAACACTTAGGGGTTGTAGTAGGAAATCAAAAATGTTCAGAGAGTTAGTATTGCTAGAGGATCAAGAATTTCAGCAGGGTGCGCGTTTTCTATCCGAGTTAATTCGACGGGATTGCACGATTATCCAAAGTCGGCGCCGCCGCGAGATAAAAGTAGGTACCCCCTTCTTGGTCAAAGACTTTTTACTCCCTGTTCGTATAATAATTTTGTTTCCTTCTTCTGGGAAATAATTGTGTCCTTTTTAATGAAAATTCAAATTTCTTAAAGTGATTTCTGTGTATGTGATGGGTTTGTATAATACGGAAAGAGCTTATAACAGAAGGAAGAAAACAATATATACAGTTAGGATTAAACTGAAAATGCAGCAATCCGTTAGAGACTACTACTTGTGAAATTCCAAGTAATATCACAGTTCGAAGTGAAAATATGTTACAGGCGTAGAGAAGTACCATCAACATAAATATTTGCAGTGCAAAAACACATTACCTACATTTTATATTTTCTGCTACATAATCAACAACGCAGATGCAATTTATAACCCGGAAAACGTTAACTTCTAAAGGGACATAATTTACGAGTATAAATTTAACTGGAGAATGTCACCGTGGAATTAAAAAAATATCACTAATGAGCCAAGTCTGGCAACTAACTGGTTCATAAATTACATATTACAATGACCCATATTTAACTTCAGAAGTCTGCTGAAACTATTTAACTGAAATCAATTATGCTGCTTTGTTTCATGTAAATCACTTTATTTATGTTGTGAGACTAAGGATTTTGACACTTGTTTAAAACATATTAATAAACTTTACTATTTACTCTTCAAGCAGAAAATTAAATAACAAAAGGCGAGCCTGGTAACATCGGAATAATTCACAACAAAAACATTTACCATTGCGCAAGACAAGATATTGAATTGATTACTGGAAATCACCGCTTCTAGAAAGAAACAGTTTCTTTCGGTTATTCGTCTTTTTTCTTTTCATGAAGTTATTTCTAAAATTTCAACTAAATCTTTTCATTATAACCGGATTAATCAATCTAACAAGTAACGAAATTATTTGTATACGGTATTGCAGAAGCTAAATTCTACTACCTACATAAGTATATTTTATGTAGCCAATGAACAGGTAAGAACAATACCTAATAATTCTATGTGTAGTAGTACAGCATCACAAACTGGCACAATTGTAGATACACAATTTTCATATTCTTGTCTGAGCTATACTGGGAATTTTATAAGGAAATTCGAAGGGGTGAGAAAAATGACCAAAAAAAAAGGAAAGACTATAGTCTTTCCTCATTTTTCGGAAATTTTTTTAACCCCTTCAGATCTCGTCCGGATTTTCCCAGAATGTTATTTGGGGGGTATACGCTTGGAAATTATGGGGGAAACTTCCCTCACCCCTTCCCACTGCTCCACACCTGGCTAGGAAACGTTCAGAATTGGGTTGTTATTGAAAACTTTCGGAATTTTTTTGGACCAGATGGGAGGGGATAGGGGATGTTTGGCACATATTTTTCAAGTCTTTAGCCTTCATATTACATTCTGAAATTTTCCTAAGGAAATCGGAGAGGGTCAAAAAATCTTCGAAAAAAAAAGGAAAGACTATAAGTCTTTCCTCATTTTTTGGAAAAAAATTTCACCCCTTCAGATCTCGCTCCTATTTTCCCAGAATGTTATTTGGAGGGTATACACTTGGAAATTATGGGGCAAACTTCCCTCACCCCTTCCCACTGCTCCACACCTGGCTAGGAAACGTTCAGAATTGGGTTGTTCCAGAAAACTTTCGGAATTTTTTTGGACCAGATGCGAGGGGATGGGGGATGTTTGGCACATATTTTTCAAGTGTTTAGGGTTCATATTACATTCTGAAATTTTCCTAAGGAAATCGGAGAGGGTCAAAAAATCTTCGAAAAAAAAAGGAAAGACTATAGTCTTTCCACATTTTTTGGAAAAAAATTTCACCCCTTCAGATCTCGTCCCGATTTTCCCAGAATGTTATTTGGAGGGTATACACTTGGAAATTATGGGGCAAACTTCCCTCACCCCTTCCCACTGCTCCACACCTGGCTAGGAAACGTTCAGAATTGGGTTGTTCCAGAAAACTTTCGGAATTTTTTTGGACCAGATGCGAGGGGATGGGGGATGTTTGGCACATATTTTTCAAGTGTTTAGGGTTCATATTACATTCTGAAATTTTCCTAAGGAAATCGGAGAGGGTCAAAAAATCTTCGAAAAAAAAAGGAAAGACTATAGTCTTTCCTCATTTTTTGGAAAAAAATTTCACACCTTCAGATATCGCCCCGATTTTCCCAGAATGTTATTTGGAGGGTATACACTTGGAAATTATGGGGCAAACTTCCCTCACCCCATCCCACTGCTCCACACCTGGCTAGGAAACGTTCAGAATTGGGTTGTTCCAGAAAACTTTCGGAATTTTTTTGGACCAGATGCGAGGGGATGGGGGATGTTTGGCACATATTTTTCAAGTCTTTACCCTTCATATTACATTCTGAAATTTTCCTAAGGAAATCGGAGAGGGTCAAAAAATCTTCGAAAAAAAAGGAAAGACTATAGTCTTTCCTCATTTTTTGGAAAAAAATTTCACCCCTTCAGATCTCGCCCCGATGTTCCCAGAATGTTATTTGGAGGGTATACACTTGGAAATTATGGGGCAAACTTCCCTCACCCCTTCCCACTGCTCCACACCTGGCTAGGAAACGTTCAGAATTGGGTTGTTCCAGAAAACTTTCGGAATTTTTTTGGACCAGATGCGAGGGGATGGGGGATGTTTGGCACATATTTTTCAAGTCTTTACCCTTCATATTACATTCTGAAATTTTCCTAAGGAAATCGGAGAGGGTCAAAAAATCTTCGAAAAAAAAAGGAAAGACTATAGTCTTTCCTCATTTTTTGGAAAAAAATTTCACCCCTTCAGATCTCGCCCCGATTTTCCCAGAATGTTATTTGGAGGGTATGCACTTGGAAATTATGGGGCAAACTTCCCTCACCCCTTCCCACTGCTACACACCTGGCTAGGAAACGTTCAGAATTGGGTTGTTCCAGAAAACTTTCGGAATTTTTTTGGACCAGATGCGAGGGGATGGGGGATGTTTGGCACATATTTTTCAAGTGTTTAGGGTTCATATTACATTCTGAAATTTTCCTAAGGAAATCGGAGAGGGTCAAAAAATCTTCGAAAAAAAAAGGAAAGACTATACCTCATTTTTTGGAAAAAAATTTCACCCCTTCAGATCTCGCCTCGATTTTCCCAGAATGTTATTTGGAGGGTATACACTTGGAAATTATGGGGCAAACTTCCCTCACCCCTTCCCACTGCTCCACACCTGGCTAGGAAACGTTCAGAATTGGGTTGTTCCAGAAAACTTTCGGAATTTTTTTGGACCAGATGCGAGGGGATGGGGGATGTTTGGCACATATTTTTCAAGTGTTTAGGGTTCATATTACATTCTGAAATTTTCCTAAGGAAATCGGAGAGGGTCAAAAAATCTTCGAAAAAAAAAGGAAAGACTATAGTCTTTCCTCATTTTTTGGAAAAAAATTTCACCCCTTCAGATCTCGCCCCGATTTTCCCAGAATGTTATTTGGAGGGTATACACTTGGAAATTATGGGGCAAACTTCCCTCACCCCTTCCCACTGCTCCACACCTGGCTAGGAAACGTTCAGAATTGGGTTGTTCCAGAAAACTTTCGGAATTTTTTTGGACCAGATGCGAGGGGATGGGGGATGTTTGGCACATATTTTTCAAGTGTTTAGGGTTCATATTACATTCTGAAATTTTCCTAAGGAAATCGGAGAGGGTCAAAAAATCTTCGAAAAAAAAAGGAAAGACTATAGTCTTTCCTCATTTTTTGGAAAAAAATTTCACCCCTTCAGATCTCGCCTCGATTTTCCCAGAATGTTATTTGGAGGGTATACACTTGGAAATTATGGGGCAAACTTCCCTCACCCCTTCCCACTGCTCCACACCTGGCTAGGAAACGTTCAGAATTGGGTTGTTCCAGAAAACTTTCGGAATTTTTTTGGACCAGATGCGAGGGGTTGGGGGATGTTTGGCACATATTTTTCAAGTGTTTAGGGTTCATATTACATTCTGAAATTTTCCTAAGGAAATCGGAGAGGGTCAAAAAATCTTCGAAAAAAAAAGGAAAGACTATAGTCTTTCCTCATTTTTTGGAAAAAAATTTCACCCCTTCAGATCTCGCCCCGATTTTCCCAGAATGTTATTTGGAGGGTATACACTTGGAAATTATGGGGCAAACTTCCCTCACCCCTTCCCACTGCTCCACACCTGGCTAGGAAACGTTCAGAATTGGGTTGTTCCAGAAAACTTTCGGAATTTTTTTGGACCAGATGCGAGGGGATGGGGGATGTTTGGCACATATTTTTCAAGTGTTTAGGGTTCATATTACATTCTGAAATTTTCCTAAGGAAATCGGAGAGGGTCAAAAAATCTTCGAAAAAAAAAGGAAAGACTATAGTCTTTCCTCATTTTTTGGAAAAAAATTTCACCCCTTCAGATCTCGCCCCGATTTTCCCAGAATCTTATTTGGAGGGTATACACTTGGAAATTATGGGGCAAACTTCCCTCACCCCTTCCCACTGCTCCACACCTGGCTAGGAAACGTTCAGAATTGGGTTGTTGCAGAAAACTTTCGGAATTTTTTTGGACCAGATGCGAGGGGATGGGGGATGTTTGGCACATATTTTTCAAGTCTTTACCCTTCATATTACATTCTGAAATTTTCCTAAGGAAATCGGAGAGGGTCAAAAAATCTTCGAAAAAAAAAGGAAAGACTATAGTCTTTCCTCATTTTTTGGAAAAAAATTTCACCCCTTCAGATCTCGCCCCGATGTTCCCAGAATGTTATTTGGAGGGTATACACTTGGAAATTATGGGGCAAACTTCCCTCACCCCTTCCCACTGCTCCACACCTGGCTAGGAAACGTTCAGAATTGGGTTGTTCCAGAAAACTTTCGGAATTTTTTTGGACCAGATGCGAGGGGATGGGGGATGTTTGGCACATATTTTTCAAGTCTTTACCCTTCATATTACATTCTGAAATTTTCCTAAGGAAATCGGAGAGGGTCAAAAAATCTTCGAAAAAAAAAGGAAAGACTATAGTCTTTCCTCATTTTTTGGAAAAAAATTTCACCCCTTCAGATCTCGCCCCGATTTTCCCAGAATGTTATTTGGAGGGTATGCACTTGGAAATTATGGGGCAAACTTCCCTCACCCCTTCCCACTGCTACACACCTGGCTAGGAAACGTTCAGAATTGGGTTGTTCCAGAAAACTTTCGGAATTTTTTTGGACCAGATGCGAGGGGATGGGGGATGTTTGGCACATATTTTTCAAGTGTTTAGGGTTCATATTACATTCTGAAATTTTCCTAAGGAAATCGGAGAGGGTCAAAAAATCTTCGAAAAAAAAAGGAAAGACTATAGTCTTTCCTCATTTTTTGGAAAAAAATTTCACCCCTTCAGATCTCGCCTCGATTTTCCCAGAATGTTATTTGGAGGGTATACACTTGGAAATTATGGGGCAAACTTCCCTCACCCCTTCCCACTGCTCCACACCTGGCTAGGAAACGTTCAGAATTGGGTTGTTCCAGAAAACTTTCGGAATTTTTTTGGACCAGATGCGAGGGGATGGGGGATGTTTGGCACATATTTTTCAAGTGTTTAGGGTTCATATTACATTCTGAAATTTTCCTAAGGAAATCGGAGAGGGTCAAAAAATCTTCGAAAAAAAAAGGAAAGACTATAGTCTTTCCTCATTTTTTGGAAAAAAATTTCACCCCTTCAGATCTCGCCCCGATTTTCCCAGAATGTTATTTGGAGGGTATACACTTGGAAATTATGGGGCAAACTTCCCTCACCCCTTCCCACTGCTCCACACCTGGCTAGGAAACGTTCAGAATTGGGTTGTTCCAGAAAACTTTCGGAATTTTTTTGGACCAGATGCGAGGGGATGGGGGATGTTTGGCACATATTTTTCAAGTGTTTAGGGTTCATATTACATTCTGAAATTTTCCTAAGGAAATCGGAGAGGGTCAAAAAATCTTCGAAAAAAAAAGGAAAGACTATAGTCTTTCCTCATTTTTTGGTAAAAAAATTCACCCCTTCAGATCTCGCCTCGATTTTCCCAGAATGTTATTTGGAGGGTATACACTTGGAAATTATGGGGCACACTTCCCTCACCCCTTCCCACTGCTCCACACCTGGCTAGGAAACGTTCAGAATTGGGTTGTTCCAGAAAACTTTCGGAATTTTTTTGGACCAGATGCGAGGGGATGGGGGATGTTTGGCACATATTTTTCAAGTGTTTAGGGTTCATATTACATTCTGAAATTTTCCTAAGGAAATCGGAGAGAGTCAAAAAATCTTCGAAAAAAAAAGGAAAGACTATAGTCTTTCCTCATTTTTTGGAAAAAAATTTCACCCCTTCAGATCTCGCCCCGATTTTCCCAGAATGTTATTTGGAGGGTATACACTTGGAAATTATGGGGCAAACTTCCCTCACCCCTTCCCACTGCTCCACACCTGGCTAGGAAACGTTCAGAATTGGGTTGTTCCAGAAAACTTTCGGAATTTTTTTGGACCAGATGCGAGGGGATGGGGGATGTTTGGCACATATTTTTCAAGTGTTTAGGGTTCATATTACATTCTGAAATTTTCCTAAGGAAATCGGAGAGAGTCAAAAAATCTTCGAAAAAAAAAGGAAAGACTATAGTCTTTCCTCATTTTTTGGAAAAAAATTTCACCCCTTCAGATCTCGCCCCGATTTTCCCAGAATGTTATTTGGAGGGTATACACTTGGAAATTATGGGGCAAACTTCCCTCACCCCTTCCCACTGCTCCACACCTGGCTAGGAAACGTTCAGAATTGGGTTGTTCCAGAAAACTTTCGGAATTTTTTTGGACCAGATGCGAGGGGATGGGGGATGTTTGGCACATATTTTTCAAGTGTTTAGGGTTCATATTACATTCTGAAATTTTCCTAAGGAAATCGGAGAGGGTCAAAAAATCTTCGAAAAAAAAAGGAAAGACTATAGTCTTTCCTCATTTTTTGGAAAAAAATTTCACCCCTTCAGATCTCGCCTCGATTTTCCCAGAATGTTATTTGGAGGGTATACACTTGGAAATTATGGGGCAAACTTCCCTCACCCCTTCCCACTGCTCCACACCTGGCTAGGAAACGTTCAGAATTGGGTTGTTCCAGAAAACTTTCTGAATTTTTTTGGACCAGATGCGAGGGGATGGGGGATGTTTGGCACATATTTTTCAAGTGTTTAGGGTTCATATTACATTCTGAAATTTTCCTAAGGAAATCGGAGAGGGTCAAAAAATCTTCGAAAAAAAAAGGAAAGACTATAGTCTTTCCTCATTTTTTGGAAAAAAATTTCACCCCTTCAGATCTCGCCTCGATTTTCCCAGAATGTTATTTGGAGGGTATACACTTGGAAATTATGGGGCAAACTTCCCTCACCCCTTCCCACTGCTCCACACCTGGCTAGGAAACGTTCAGAATTGGGTTGTTCCAGAAAACTTTCGGAATTTTTTTGGACCAGATGCGAGGGGATGGGGGATGTTTGGCACATATTTTTCAAGTGTTTAGGGTTCATATTACATTCTGAAATTTTCCTAAGGAAATCGGAGAGGGTCAAAAAATCTTCAAAAAAAAAGGAAAGACTATAGTCTTTCCTCATTTTTTGGAAAAAAATTTCACCCCTTCAGATCTCGCCTCGATTTTCCCAGAATGTTATTTGGAGGGTATACACTTGGAAATTATGGGGCAAACTTCCCTCACCCCTTCCCACTGCTCCACACCTGGCTAGGAAACGTTCAGAATTGGGTTGTTCCAGAAAACTTTCTGAATTTTTTTGGACCAGATGCGAGGGGATGGGGGATGTTTGGCACATATTTTTCAAGTGTTTAGGGTTCATATTACATTCTGAAATTTTCCTAAGGAAATCGGAGAGGGTCAAAAAATCTTCGAAAAAAAAAGGAAAGACTATAGTCTTTCCTCATTTTTTGGAAAAAAATTTCACCCCTTCAGATCTCGCCTCGATTTTCCCAGAATGTTATTTGGAGGGTATACACTTGGAAATTATGGGGCAAACTTCCCTCACCCCTTCCCACTGCTCCACACCTGGCTAGGAAACGTTCAGAATTGGGTTGTTCCAGAAAACTTTCGGAATTTTTTTGGACCAGATGCGAGGGGATGGGGGATGTTTGGCACATATTTTTCAAGTGTTTAGGGTTCATATTACATTCTGAAATTTTCCTAAGGAAATCGGAGAGGGTCAAAAAATCTTCGAAAAAAAAAGGAAAGACTATAGTCTTTCCTCATTTTTTGGAAAAAAATTTCACCCCTTCAGATCTCGCCTCGATTTTCCCAGAATGTTATTTGGAGGGTATACACTTGGAAATTATGGGGCAAACTTCCCTCACCCCTTCCCACTGCTCCACACCTGGCTAGGAAACGTTCAGAATTGGGTTGTTCCAGAAAACTTTCGGAATTTTTTTGGACCAGATGCGAGGGGATGGGGGATGTTTGGCACATATTTTTCAAGTGTTTAGGGTTCATATTACATTCTGAAATTTTCCTAAGGAAATCGGAGAGGGTCAAAAAATCTTCGAAAAAAAAAGGAAAGACTATAGTCTTTCCTCATTTTTTGGAAAAAAATTTCACCCCTTCAGATCTCGCCCCGATTTTCCCAGAATGTTATTTGGAGGGTATACACTTGGAAATTATGGGGCAAACTTCCCTCACCCCTTCCCACTGCTCCACACCTGGCTAGGAAACGTTCAGAATTGGGTTGTTCCAGAAAACTTTCGGAATTTTTTTGGACCAGATGCGAGGGGATGGGGGATGTTTGGCACATATTTTTCAAGTGTTTAGGGTTCATATTACATTCTGAAATTTTCCTAAGGAAATCGGAGAGAGTCAAAAAATCTTCGAAAAAAAAAGGAAAGACTATAGTCTTTCCTCATTTTTTGGAAAAAAATTTCACCCCTTCAGATCTCGCCCCGATTTTCCCAGAATGTTATTTGGAGGGTATACACTTGGAAATTATGGGGCAAACTTCCCTCACCCCTTCCCACTGCTCCACACCTGGCTAGGAAACGTTCAGAATTGGGTTGTTCCAGAAAACTTTCGGAATTTTTTTGGACCAGATGCGAGGGGATGGGGGATGTTTGGCACATATTTTTCAAGTGTTTAGGGTTCATATTACATTCTGAAATTTTCCTAAGGAAATCGGAGAGAGTCAAAAAATCTTCGAAAAAAAAAGGAAAGACTATAGTCTTTCCTCATTTTTTGGAAAAAAATTTCACCCCTTCAGATCTCGCCCCGATTTTCCCAGAATGTTATTTGGAGGGTATACACTTGGAAATTATGGGGCAAACTTCCCTCACCCCTTCCCACTGCTCCACACCTGGCTAGGAAACGTTCAGAATTGGGTTGTTCCAGAAAACTTTTTGAATTTTTTTGGACCAGATGCGAGGGGATGGGGGATGTTTGGCACATATTTTTCAAGTGTTTAGGGTTCATATTACATTCTGAAATTTTCCTAAGGAAATCGGAGAGGGTCAAAAAATCTTCGAAAAAAAAAGGAAAGACTATAGTCTTTCCTCATTTTTTGGAAAAAAATTTCACCCCTTCAGATCTCGCCTCAATTTTCCCAGAATGTTATTTGGAGTGTATACACTTGGAAATTATGGGGCAAACTTCCCTCACCCCTTCCCACTGCTCCACACCTGGCTAGGAAACGTTCAGAATTGGGTTGTTCCAGAAAACTTTCGGAATTTTTTTGGACCAGATGCGAGGGGATGGGGGATGTTTGGCACATATTTTTCAAGTGTTTAGGGTTCATATTACATTCTGAAATTTTCCTAAGGAAATCGGAGAGGGTCAAAAAATCTTCAAAAAAAAAAGGAAAGACTATAGTCTTTCCTCATTTTTTGGAAAAAAATTTCACCCCTTCAGATCTCGCCCCGATTTTCCCAGAATGTTATTTGGAGGGTATACACTTGGAAATTATGGGGCAAACTTCCCTCACCCCTTCCCACTGCTCCACACCTGGCTAGGAAACGTTCAGAATTGGGTTGTTCCAGAAAACTTTCGGAATTTTTTTGGACCAGATGCGAGGGGATGGGGGATGTTTGGCACATATTTTTCAAGTGTTTAGGGTTCATATTACATTCTGAAATTTTCCTAAGGAAATCGGAGAGGGTCAAAAAATCTTCGAAAAAAAAAGGAAAGACTATAGTCTTTCCTCATTTTTTGGAAAAAAATTTCACCCCTTCAGATCTCGCCTCGATTTTCCCAGAATGTTATTTGGAGGGTATACACATGGAAATTATGGGGCAAACTTCCCTCACCCCTTCCCACTGCTCCACACCTGGCTAGGAAACGTTCAGAATTGGGTTGTTCCAGAAAACTTTCGGAATTTTTTTGGACCAGATGCGAGGGGATGGGGGATGTTTGGCACATATTTTTCAAGTGTTTAGGGTTCATATTACATTCTGAAATTTTCCTAAGGAAATCGGAGAGAGTCAAAAAATCTTCGAAAAAAAAAGGAAAGACTATAGTCTTTCCTCATTTTTTGGAAAAAAATTTCACCCCTTCAGATCTCGCCCCGATTTTCCCAGAATGTTATTTGGAGGGTATACACTTGGAAATTATGGGGCAAACTTCCCTCACCCCTTCCCACTGCTCCACACCTGGCTAGGAAACGTTCAGAATTGGGTTGTTCCAAAAAACTTTCGGAATTTTTTTGGACCAGATGCGAGGGGATGGGGGATGTTTGGCACATATTTTTCAAGTGTTTAGGGTTCATATTACATTCTGAAATTTTCCTAAGGAAATCGGAGAGGGTCAAAAAATCTTCGAAAAAAAAAGGAAAGACTATAGTCTTTCCTCATTTTTTGGAAAAAAATTTCACCCCTTCAGATCTCGCCCCGATTTTCCCAGAATGTTATTTGGAGGGTATACACTTGGAAATTATGGGGCAAACTTCCCTCACCCCTTCCCACTGCTCCACACCTGGCTAGGAAACGTTCAGAATTGGGTTGTTCCAGAAAACTTTTTGAATTTTTTTGGACCAGATGCGAGGGGATGGGGGATGTTTGGCACATATTTTTCAAGTGTTTAGGGTTCATATTACATTCTGAAATTTTCCTAAGGAAATCGGAGAGGGTCAAAAAATCTTCGAAAAAAAAAGGAAAGACTATAGTCTTTCCTCATTTTTTGGAAAAAAATTTCACCCCTTCAGATCTCGCCTCAATTTTCCCAGAATGTTATTTGGAGTGTATACACTTGGAAATTATGGGGCAAACTTCCCTCACCCCTTCCCACTGCTCCACACCTGGCTAGGAAACGTTCAGAATTGGGTTGTTCCAGAAAACTTTCGGAATTTTTTTGGACCAGATGCGAGGGGATGGGGGATGTTTGGCACATATTTTTCAAGTGTTTAGGGTTCATATTACATTCTGAAATTTTCCTAAGGAAATCGGAGAGGGTCAAAAAATCTTCAAAAAAAAAAGGAAAGACTATAGTCTTTCCTCATTTTTTGGAAAAAAATTTCACCCCTTCAGATCTCGCCCCGATTTTCCCAGAATGTTATTTGGAGGGTATACACTTGGAAATTATGGGGCAAACTTCCCTCACCCCTTCCCACTGCTCCACACCTGGCTAGGAAACGTTCAGAATTGGGTTGTTCCAGAAAACTTTCGGAATTTTTTTGGACCAGATGCGAGGGGATGGGGGATGTTTGGCACATATTTTTCAAGTGTTTAGGGTTCATATTACATTCTGAAATTTTCCTAAGGAAATCGGAGAGGGTCAAAAAATCTTCGAAAAAAAAAGGAAAGACTATAGTCTTTCCTCATTTTTTGGAAAAAAATTTCACCCCTTCAGATCTCGCCTCGATTTTCCCAGAATGTTATTTGGAGGGTATACACATGGAAATTATGGGGCAAACTTCCCTCACCCCTTCCCACTGCTCCACACCTGGCTAGGAAACGTTCAGAATTGGGTTGTTCCAGAAAACTTTCGGAATTTTTTTGGACCAGATGCGAGGGGATGGGGGATGTTTGGCACATATTTTTCAAGTGTTTAGGGTTCATATTACATTCTGAAATTTTCCTAAGGAAATCGGAGAGAGTCAAAAAATCTTCGAAAAAAAAAGGAAAGACTATAGTCTTTCCTCATTTTTTGGAAAAAAATTTCACCCCTTCAGATCTCGCCCCGATTTTCCCAGAATGTTATTTGGAGGGTATACACTTGGAAATTATGGGGCAAACTTCCCTCACCCCTTCCCACTGCTCCACACCTGGCTAGGAAACGTTCAGAATTGGGTTGTTCCAAAAAACTTTCGGAATTTTTTTGGACCAGATGCGAGGGGATGGGGGATGTTTGGCACATATTTTTCAAGTGTTTAGGGTTCATATTACATTCTGAAATTTTCCTAAGGAAATCGGAGAGGGTCAAAAAATCTTCGAAAAAAAAAGGAAAGACTATAGTCTTTCCTCATTTTTTGGAAAAAAATTTCACCCCTTCAGATCTCGCCTCGATTTTCCCAGAATGTTATTTGGAGGGTATACACTTGGAAATTATGGGGCAAACTTCCCTCACCCCTTCCCACTGCTCCACACCTGGCTAGGAAACGTTCAGAATTGGGTTGTTCCAGAAAACTTTCTGAATTTTTTTGGACCAGATGCGAGGGGATGGGGGATGTTTGGCACATATTTTTCAAGTGTTTAGGGTTCATATTACATTCTGAAATTTTCCTAAGGAAATCGGAGAGGGTCAAAAAATCTTCGAAAAAAAAAGGAAAGACTATAGTCTTTCCTCATTTTTTGGAAAAAAATTTCACCCCTTCAGATCTCGCCTGGATTTTCCCAGAATGTTATTTGGAGTGTATACACTTGGAAATTATGGGGCAAACTTCCCTCACCCCTTCCCACTGCTCCACACCTGGCTAGGAAACGTTCAGAATTGGGTTGTTCCAGAAAACTTTCGGAATTTTTTTGGACCAGATGCGAGGGGATGGGGGATGTTTGGCACATATTTTTCAAGTGTTTAGGGTTCATATTACATTCTGAAATTTTCCTAAGGAAATCGGAGAGGGTCAAAAAATCTTCGAAAAAAAAAGGAAAGACTATAGTCTTTCCTCATTTTTTGGAAAAAAATTTCACCCCTTCAGATCTCGCCTCGATTTTCCCAGAATGTTATTTGGAGGGTATACACTTGGAAATTATGGGGCAAACTTCCCTCACCCCTTCCCACTGCTCCACACCTGGCTAGGAAACGTTCAGAATTGGGTTGTTCCAGAAAACTTTCTGAATTTTTTTGGACCAGATGCGAGGGGATGGGGGATGTTTGGCACATATTTTTCAAGTGTTTAGGGTTCATATTACATTCTGAAATTTTCCTAAGGAAATCGGAGAGGGTCAAAAAATCTTCGAAAAAAAAAGGAAAGACTATAGTCTTTCCTCATTTTTTGGAAAAAAATTTCACCCCTTCAGATCTCGCCTCGATTTTCCCAGAATGTTATTTGGAGGGTATACACTTGGAAATTATGGGGCAAACTTCCCTCACCCCTTCCCACTGCTCCACACCTGGCTAGGAAACGTTCAGAATTGGGTTGTTCCAGAAAACTTTCTGAATTTTTTTGGACCAGATGCGAGGGGATGGGGGATGTTTGGCACATATTTTTCAAGTGTTTAGGGTTCATATTACATTCTGAAATTTTCCTAAGGAAATCGGAGAGGGGCAAAAAATCTTCGAAAAAAAAAGGAAAGACTATAGTCTTTCCTCATTTTTTAAAAAAAAATTTCACCCCTTCAGATCTCGCCTCGATTTTCCCAGAATGTTATTTGGAGTGTATACACTTGGAAATTATGGGGCAAACTTCCCTCACCCCTTCCCACTGCTCCACACCTGGCTAGGAAACGTTCAGAATTGGGTTGTTCCAGAAAACTTTCGGAATTTTTTTGGACCAGATGCGAGGGGATGGGGGATGTTTGGCACATATTTTTCAAGTGTTTAGGGTTCATATTACATTCTGAAATTTTCCTAAGGAAATCGGAGAGGGTCAAAAAATCTTCAAAAAAAAAAGGAAAGACTATAGTCTTTCCTCATTTTTTGGAAAAAAATTTCACCCCTTCAGATCTCGCCCCGATTTTCCCAGAATGTTATTTGGAGGGTATACACTTGGAAATTATGGGGCAAACTTCCCTCACCCCTTCCCACTGCTCCACACCTGGCTAGGAAACGTTCAGAATTGGGTTGTTCCAGAAAACTTTCGGAATTTTTTTGGACCAGATGCGAGGGGATGGGGGATGTTTGGCACATATTTTTCAAGTGTTTAGGGTTCATATTACATTCTGAAATTTTCCTAAGGAAATCGGAGAGGGTCAAAAAATCTTCGAAAAAAAAAGGAAAGACTATAGTCTTTCCTCATTTTTTGGAAAAAAATTTCACCCCTTCAGATCTCGCCTCGATTTTCCCAGAATGTTATTTGGAGGGTATACACTTGGAAATTATGGGGCAAACTTCCCTCACCCCTTCCCACTGCTCCACACCTGGCTAGGAAACGTTCAGAATTGGGTTGTTCCAGAAAACTTTCGGAATTTTTTTGGACCAGATGCGAGGGGATGGGGGATGTTTGGCACATATTTTTCAAGTGTTTAGGGTTCATATTACATTCTGAAATTTTCCTAAGGAAATCGGAGAGGGTCAAAAAATCTTCAAAAAAAAAAGGAAAGACTATAGTCTTTCCTCATTTTTTGGAAAAAAATTTCACCCCTTCAGATCTCGCCCCGATTTTCCCAGAATGTTATTTGGAGGGTATACACTTGGAAATTATGGGGCAAACTGCCCTCACCCCTTCCCACTGCTCCACACCTGGCTAGGAAACGTTCAGAATTGGGTTGTTCCAGAAAACTTTCGGAATTTTTTTGGACCAGATGCGAGGGGATGGGGGATGTTTGGCACATATTTTTCAAGTGTTTAGGGTTCATATTACATTCTGAAATTTTCCTAAGGAAATCGGAGAGGGTCAAAAAATCTTCGAAAAAAAAAGGAAAGACTATAGTCTTTCCTCATTTTTTGGAAAAAAATTTCACCCCTTCAGATCTCGCCTCGATTTTCCCAGAATGTTATTTGGAGGGTATACACTTGGAAATTATGGGGCAAACTTCCCTCACCCCTTCCCACTGCTCCACACCTGGCTAGGAAACGTTCAGAATTGGGTTGTTCCAGAAAACTTTCGGAATTTTTTTGGACCAGATGCGAGGGGATGGGGGATGTTTGGCACATATTTTTCAAGTGTTTAGGGTTCATATTACATTCTGAAATTTTCCTAAGGAAATCGGAGAGAGTCAAAAAATCTTCGAAAAAAAAAGGAAAGACTATAGTCTTTCCTCATTTTTTGGAAAAAAATTTCACCCCTTCAGATCTCGCCCCGATTTTCCCAGAATGTTATTTGGAGGGTATACACTTGGAAATTATGGGGCAAACTTCCCTCACCCCTTCCCACTGCTCCACACCTGGCTAGGAAACGTTCAGAATTGGGTTGTTCCAGAAAACTTTCGGAATTTTTTTGGACCAGATGCGAGGGGATGGGGGATGTTTGGCACATATTTTTCAAGTGTTTAGGGTTCATATTACATTCTGAAATTTTCCTAAGGAAATCGGAGAGGGTCAAAAAATCTTCGAAAAAAAAAGGAAAGACTATAGTCTTTCCTCATTTTTTGGAAAAAAATTTCACCCCTTCAGATCTCGCCCCGATTTTCCCAGAATGTTATTTGGAGGGTATACACTTGGAAATTATGGGGCAAACTTCCCTCACCCCTTCCCACTGCTCCACACCTGGCTAGGAAACGTTCAGAATTGGGTTGTTCCAGAAAACTTTCGGAATTTTTTTGGACCAGATGCGAGGGGATGGTGGATGTTTGGCACATATTTTTCAAGTGTTTAGGGTTCATATTACATTCTGAAATTTTCCTAAGGAAATCGGAGAGAGTCAAAAAATCTTCGAAAAAAAAAGGAAAGACTATAGTCTTTCCTCATTTTTTGGAAAAAAATTTCACCCCTTCAGATCTCGCCCCGATTTTCCCAGAATGTTATTTGGAGGGTATACACTTGGAAATTATGGGGCAAACTTCCCTCACCCCTTCCCACTGCTCCACACCTGGCTAGGAAACGTTCAGAATTGGGTTGTTCCAGAAAACTTTCGGAATTTTTTTGGACCAGATGCGAGGGGATGGGGGATGTTTGGCACATATTTTTCAAGTGTTTAGGGTTCATATTACATTCTGAAATTTTCCTAAGGAAATCGGAGAGAGTCAAAAAATCTTCGAAAAAAAAAGGAAAGACTATAGTCTTTCCTCATTTTTTGGAAAAAAATTTCACCCCTTCAGATCTCGCCCCGATTTTCCCAGAATGTTATTTGGAGGGTATACACTTGGAAATTATGGGGCAAACTTCCCTCACCCCTTCCCACTGCTCCACACCTGGCTAGGAAACGTTCAGAATTGGGTTGTTCCAGAAAACTTTCGGAATTTTTTTGGACCAGATGCGAGGGGATGGGGGATGTTTGGCACATATTTTTCAAGTGTTTAGGGTTCATATTACATTCTGAAATTTTCCTAAGGAAATCGGAGAGGGTCAAAAAATCTTCGAAAAAAAAAGGAAAGACTATAGTCTTTCCTCATTTTTTGGAAAAAAATTTCACCCCTTCAGATCTCGCCCCGATTTTCCCAGAATGTTATTTGGAGGGTATACACTTGGAAATTATGGGGCAAACTTCCCTCACCCCTTCCCACTGCTCCACACCTGGCTAGGAAACGTTCAGAATTGGGTTGTTCCAGAAAACTTTCGGAATTTTTTTGGACCAGATCGGAGGGGATGGGGGATGTTTGGCAGATATTTTTCAAGTCTCATAGCCTTCATATTACATTCTGGGAGACTTCTTTCCTCATTTTATGGAAATTTTTACCCTCTTTCAGAACTCGTCTGGATCTTCCCAGAATGTAATAAGAACACTCGGGGTTAAAGATAGGGTGTAAATAATTTGTTTTAGGTCGATTTCCTGGAGTACTCGGACGATTTCATCCTGGGGAGCCCGATTTCCACTTCGCCCAGGGGGTAGCCGAAGATCATCTGTCCTGAAGGAGAAAGGGCCCTTTTTCGGGATGTAAAGATAAAAAGAGTCCTTTTCAGGACTAACAAAAATTTTAAAGAAAGGTTTTTCCTAAAAGAAGTGTCACACTGTTTAGTTTTACAATTTAGGACGGTAGTGATACATTAGAATGTGACCCTGTTGGCGGTTTTGAAGTGTGAACGCAAATTTAGCTTTTAAAAGTGGCTGTGTGAACGCACTTTTAGCTAACAAAATTTGCAGTGTGAACGCACCTTTACCTAATAAAAGTTGCTGTGTGAACGCACCTTTACCTAATAAAAGTTGCTGTGTGAACGCACCTTTACCTGTTAAATTTTGCAGTGTGAACGCACCTTTAGCTTTTAAAAGTTGCTGTGTGAACGCACCTTTAGCTAATAAAAGTTGCTGTGTGAACGCACCTTTAGCTAACAAAATTTCAAGTTTGAACGCACCTTTAGCTAATAAAAGTTGCTGTGTGAACGCACCTTTAGCTAATAAAAGTTGCTGTGTGAACGCACCTTTAGCTAATAAAAGTTGCTGTGTGAACGCACCTTTAGCTAACAAAATTTCCAGTTTGAACGCACCTTTAGCTAGTAAAAGTAGCTGTGTGAACACACCTTTACCTAATGAATTTAGCAGTGTGAACGCACCTTTAGCTAAATAAAAATAGTTGGTAACGGTGCGTTCACACTGCAACTTTTATTAGCTAAAGGTGCGTTCACACTGCTAAATTTATTAGGTAAAGGTGCGTTCACACTGCAAATTTTGCTAGCTAAAGGTGCGTTCACACAGCAACTTTTATTAGCTAAAGCTGCGTTCACACTGCAAATTTTGTTAGATAAAGGTGCGTTCACACAACAACGTTTATTAGCTAAAGGTGCGTTCACACAGCAACTTTTATAAGGTAAAGGTGCGTTCACCCTGCAAATTTTGTTAGCTAAAGGTGCGTTCACACAGCAACTTTTATTAGCTAAAGGGGCGTTCACACAGCAACTCTTATTAGTTAAAGGTGCGTTCACACTGAAAAAAATAGTTGATAAAGGTGCGTTCACACTGCAACTTTTATTAGCTAAAGGGGCGTTCACACAGCAACTCTTATTAGTTAAAGGTGCGTTCACACTGAAAAAAATAGTTGATAAAGGTGCGTTCACACAGCAACTTTTATTAGCTAAAGGGGCGTTCACACAGCAACTCTTATTAGTTAAAGGTGCGTTCACACTGAAAAAAATAGTTGATAAAGGTGCGTTCACACAGCAACTTTTATTAGGTAAAGGTGCGTTCACACTGCAAAACCGCCAACAGGGTCACATTCTAATGTCCATTGCGGCCCGTCAACTTGGTCACAGTCTAAACGCTCCCCGCGAAACCGCCTACAGGGTCACATTCTAATGTACACCCCGGCCCGCCAACTTGGTCACAGTCTAAACGCTCCCCGCGAAACCACCAACAGGGTCACATTCTAATGTACACCCCGGCCCGCCAACTTGTTCACAGTCTAAACGCTCCCCGCGAAACCGCCAACAGGATCACATTATAATGTACACGTCGTTCCGCCAACTTGGTCACAGTCTAAACGCTCCCCGTGAAACCGCCAACAGGGTCACATTCTAATGTACATTTTCGGTCCGCCAACTTGGTCACAGTCTAAACGCTCCCCGCGAAACCGCCAACAGGGTCACATTCTAATGTCCATTTCGGCCCGCCAACTTGGTCACAGTCTAAACGCTCCCCGCGAAACCACCAACAGGGTCACATTCTAATGTACACCCCGGCCCGCCAACTTGTTCACAGTCTAAACGCTCCCCGCGAAACCGCCAACAGGTCACATTATAATGTACACGTCGTTCCGCCAACTTGGTCACAGTCTAAACGCTCCCCGTGAAACCGCCAACAGGGTCACATTCTAATGTACATTTTCGGTCCGCCAACTTGGTCACAGTCTAAACGCTCCCCGCGAAACCGCCAACAGGGTCACATTCTAATGTCCATTTCGGCCCGCCAACTTGGTCACAGTCTAAACGCTCCCCGCGAAACCACCAACAGGGTCACATTCTAATGTACACCCCGGCCCGCCAACTTGGTCACAGTCGAATGTATAGCTAAATTATTAAACTACAAGCAGTCTGACACTTCTCTTAGGAAAAACCTTTCTTTAAAATATTTGTTAGTCCTGAAAAGGACTGTTTTTTTCTTTACATCCCGAAAAAGGGCCCTTTCTCCTTGAGGACTGATGATCTTCGGCTACCTCCTGGAAGAAGTGGGCGACGGTCTCCCCAGAATGAAATCGTCCGAGTACTCCACGAAATCGACCTAAAACAAATTATTTACACCCTATCTTTAACCCCGAGTGTTCTTATTACATTCTGGGAAAATCCGATCTGAAGGGGTCAAAAGTTTTTCCTTTTTTTTTGGTCATTTTTCTCACCCCCTCCGATTTCCTTAGAAAATTCCCAGAATGTAATACGAAGATATGTGTCAAACTTCCCTCGCCACTTCTCATTGAGAAAGGATAGGTAATCCTGCAATTTTTCTCAATTCGATAAAAAAACATTACGTCAACATCTTGTCCGTGGCATACCCATTTGACATTGTTTTCGTAATCTTCTAATTTTCCTAAGTCGTTACACAATCTTTTTGTACCCGTCCATCCATTAAAAAATCATTTCTCAAATCAAATCTCATTCTTTAACCCATTGCAAGTAAAAGCTGTTACTTTATCTTTGTATTTTGCTTCCCCCATTTTTATTGTATTGCAATAACTTGCAAAGTTCTATTCTTGAAAAAGGGATAGTTTTCTTTCAGTTTTTGTTAAAACATTAGAAGAAGGAAGAATAGCAGGGATTAATAATTACAAAATGTTTTTACCTAATACATCTTTGACTATAGTAATAATAGACAGTCAGAATTTTATTAAACTGCATTCCTGCCAGCGTGACACCATTATTATTCGCAAACGACGGCACCTCAAAAATTAATAATATTCATGACCATACGATCGCCCCATATCAAACAGCTGTGCACAACATATTGTAAAATATATTAGATTTTCGGCTTTGTGTTAGCTCTTGAAATAACGCTGTATTATAGACCTATCCTCAAGCGGGCAATCGTCATAGCGGCCGTTTGCATTTCAGTCCCTAATAATAATAACGGAGCCGTGCAACCGTAAATAATTGGAACTCATTCATAGATACTTGTGCCTTTGAACAGTTGTACATTAAGTTCAGTTTATGCACTGATCTGATTTATGACTTCTTCATTAAGTTTACTATTTGGCTCTTACACACGGTTCCAGATACTTATATTATATGCTTTTAAATTTATGGATTTTGTTCATATATCTCTACACTGTTAATGGTTAAATAAAATGTGGCAGCATGGTGGATGCAGAATGCATAATTTTTTTAATCATTTTCCTAATATCCCTGAAACAACTCTTCGCAAGTTTTTGCGGAGTATTCCAAATCATGCCCAGGAAGCGAACTGGAGTAGCACGGTTTTCTGAAAGTCTTCTTCAGATTTCGTCTTTGGCGTCCTAGCTATGGTGTTGTTGCGCGTATACAGCTCCCCCCATTAAAAAAAAGAACTTTCTAATAGAAGTAATTCTGGATTCGCGGAGATCAATTTTGAAATCTAATCTGGAAATTCTCTTTCAAAGAAGCATCGATTTGGGTACTTATGGAAGAAGAATAAAATGTACCTACCTACATTCTATAGAATAAAAGCTTTAGGGAAAGTATTTAAAAATGCAATAGCAGTAAAACGATATAAATTAGTGAAACAAATATGAGTAGTTTTTGTATCTTTAAATTTACCGGTTGGTCAGTCAAACGAGGACGATGTACTGTAACGTAATGTTTGATTGACAGGCGCGACTTGATATGTATGACATCGCGACTTGTTTGCCCATATTCAGCGATCAAGTCTTTCACTATTCCGCAGATCTGCATTATGTTTAAAACAAAACTCAGCCAGGAAACACACGAAACTTGTATTACATTTACACTCTTATTCCAAGTAAGATTTAATATAATAGTTATTTATGTTACAAGGCCGTGAAGTAGCACTTTTTTTTATTAGAATGAATATTATTTGGCGAGGCGAAGGCCGAGCCAAATAATCATTCGAATAAAAAAAAGATAGTTCACGGCCATGTGGCATACAAAATTTTGTGTGCAACTGTGAAAAATTACCAAAATTAAAGTTTCGATCGAATCTTTACATAAAATTAAAAGCTAATTTCATTCAAGATCATGACCCGTAAAAAAAAGTCTTTGTCGGCCGGTAAAAAAAAGTCTTTTTTTTACGTTGTCAGGGCTTTTTTTACGTTGTCAAGGTTTTATTTTACTATAAACAAATGTGCTACTTCACGACTCAAAATCAAACAAAAAAAGTGACCTTTTTTTGACAGTTGCACACAAAATATATTTGTGTGCAACTGTCAAAAAAAGGTCACTTTTTTTGTTTGATTTTGAGTCGTGAAGTAGCACATTTGTTTATAGTAAAATAAAACCTTGACAACGTAAAAAAAGCCCTGACAACGTAAAAAAAAGACTTTTTTTTACCGGCCGACAAAGACTTTTTTTTACGGGTCATGATCTTGAATGAAATTAGCTTTTAATTTTATGTAAAGATTCGATCGAAACTT
Organism: Hemicrepidius hirtus; assembly: GCA_963082805.1. Classification (NCBI taxonomy): domain Eukaryota; kingdom Metazoa; phylum Arthropoda; class Insecta; order Coleoptera; family Elateridae; genus Hemicrepidius; species Hemicrepidius hirtus. The sequence goes on from OY720164.1 coordinate 1,644,848, forward strand.
TAATTTTGGTAATTTTTCACAGTTGCACACAATAGTTATTTATGTTACAAGGCCGTGAAGTAGCACTTTTTTTTATTAGAATGAATATTATTTGGCGAGGCGAAGGCCGAGCCAAATAATCATTCGAATAAAAAAAAGATAGTTCACGGCCATGTGGCATACAAAATTTTGTGTGCAACTGTGAAAAATTACCAAAATTAAAGTTTCGATCGAATCTTTACATAAAATTAAAAGCTAATTTCATTCAAGATCATGACCCGTAAAAAAAAGTCTTTGTCGGCCGGTAAAAAAAAGTCTTTTTTTTACGTTGTCAGGGCTTTTTTTACGTTGTCAAGGTTTTATTTTACTATAAACAAATGTGCTACTTCACGACTCAAAATCAAACAAAAAAAGTGACCTTTTTTTGACAGTTGCACACAAAATTTTGTATGCCACATGGCCGTGAACTATCTTTTTTTTATTCGAATGATTATTTGGCTCGGCCTTCGCCTCGCCAAATAATATTCATTCTAATAAAAAAAAGTGCTACTTCACGGCCTTGTAACATAAATAACTATTTTAGTTACTGTAATAGGAAATGTTTAATTCAGTAAGAAACGTCAATAATATTTTCTTATGACGTCTCATTTTGAACTAATACTAGTTATTACACAAAGGATGATGATGCACTTCTAATGTTAGAAGAAGGATGAATTTATGTTACGTCGATTGATCCATCTATTATTAATGAGTCCATAAATAAATTTAAAATACAAAAATCGGACATATTTATTGCAACGGCTGTAAATAAAATCGAATGCGTTTAAAACAAAAACTGTCTGATACATCCCAGTAGAGGTAAGAATTTTTTTGTTAAAAGGAAAAAGGAAATTTATACCGTGCGAACGAGAATGAAAACAAACATAACAGTTCTTTTACAACTCTCTTTGACACCAAGCAATTTCGATGATAATTTTCAAGGTAGGCACATATACAAAAAGCGGAAAGCTCTGAATTTTATAAGGCAGTTAAAACTGTCCTGAAACATCGCACGTCACTCCTGCAAAAAGGAAACCAATATATATGGGGATACTAGACTAGACTCCAAAGAGAAGTGCTTTGCATTTTTAAGGTCGCAAGCACAAATATGTCTAGTTTATTAGTAAAAACACTTAAGCAATGGAAATAAATTGGTTACAACGAAATTTTCACACGATAAAAATTCGAAGCGTTTAAAATAAATCATCAATTTAGTTGCTCAATCAACAAATAACTAAAAAACTTGCTTTTAATCAAGTAATTTATATAACTCGCTCAAAAATGTTACTTTATAACTTTTTTATGTATTTTATGTAAGCTGACACGTTGATTGATGTATGAATTTCGTTGAAATCTCGAAAATATCGTCCAGAGTGTAATATATTTATCGCTACTGTGTGGAGAATTCCAGATATAAATTTTATTAGCATCCATCTTAGTGCTTTCTGAGCGTGGGAACGTTCAATATTGTCACAAATATTCTTGCCGTTTAGGAACCATCGGATTCCATCGACGCGCTTGTCATTAACTGAGATTCGTTCGGCCACATTCAAGCCGGTCAACGTTTGTTTTTGTTGCTTTCTTTTCTTCTGCAACTTTCATTACGTAACCATTTTCATTACCAAGGGGGAGTGTCTTTTAATATCTCTACGACATCTCTCAAAAATTATCTCCAATAAATGGATTTTTTAAATACTTCTTAGTCATTAGGATCTTCCTCCTTCCACACCAAATGCCAAATCTGTTACACCAACCTCAACAGACTTTCTTCAACAACGTCCCCACCCTTTTCCCATTTCCTATATCCATTCTGCTTTCGGGGCCTGGCAACAGGACATGGGTAGAGTAGATTATTAGATTATTATTCTCTATAGTAGGACTCGAGCATTGCATCATCCAAACCCGCAAAATAATTGATAAACGATTCCCGAACTCTAGCCAATATAGAAACGAAAAATTTCATGAAAATCCCTTTTTATCAGACCACCAAGGGACGTAATCTGCAAACTTTTAAATTTCGAAAACTTACGAAATCAATTGCACCAATTGTAATCAGAAATATATTGCGCAAACCAGACACGGAATTGAATACAGGTTTACAAAGAGCTGTTGTACAAGAGTTGTACAAGATTTTCTTGGAACAGAACATTTTTTTAGAAATTTTCCTGGAAATTAATAAAAACTTTCCTTGGGGGTTAAAAATTCGTAAAAGCCGCTACAGTAACATTACAAGTCCGAGGGGTGCACCAAATTACAGCCCTTAATGTGTTCTATCCGAAAAAAAAATTGAAGAATGTTAGGTGCTGTTTTAGTCCAACCCTAACGCAGTCCAACAATCCCCGCTTCAAGAACTTTATTATAAATTAAATGTTTAAATTTTTAGTTTCAGTTTCAGTTAAAAAATAATATTCAACAAAAAGAAACGCATTTAGGGTGGATATATATTTTTTTTAGTTATGTGAGAGTTGAAATTTGTATGAAATTTTTTGAAATAAAGTGTATCGTATGATTTATAATATAAAAAAGCGGTCTTAACAACTTAGTTCTGACATTATCAAAGTAATACTCCACATACTCTGCCCCTTCTTATTCGGTCGCGAATTCCATCAGAGGAATGCGGCCCCGCGAGCGAACCCCACAAAACACAAATTTGTTTCCCCGTGTGAACGCTGTGATATGCAGCCCAACTATGCCCATTCTCATACCTTCAAAACGGTTCGATCAAAAACTGACGTACGTCTTTTAAATTAGTTTCAACGATCACAAAATTCCTATAACGACGTTAATGCCGACAGTGAATGGGTACTTTTAAATTGTTTCTGGATTATTTCAAATATTTAATGAATGTTTTAGAGCTAAAAACAGTAAATGAGAGTAAATATGTTTCCCTTGTAACGATTTATGAAAAGTATTTTGAAAATTGCACGAATTCGTTTTGGTCATCTTGAAAATGTGTTTAATTAGATTTCGAACGAGGTGCTTAAAATTGTTTTAAATATCCTTTTACAAACACACCTAAATTTTATTCCCTTCAGTTAGAGATCCTTTGTGATTTCCTTAGCCTACTATTATACGACTAACGAATAAGTATCAAGTCTTGACTAATTGCAACTAATGGTAAAAGCTTACTAATTAACTCATCGTTAACAGCTATAATGAATTCATCAATCCGTATTGCCTAATCCTTTAGCCACCGATACCTGTACTCCTTGCTGAAGCTCGACTGCTTACAACTTCTCAGGTTTCACATCCCAAGCAGAGGTGTATTATAAAATTTCAAAGTTTTAAATAGCAGTTCGCAATTAGAATATGACTAATTAATTTAATTCTTTTTGGAATTTATTCCCAAACATTTCGTAAAGATTATAAAAAGGGATTATAGTGCAGCTGTATTTATATAAAGCGGAACAATAAAGCTACTATTTTAGTTTAATTTGCTGATGAAACAAAACCGACAGGTAATATAAAATAGTATAACACCCATCGATTAGTTAAGAAGTGACGGAAAAGAAGATAACCATAGAAAAAGGGTAAAGTTATTAAATTTTATTAAGCCCACTCTGCTTACGTATCATGTTATGCTTTTAACAGCGGCAGGTCTTACAGATAAAAATTTAGTGCGCCATTTAAGCAACCTTCTAAGATTCCGTCTTTAATGCTCCACGTGCTTTATCACAAAAAATCTTTATACAAAAATTTCAGTTTAGTCTCAATATAACTCTAGAAAGTAATTATCAAAGTCAAAAACTGAGATTGTTATATCGATATGTTTTATAGGAGAATATCTGAACGAATATTTCACTAATAAAAATTCCGGTGACATTGCCACTCTTTGTTTATTGTGACAATTTTAAAGCCCGGTTGCTTAAAATAATTGGACGTAAATTATTGTTATAGCACAAAGCAACGCTAGAAATTCAGTTTAATGTTTTATGTTCATCCAATTAAAAATAACGCGGAATTTGATTTTTTATTATTTGATATAAAAATAGGAATTTCGAAAGTAGATGCCACAACGATACTAAGATACATCTCTTAGACAAACCTTTTTTTATTTATAGTACTCGCCACACTAAACCAAAAAAATTATCTGCATCTAAAAGTACTGAAACATACACGAATTCAAAGTCATTGTATCTACATCCAATTTTCATAAGAACACCAGACTTTAGAAAAACAGAAAAAATTTCAAGTGCCAAGGACTGAAAGTCCTGTTTCCGCAAGAAATCTAGGGAAGTGAAGCTTCATCAGCTGTGCTGGAAGCAAAAATCTTAACAGAGCGAAACTTCCACCCTTTCTTGCCTCCTCTAATCCCAAATCATTATCATTTTTCAGGACTTCAGGAGGATACTCAACGCATTAACCATAAAACAGAGTTAGGATTTTTTGTTTCAGGAATTTAATGTTTATTAAATCTTTCATGGGACTGTAACCCCCTACAAGCCAAAAACTCTATCGCAGACGTCTTGTCAGAATTTAATTCTGCACCCACAACGTAATTTTTAGCTACGACTAGTTACAAAAAATTCGTCCACATAAAGAAGAAGTGTTTTGGATTAAAATATGGGTGCTCCAAATTTTTCCTTCTTTTACCGATTTCTAACATGGAACGTGATTCATATTCTAACTGAACTCTCATTGAAAAACATGGCATGAAGTTATAAGTACCTCTACATTCATAGAATTTATTACCAAAAAGCGAAAACTTTTCAGTGTTATAACAATAAAAAAAGATTAAGAAATAAATAAAGCAAAACGTATTCCACTAATATTTTTTTTTTGGTATTACTTTTGAATTTCTATGAGTAGGTATTGGGTACCTAATCAACACCCTTGTTTTATTCTTTATTTAACCTGTTGAGTACTAAAGTAAGTACGAACTAATATAAATACGTTCTCACAAGTAAAAAAGAAGTTAAAGCTCAAGTAAAATGGAAATAGGAGTAATAAAAGGTAAAATATTGCGTTGGCGAGTTGACACAATTCCTGATATCCATCAGTATCAACTACGAGCCGTGAAACACCGCCGAATCACTGCTTTACTGCATGGGAACGCCGCCGTGCGTGCCGGTATCAGATACACCATCACACACGGTCTGGCTAAGTAGCGAATTAACATTCATGTAACGAATCAGAACAAAATGTGTCATACATTTTATTATAGTATAGTGATATCCATACATGCACGCTAAGGAAACTGGAAAGGGGATGCGAAATTATCATTCAACCTAACCCAGACATTCAGACATAGAATTTAATTCGAAATTATCCTTTGAGAATTTTTTTAGGGATCTTTAGGAAGATTTTTTTTACCTACGACGGTGAAAGTTCTTTAAAAGTTTCACTTTTTATGATTATTTTATTATTTTGTGCTAGGATTAGTAATGTGTTTTATCGTTAGAACGTGCACTGCCTTAATTTTTTCGGTGCATTCCAAATTTTTAGGAACATCTGCTTTTTGCCAAGCTAAGATAAATCATACAAAAAAATAATAAAACAGTACACAGTACCCTAACCCAACCTATAGCACGTAAAGGATTTCTTATCCTCCGGAAGATTTCTGGAAGTCCTGAAAAAGGATAACAATTCGAGAAGTGGAAGTTTCGTTATTTGTTAGAATTGCTTACATCACTCATTAAAGTTCACTTCCTTTGTGAAACAAAAATTTCAGGCCAGTCCTTTACACATAAAGCCTTTCCTGTCTTTTTGGAGGCTTCTGAAGTCCTGAAAAACGATAACAATTCGAGACTAGAGGAGGACAGGAGAGGTGGAAGTTTCGGTATTTGTTAGAATTGCTTCCATCACTCCTTAAAGTTCGCTTCCTTTGTGAAAGCAAAACTTTCAGGCCAGTCCTTTACGCATAAAGCCTCTCCTATCTTTTTGGAGGCTTTTGAAGTCCTGAAAAACGATAACAATTCGAGACTAGAGGAGGACAGGAGAGGTGGAAGTTTCGGTATTTGTTAGAATTGCTTCCATCACTCCTTAAAGTTCGTTTCCTTTGTGAAACAAAAATTTCAGGCCAGTCCTTTACACATAAAGCCTCTCCTGTCTTTTTGGAGGCGTCTGAAGTCCTGAAAAACGATAACAATTCGAGACTAGAGGAGGACAGGAGAGTTGGAAGTTTCGTTATTTGTTAAAATTGCTTCCATCACTCCTTAAAGTTCGCTTCCTTTGTGAAAGCAAAACTTTCAGGCCAGTCCTTTACGCATAAAGCCTCTCCTATCTTTTTGGAGGCTTTTGAAGTCCTGAAAAACGATAACAATTCGAGACTAGAGGAGGACAGGAGAGGTGGAAGTTTCGGTATTTGTTAGAATTGCTTCCATCACTCCTTAAAGTTCGTTTCCTTTGTGAAACAAAAATTTCAGGCCAGTCCTTTACACATAAAGCCTCTCCTGTCTTTTTGGAGGCGTCTGAAGTCCTGAAAAACGATAACAATTCGAGACTAGAGGAGGACAGGAGAGTTGGAAGTTTCGTTATTTGTTAAAATTGCTTCCATCACTCCTTAAAGTTCGCTTCCTTTGTGAAAGCAAAACTTTCAGGCCAGTCCTTTACGCATAAAGCCTCTCCTATCTTTTTGGAGGCTTTTGAAGTCCTGAAAAACGATAACAATTCGAGACTAGAGGAGGACAGGAGAGGTGGAAGTTTCGGTATTTGTTAGAATTGCTTCCATCACTCCTTAAAGTTCGTTTCCTTTGTGAAACAAAAATTTCAGGCCAGTCCTTTACACATAAAACCTCTCCTGTCTTTTTGGAGGCTTCTGAAGTCCAGAAAAACAACAACAATTCGAAACTAGAGGAGGGGCGGAGGGGTGGAAGTTTTGTTATTTGTTAGAATTGCTTCCATCACTCCTTAAAGTTCACATCCTTTGTGAAACAAAAATTTCAGGTCAGTCCTTTACACATAAAGCCTTTCCTGTCTTTTTGGAGGCTTCCGAAGTCCTGAAAAACGATAATTTAATTCGCGACTAAAGGACAGGAGAGGTAGAGGTCTCCCTTTGTTAGATTTGCTTCCATCAATCCTCATGAAAATTGTTTCAGGAACGGTTTCAAGAAATTCAACAAATTAGAAAAAAAACTTTAATACTTCTTTCTGCTACACTTGACGATAATTTCCAAAGTAGAAAAAATTCAGTTAGGTTAGTGTGCAAAATTAAACTTTAAGAGAAATCTGCGCCCTTGACCACAGCCAACTTGAACCTCCTATCCCATACAAGACAATTATTTACCTTTACATTTTTAAAATTTTTATGCAGAACAGCATACAATAAAACGTTATATAAAATATTCTTTTAACGTGAGTGAAATAAAATTACTAACAATAAGGAATCTGCTGTAAAAATTCCTTGAGTAATTTACTCAGTTCTATTGCATCAATCGAAGTTATATAACTTCTCCTGACGTGACATTTTCAATCTATCACTAATTAATAGGTTGTAACAAATAATCAATATAACGATATTTTATAGAAAAAAAAAGCTTTCTCATATCCGGTATTCAAGGAAATATCCTGAAGCCAAAATAAATTCAATAGTAGACTAATTGTAAATTCTTTGGTTTTTTTTGGATGAAATCATTCGCCAGATAACCACAAAGGGTCCACCAATAATATTCCTCTGCATACAGTGATAAATGATGTGATGACGACTAATACATCTGCAAGTCAGCTTGTATCTCCAGGTGGTTTATGTAGAATCAAATCATCAATGATATCTATATAATAACATAATAAAGAAAGTGCCCTGAACACCGTACGGGGGCAAGAGCGATACGATGGGCTTGGGTGGTCTACGCGTGACGCCCTGAGCCGACAGCGTGACCCATCATTAGGCCATTGCGAAAGGCGATCTAATTGCTCGCCTGAACACCCAACGTCTTTATTCATCACACCTTTATTTCTTATAACTTACAAGAAATCACGGACCTTGTTGACTCTTAACTTCTTCTTGCATGGAATAAAGCAAAATGCAAAATCCCAATGACAAGACGAAATATTTTATGACTGAGGTTCGAACATATTGAATAAAATATTTTTTTTTACGTCATAGCCTAGTACTAATTTTTAATGAATTAAACTATTACCTACCACCTCTTAGGATGTTTCATCATACACTTACTACATATCTTGTAACACTTAAGTAATAACCGGTTTCGGCAATAATTAGTCTGTGTTTTCTGATTAAAATCAAAGTACTAAGGAATAAAAAAAAATTCATATCGAACAGCGTCAGATCTTAAGATTAATAAATAAGAAGGAAATTAACACATAGCCTAAAGGGGTTTAACATAAATTATTGTGTGAAGCATTTCTCCGATGTAATTAGAATATAATTGAGACGTCCTAGAATAATTAGAATCGGGTTTTCCTATGGTGGTTGAAAATATGAATTAATTAATTATAGAGTAGGAATAGTATTTTATTTCTTTGATGGGACAAGGAAATTGTGTTCTGAAAACTTATAGGAAATTCCGTTCTTACAAACTTGGAAGTTACTTCTCTAAAGGTAGGATGATTCAAATCGCTGTATTTTCTACGAATATGGAAAAGACCAGAGAAGAAAAAAAATAAAAAAATTGAGACCCAGAAAAGGAAGCCTTCTGAGAACAAGGGATTGAGCTAAAAGAAGATTTTCAAGGAAGAACATTGAGGAGAACATATCAAATGCGGACGGAAACAAAAAAAATTGTTAGGCATCAGGAAGATGACGCAAAATCGCAGCCTTTCTGAAATGCCCAGGAAGGAAGATTCGTCAGAACTCTTTTTTTGGTATACCTTTTAGAGTGACAAGGAGCCGGTGGTGTTATTCCTGAAAAGATGGAAAAAATAAGAGAAAATAAATCGGGGAATAATGGATAATATAGCAATAATGGCAAAAAAAATGTTTATAAGCCAAAAAGCGAGTGAGATGGAACAAGACCGAAACAGACATATGACTTTTCTGTCTGGTACGTGAAGCAATAGCTTCACACACTAAGTCTCACTTATGGGTTTATTTCACGCATTATACCCCATACACTCTTTTCAATCTATGGAAGGAGCTTTCAAGCTGATTTTCTTTTACTAAAAAATTTTTTATTGGTTACTGAAACTATTTACCTTTTAAAAACTGACATCATCCACGAAGGCATTCACGTTTCAATCAGGCTACTCAAAAAGAACTGTGAAAGTGTAGATTCATGGTACGTAATGCTATCGCTAAGCCATGACAAGCTCACAACAGCCAGGCACACAAGAACAATACATTAGTGACTCGCATTATCCTCAGCACGTTTTTTACTGGCTGACATGCTACATAACATGCATATTTGTCTAATTAACTTACAACTTTCGTTTGTATTCGACAAAGAGATTATATATTTTTATTGCCAGAGATCATCTATACTGGGGTTCTTAAAATTATTAATACGGTGCAAAAATTTCCTTTGGTCTACCAGAGCCAAAGGCTAAATAAAAATGGATATTTAAAATTTCTAAAGTGCATACAAATCCGAATTATTATGAGTTGATAGTTTTCTGGAAAAGTGGTGGTCATGGTTGAAGGATTTCAAAATCCTGGTTAGCATTAAAAAAAAAGTAAACCGTCAGTAGAGTATTTTTAGTTCTGAAATAATGGTTTTCGGTATTTGATAATTAAAACAATAATTTGAAAGTCGTCAATTCAAAGTTCTGGTTGGAATGCAGAAAGAATAATCTGATTTTGAGACTAATTTATTATGACAAGTTGAATTTTTATTAAGATTAAAACGGTCCTGCAAAAGTTCATAATTGAAATATTTGTGGTCGAAGCACACACAGGTGTTGTTCAGAAGTCATTAAATACGTAAGAATTATCTGCGAAGTTTATCCTTTGTTTTTTAAAGTCAATCAGAACACCAACGTTGATAATGGACTTGGGAAGATACAACGACACCTAAGTGACCTTCACGTATTAAGAGAGGCGTCCAAGAAGGACGAACGAAATGAAGACAAAAACGTCTTGAATTTATAATTACAGACTTTTTCCTGATATAAGATTAAAACGCATGAAACGATTCTTTTATAAATAAATTCGCTTCTACATAAATTGTGCAAACGCTAATGACTTGAAAGTGTTATCGGACTCATTTAAAATTTGAAGCTTACCCGGATCCACTAATATCAACTAATCGACCACTAATTAGGAGCAGGTATAAGATTCCAAGGTTCTTGATCAGCTAATTTGTAGGTAATCGAGCACTGAACATCGCTCCGATTGCGCTGACTGGATTTTATTCATAGCATTTAACAAGATAAACGAACTCAAACAAAAATCTCGAAATTGGCAAGAATGCTTAAAATAGCAACCTGACGTAAACTAATTAAACCACTATTCCAGAATTTTTCAAATAAAAAGACAAATTTCGATTACCTCGTTAAAATTATACCACATAAAATTCCTCTTTTACATTCTTTTTAATTTTCCCATCGAATTATTCTAACCGAAATAATATAATTTGCTCGGGATGGAAAAACATTTATTGGTTATCGCTTCGCAAAATGCGACCTTAATTGAGTATTAATTACAGCAGCATTATTAATGTAGGTAATTAAACAATTATTTACAACATGGTTTATAAACTGTGCAGGAATTTCAAGAGTGGTCATATAAATAATATATCCATGTAGCCATTCATACCAAGAGCTGTCGTGACTTCAATAATGAAAAGATAATAAAAATAGGGTCAGCACGCAAGGCGCACTTGACGTATTTCTTAATAATCCGCTGCTTCGTCATTCTCTTAAACACTTTTATATAAATTAATGCCACGCTACTCTGCGGTTAGACAATTTTGCTAAATGTGGTTTTGGGAAATATAACAATATGGTTCAATTTGTGGTTTATGTTCTACAGGAACAAAAAATAATAACGATATTATTAATATAATACCTAAAATATGGAAGATGATGCATCTAGAAAATTTAAAACCTTCTCACGTTTTTCTCCGAATGTCTAATTTTTCAGGAAACATGGAATTATTTTTCTCCTAGGAACTGTTATTTTTTTTCTTACGTCCTACTCTATACACCACCGGATTTATTTATTATTCAATTAATGGAAATGTCCAGTTAACATAGGGACAAAGGAGAAAAAGAAAAAAAAGTTAAGGAGACGAAAAGTCCCAATCTTAGTACTACAAGGACGAGTCCAAAGTTTTTGGGAAAAGCACAAGGGATGTTAAAACCGTAAGAGCTTTCTCGTACTCCCTCCCCTGTCTCATCTGGATAAATTAAAAAAAAAAAAAAAATATGGGGGCGCTAGAAAATTATTATTTTTGACCCCTATTTTAATTTCTGCTTGCAAGACATAAGAAAACAAGTTCCCAGCTTTTAAGGGTTTAATTATTTTTTCCAAATATTTGATTTTGTGAAAAATAAGAACAAAAAATATTTTTTTGAGTAATAATACTGTTTTATGTGTCTTCTGGGTATGAATTCAAAAAACAAGAATAAATGTTCAAGGAATCACGAGAGAAGAAAGTAATGCTGGGGTCTAATGCCCTCTAGAAGTATTCTAGTGTACCCTGAACATTCTGTACCCAGTATTCAGACAGTGTTGGAGATGGGATGCGGCAAAAGGTAACCATGAGCTATAATAGCCATTAATAACATACCGCCAACGCGGTTCCGTGCGAGACCTCTTAATAACCGATCTGTCTTGGGCCCCTCTCTTCTCGCGGTCTTGCCAACCTTGTCCATGAACTAGAACTTGTATCAGCAGCTGATGATTTATATTGTAACACTTCCATATATACACGTTAAATATGACTTGAGTTGTCCACTAACTTGACAGAATTATCTTTAGCAATCGTTGATGTAACATTATTGTTAATTCGAGTTCTTTCAACGACCTAAGGAATTTAAATAATATTTTAGTTGGTGGAAGATATCCAACAACAGGTTTTTTTTATTTTAATCTATAAATAAAAAAATAGGTTTTACATTAAAACGATTTGTTATTCGGTTCCCAGGAAGAAAAGTTTGAGGATGTCCTTCTTATTAATCTAATCGCAACATCAATTATTTTAAAGGTCGAGGAAAAATCCTTAAAATTTGATAGAATCGCATAAAAAGATTTTTCAAGGTTGTTAAATAAAAAAATGTGTTACCAGTTCTAAATTCAATTAAATCTGTTTTTAAATAAATTAAGAAACTGTTTTGCTTTAGTTTGTTACGTAAAATCATATGTTCGATTATTATTATTCAATTTTATTTCCTTACCTTCATTACGTACAAGTTATTTTTTTTTTATTCAAAGAACAAAATTTTAACTTCTGATTAAATTAACGTTAATTATAAAATTTGTTTACTGTAAACAAGTTTGCATAATGTAGTTGATAACGTTTGCATCGATTCTAAGACCACCCAAACACAAGTCGCTTCCTGGGGGGCACTTTAAGACATCTTCATGGGTCCAGGACATAAATTTGCCGTGGACATGCTCTGATCACGCAACCTGAATGTACCGATTGATTAAGAGAACTAAATTTTGAAACCTATATAATTTTATTACGATGCCTTGCTATTTTGCTCATTCGTTTAAGTTTAACTGTACGCATTTAACTTTTGTGTGAGTGTGTCAAATGAACAAATACATATTTTAAAAAATAAACAAAAAATTATTACGAGCTTTTTATCCGTGTGATGATTGAAATAAATTAACTTTTGATGCAAATGCTGTATTTATTTTGAAAAGGTACAACGGTGGCTATTTTAAAATATGGACACTTAAATGATTACGTTTATTTAAACTGGAATGATATTTAGGCTATATCGTGGAATAACAAACATGAACTTGAAACATCGTGAACTTATCATAGCAAAGAGTTTTGCGTACGTGATGGACATCTGCCTGTCATATACTTAGATATAACGCAGACTTCCTTGAAGATAATTTTAGTAAATTTTAATACGCGCATCCCTAATTGATTCTTTAGAATATAACTAAAACTTTTTCCTTTGGAAATTTCCTAAAAATATTTTTAAATTAGACAGCATTATTTTTTCTTTTTTTGTAATATTTCACGAACACAATTTTCAGCTGAAAAATTCATGGTAACCATGTTTTGGTATTTTCCAAGAATTAATTCTTAAATAGATTGAGATCGGACTATCCGTTACGAAACCTAAAGAGAAACTTCCATAGAGCGTCGGATTCAATCGAGCACACAAAGAAGGCTCTCAAGGATTATTTTAGACTCAAAAATTTTTTAATTCAATTTCAGGAAATATCCATTTGTTCGAAATTTATTTAAAGGGACACAAGGGATAGAATATTCGACATTTATCGCAACAGGAGATTATTTGGATTGTGTTGCATCTGATTTTTGTCTTACAGATTTTAGTTTCAGTTTGATGGGTAGGCCATGAATCTCTCCCCTTCCTTCCTTTTTTAGTTTGTAATTCCAACCTAACCTAATAATATAAATTTATTACGGAAAGTCGTTTAGCATTTCCAGAGACAGTCTTAGGATCCCCCCCATCCCCAATTTGTTCTTGTTTTCCCTACTAAGCCCCCCTTTGTTCCGTTTCGACTCCATTCTAGGCCCCATCCTTGTTCGCCCCTTGATTTCTTTGGCCCCTGAAGGAACTATTCCGAGCCGGATTAAACCTTCTTGTTTGTTTATTTTTTAAAATTCTCGTTAATCTGTTTTTAAGTCCCATAGAGAATTATTTTTTTTGTCTATACTACTTTACGAATTTTCAGGGGTTTCCCCTTCTTCCTAAACGTTTTTTTTTTAGTTTTACCCTTATAACTGCGGAGGAAAATAATGGTTGACGTAGAAAATCGAATACCAACCAACCGAAATGGGAGCAAAACTTTGGTTTCTGAAATCCTAAACAACAATTAAAGGAGTAAACCCTTGTAGGACATAGAAGGGCTTCACAAAGGGAGAAGATTACAAAACAAAATAATAATTTTCTAAACCATAGCGACTGGAAATATTTTAAGGAACAAGAAATTTTTGTAATAAAACCTGGTTTTCCTGTTCCAACACACGTCCCTTGCTTCTCTTGCCACCCCATATCCCAAAGCACCCTCACTTTTAATTGCATTGTTATTAAACCGTTGCGAATATGAATTACTTGGGTGTGAATGATGTCCTCTGATTAAGTGCCTGAAAATTAGCCAATAGAGAAAAGCAAAGCGAGTTGTACTTACCCCTTACTATCTGCATTGGTACGAACATGTTAAACCTTATCGTACATTACACATTAAATATAAATGGAATGAAAATTAATAATCCAATTTGATTTGAATTTTAAATTTTACGGTTGTCTATTAAATTGAAAAATAATTTTCAAACAGATCGAAATTAAATAAATAAAGGACAATAGCGAAGATAAAAGAAATAATTTACAATATTTCGTTAGTATTGACTGTCCATCAATATTACTATTGCACATAAATTAATGACACTGCATTCAATAGGGATTTGATTTCCTGAGACTTTCAATTACGTTCCGATATACAAATACATTTTCTGCTTTATAGGCTTTTGGAATTACGTTATGCAGCCATAAAAAATAAACAGCATTAATTGAAACAATTAATGTTACAACCTATTGTGATATCGATAAATTAAAAAAGGTCTTACCTTTGCGATATATTACTCGTACTGGATGAATAGGAAAATAATTATAAGGTTGAAAATCATTCTGCATTGAAGGATTATTTATGAAAGTTTATACAGTTTATTAGTACATTAGATATAAACAATTATATAAATACGATTTTTTTTTGTAAATATGTAAAAATATATCTCTAAAATTGTTAACAACTATTTATATACAGTCTTATAATACAATCGTGTCTCTAGTCTGTACAGAAAAAAAAAGTTCTTCGGGGGGGAAAAAAATTTAGTCGTATTACACACACGTGTTGATAGTGCGTTTTACTTTACACGTTTGGCATTTAACTTCACAACACCAATGAAAATTACACATACAATTTTTTTCTTCTATAATGTCTTTTGTGTTAAATCCTCTACCACAACAAAGGATATCGCAACCTTCTTCCCCAAGAGACGTTGCATTACATAACCGACCTTGCGTACCTAACGACCCGAGCGTATTATTCGGAGTACAAAATTTCGGTGATTCTTCAGAATACACCAAGTCTATTCTTCCAGGAGGTTTAATTGTTTCTCCTTCTGGAATAAAACTATGCCCGTCATTACCAGCTATCACTTTAGCAGCTCCGTCGAAACGTTCCTTTAACCGATTGCCAACGTCTCTAAAGGGAGGCATTTTCCTCCAACAGGTTCTTAACGTACATGAACCGGAGAGACCGTGACATTTGCATTCTGTTCGCATGTGATTTTTGATTGCCTGTAAAACAGAAGCTATTATTTTATGAGTAAATATATTACCAAGAGTGTAAATTATTGTAATTTGACTTGCAGACCCGACCCAGAACTACTTTGCCGCTTTAAATACGGAACCTGTTATAATGCAGACATAATTTTTCTAGTTATTATTAATTTGTCGACCCTTAATTCTATTTTTTTTTTAACTTACCAATCGTCCTGCGGCATAATTGTGAAGCTTCACAAGAGTTTTCGTGTCACTTCTTTTTTTATATCTAGTATCCATGAAATCTTTTGATTTCCTAAGTCCAAAATTAATATTGTCCCCACAACCCCCCCATTCCCAATCACCTTCAGGAACTGTAAGACCTTCTTGATTTTGAATTTGATTTTTATTAGGTTTTTTATTTCCGTGTTTTCCTTTTTTTAAATTTTTGGTATTTTTGTCACAGGAACATTCTACTAAATCACCCATTGTACAAGCCCTTGTTACTGCAAATGTTACTCCTGCTGCTGTAATTGCGTTTACGAAACCTGTTTCTCGCGTATCTGAAAAAGAAAAGAAACTATTTTTAATAACAGATATTTTTTTAAGCCGCCAGAAAAATTTTAGATGCACTGAAAGCTCGGATCCTTGATTTATTCTGAAAAGAAAAATGGGACTAAAACTTAGGTTTGTCGAAAACGGACGTACTAACTTAGTAAAATGTTCTCGAAGCTGAAAAAGTTAGAGGATGGCTATATCTACCCTTGAAAAAGCCTGAAAAAAAAAAACTTTTTTCTTGCAACGATATTAACTTTCCCTGATGTATGCCCATCAACATCCTTAAAATATTTTTGGTAAAACTCAAATATTTTTAGCTATCCCACTGCCAACAATAAATAAAATAGCAAGATTACTACGTCCAGGTGCTGTTATTAGAGCCATAACTTTATCAACTCTTCGTTAATTATTTGCAACTCACTAAAAAACAATTTCTAGGATTGCATATTTGAAGGCATTACTGTCTTATTTGAATTTTTGGCTTCAAGTCAACTCATGCTAATGAAGATATTCGCTGCATACAGGATGCTTAAAATCCAAAGGATCAGGAGTTAAATAAATCTGTTGCACCTATCGTAATCAGGAATATATTGGACAAACTAGACGCAAGATTGAATCTAGGTACCTACATAGTTTTTGAAAAATCTTTTGCGGGTTCTTTTAGTTTTAATGCGTTGAGCCTTCTAAACATTTTTTAAGTCAAGGAGTTTCTATAATTTGTATAAGTTTAAGAATGCATTTAATTAGTATAAATATGTACCTAGATGAACATAATCTCCTTGAAAAATCAGATTGAATTTATTAACACGGCAGTTGATGCATCATGTGCGCTAGAAGTCATCAATCCAAGTTATCTGATCAGATCTCGCAGTGTCTCAATCAGATTCCCGTTGCGATACTACGACCGAGGATAATTGTCATTCACAGTTGCCTTTATCTGATAACAATCGTCATCAACTTTCTCGAAGCAAGCATAACTCTTACTGCGTAATCTGATCGTTACACTAGAACTCGTGGTAAATCATACAGCAATTACTATTTAGTAGCACCAATAACAGATGTTTTTCATCAAACATTCCTTTGAATTATTATATCAGAATCCAAGATCTTAAAGATTCCTGAATAAATTTTCTTTGCTTTTTTATGAGTCAGGAAGAAAATTCTTCAAATACGTATTCGTCGGCATTCATCAATACATCAACATAATCATTCATAGCCGACTACGACATATTTCTATGATGAACTTTTCCTTTTTTGGAATTATTTAGAATGCACACCGATTTATTATTAATATCATGTAAATAAATATTACATTAGGCAATAATTAATTCAAGCAAATACTTTATATTTGATAACAAAATCTAAATATTACGTAGGTACGCCCTATCTGCTAAAAAAATAATTTTGTTAAAATTATCAAATAAGAAATAGAGCTAGTAAAAATTTATAAAACAATTCCACGCTTAGTTATCAAGAACAATTAGCGGTAAAAGAGCAAGGTCGTCCTAAACCAAAATAAAAAATTAAAGTTTCCGGCAAAATAAGGAAAGAACAACTAGATTTGTTGTAACGAGAAACATGTTTCATTTTTTTTACTGACCGCCGCGATAACTGTGAACGGAAATGCTACTCACGAGTTGTAATTTTTTTCCCAGTATTAAGTAAATTGATAACGTTTAACAATAATAGTATCTGTATTGAAAAAACCACAAAGAAAATTCTTTAACATTAACCTTTGTTACGTTCCAGGAAAATAATTCACATGGGAATTAATCACAAAGTATTTATCATATAATTGAAATAAAGAATCGTTGCATTAAATAACAAAATACAATTAGAAAAAGACAGAAAAAATATTCGCAATATTTACGTTGGAAATTAAACTTCTATGTTACAGCTTACAGATTCTAGCATGGAACTTGAACCTTGAATGCGCAGTGGTAAAAATTAAAGTAAGAGTGGGGACCGCACTTGCGAAACTGTTTCCGTGGTGTTCCCTTGGATCCTTTAAGTGGTACAGTCGGTGAAAAAGTGAAGAGTGTACAAAGTGAATAAGTTACTGGCAGCGGGAAACTTGTCGTGCAGATTGTACCTTCCTTCGCTGCCGAGTCTCATCTCTGTTTAACATTTCCGTTCCCTCTTCTTCGTCTACGCAATTCGCGTCCAATGCTAGAATCTGTAAGCTGTATCATAATTATTGATCCCTGGACTTTCCCACACTAAAAATAAACATTTCGTTTTTGGTATTCAACAGTAGTTCGCGAGGCAGCATTGAAAATCACTTGAATGCGTAGCGAGAAACACCAGACTATACGGGTTCGATACGTACAGAAGAGAGACAGGCATCTAATTTACTAACGCAGCGGAAGTTCGCGATTTTCTCATCAACCGTACATTTTAGCTATAAGACTACCTTATACTATGTGATAGACAATTAAATTTTGCATTCAATTATATAATAATATACAGGGTGTTTCATTTAAAATAACAAAGTTGCTTATTGTACTGTGAAAACCAAACACCCTGTATATGTGATATAAATTTAGAAGAATGCAAATCTATATACTGAACAACTTTTATATTTAAACTTCTTTCATATTTTGACTAATAAAGGCGCTATAGGAGCATCAATTTCCGATTTTCAAAACCTCGTAGAGGGCGCCACAGTGAAATTCTAACATTAATCAAAAAACGAAAATGAACCTAACACCACGCTGCATAAGTGTAGAAAATTTAATCGAAATCGTGTGGTCAGTTTTTTTGTAATAATTTTTCAAAAATTTCAAAATTCTTGTAAGAGAGCTGTTGCAACCGTTTCGGATTTATTAATGATTTTCAAATGGAAAGGCATATCCATTTCATTATAATCACGAAGCCGATAGAAAAACAAAGGAAATGCAAAAAACGGAAGCACGGAAGGTCTCTACGATCACTACAAACGAAGTTATACACAAAAATGTAATAATGTCATGGCTTGCTTGATTTAATTTTTTCAAGGATCTTAAACATCAAATTCTGATTGTACTTTATTCCTCTTGTTGTTATTTAATCAAATATTTTTGATTTACATAATCTGTCCTAGATTTAAAATCCTGTTTTTGTTGTTCCCACGATTTTAATAAAAAATAACACGAACAATAGAAACTTACAAGACCAATAAAAGGAAAACAGTCTGATTGGACCACGCTGTATATTAGAAATATTATTTCAGCTAAGCAGTAATTTAATTGTTTAATGTTGTTTAATAACTTATAGCTCTATGCAAGAGAATTGTGGGCACGACGACGACGGTAGAGAGAAACTTAGGATTAATGAATCAGGTTTTATTTTTTAAGAGCCATTATTTGTAATCGTACGCAATAAAGGCATAAAGGTTACAAACTCTACATGGAAATACGCAGAATAATAAATAACAAGTATTATAACGTTAATTATGACATGTTGCACCCACCTGGGTATACATCATACAAATGGCACACTGTGATATGTAACCATGGTATACTCAACAGCTTACATGTGTGCAAGGGAATTTATTATCCTGCCGATAACGATATAGGTATCTATCCATCTATAATTTTCTGTATTGAGCGAAAGGGTTTGTATTTCAGTTTATTCGAATGCATGAGAAACGAACGATATAAAACAACCCGGTCCGGTCCGTTGCTCGAAGCATCGACATAAATTTGCCACCGGTCTGACAGACGGAATGCTCCGAACCGAGGTTATGCAAGTGAGTAAATACGCCAGAGATGGCACGTAATTATTAACAATCTACACAGGCATGTCGTCCTATATTTGATTTTATTTTTAATGGTGGCATTCTTACGGCGGACGAACGCGATGCGATGGCTTTGTTAGTTTTTCTTTCATGACAAATTCCTTGCATTGTCCACTCAAAGGACGAATTCTCCTTGTTATACCTCTTGTCTTTAGCAACCAAACTTTAACAAAAAAATATTCAATATAGTACATTATATTATTATATCAAGGTTGGGAAGATCACATCCCTATGCGCGTAGCGCCTCAGGTTATAATCGTCGCTCGGTTATAATAACCTTCTCAACTAGTCACAACACCAGCTTTCGATTTCATTTAAGACACTAATATAAAGTCTTAGTCAAGATGATTAATTATCTCATAATCTTCTTAATAGTATTTTGCAGTCGTTAAATAAAGCCACTACCCTTAGGCTAGTGCAACATTTTACTACTTTTACGTATAGATAGATTCATTTACTGTAAAATATTTTTTCTGAATACTGATAAATCAAGGACACGTTTAATTAAGGACATGAATAAATAACCATTCATTTTTTAAACCTTCAAGGTTCTTACAACATTCTCTTAAGTTTTAAATCAAAGTACCTATACAATAATTTCGTAGAATACATCACCAATCCTTTTACTAGTACTTACTTATATTTATGTCTTGGAAACTATTTCCATATCTCTCTTGAGAGCCGGAAATTATTACTTCAAATGCAATGTTAGAAATATCATTTCCGATGAGGTCATCTTAATTTTTGTATTTTTTTATATAAAACTAGGGAATGTATTACGTCATTAATAAGAAATAATTTATACTTTGTAGTAATGGTATTAACCTTCAAGGAAAGTGTTGTTTTTGGCGCAAAAGTGAAGTTTATAGATCCTGATTTAAATTAGGATTGTGAGGTAATAAAGTCATGGCTTCTTTGTTTTCCATGGAATAATTTAAAAACAGAAAACTGTACCCAGAGTGATAATAAAAAAATCTTGCATCACTCAAACAGTATCCCACCGTATTCCGAAATGCATTTCCGACACGTCTTTCAGTAATTTGTCCGGGTTCCTGAAAGAATTAATATTTGGGTCTTATAAATTTTTTTTAGGATGTTCCCACAAAACGGAAGTTGTACGGTGCTAAATCAAGAGATCTAGATGGCTAGTTTAGTATAGCATGATCCACATATTTGGAAATGCTTCGTTCTCCTACACAAAATGTGCAGGACAACCCTCGTGCTGGAACCTGTATCTATTTTTGCAGACATAATTATATCTACTCCATTATTTTAAACCTGAAAATAGTATAATTATCTCTTTAGATTAGGATGTAAATTAATAGACGTAATGTGTACAGATGCCGTTTAGGATAAGAAACTCAGGTAGCACTGTCAAAGAGATAAGTATTGTTTTCCAAGCTCTTAAACCTCTCAAGATTTAACGTTATCTAAGATAAGAATAAACGCATAGGACGAATCTGGTTTGATCCAACAAAAAATTCCTGTCTTCCAAACTTACTAGAAAATAGAACAACACGATAAAATAATATTGAAAGTGGAAGGTCGCAATGGAGATGAAAACAGATTGATAAAAACTGGGATTCCGTCGTAAGGGCGAACGTCTACGGATTTGGAAATGGCCTGATTCAGGTATGCGACTGCCAGCTATAAATTTACTGGGTCCATTGTCCTCAAGAGTTGGACCTGCTTGCCCGTCAGCATCCGTGTTGTCTCTCGTTGCTACTAAGTGATCTTTGATAATGAGAAGAGATATATTATCTTTCAAAGAAGATTACATTTCTTTGAAATGAAAAATATAAAATTTATTAAACACATAATCTAATCATAAGAATCTTTATTTAATTGCTTTGTTTGCGTAGGACACAATATCCTCAGAAGCTTCTCCTGGCGCCATACGATGATGATTTTAATAACAATATCAAAAAAAAATTGTATTACACTTACCTCTCAGCAAAACTTTTCGCATACTACGCCTAGATGATGTACAGTTCCATCTTCTATGACGAAATTGATACTGACACTCTTTTTGTCCAAGAAGAACTCCATTCGTAATTTGTTTTAAAAGTGCGGGTTCGTTTCTGCAAATATCTGCCAACTTTCCTCGAAGTCGACGAGATTTTCTGCAAATCTGGTAAGGGTCCATCACTACTAAACTACCTGCAGCCCTAGAATCAGAAAGAAGGAAAATCTATTAGATTTGGAATTTGTAAACTAAGACGAGGATCTCAAAAGGATGGCCCTGGAATTGGAAGCTGAAAGATGCAAGAAAATTAAAGCCTTAATTCTGGACATCGCCGCCGCTGTCTAAAAAAATTTTCACCATTACTTGGGTAGGAATTTTAGGATAAAATTAGAGTCTCTGAAGGGCAGAAGGAGGTACTCTTCAGTAAAATAAAATTTCAAACAGAATCACGAATCGAATAACTTCCTGCCAAAATAATTCCAAAGTAGTAAAGTGCACTTTACCCTGTAAGCTGTTTCATGTTATAGACCATATATCACCCAGTCAATGATCTTTCGTTTTATGGTTTAATTTGGTTTATTTTCCTGTTAACTACAGGTGATGGCGCGAGTAAGAGAGTCCAGATACACTTGACGTTACGTTTATAAACATAAGTTTAATGCTCAAGTGCTGTGATTAGTTAATGGGGCTCATTAATGCCCGTTTTAGAACTACAGGAATTCTTGTCATAGGTATTTTGATCCATGTTGGATTTAGAAATTAGTAAGTCTATGAGGCAATAAATTGATTTACCTACACGTCTGTTATATTTGGGTATCTACATGGACTTATTTGTTAGAGAAGAAGATTACATAATTTCAAGGGTAAAGTTAAAACCTCCTGAATTATTTTTGGTTTACTCCAACTGTGCTGAAAATTTTTGTAGATTTAGAAACCAGCCATAATTAATTTAAAAAAAAAATAGGAACATTCAGCAAACAAAATTTAGTTCAGGGTCTTTAAATTAAATAAAAGCCAAACATAAAAAAATTATAAATCAATCACAATTTAAAAAATCTAACATTTTTGCTTCCAAAATTAAATTTCAACAGTTCAAAACTTTTGTGGCACCAACTTTATAAAAAGGGAATGTAAATCTAAACCCTAGAAAAAATTCAAATAAATTAATTTTATAATTCTAAAAAGAAAAAGAACAAACAGATCAGTGAGATACCAGTATCAAATGGATACCTGCATACATGAGCTACACAAGTCGGACAATCAAGTTGTAGCGACCAATGGTTACCCAGGGGACGGACCTAGCGTCTGATTGGAGAGGTTACTCCGATATCAATACCTCACACCTCGAATCACTCGATAGCGATAAGAAATTCCAGTTAACTATTGGATCCAACAAGGCACATTTATTGATTGTTCCCTTTTAAAACTTCTGGTAATCAAACAGTTCAAGCACACAATAATTGTTTGCAATGATAAGCCCATAAAAATTATAACAAAGACTTGATTCATATTTAAATTAAAAGAAGTTATTATTTAATGGACGCTTGGTAATAGTTCCTAGTTCAGGTTTTTTTATCGCAGAGTTGGAGATTAGAATTGAATCACGAGTTGTAAGGTCAATGAATTTAATTACAACAACCCACCCAAGAATATTTTGAAAAATTGCGTCCAATTGCGCGAATATTAGTTTAATGTCTTCGGAGAGATATTAAGATCCTGCGCCATTTTCACCAAAAATTAACCACTTCATTGTTTTCGGGGATTTTTTTAAAATTTTATTAACCAGTCTTCTCATTTTTGTGTTTTACAGCGATAAAAAAAATTATGTGCACTCACTTTAAGGAATTAAAAGACAGGATTATATAGAGTGCTGACAATTTCCGCCACTTGTGTTTCAATTGAACGGAATTCTTCGTTACTAAAACGCATTAACATCTTCTACCTGCCACAAACACCCCCTCAAATTATCGGTAATATCAATAGAAAAAGATCTCGTACAGGAAATGTCTGAACACCCACGCTTGATTATTTCCTACTGCTCACAGCCAAAAACTTAATCCGCTCGACCACGCAAGCCCTTTTAATCGTCAATACACGTAACTATTTCACTCTAATCGGGTTACAATTTTTGTTAAATAAAAAATAAAATACTTGTTAAATAAAAATTATCAGTTTAGAATCTGTAAACAATTTAAAAAAATTACCTGACCGTGTAACGTAATGTCATGATAATGGGTCCGTAATATTTTTATGTAACATCCGAATATTTATTTTGGTTATTATTACTTGGGAGTTAAGTAGTAAGTAAAAAATTTGAGTCAATAAAATATCATGTGAACATAAGACGTCTAGATCTAGAATATTCTGTTATATTGATTTGATTTACACTACTATCCTAAAAGTATATTTTTGATCGGACAAATTGTTTTTCTATTACATATATCGTACTAAGTCAAAAAAAGGTTTTCACTTTTTATTCGACGTATAAAAATAGATTTGGAGATTATACGTAACCCTCATATAGATACCCGTAGAGCTTCTGTTTAAAATCACTCTCTCGTCAGAATACATTTTTAAACTTCATCTCTTCAAGAGCCTGTTTAACATAACTCATATTACGCTAGGTTCAGTATTTAACACCTTCGCAACTGTCTAAAACAGTTTATATGTGTTAATTAGAAAAGAAAAGTAACGAAAAGACTTTTTAATAATTTTTAAGTTCACCAAACACTTTACTCTTAACCAAGAAGACTTTGTTGGTAATAACAGGACATTTAATACGTTTTTATTTACTTAACGGACTTTAGTTTAGTTAGACAAACTAATAAGAAGTAGTAATATTTAATAACTATCACATAAAGTGATGTTTATATTATTATATTGTATGCAAATATTTAAACTACTGTTTGGAATACCTAATTCTGAAATTTAAAACTCTTGGGAGGACGTTGAATATGTTTCTTCATTTTTTCTATTAACATCAAGAGATAACAATGTTGCGCACTGGCAAACATATTATAAATCATTGGTAAAATGAAAATATTTACCTTCGTACTGTTTTATAAGTCACTGCATAAGAAGTTTAAAAAAAATGTAAATATTTGAATGTAAAAAATGTAGAGTAGGTGATAATTTAAAAATATTCTTCAATGGATGTAAAATCTGTTTGGCTGCTTCTGTTAAAAAAATTCCTTTCCTGCAGTTTTACTGTATCTAGAGTCCACTGGTTTATTTCTTAATCCTTGTCAGGATAAGTAAGTACTTGCAACCTGGTATTATCCTTGCAGGCCAATTTGGCAGGCAGGCAAATTTTTTTATAAAAACCAAAATGTATATTTCTTCAAAAAATATCCCTGAAATAATTATATTGCGAGATTAAACACTTTTAAGTGCATACAAATCCTATTCCTGCTCATAACCATTCATATACAGTAGCCAACACATGGTAATGTATAACTAAACTATACAGAATCCAGTGGCGTACCTAAAGGCAATTTAATCTTATATCCCCTAAACTGAAACGTTTTGTCATCCACGTTTATAATTTTTAATATTCTCCCTTATTTAATAAATAATCACATCCCACTGTCTTCAAAAACATCATGGTTTGTAACCAAAGCATACGCCACTGTTTAACTTTAAAAAAAAGAGGAAAGAACCGCGCTAATTAGTCCATTTAACACTAATGTGTAAGTTAACAGCTGTTTCATCAGTAAACTCTCCATGAATGACTCTGCAAGCAATGAATTGAAAAACATAACACATGTTTGAGTTGCTAAATGTTTCAAGTCAGACGCGTAAGAATTGTCGCCTTGGCAGCAGGTGTAGAAGAGCAAACTATGCATACCATATCAAAATATTCAAAATTCTTTGGAATTGTACCAATAGAGTAAAATTATAGCTTCAAATGTCTTTAATAAATTCTAGTGAACAATGCCGGTACAGTAATTGGTCGGTACTTTACCCATTTAAGCAGTTAATGAATAATGCAGGAAAATCACACATCACGCAAGGTCTTAATCAAAGGAATTGTCATTAGGGTTTAATAAATTCGAAAATTTTGCTTTATTTTAATTTACCACCTTTGTTGCAGAATTACGACATCAATAAGAGAAAGAACATGCACTTTAGTGGTATAATAAAACGTAACGCACAATTTAATTTACGACCAACAAAACGAACTCGAAGAATAACGAATTTATTAGTAATGAGCCATGAATGAACAACTAAAACTCGTATTACCCTCTTACTAATAAACTTAAGGGTACCTAATATAAATTCGTAACTCAATAGAAAAATCGATCCGCATACTTGAAATACTGCTACAAATGCATTCAATAAAAACGGTTAGAAGAGGAAAATTAATGCTCCTTTTAATCCTTAATCAAGGAGGCCTGTGGAAACTTGCCCTAAAGCTCTGGACTGTGGTTTTTGGAAAAACCTGAAAAGAATTTTCCTATAGTGTCGCTCTACGGGGTTGGAAGGAGTCTGGATATGATCGAGAAATATTTTGTTGGGTGGAAATTCCATCTTCGTATTAACAAAGAGGATATTTATTGGAATTATTAAAGCAAGCTGGATTTGCGAACTAATTTACCAACCAGTCTTTAATTTCTGTGAAATAGTTTCTCATGGTATTCCAATAAAAAAAAAGCACGGTGCTCTTTTGTACTAAAACAAGTTCATAAATTACGGTACGTTGTGACAAATGGCACACATAATTGAAAAAAGAGGGGGAGAAGGATAATGGTGGTGTAAACCAAGGTTTAGTTTATATTATTAGGTGGCGAGCAGTTATTACATGCTTTGAGTTTATGGTTGTATAAACAAGGTGGAAAATTTGGTCTGATTGTGATATGTGAATAATTGAGTTGTTATGTCGTGGTAGGTCGCTGTAATAATGTGAGGAAATAAAACAAGCAGAAAATGATTGTTGTTACTTTTATTGTTTTTAAAAGCGTCATGTGAAACACGTACACGTTTTATAGGCTTTACGTCACAACATTTTAACCACCAGGAGTTAATTTATCTTAGAAAATTTTATCAAATTGACATGTAAACTCTTAACAGTAATAGCAACATCAACTTTATTACAAAAACACCACCACACAAGCTCAATAAACTTAAAACCACGTAACCCATAAAAATCCTTAAACTCCTCGATTTATAAATAAATAAATCCTTCAAGAAAATTTTCTACCAATTCGTAATTTCCCAAAAACTTAAAAAACTTTAAAAATCGCGTAATTTATAAATAAAAGCATCACTTATTTTTATTAAAATCGAACTTACCACCAGGATCCAGTGATGGGGGTGATCAGAAGAAGGTATACGGGCACGAGCACAGCGTGCATGACCACGCACTCACTACACCTAGGCGAGCCCCATGACTGGCAAGACGGAGATCACGGCGGCCGCTCACCTGCCCGTACAACCGCATGCGCGCCGCCCGACCCGATCTGACCCATGCTGACCCAAACTAGACCCAGAACTATACCTATTGACCCTGCTATCATTTTTTGTTACTTTTATTCCCATGCAAGTTGCACCCTAACGCTCCGAGTTTCAGAGTTTGATTTTAAACGAGCGGATCAAAATATAATTTAAGGAATTTTAAAGAAAATATTTAGGGGATGCTGGAAAGTTCTTTTTTGAAAAATATCAGAATTTTTATATTTGTTTTTGTTATTAGACGGATTTAGGATACGAACGCTGAATTACTTTGATTTGTTTTTGTTCAACTGATGCTTGTTTGTTCATTCAAAAATACAGAAAAGGGTTAAAGCCCTACTTCCTTTTCTTCCTGAAGTCTGAAGTCTCTTTCCATTCAATGAAGAATCGTTGTGTACTTTCTGTTTTGCAGAAAGATTTACATGAGCCTCGACCGTTCAAAGTTTTTTTGAAATATTTCTGAAAATTAAAGGGAAGAGAAAAGTCTTTGAAATCTCGACTGCTAATAAAGTTAGGGGCTCGTAATATCAAGAGAGATCCAATAGGAAACTAAAGGGTTAGGGGTCTGACCCAAGACTAGACGAATAGGGTGCGGATCCCCGGGAACGCAAACTCCCGTACTCACAAGACGTGAGCCCTTGAGGACAATTAAAAATAATCAATATTTGGGGGGGTTCATACCCGAAATATAAAATACTGTAACTGCTACATTCTTTTGGTTTCTTTAGTTAAAAATATTGGGTTAGACACCCCTATCTATTCTTACAATAGAATTTCTGCTAAATTTTTTTCTACCAAGTCGGTTCCTCAATTCTTCCACGCAGCAATATAAGTCGACTTTTCTGATCGTACAATAAAAATAAAAACGGTTTATCTAGAACGAATTTTCTAAAAACTCTCGCATATCCAGTACCTGTAATTAAACAAATTTAAATTCTCGATATTTTACTGAAAAATAACTATACAAACTTTTTTCTTTTACAGAAAATTGTGTTTTCCCCTCTTCATTAATTTTTATAACATTTTTTTGTATAATTTTATCAACCTTTCCTGAAACTGATGTCTTAAACATTGAGAAACTTGAATTTTGGAAAAGTTGTGTTAGTCCTAACTAAAATATAAATTTATTATTATTATTATTAATTTCAGAACTGTAAACTTACCGAAGTTAAAATTTCGTTTAATTTGTATTTTCCCTCAAATTTAAATCCAGGCATTTTGAAAATTAAAGAAACTGGCCTTAGTTGGGAAATTACGTAAAAAAATAATGTACTGTTAAAATTTTTCTCTATTTTCCTTATTGTTCTATTACGTATAGTGGTAACAAAAGCAATTTTAATATCTGTATCGGAAAGTGATGGAGAAATCGTCAAAATATTTGATTCGGAATGGAAATGATGCACAGCATGTTTCATAATCATCATCCTGCATTTTTTAATTCCTTTAGGGGTATGAAAATTATAATTAGGTACCGTCAGTTCTTTATTAAATTTAAATTTCCAGTTACTTTTAAAATAAATTGCGCTAAGCAACATTAAGAAGGTTTCTTTATTAAACGAATCGGTTTTTATAATATTTTGGATTTCCTTGTTGGTTTCATTTGCAACCCAATCATTGATAAGACTTAAAGTTTTTATTCCTTGTGTATAATCAACCTGTTTTGAGTTACTCAATATTTCTTTATCAAATAACTCGTACTGTTTTGTAATGAATAAAGTATTAGCAAAGTGGAAATTTTTGTTTGATAAATTCTCAAGGTATTTATTAATAATTTTATAATTATTTTTTAAGGTTTCAAGATTTCGTAAGGAAAGTTTTGAAAGAAGTTTCTCTTGTGTGGTTCCGTTTATTCCCAAAGTCAATAACATTAAGGAAAAATACAAGGAAAATGAAGAAAATATAATATTTCCTTCTGTTTTAATTAATTCGTTAAAAATATTATCTCCAAATTTATTAATAGGATTAGAAATAAGTTTTGATATAAAATCAGTTTGCTTTGGTGTAGATAAAATAATTATAGTAGAGGTAAGAAGAAAATGTTTCAGTAGAGCTGTAACAAATTAGAATAATTCAGAGTTTAATTAACAAATTGTAGACACAACATTGAAATGAAACAAACAGTCACTTAAATTATTTCTTTTTATATGGAAATTGTTTTACTGTATAAATTTTTAAATTATAAAAAGTACCTACATACCAAGGCGCATGTTGGACGGTTTAAAACAGACCACTACAAATAACCAAAGGTTATGATCAATTATTAATTTAATTACCCTATTAGAATTTACAGCTAAAGTGAGCCATATGAACACAATAAAAATGAACATATTTTCATATTTCATGTGCGAGTTAATTACTTCATTAGTTTTGGTTTTAAAACAATGATTAATATAGTTGCTACACATTCCCATGTTAGCCTTTCTTAATTACCTTTCCAGTACAAGCGCTGTATACGAAAGTACTCCCCGTACTTCCAGAATCACCGGAACCAAACCCCTTTTATTATACAATTAAATCAGGTTAATAAATTACATTTTCAGGCCTAAGCTACAAACATACGTTTTACAGTTTTATTTATAGGTAACCACACTTCATATCAATGAAAACCATATCGTTTTTGGTATTGAACAGTAGTTCGCGAGGCAGCATTGGAAATCACTTGAATACGTAGCGAGAAACACCAGACTATACGGGTTCGATACGTACAGAAGAGAGACAGGCATCTAATTTACTAACGCAGCGGAAGTTCGCGATTTTCTCATCAACCGTACATTTTAGCTATATGACTACCTTATACTATGTGATAGACAATTCAATTTTGCATTCAATTATATAATAATATACAGGGTGTTTCATTTAAAATAACAAAGTTGCTTATTGTACTGTGAAAAGCAAACACCCTGTATACGTAATATAAATTTAGAAGAATGCAGAGGTATATACTGAGTAAGTTTTATATTTAAACTTTTTTCATAGTTTGATTAATAAAGGAGCTATAGGAGGACCAATTTCCGATTTTCAAAACCTCGTAGAGGGCGCCACAGTGAAATTCTAGCATTAATCAAAAAAGCGAAAATGTACCTAACACCAAGCGGCATTAGTGTAGAATATTTAAATAAAATCGTGTGGCCAGTTTTTTTCTAATAATTTTTTCAAAATTTCAAAATTTTTGGAAGAGCGCCGTTGCGACCGTTTTTGGATTTACTAAATAAATTTTTCTTCATGGTATAGTACCCCCAAAGGGCTTTCAAGGAAGTTGTTGGTGAACTTGATCAGATAACTGGATCTTGAATTGTGGGACGTTAAACTCAAAATTTTGAAAAATTCCTAGCGGTCGCCGTTCCGGTAAGTCCGGTAAGAAACTGTTTCCCTTGAATTATGGCCTTCTTTCATGTCCGCTAGACCGCTACTCAGATTTTCAAAATTCTGCTTCTGGAAAAAATTCCACCCAAAAAACATGTCTAACTTCCGCTTCCGGTTTCGGATTTTTTTGAAAAGCTTGTTTTGTCCATGAATTTTCGATATACCCCTTCATTTAAAATTTCATCAAAATCGGTTCACTAGTTTTTGCGTTAGAGGCGTTACATACACACACTCCCACAGACAGAAATGTTTTCTAAACCACTTTTTTGGGTTCCTGGAGGTTCAAAATACGTATTTCCGCGGCGAAAATTTCAATTTCAAAAATTTTCATGAAATCAATACTTCCCATATACCTACCAGTGGTAGTATGGAAAAGTAAAAACAAAGCAAGTGGTCAAAGCGTGTTTCGAAACTTGTTCATGCTTGTCTATAGTTATTAATACAAGCAGGTAAATGACTTCTAATAGACAAAAATATGCAAATGAATCGCTGAAATTAATTCGAAAAGTGACATTAGTTTGGATTTTGTTGAATTTTTATGTATTTGGATGTGCTATTAATTGAAAAAGAGTTTTTCTGCATGTTTTTGAATCTATTTTTAACACCTACCTACTTGATCCAATATTTAAAACTTTAAAATTTTGATTTTTTAAGGGTTTAGCAAACCCATTTGTAACTCCCCAGATTATTAATTACCAGAACTAGGATTTGTATGCACTTAAAAATATTGAAATATCCTTAAATATGTATTTACTATTTTTAAATCTACGCACCATACTTAAATGATTCCAACTATTACAAGTGACAAATTACTAAGCGGTTCTATTTTGAAAGTAGGTATCAGGAAAATTTTCTTTTTCTGTTATTAATTTATTATACTAACCCACAACGCCCTTTTTGAATTATAAATGAGATCAATGGAACAAACTACTACGTTTTACTAGGACAATAACTAAATTATGATCATTGCCGGTCATTTTCAGCGATTCTAATTTCAGCACTTTTTCAGGGTTTAGACAGGTGTTACTAACTTAAATCTTTGAAATTTCCTCCCACAATTCTCGTGCCAAGACTCATACATCTTGTTTTTCTGTAAACGTTTATGAAAATCAAGAAGCCAATGTTAGTCATATGATGTCATACGTGCACATACATCAAGATTAACCCGGAAAATTTATTGTTTGTGTAATAAATTATCCATTAAATCGAACACGCAGATTAATTATCGAAGCACAAGTCACGCGTAAGTCAAGAGAAGCGAAAGCATTTCGAGCTCAACACAAGATGAAGGTAACTAATGGAAAAGCATTCAGCATTGTCTTTGAAACGTCTCCTAAATCAGTCTGCCTGCCCATTAGGATGCTGATATCGTGATAGATTATCAGCAGCACTGCGATATGTAAATCTGGCGCACGTATTGATGTTTCTGTCGCAATATGTCTCGCAAATTTGTCAACGTTCACCTGAGATGAATGCAGATTGACAGCGTCGACTCATTAGTACTGATTCACACAACTTTCCTTTTCCTTTCAGTTCTTTCAAGTTTCTATCACTCTAGATTTACAACAGTTTCCTGTTTTTTTTAATATAATTACCCTACAAATGTTTTATTTTACTCGATTATATAATTATTAAAATATTTCTGTTTCTGTTCATAAGAGCTCAAACAAATGTGATTGGGGCACTCAAGACTGATTTTTATCTTTAAAAAAAAATAATAAAGGAATGGTGTGTAATAAATGTTGATGTAAAACATTATTGATTATGTAAAAATATATAGGGTGTTCCATTTAAAAAAATCACACTTTTGATTAGATTTTTTTTAACACATCCGATGAAAAAAATTTCTTTATACAATACATTCAGTAAAGTTTACTTGAAAAATGTTAGTGGCGCATCTTCATTGTAAAAGTATCAAATTGAGGACACCTGGATTAAGCAGCTGCAAACTTCCTTACTTTGAAAGCCGGTACTCGATTAATAATACTTAGCCACCGGGATACTTTATCTTCTACTAACCTAAGCGTTAGAATAATGCCGCAAAGAAGACAGAAAAACGTATTATTGGCAAATAAATACCTAAACATTATACTTATCCGCATTATTGCCCAGATTATACAAAAAGGTTTTGAGTTTGTTTGCAACAGTGACAACTTGTCGACAAAAGATGAGGATCGGCTTACAAACCGTTTTCTTCTGCCTGTTTTTCTTTTGTAATATCCGAAAAGGTTTGCATTATTATTGGTTGTTTAGCTACTATAGTAAGGGTACTCTATGCTTTGTTTAAAATATTAGTAGTATGTTCCGTAAATGAATCGTTAAGGGATCTGTTTTGAAATTCAAAGCCGAAAAAATGTCGAGAGAATAGGAACGCGTAAATTAGTGGGGATGCAGCCAAAATGCTTTAAACACTGCAGGAAATTGTCCTAGAGAAACATTCTTCATCCGAAAATCCTGAAACTTTCATATACTTATTTGTTCGTTGTTGCATTCCTGAAAAAAAATCAGAGCTTGAGTCCTTACCTAAAAAAATATTTCTGAAATTAAAAGCAACTTTACTAAATATTTTTAACTGTTGCAATAAAACTAATTACGTGCGATTAATAAAACATTGTCTTTGATTGGGTGAAATGCAATAAATCCAAATGATTCAGTTTTTTGTATCTGAAAGGTGATTATGTAAAGAAACTGTAAGAAGAAGAAGTTGTTTGAGAACTCATATTAATATTAAAATCGTACGGTATGCACTCGAGTTTCCCAAGGTATACCGAAAAGAACAGCAAGAAGAGCGAAGCTGGGAACAAGACAAGCATTCAGTGATTGTGAATTCCTCGGTAGCAAGTCCTGACGGTTCAGACAGCCACATTTTGCTGTCAGTCGGTAAAAAAACAACCAGGGTATTTTATTTTCCTGCCAAGGTTAATTCAGAGCATCTCCAAGTAAAATAATAGTGTATCTTACATACTATCTGCTTTCCATGCAGATTTAAGAAGGATTTAATGGTGGCAGCCAATTGACAGTAAGAATGTACGCGAGGTGCGCTTCAGGATGCAAATGTTGCTTTAAAGAAGATATAGCAGACTTCTAGGGTATTATAATTCTTTCTGGCCATAATTTTGGTTTTCAAACTGACAGTAGCAGATATACAAGTAACTTTCAAGAAAACTAACTGTTTTTAAACATAAATACGAATAATAAAAATTATTTCAGTTGATTAACAGACACGAAGACAATATATATTAAAGTCATTAACTGTGATTGATCCGAGTTGTATTTAAAAATTAAAAGGCATGAAAACCACAATCCTTTAAATACTGACTGCCTCTCTACGAAACCAACATACGATATACGGTGCAAATAAAGCACGCTGTCAATTACTCTACAATATAATCAGCACTAAAGTACGAAATACAATCGTGAGAATTATAATTGTATACAGGCGTATCTTTGCCTACCGTAATTTCTGATAAGGTAACATTTTTAAAATAACCGAAACGAGTTCTCGAACAGATCCTCGACCGACTGAGATATTTATGATTACATTTGTAGCCGTTCACTTGTGTTTCACTGTGTGAGGAGAATCGAGAATGCAGCAGCATTGTCCATCACATCTGCAAAAGAAGGACCCTTGACTTATTTTTATTTCTTTAAAAAAAAGGAAACTTACATGCGATATTTACGATTAAAATGTTAAAAGAAACTTATTATCATAAACGTGGATTAAAAAGTCCTGCACTAAAAGTTTAAACCTCAGTGGCGTAGGTACGATCCTTGAAGCAAAAGAACTAGGAACAGATACGCATTTTTTTTAACAGATGGATACATTAACCTTTATAGTAGGGGAAAGTTCTACTCTTGTCAAATTTGTTGATAGGTGGCAAAAATTGAAATATGTTCCAATAATTGATGATAATTTCTAAAAAATTAGAGAAAATGTTAGAGCGTTAAAACTGAAGTAATAATAATTGCGGATAAAGCCTCCTGTAGTTATTTTAATCAGATTTGCATCCTAACAAATAAACTATTGCAGTAATTACCTATTCAGAGTAGACTTATGTGACAGTACATATGAATTGTGCAATTATGCATTCGAAGAATACGGATTTCAACGCTATAGTTTCTGCCAGAGACAGGCACAAGGACATAAATATCTAACAGTGATTTAATGCTGCATAATGGTGTATTTGTGTGCGTTAAAGCGAAGAATCCTGCGTACTACTTTGAAATATACAAAGGAAAGAAGGAATGCCAGCTATTCAACTAGATTTGTTATGTAAATTGAATAAATATCAGTAAACGACTAGTAAATACAAATATTCAACAACTAATTATAATATGATTTCGAAATTGTTTATAAAAATAAATTGCCTTTATTGTATTATAATAAGCATCCTGCGTCTATTATTTATTGATCAAGTATGTATGTAAATCCTCAACGTATTGTTGCAACAAACCAACTCATTAGAAAATAAATGTAAGTATTCTAGAGTTAATTAATCCTCAATTTATTCTAATTCTAATTTTATTAACATCAGCTGCGACATATAAGTACGTACCGTTTAGTAGGGCAGACAAGACTGATAATGTGATAAAGAAATAATTTGAAGGATTATGTATAGTAGAATTTCGAAATGTTTCGGAAAGATTGACAACTAGAATTACGTAATGGTCTGGAAGGATAATACTAGGATACAAGTACTAACTGGACCCTGGACGCGTAAATGGATGGAGATACACCAAAATGCGCTAAAAACTTCAGGAAATTGTTCTAAAGAAACAGTCAAAAGTGCGAATTTATGAACATGTCTATACAGGGTGTCCCAAACAGAAATGGCGTCTAGTTAAGCGCATGTTCCTTTCCTGAAAATAAGAGGAAAAATTCCTATTAACATGGGTCCGCAAATGCTTCGTTTTTTTCATATATTCCGAAATGATTATTATTATTATTATTTCACAAATAATGTTCAAAATGCCCGCCATTAGCTTCAAGACAAGCTTCTATTCTTCAAACAAAATTTTGAGGCTAAAGGCGGTCATTATTCAAAAAACTGATTTTGCAGAGTTATTTTTTTATTCGCATTTTTCATCTTTGAAGTGTGATTTACACGAAAACGGTTAATGGTAGGAAAAAATCTCAAGAGACTGTTTCAATCGTAAATTAGTTGAGAAATTTGAAAATTGTGTCAAAACAAAAAAACAGTGGCGTACCATTTTTTTCCTCCAGAAATATCCACATACGGACCTGTAGGTACGCCACTGGAGAAGGAAAAAACTGACTAATATGGTCCACTTATAGCAAATCTACATACATACGTATTGCTTACTTTTTAAAATGTAATTCCTACTCATTTCCGAATAAATAAAAAAAAGATCGATAAGAAAGGAACATACCTTTAACTTTTTAACTTTTTGGGACACCCTGTATCTCTGTTTTGATTTGTTTAAAAAAATTAAAGGTTGCCAACAATGAATTGAGTCCTTGGTAATGAATTTCCTTCATTTTATTGTTAGTTATTTTGGAAACCCGTGATTAATACCGAGTTATTGTTATTGCACATTAAATTTATTTTCATTGGTAATCTTAAAATTTCTCTATTTTCTTTGAGTTGCTAAGAATAAGATTGTTCTATTGATTGTCAATAATCAACACGTGGTGCAATACTCATTGTGTGTAGTAATTTTATAATATATTTTTTGAAAAAATTTTTGAAGAAGATTTGTTTGATTTCAGGCGCAATTCTGTTACCACAAACCATCACTATCCAATAATTATTGCCAATACGTACTAATAATAATTTCAAAGTCAATTTTAGATTATAAACACATCTAAATGGGTTTTAGATCACGTCTCAATTTATTCACAGCACTATTTATGTCATCGTTAGCCACTTATTAATGTGTCATCTGAAAACGTACTCATTTTGCAATAATTTTAATTTATTCCGCATTCAAGAACAGCTAAATAAAGTTATATTCGTCCCAGTGGACTAATTAGAAATATTTAACCCTCGATTTAAAATGCAACAACAACCGCGTTAGAAAACCCTTTTAAAGGAAATTAAGGATTTACAAACTTTCCTGTTCCCACTGTAATTATAAACATATTGGACAAACCGAACACTTTTTGTTTTCATGAAAGGAACATCCCCTTAACTGGTTGCGGGGCACCGTGTATGTAGAAACCTGGAGTTGACAATACCTTATCATGAAGAGTTGCACTCTGTGCAATACTTGCAGTTACACTATCGAATAATATACATTAGAACGTGACTACAGCTGTCAGCAAAAGGCGTCACATTAATTAAGTTTCTCTTGCAGTAGCACAATAATATACTAAATGTGAACAAAACACAATTATATTGTTACTGCAATAATACATTGTAATGTTTAATACGTACTGTAATAATTATATTGACCGGTATTGTTGACACTTTTCTATTTATTTTTGTTTTGTATGTATAGAAAAAAAATTTATAATCTAGTTTAAAAATACTTTTCAAGTCTAAATCTAACGCAACGGTCGGTATTTTTTCACGGACTAATGTAAATTATAATGACGTGCATCACGTTTATTTTTATAATAAATGAAATATTCGCAAAGTTGTGTGCTACTATCCCATAAATAACTTTTATTAGACATTATATGTTCAAAACACAAAGAATAATATACAACATTTTACGATTAACAATAAATTAAGGGTTTTATAAGACAGCTCTTACGCAGACCAACAAATTTGTTTCGTTGTAGTAAAAATCAAGCAATGGGATTTAGATGAAAAAAATATTCTTGATTCTATAAGAGATCTAGAGGGTGTTATGTAAAAAAAGGGACAAAAGAAAAGTTCCTGGGTTGCTTCCTAAATGTTGTAAAAGTTAGAATCTGGGCGTGTTCTGTTAAAAAAATTATATTTCTGACCTAATATCAAAAATTGATAATAATATTTTAATTAACATTTGGCAAGGTAAATTAATTACAAAATAAATATTATACATGTTCGATAATGTATCATTATTATTATACAAGCAAAATTGCTTTTTGTAAGTGGATATATTACGGACGACTTTAATTTTCATTTGATGTTATCCCAGAAATACATCTTTAAATAACTAACCTAATATTTTCTGGTCAATTAAGTCCGGAGTAGTATAGTATAATAATAGGGTAGCAACTTCGGCGTGCGGTGTTTTGGCACATTTGCGAAAGAGAGTAGTGGCCAGTTCTGTTAGACCAAGAAGTCAGGACCGCGGTACCATGATTACAGGCCGGCTGATGGCTTCATTACGGACCCCTCTTATGATGCCTTGCATTTGATACCACACCGAACTCACACGCTTAAATAAACATTTCGTTAAGGTATCTTTTAAGATTCAGATTCGTGTGGATTATTATCTTTTAATTATTTTATATAAAATAATCATAACGTACAAGATTTTTTTTTGACAATATACCGATAATTATAAGAGTCCATCTAATCTAATCCTGTTTCTTTGGAAAAGTTCAATAATTTTTTGTGTTTACTTCTTTGCTAAATTACAGAAAATTCAGAACGCAACGCAACAATATCAAACATGTTACCGGAATTTTCCGAAAAAGACTTGGGTTTTCCAATAAGAAAAAACGTTTTATTAGAAAGTTATAAAACACTCCTGACATAATTGATAGGGATAAACAGTGGCGCACCCAGAAATATACGTTGGGGGGGGGCAACGTGAAATTGAAAGTTTAAATAATGGCTTTTCAGGCTTTCCCCGAAATTTTTGAAAATATTTAAGCAAAGAAAAAAATATGGTCTTGGGGGGGGCAATTGCCCCTTTGCCTCCCCTTGGGTGCGCCACTGGGGCTAAAAATATAAGTTACGTTCTATTGGTATATACCTCATGTTTACTCTCCACAGTTATGTAACCTTTAGGTGTTGACCAAAGAAAGAAATAATGTCATCTTTCTCTATTGTCAAAAAACCTCAACTATTTCAAGTTGTAAACGCTTCTGCTCGATAGCATTTTAACAAAACCGCAAAGCACATCCTAGCGATGAGAACGTGAACTAAGCTAATGAGGTCACATTGCGCGGTCTCTGGTCACCCAAGGCAAAGCATTTCTTCTGCAACTAATTACCTTTTAGTGCAAACCTCTGAATGCTTTTTGTGCGGTCGGGGCGTCTGGTAATTCATTTGTTTCCACGGGCATTAAACTGGCAGTCGGTTTCCACGGTGAAACCTTGTCCAAGAGGAACAAATTCTTTATCTTTCTATTACTAATCTGACACTTTATTTCTTAGGCTGTTTTCGAAGATTTTTTTTAACAAAAAGGATGCGTAAGGATATTCGTGTAAAGCGTTACAATATGGAATCACCTTGCTGTGTAAGGATAATACCAGGATGCATGAAACCATCCACAATGGATTTTGGGGGCGTAAGTAAATTCGTGCGGATGCATTTTTTAGAAAAGCCAAAAAAATTTAAATTATGGATTACAATCTAAACTTAATCAATCTAACAGAAAAGAAATGCAGAGTTCATATTTAAAATATTAAATTACCAGAACAAAACTTTAATATAATATTACGTTTAAATTTTCTGACCTCTCTCTTGTGACGTAACACGTTGGTTTTAATTAACATTTATAATTGCCTACACCATAGTAAAATTGACAAAATCCATACAACATGCTTATCATTTTATAAATATTGCATTAGGTATATAATGGTAAAGGTAGGTGCTATCGTGATTTCAACTTCTTCGATGAAGAGGTGTTGGGGGCGGGACAATCGCATCTGGAATCTGGACCTCACACGGAGTAACCGTAAATTAAGTTTTTTATACCCCCCTCAGGCTACTTATAAAATTATCATTTATTGGAAACTTATTAGACATATAAAATTCAAGATAATAATTATTAATATTACGCTCTTGGAATTGTTTTTTTTTTATACTTTATTCCTTGATTATGAAACGAAATAATTAAAATATTAAATCACCAGGTGCTCAAAAAAAAAAACGTTTAAGTGCATTTTTCTAACACTCCGACTAGAATAGAGCTTGTCCATTGAAATCAATTACAGAAAGCTCTGTGTCAAAGCATAAATAATATTCCCACGCAATTATTAAAGTTAAACTGCAAGTAATAGGTATCTAATTTATTAGCGAGATACTATCAGACGGAGTCTGCTAATGGAACAATTGAGACATCGGGCGTGGATGTGTCAAAAGCTCGCTATTGTTATAACTTCTCACCTTTTAGTGTCTGCCAAAGTGCGTGGGAATTCAAAAGAAGACTTCATGCTTCGTGTTAATGCCTTCAAAAAATTTTAATCATGGGTTACTGAAACGACTTTCTGTAATATGCTTTATTTTCTGAATAATTTTCAGGGAAACGTTAATATTACAGGAAAATAACTGGGGCCTCTAGAATATTTCCGAATATAAATAATCGATGTTAATTTAAGAAAATTTTCAAAGAAGTAATCACGTGAAGGGGCAACCCATTAAGCAGCTTTGTTTATCTGGTTGCAAATTAAAATGCTTTCTGTATGTAATTTTTGAAATTTAATTTCCCCAAAGACTTGGAGGAAGTGATAAAATCAAGATAGTACTTAGAGGATTACTTCCATCCCCAGTCTGAATTTTTTCCATCAAAAATTAGTCTTGATTTTGGAAACCTTCCAGTCAGATTTCATTCAGTCTAATTAAATGTACACCCCTAACCCCTAGTGCTACCAATGGAAAGGATTTCCACGAATTTGTAAAATTTTGAATTTTTTAAAAATGGATTTTGTTTTACGAAACTTCCCCCAGACCCTTAGGATTACTGCAAGGACCGAGTTTTTAAAAATTTGATGAGAGTTTTTAATAAAAACGAGTCTCATTTTATTTTCCGAATTTTTCCATTCAGATTTTCTTTCCATTTTCTTGTCTGTTAGACGCTGAGAGCTGTAAGGTTCCCCCCTAATCCCTAAAACTCTTACAAGGATTTCTACCAATTTTTAAAATTTTAAAGATAATTTTCAAGTTTTCAAAAAATATTTTTTTTTAAATTTTATATTTTGAAACCTTCCAGTCAGACTTTATTCCCATTTCGCTCTCTTATTTGGGGCACTCATATTCAAAATACTTTAATTTTTTTTGTATCTTTGTATAAAGAGTAGGCTGGGCGAAAGTGCAATAATTTTGTTCGCTTACCAAACGTCAAAACCATTACTTATCTACGAACTGTTACTTATTTTTGGTAAAACCTTCTAAATAATTTTTAAAAATCCCTTAACTACTTTCCCCTTTTGTTATGTTTTAGAAATCATGCCACCTTCAACAAGAAAAGCTCCTGAAAATACCCTTCCTGTGAATAATCAAGAAAATTCCGGAATACTCCAACCCTTAATCAAACAAAAATTTCCCTTAAAGAAAACTATTTCGGATACCATCCTTCAAACCATTTCAAACCGTTGGAAAAACTGGATTTTGCGAGGAATTTTCGGCGTTTTACTCTTAAGCTACTTCTGGATAACAATCTACGTTGGCCCTATCCTTATTATGGCAACAATTCTTGCAATACAAGTGAAGAGTTTTGCAGAAATAATCGAGATAGGTTATAAAGTTTATCCTGTAAATGAACCACCATTATTTAAGTTATTGTCTTGGTATTTTCTTGTTGCTGCAAATTACTTCTGCTACGGAGAAACGCTGGTCGACTATTTCAACGTTTTTATACTCAAGATTGATGCCTTTAGGCTGTTAGTAAGTTACCATCGCTTCGTTTCGTTCTGTATGTACTTTGTTGGAATCATGTGGTTCGTTTTAAGTTTAAGAAAAAAGTATGACATGCATCAGTTTTCTCTTTTAGCTTGTACTCACGTTGCGTTACTATTTATTGTTGTACAATCCCATATGTTTGTTAAAATTATATTTCAAGGGTTAATTTGGTTAACACTTCCTGTTACTTCAGTCGCTTGTAATGATATAACCGCGTATTTATTTGGGAACTTTTTCGGAAAAACTCCTTTAATCCGGGTTTCCCCTAAAAAAACATGGGAAGGTTTTATAGGGGCCGCGGTTTCCACCATAATATACGGATATATCCTCTCTTATATTTTATGCCAAAATAAATTTTTTATATGCCCAATGGAATATAAAGAAAACGGTGGTACAATAAAATTAAACAGAGACTGCGAAAATCTTCCAGAAGCATTTGAATTAAAAAATTATTCTTTTTTATTAAACCTTCCTGTTATTTTCCAAGGAGAAATTAATTTAAAAATGTATCCTTTTATTTTTCATGGATTTATAATAACTTTATTTGGGAGCCTTGTAGCACCTTTCGGCGGTTTCTTCGCTTCCGGTTTCAAACGAGCTTTTAATGTGAAAGATTTTGGTGAAGCAATTCCAGGACATGGAGGTGTATTAGATCGGTTTGATTGTAGTTTTCTTGTTGGTACTTTTGTTAATGTTTATATTACGAGTTTTATAAAATCTAGCACCCCTGAAATTATATTTTCAAGGGTCATGTATCTTCAACCCCATCAGCAAGTAGAATTTTTTCATATGTTGAATGATTCGTTACGTTTTAAATAAAAATGTTGAATGTATTTTTTGTTATTAGGTTTGTGTTTAAAATAAAGTATAAGGGAAATGTTTATTGTGTTATTTAGTGTGAAAAAAAATATTTTCTGTGACTGAAAGTTTGTGAAAACCCCCTCGAACAATTTTTAACATCGAGTGGATTAATAGAATGTTTATATAACAAAGTACTTTTAAAACTATTTGAACCAGAAAGAATTTTAATTAATTCTTTAATAAAACCTACTATAAAGTTTTGAACAAAATTAAATTTTCCTTCTGATATTAAATTCCGCGGCCTTTACTCCTTTAGTATATTCCCTTTGTAAACTAACAAGAGTTTATATACGAAACTCTTGGAAGAGAATTTAATAAAATAGAAGGCAAATAAATACACTACGAAGTTTAGCTTTCTCATTATAAAATTCCTTGGTATAATATTCTTATTTTCCACTAATTGAACATCTACCTGTTGTACACAGAAATAATTAATCCTATAGCTTAGTGTTTTCAAGACACTTACGTATAACAGAAAGGTGTATTCAAAGTATCATTATCATTAATCAGGTGAGTAGATACGTCCCTGTATATTTTAAAAGAGTTGTGGGAGTATGTAAGACTCCGCCTCAATCTTCAAGACCGCCTTTAACAAAACTAACCGGACCCAAATGATGTGTTAATAATTTATAGATATCACTTTTGCTAACAATATCAGCGCATCAAATTTTTGCAAAAAGAATCTGTGTGGGATGGGATTTAATGAAAAGTTTAACGAAATTCAATCATTCTAGGACGCAAAGCAACAATACCAAACATGTTTCCGTAATGATTGTCTGTTACGCACTGAAAAGAATTTTCCTGAAAAATTATTTTTACTTTAGTTCACGTTGTGTATAAACAACCCAATATTATTACTAGGATAATTAAAGCTCGTTATATAAAATACAAAGAAGTTTTGTTGAAAAATAATCAAGAAAAGTAGGAGGATAAGTTAATTATTCAACGGTTGTGTAGAAATAAATCCTTGGTAAGGATTAGATTAGATTCACAACAAAGACTTGATGGGTGCCTAATATATCATAATTTTTTAAACTTAATAAGGATCTTTTATAATAAAGTAATTTTAGTTATAATAGATGATATAATTATAGTATGAGATAAAACGCAAAGAAATTCGTAAGTCTAAGAAATAATAAGTATTCCATTCGATATGTAAGAGTTGCATGAAGGCTGTCCGTTCATCAGGACAAATTTTTTCAGGAAAAGATTTTATATAATATAATTTATTATACAGGAATAATTTTATTTACATTATATCTGATTCTTTGATGAAGTAAGGTGTCAATTAATTTAATATGTTTCCTGTTACCATTACCTACATATTATTGTACGTTCACCTGTAAATTGCAAAACAATTATAACATTTAAATGCATTTGGTTTCAGGCCTTTTAACTAGAAATAATAAAATAAAAAATTAATGAACGGAACTTGTAACTATACCTACAGAGTGTCCCAAAGAGAAACGGTATCCAGTTAAGGGCACGTTCCTTTCATGAAAATAAGAGAAATATAATATTGATCTTTTTTTCATTTATTCGGAAATGATTAGGAATTAAATTTTAAAAAGTAAGCAATACGTATGTATGTCCATAAGCTATAAGTGGACCATATTGGTCAGTTTTTTCCTTTTCCAGTGGCGTGCCTACAGGTGGGTATGTGGATATTTCTGGTGAAAAAAATGGTACGCCACTGTTTTTTTTTACTTTTGACAAAATTTTCAAATTTCTCAACTAATTTACGGTTGAAACAGTCTCTTGAGATTTTTTCCTACCATTAACCGTTTTCGTGTAAATCACACTTCAAAGATGAAAAATGCGAATAAAAAAATAACTCTGCAAATCCGTTTTTTGAATAATGACCGCCTTTAGCCTCAAAATTTTGTTCGAAGAATAGAAGCTTAGCTATCTTGAAGAACATGTCCGTTTCTTTTTGGGACACTCTATATAATAATATTTTGCTCAGATTCGCAAGAAAAAAAATTTCTTATTAGTTGTAATTAGTAATAAAAATTATGTTGTTAGACAAAAAAAGAGTAAAATTTTTTTAAAAATCAGAATCATCGTTGGAGGTTCTGAAAGCAAACAAAAGGTGTCATAAAAATGTTCCAGAAAAACAGATTTTGAAGCTATTTGGGCTTGTAAACCATGAATGTTAGGTTTAGGAAGGTCCTATTAGACATGGTAGTAAGTTTTTACAAATAGCATTTGAGTTACGTTGTTTGGGAGTCAGGATGGCATGAAAAAGACCAACGAACATTCTAAGCACTGGACCTCACACAATATATTCATTAGAGATACGCTGTTGAATTTCGCAACGGTCCACTGATCCCTTAATGCTCACTTTTATTTTCTCAGTTTAAGTACCCGACGGAATACTATAATAAACTTGCTGCAACTTTATTTTAAGATGCATATTTTCGAAATTGCTCAGGAATATAAAACCAAAAAAATATAATATATTTATTATTTTTGTCCAATCAAAACAATTAATGTTTATAAATAGAAATAGATGCAATGAGTTTAATTAACACAGGTCTCGATGAAAAGGAAGCTCAGGAAATTAATGTCAGATACAATTTCTAAAAAGCATGCACCTTTTGCTAATTAGCTATCAACGAGCTAATGAATAGAGCTAACAAGTCATGATTAAGATCAAGATCAGTTTTCCTGCAAGCAGTTTAATAAATGCTTGATTTCTCTTGTACATACAACAACCGCT
The DNA here is from genome assembly GCA_963082805.1 of Hemicrepidius hirtus. Lineage (NCBI taxonomy): Eukaryota > Metazoa > Arthropoda > Insecta > Coleoptera > Elateridae > Hemicrepidius > Hemicrepidius hirtus. The sequence continues at coordinate 1,689,619 of OY720164.1, forward strand.
AGTTTCCCGGTAATAATACAGAAGCTATTTTTCATTCTTCTATTTGAAAGTGCATATTTATGCATATTTGCATATTTCAGCAGTTTTGGATTCAGAATGGCTGCAGCTTCTCAAGAACAATTTCCTGCAGTTTTGAAAGCATTTTAATTTGCATCTGAATCTATTTAGGCGTCCTGGTGTTATCCTTGCAGGCAATTAGAGAACTCTAAAATAACTTTACTGACAAATTCGTGGCATCCTAGATAAATATTGTAATTGAATAAAACTTTTTATTTTACTGTCTCCCGTTCCCGTTAATGTGATTGTAAGGAGTGACAGAAGTGCTAATAGAGAAGTTTATATACGCTCAAGTACTGTGTCAAAACGCCGAAGAAGAAATTAACACACGTGACAAGGAATGACTGATCTCCCTGTCTGTGTTTACTTTATTTCAAAATAGAATGATGTATTTTTCTTTTAAACTCAAGAAAGAATCTAAAAATAAACGACGGAATTATTCAAGAAAATTATGTTTTAATTAAATACTAATGACAAGATTATATCTCGAAGCGCGCAGCGCTAAGGGTTATAAGTTGTAAGGGTGAATTTATTTAAAAATTAAACTCCTAATGATATCGAATCGAACCCCGAATCCCCAAATTTTGTTCAGGACACGGACACAATAAAAACGAGGAATAATTCCTTAAAATTTTTCTTGAAGCTTTTCATAAGTTACGAATGTAGCTACTACAGGTTAGTTTATAACAAACGCTTGAACTTTAGTTTTCTCCTTCCACTGACTGTGAAAAACAAATTTTAGATAAATAGTTAAGAGTGGAAAAGTTAAAGAATAGACAATCTGAAGGAGCTTATTAACGTAGTGTCTGCAGGTACGTCAAGGTGTGAATACCACTTCATCTTGGACTCTTAAAACATATGTGGTGTGTGTGTTTGTGTGTGTATAAGTACCGTCGGCATGTAATCAAGAGAGTTAGTAATTAGTGTACCCCCACTCGCCTTTGTCGGCATGTTCCCCTCCGCTGGTACCCCCAACCCCGGTTCTAGTCACCCCCACGATCTCTTGCGCTCTTCACCCCATCTATATCTTCATTCCGGCACTGATTGCGATGTAGATCCGGAGCTTCTTGTTCTTGTTGTGTTTGCTATAGTGAGGGACAATTTCCGGGTTGATGTCTCGCGTACGCGAGGCCGAATTACGGTTCATTCTAACAGGAAATTTGATTAACGGATTATTTGTTCCGAACAAATTTTGTTAATTAGCTGTTTGTGTGTGGTCTTTGGTAATATGAAAATTCAATTTAAAATATTATATTTTTTTAATAAAATAATCCACTTAAATTATTGTGATTACACCGCGCTTAAATAAAATTTACCGTAACGTTAACTAAAGCTCGAGAGCTTTTGGATTTAAAAGGAGCGCCGTGTTTTCCGGTGCGATATGTAGAGGATGGTGGCGATTCCTTCGCCGTCAGTATTATTCTTTATTACATGTATCCTTGTGTCCTGGTAAGGATTTAAATTTATATGATAATAATTTACCATAAAGTACTAGTAAGATATTTTTCACCTTAGTTTTATTTAATAATCAAAGCTAATACTTAAGGTGAACCTAGTTGCACAACTTTAATTCCGAGTAATTTATTTTAATCTCATTTTAATTACACTCACATATGTGAGAAAAAGACATTTAACTTTAAATTCCGGTTTAAAGTATGTGCACGATCAGGTGAATTAATTCACTCAGTATATTACACAGCCCCCCCTAAAAAAACTCGCCAATTAAATTAAAACGTTAAAAAAATAACAGCAATGTGTATTATTATTCCCAGTATTTTTTTGAATAATTAATTATGTACTGCAATAAATCTTAAAAAAAATAAAATTGAGTTACAAATATCCTGATTTAGTTATAAATAAAACAAGTGCATGAATCACTTCCATTCTACTTCTACAAATAAAAGGATATTATAATTATAATTGTGCATATAACTATAATGAGAACGTCCTTTCTATTCCTGTTTTAGTTACAATTACTACTCGCAGTTTACTTGACTTTCAATCAGATAAATCGATCATTCTCTAATGTAATTTCTTTTTTTTAACAAAAAAGTGTTCCAAATAACATGTTGCCTAATTTTAATAATAAAAAGAAAGACAAAATTTAGGGTTTTTTTCAGAAGTTCTTAGGAATACATCTTTGAAATCACGAATTTTAAAATTTATATCAAGGGTGAACTTGAAAAATTATTTATGAAAATTATGAAAGCTATGAAAGAAAAAAATTCATGCAAATACATTTTTTAAATAACGATCTTAAAATTTTTTTCTAGGATTCTCCTGAAAATCATGAAAATTACAAAAAAAATTCAGAATATTTCAGGAGTTCATGCCAATGTATTTTTCAAATTGCGATCTTAAAAAATTTTTTCTAGGATTCTCCTGAAAATTATGAAAATTACAAAAAAAATTTCAGAATATTTCAGGAGTTCATGTAAATGTATTTTTCAAATCGCGATCTTAAAATTTTTTTTCAGGATGAATTGATTCTCCTGAAAATTATTCCTGAAAATTATGAAAATTAGAAAAAAAAATTCAGAATATTTCAGAAGTTCATATACACATTTTTCAAATCACGATCAAAAAAAAATTTTTTTCAAGGGTGAACTGTTTCTCCTGAAAATTTTGAAAATAAAAAAAAGTTCAGAATATTTCAGTTCATGCAAATATATTTTTCAAATTACGATCTTTATTTCAAGGGTGAATTGTTTCTCCTGAAAATTATTCCTGAAAATTATGTTAACACTCGTTTTAGGACGAAACTGAACAGGAGTTCAGCAGTTCATATCGCGATTCGGTAATCAAGTCTGCAAATCTTCCTTTTTCTAACGAAATAGAGTTCAGAGATGGTATCGACTAAAAATAAAATTTAAAGGATCTAAATTAATGCGTGGATTAAATTCTTTTCAAAAGAGTCGGTATTTAAATCAATCTTTTTATTAATTACATATGAATGTAGTAATTGCCGCAACTATAAATAGTTTGAATGTAATACTGGGTACAAAATAGCTCTTTTTAGTTACATTCTCTAGTCTAACTGGATTATTAACGTAATTTATTGAGTTTATACCAAGTAAGACAGTGGTATTTTTTATATTTTATTCTTAGGGAATTTAAATTCCTTTAATAAACAACGAAACCGATTATTGCATTGTTATAAGCGCAGGGGGACTATCCAAGTATTTATAACCTGAATAAATTTTCGTAACAATAAAAATTCTATTTTAACGAAATATAATAACTGGGATTGGAACGTAGGTAAACACAAAAATATGTTAGTAAATGATGTATAAAACAAATATTGCGCCATAAAAGTTGTACCTACACATTTCTATTGTATTCGTCAGAATTTTATCACCAATAATATTTAGTAATTTGTTAAATATTGTTTTAAGGGTGTTTTGTTTGATTATTGATAACATTGGAAAATAAAGGAAAGGAAATGAAAACATACCTTATCCGTTCCTGAATTTCGCACCATCCAGAACACTTTAAAATAGTTCAGTACACCTTAAATCACTTCACTACGCGATCAAATCAAGTCCTGTTTCAAAAATAATTTAATAATAAACTAATAACCGCACTAGTTTCTTCTAAGGAACATCAAACAAGACTGAAGTAACTAAAATGTAAATAATAAGTATGGGACTTATTACAGAATGTGCAGTAAAAATTTTCAAGGCGAGTTGAATGGATAACACTTTTTATCGAAGTTACATTCAAATAAATCCAATTACATTTTATTCTTATCAGGTTTTTACGACAAAAAATTTAACAGGTATTCGATAGTATAAGTAAGGCAGGAAGTAACTTGCATCATCATTTTTAAACAAATATTTTGGTGTTCTAAAAAACATTTACGATTCTTTTAATTCCAAATTTCCAACTGAAATGGCCTGCAAGGATAATACCAGGATGCAAATAGTTAAGCTGACAAAGATTATAAAAAATACAGGACTCCTATAACTTGGTGCAGGATGCATCATAGCAAAAATGTTTTCAAAACTGCAGGAATTTTTTCTAGGAAAAAGATTCATGCATTCTGCATCGCAAAGTCCTGAAACATGCAAAGGTGACAAATATTCCGAATTATGTACTTTCAAATGAAAATTTCTCCTCCTCTGAAATTCAGCAGAAGATTTAGTAAAATCATTTAATTCTGATGCAAAAATATCTATGATTTATGTAAACGCATTCAGTGATTGAAATTAATGTTTAGATACGAACTCTTAATGGATGATAGAAAAACATAGATATATCAGACAGCTCAACTAAACACGATTAATACCTTTCGATAGTATTTTACTGCTTTAATCTAGTTCTAGCAGAGTAATTGAATTTAATTTGTCAGATGTCAGTTCGTGGCCACGTTTCTAACTTTGTAAAGATAATGCACTGACACGCTTGATAAATGTGATACGGAACGTTCGATGTCCTACAAGAACGCACTATCGCTGCTTTTATCAGCATAGCTTTAGCATTTTTTCCCCAAGTAGCAGTAGAAGAGGGCAGCTAGACGTTTACGTTAATTAGTAGAACAAAGAGAATTCAATGATTTGTAGGTATGGGATTAATTTTATCCGCTCCGGGTATTTTCCCACGCGTGTCCACACATTTTACATGTTGGCATTCCTCTGTCGGAATGTCGGTAAGGTAAAGCTCCAGATATACTAACGGCCACCGATGTTGCTCGTTTTATGATATGAGTTACCGCATTCGATTTAATTTAAAATCAATTCATAAACTTTCCCCAAACATGTCCCATACCTTTTTCAGGATCCTAACACATTCCTTATATTGTATATGCAAAAGGATATTCATTTCAAAAATTAGTATAAAATATTTTAATTAAACAAGATTTATTATTTCTAGGCTCCAAGCGAAAATTTCGATCGTGACTAATCAAGTTCCAATGCAACCATTATCAATCTACATGTTGAGAGACAACGCCGTTTGTAGGATTACACCAGGATTGACTAAGACACAACTGGGGCTTTGCTATGAGCAGCCAGATACAGCAGAAGTAGCCCTTGAAGGGATTCAGCAAGCTGTACAAGAGTGCCAACATCAGTTTCATAATCATCGATGGAACTGTTCGTCTTTGGCGACGAAATCTAGATACCCATACACCGCTGCCATTTTTCACAAAGGTATGGCTATTGTAATTTGAAAGAGGATTTCCTTGCAGGTCATTAGGTAATTCCAGTTGGTAATATTCCTGTCACATTTCGGGGAAAATTTAAACGGAAACTCATCTTGTCACTCACTGTTTAGAAAATAATTGTCCCAAGAACCTACGGATGTAACACTCATCAATTATTTAACAGAGTCGATGACAATTTAGACATTTTTCACCTCGAAGGTGATAAAAGAATCTGTTGGTCTTTTATAACAAGAACAGGACCTCCAACCAAGAAAAAGATTAATGCATTTTTCAACAAACGCCACGATATTTTTGTATAAGGGCTCCTTCAAAAGCGGTACCGTAAAATAGTAATGGACAATAAGACTTTGGTTGTTGTTGACAACCGAACACGGATCATGTGGCGTGAAGCTACCAAACTGTCAGCTCATAAAGGTGCAGTCACTTTCATTACAACAAGGAGGGCATAAATTTGTGTCATTCAAATTATCACAAAAGGCCAACGTGGGTGAATTCTTTCATACTATACACGTTTACATACTAAATGGATACAGGGTGATTTAAAAGGTTTGACCAAAATTTAAAAATTAAAAATTTTAACGTTCGAACAAAAGGAACCCCATCACGTGGCATACATTCCAATAAAACTAGTTCCTTTTGGAAATTACTAAAGTAACATACGATCTACCAGAAAGAAAGTTAACCATAAGGCGTTAAAACGATTACTCACTCATACAAAATTCAAAACGTAACAAAATGTTTCCTGATTCTTTCAGGTTGAAAGCACTTGTGCTTCAACTTTTAATACTACGTCAGTTGGGGAAGGTAAAGGTATTTTAAAATGATTCGTTCTAGATATTTACTGCGAACACTGATGAATGCCACTGGACAATAAATAGAACTGTCATTGATACCTACGGCACTAACACCTGGATCCGGCTGTTCCACGTTATTGTTTGTAAATATATTACTAGGTTTAACACATTCGCAAGACAGAGATTTATTTAGCAAAGGATGTAACTTTTATCGCAAAAAGTACGTTTAAAGAAATTACAATGAATTATTCAAGAGGTTATTGAAGTAGGTAGTACTTGAGGCAATTCCAAAAGGAAGTAAAAGTAGAAAGCCGCATTTTTAGATTAAATAATTATAAAATATCTACAAAGTGGATGGGAAGTAAAATCAATATGAAATAATTAATTCTTGCGGAAGTCCGGGCACAGGAATATCGAATTCAGCTTAAAATGCATATTTTGAAAAGTTTGAAAATATTTCAGGATGAATCAAGCATTTTTTTAAATTCTGCATCATGGTCGCCTTTTAGGGTAGACGGGGAGGGGATTCCCTGAACATAGTTTTCATTCGGAATTCAGACGGATACATCAGAGAACAATATTAAGGGTAACCCAGCGTGGGGAGGGAGACAATTTTGAGGTAAACAGGAAAAATATAGGATAGGTCAGTCGCCCCAAATAGTCGCCTTTTACGACAGGCAGGGGATTCCCTGGGCCTATTCTTCATCCGGAACCCAGACGGATATAACAAAAAACAATGTTAGAGGAAAGAGTATTCGACGATTTCGTTAAATGAAAGTTCGGATTGCATTTTTCTAAGAAAAACCTTTCAATCTCGAAACCATTGAGTAAATTATAAAAAGTAGGTCTTCACAAAGTCATTATTTTGTTACATACTTTCCATCTATCCAATTTAGTTTAAAAATTGCTGTTATGGAAGGATAATTACACCTAATATGTTAACTTAAATACAGGTGCACATAAATGACATTGTTGGCACTAATCGCAATAAAGTAAACGGAATAATATAAACATGGAGGCACAGAAGCTATTACAGGCACTAATAAGCAAGTTAAAAGCGATGGACAAACCTTTTAACGCTGAATAAATTAACTATGATTTCTAAATTGCTGACCTTTTTGTAATAAATTTGAATTGGTCTGCTTTGGAATTTTTCAATTAACGTTAGTTCTAAATTGTTGCCAAAACGAAAATAAAACTAAGAGCTTCTAAACGGTTTCGTTGCTATTTATAATTTCAAAATTCTTGTAATGAAATTGTATTGACATCTTTTATGAGAGCGTTTTCTAGAAAAAAATAAAGGAAATTTTCCCTTTATTTTTATTATTATTATCATTGCTACTAAAATCTCCTTAGGTGGCATCTTTAAGTGACTAATAACGTGTTTTACAAATCGGAAAATAGAATGTATCATTAAAATCAGCACACGCATGGAATGGTTCAGAGAATCACTTAGTGAACTCGTCTTCATCAACAAATATTGTAAATACCTGATAATGGTTATTTTTTCTACTGACAATTTACCTTCGCGCTTCCTTACATAGATTGCATCGCTTTGCTTGACGACATACGCGCGTCCGTAATGTATGCCAAACAGGTATCAACTGTCTAGGACAAATCAATAGAAAATGCAGATTTGCTATAATTAATTAGTGGGTAACGTACAATTAGAAAAAACTTTAATAGTCTTGTAATGTTACAAAAAAAAACTACGTTTAAGTGCCGCCTTACATCTTTGTGCACTTTTTTTTATCTCTACACTTACAAGGATTGTAGAACGTTCTTTCCAAAAAATTACCAAAGGAAGAATGAAGGATTAGAATTTAATCCCCTAGAGGACTCGACTTGTTGATTTCAATGAGAAAAGTATCTGATCGATATTTTAAAACATTGAAGGCTAAGTAATAACATGTACATGTATCCGATCCTGAAACCTATTAAACACTTGCAAATTTGTATAAGCATGCACCTGGAGATATCATGTTGTTATTCTATGCTAGTAAAAAAATAATGAGACATTAAAGTGCAATAATTTGTTTAGAACAATATGCTAATAAAATTTACACCTGTACTTATCCAACCATATCCAACAAGTGCAAGCACTTGGAGATGATTAATAACTTCCTTAACATTCATTCATGATTTGCTCAAATCTTAACAAGACTATCAGTTTTCCGACAAAGATACCTGGGTTGGTTTAATCAACGAAGCAGTTGATGATATTTACTACCAATTTACTGAAATACATTTTTAGTTTGATATTTCTTTAACTCATTTTTACTGTTAGAGCTTAACGGGTTAACACCAACCTGTATTAATTGTCATTCCATTTACCTCCCATGGAAGCAGTTAAAAAAAGCGAAAAAAAATAGCGGGTTAGATCTTACCCTCGTTCTTATAATCCAAAATTTAGAATCAACTGTTTTCTACAGAATCATAATGCGGAACAGTATAGTTACATGCTGCGTCAAACCGGACACAGTACCATGGTAGCATTCAACTTGGAATAAACTTCTTGATTTGGAAACCCCTAAATGCGTTTGGTCTCCCAAGTCTTTCGTTGTCTTCTTGTCCTCATTATTTCTTTTCTGTAATCCAGCAAGAGGTATCGTTCTTTGTCGATTTCCAAGAACATATCGTTTGTATGAATTTAAAATTCCTCTGCGGTCTGAGCAAAAGGAAATAATGTATTTTGTATAATATCCATATTATTCAGTATTGTAAAATAAAATTTAGCATTTAATATATTCTATAAAACAAGTAGGAACAAGGTATATTGTTAAAAATCTCAAATAAATGAATACGGTACTGATAAGTAAGCTGTTTTCTTGTATGCAATCGCGAAAATGCAGCTTATTGTAATTCTGGTTTAATATGTATGTAATCTCATGTATAGTGAATGACCGCCAACAAAGAATGTCAGTTTGTGTCGTATCGTTTGTACGTTGACAGCCGGCGCAACAACTGTCTATCAGTGGACAGCACATAACGTGCAGCATTCGCCACAAGCGGCCATCAAGAAGCCCAGAAACCATCCGCATTGTCGGGATTTAATTTATATGGAAATAGTGAACGACATACGTGCCGACAATTATGCCTTTCTCGGCTAAACTAGACAATCAGTGCCGGTGGTCGAGACATCAACCACTTCAGAGTCGTCGGTTTACAAAACCAAACCGATTCAAATGATATCCTTCTCAATAAAACTTGTCATAAAAGGCAGCGTTGTAATATTCGAAATGTAGGTTTATAATTTAGTTACAATTTGCTCTCCCGTCACGAATTCAAAGAGATTACCACAAAAAACGGTACGGCGCGTACGCCGCATATGGAGACAGTCATGGTCCGTATCTCCGTAGCTTGCGAATTGCTCATTAAATGAACACTGATTTCGAAATTCAACAACTGAAATCATATTCGCTTTTTTCATTACCTCATAATCTTTTTATCTATATGATGTTCTTTACGACATGTCTATAAATTCCAAACTGCACTTCTTCGCCCCGTTTAGTAACAGGAATGCAGTTTTTCGCAATCGAACTCATCAAAACAAGTGTTACAACTCGTTAATTGATTGCTGTTCCTGATTGTTACGCTTCTTGTTCACTAATAAATTAATTATTTACCTCACTACAATCAAGAATACCTCAAACATATTGATATGCATCGTAAACCCCACGCTGAAGGCGTCAACAAATTTCCTTTTGTCTTTCTTTGCGTCGAAAACCGTTTAAGGGTTTTCTTATTTCATTCCAAGTAATCAATGAATATTTGCAAAACATTCTTAGAAATGCAGTACTTCCCAGGTGAGATGTGCGTATTACACCTGTTGAGCTTTAAAAAGCAGAATCTCTATTTTTCATTTCGGTAACAACCCCAGGGATAAACGCTACCTTCTATTATTCGCTTCTGAAATCTTTGAGAAACTCTTAGACACCTCAAGCTTCCACAAAAGCTCACATAGAACTTAAAACAATTAGGTTAAACATTTATTACATTAAAGTAAAATAAATTTTTTTAACCCTAATCAACCCTAAAAATGGCTCTCTTTCCAAATATTTTTTATTTGCCTGTCCCCGATTGATTTGTTTAATTTTTTTTCGCTTCCCTAGGCATTGATTATCACTCCCTTCACGTTTATCCTAATTTGTATTTTTCCGGCTAGAAAACTCTACTTTTCTGTCTTTATTCCAGAACCCAGATCACAATAGTGTAAGATTTTCGAAAGGGAAAATTTTGCTTGATTCTCACTGTCTACTCTTGGAAGTGAATATAAATTTAATATTGTCCACATATTTCTCTATAATAATAAATATTATTCAAACATTTATTTATAGATTATAAAGCTTTGATTAAATTCTCTGCATAGATTTGGTCGGTTTGAAATTAGCTATGCGAATAGTATGGCAATAAATTTATGGGACGTACGTAAAGTACAAACAAGGTTTGAGGGAGAGATAAAAATTTTGAGGACAAGTGCTATATAGGGTATTGGCTACTGTGTTTATAATGCAGCATTGAGAAATGTTAGCGATCGTAAATCTCTTACTGTGAGCAGTGCTTGTTCAACGCAGTCACCGATTACACATGCCATAGAAGATGAATCGCTACACGTACCTTATTCAATTAAATTAAACGAAAAATTGCATTAATCTAGTAAACAAAAAATTACTAAAGGATTTTATATGAAGCAACCCCTTTATTTATTTTGGGGTTCTTTAAATTTCCCTATAATAAAACCAAGCCCTAGTTTCTAACCTTTTTTCAGATAATTACTTATATTGTTCTTTCAGGTTATCGTGAAACAGCTTTCGCATACGCGATTTCTTCAGCAGGTGTAGCGATAGCAGTAGCAAAAGCTTGCAGTCACGGAAGATTACTTAATTGTGGATGCGATCCTCATAGTTACAAAACAAAAAGTAAACGTTCAACCCCATCGAACTTTAAGTGGGGTGGTTGTTCCCATAATTTAAAATACGGGATGCGATTTTCAAAAATGTTCCTCGACTCCAGAGAAAAAGCAACGGATATACATTCAAAAATTAACTTACACAATAATCACATTGGACGTTTGGTAAGTAAAGTTCTTAAGTTTAACAATTAAGTATGAAATGATTGATTATCTTTAAAGAATGTCGTTAATTGGCTTTTATTAAATATTAACAAATAATTTCACACAATGGGTAAGCGAAAGAGAAAATGTCAGTCAGTAGCTTGGTGAAGGTGCCAGAGGTCCTAATGACCGCAGGAGGCACCAGGGCTCCGCCTTCACTATCCGGACAAAGGCCCGCCATCACGGCTCTCGTGTTATTATGATTATTATGGACCACACGCGCGGATCTTCTCATTAACTGTTTTGTTGCGATGCCTCAGGTGACTTAAAATACGAGCGGGTGTATATCTTCATTCTGCATTCCTAACTATTGTTATTGGTCTAGTCAAAAATGTCACTAAAATTAATTTTTCAAGTTTCAAGCAGACCCCCTGCCCAACTTCGGACACGGTGTAATTTTTAAACCAATGGATTTCTAAAGCTTAGACATTTATTTGAAGTATAAGGTGAGGTAATTTCCAGAAGTGGTTATAATATTTTTTATCCTAGACGTAATAAAATGAAGTGATGGAGACTCCCCAAAGCCAGGATTAATCTGGACAAAGAATTCGAAAAATAATAATTTTTCATTCAGAAATTATGCAAGAAACTTGAATAAAGAAACAATTAGGTACCAAATATTAATAAATAATTGTTCGTCCTTGAAGCACAAAACGCCAGGTAGAAGAAGGGAGTCAATAAATATAAAATAAGGACGTTTCCTAATACCCCATAATTTTTCCAATTTTAAACTTCCCCTACTGTGCGTAAATAAGAGGGAAATTTAACTGTATATACCCCTTATTGGCCCGCTCCTCAAATCAGGATGTGGAGAGGGGCGAAAATTTAGGAGAGTTTCCATTGTAGAGGTAGGGGCAATTTTCATTGCGCTCGTGATACCAAGACAATCTTTAAATCTGTGCTTGACATTGAGCCATCATAATCGACGTCCATTCATGTTAAAGACCATTTGGGGGAGTATCCCCCACCCCGTTGCACATTAGGCAATAAAGTCTCCGGATCAAGTCCGCTAGTTTCCGATTCTGTACAAGATTAGAATAGTAGCCCTCCCTCCCATTTCCCTTTTAGTCTTCTGGTGTAGTTTCTTTCATCTAAATCCCACCATTTAAATCTTCACTCTTCTGCTTCTTATTCTCCACTCTAACTTATTCTCTTTCGTCCACGTCGAAGCCTCGCCTCAAAGAACGTCATTTTCTGAAGACTTATTCTGTTCTACCGTTTCCACCCTTTTGAACCTCAAGAGAAAGCTTCTTCAAATTCCATTTTTCCAGATATTTGAATTAATTACCTACCACTTTTTTTTTAAATAAAAATAATCCAAATTCTTGGTTGTCTATCATTAGTTCATAGAACGTTTTCAAATAATTTCATGCTTCATAAAGCAACAAGATTGCTACAAGCAACATTGACATCGTTTTTGTGGAATAATTACCCCAAGTACTTAGTACATATTATAGAAAAGTACTAATAAACAATTTCATTAATCTTCAAACAGTCCGTTTGATAATATTCTTAATTAGTATCATATCAAAGCAAGCATGTTGTTGTATGACAGCAAACTACTAATAAACGTGCTGCTTCCGCCTGTTATTTGATTATAATGTAGAGTGTCATGTAATCGACCTTCATTATACACGCCGACAGTCGTACAACTTATGATTAATGACGGTACTCAGCGGTCGTGTCTCGTGATATACTCATTATGATCTCTTATCTGAGCATAATTTCTTGTTGCAGGCCGTAGCGAACAATATGCAAGTAAAATGCAAGTGTCATGGCATGTCTGGAAACTGCGAGTTAAAAACTTGTTGGAGGTCAACACCGGATTTCCGACACGTTGGACGGGTACTCAAAGAAAATTTTCGTACTGCAATTCTTGTTGATCATTCCAATTTGGGAAACAGATCAAGAAAAAATAGGTAAATATTTTTTATCTAAAAAAAAACTGAGTACTACTGAATATTTTTTTGTTAGGGTTCGAGGAACTAAAAAACCACGAAAGAAACCTAAAAATCGGGTAAAAGAATGGACTCCTCATAAAACGAAGTACAAGAAAAAAGATTTAACTTTCAATTTATTATTTTATCAAAGATCTCCAAATTTTTGTGAATCAATTCCAACTATAGATGTTTTTGGGACAGTTGGACGAGAATGTAATCGTACAGCAACTGGTCCAAATAGTTGTTCATCCCTTTGTTGTGGAAGGGGATACAATCTTCAACGAAGAAGACGTATTGAACGTTGTAATTGTAAATTTATTTGGTGTTGTACAGTAGAATGTAACACTTGCAGTATAGAAGAATGGATTTCAGTATGCAAATAGGAAATTAATTTTTATTTTGTATTTAATTTATAATTAGGGTAATTTTTATTATTTAATATTAAGATAAATTATGATTAATGTTCTCTGCAATAATATTTAATATTGATTTTGGTTTCGTGGGTTAAAAATTGGGAAGAATAGGGCGAGTGTCGCGAGAGTCCACTGTAAGCGAAGAAACTACCTGAAAGCTGAAACCAAAAGGAATTTTCCTAATATTAATCGATGCCTCACAATTATTTTATCTCAACAATCAATACGTAAATTATTGTTACAAATAATCATTCTCATTGTAATATTTTAAAAAAACTAGATGTTGCTAAAATCTAATTGTTTCCTACCCTAGTTCAAGAAAAATTTTGTATTAAAACCTAGATTTAGAATATTGTAATTATTTATACATTCCATATTTATTATATTATTTATTTTTTTAAGTAGCAACTAGGAACAGACTGACAAAATAATTTTAAACTATACGTAATTTAACTTTTATCAGTATTAATAATTTTAATTAATTTTTTATAAGCATAAAATAATGAATAAAAATATTTTGCAGTTCCTAAAATTTTTTTTTTATTTATTCCAATATCGAAGAATAAAATTTCCCTTACAAGGAAATTTTAGGTCGAGGCCAGCTTAAAAGAAACCTTTTAAGGGAAAAACTTAAAAGGTATCTAAAACCAAATCCACTTAGTATCAAACTGATAGTGTAGCAGTGAACAATCAGTAACAATCAAGTACAGAAAGAATAATTAAAAATTGTAAGTAATTCAATAAATTGTAACGATCATTGTAATATTAAAAGCGTAACGTAATGAAACGGTTCATTAAAAGTGATGAAATAGGCTGTTCAACATTTAATTATACAATTTAAACAATTAACAAACCGCTGATGAGTATTAATTTGCTCATCACCATCAAGCTTAGCTAATTTGTTTAAAACGTGTTCCTTAAATTGCTTGTACCTCTACCATAAAGATCGTATCAGATACAATCTTAAATTGCCGCTACAAATATTTCTTAATTAACTGAAAATAAATAAACGTGCTTCGCCTTACAATAAATACTAAAATTCCTAGTGACATTAAATTAATATCCTACAATTTTTTCTTAGAACCCAAGTGTATTTCAAAAAAAAAAAAATGGGGGAAATATTCAACTACGATGAGCTTCCCGAACCTGGTGATCGTTACAGTCTTGAAGAATGTTTAGGTACAGGGGTTTATGGAAAAGTTTATAAATCAAAAGATACTCAAGCAGGACAAAAAAATGTAGCGATCAAAATCCAACGATTTACACAAGAAAATGAACCTTTTATTCAAGAAGAATATCGAATTCTTAAAAATGTTTGTAATCATCCCAATTTACCAGAATTTTATGGGATATATAAAAAATCATCTAAAGATAAAGAAGAAATCTGGTTTATTATAGAGGTAAGTATTCAGTATTTAATAAGAAAAAAACTCTGGTCAAGTTACCTAAGCTTCCAGGAAGCAATAGAATAGATTTTTATTCTAAACATACTTGTGTATAAATTTAATTTCCTTGAAATTAAACTGACATATTTCATGGTAAGATACAAAAGATATAACTGTAGGTACAAAGAGATAAATATTGGAAAATAGCCGAACATTTATGCGTTCGTGATGCAAACGAGTAATATTTCAGTATTTATTTATCTGTAAAGAAGGTACAAGAACTAAGATGAGAGTCGAGCAGAATTAAGCACGATACGCGTTATTTAATATCGTTTGCTGTTTCCTTTTATTTCTACAACTCTATGAAGCGTAACGCATATTTTATGTTATTCTCCTACAAGACAACTATGTTGCAAGTGAATGTTAATAAAATTTACTGGGTTTTAAATTTCTGAACCAAGAATATTATTATTCGTGCGTGTGTCATAATGTCTACCTTTCCTGGGCAATATTATGAAAATTATTTTAAAATTGAATTTTTTTATCGGAAACCTCAAAACACAATTTCAGTTTCTTTGACTGTAACCGTTTAGTCTTTTGTAGTTATGTGATGGCGGACCAATAACAGATTTAGTGAAGGGTTTAATGCTTGATCATCGACGTATGGCTGAAGAACATATAGCACTAATATTAAAAGAAGTTGTAAAGGTAAGTAGACAAAGCTTCAAACTCAAAAACTTAACACCCTGTTTTGGGCGACTCTTGCAAATTTTTCTTTAAAAATTCGTAGAAGCCGTCGCAGTAGTCCTTGAAATTTTGGACTTACATGAAATTACAGCCCTTAATTACTTTTATCAGATACCCAAAATATAGGATATCTGAGATGAAAGGTCGAAAATACAAATTTTTGAAAATAAAACCCCTGTTTCTGAAAAATTGACGAAGTTTCCTTAAATGCTTAAACTTTAAAAATTCGTAGAAGTCGTTGTAACAAAGATAGAAACTCGGGGCCTACATCAAATTGTAGCCCTTAATTTCTTCTATCATGCAGTTCAAGTTGAAGGACATCCGATCTGAAGGATCGAAAATAGAAATTCTTGAAACTAAAACCCTGTTTCTGAAAAATTGACGAGTTTCGTTAAATCCTTATTCGTGGCTGTCACAGTAGGCCTAGGAATTCGGGATCTACATCAAATTGTAGCCCTTAGTTTTTTCTATTATGCAATTCAGGGAGAAGAAAATCGGATCTGAAGAATCGAAAATAGAAATTGTTGAAAATAAAACCCTGTTTCTGAAAAATTGACGAAGTTTCGTTAAATCCTTATTCGTGGCTGTCACAGTAGGCCTAGAAATTAGGGGGCTACATCAAATTCTAGCCCTTAATGTCTTCTATTTTACGTGAAATTTGTAGAAAATTATATTTAATAGAGTATTTTAAACGTAGGTAGCAAATTTAGTAAACTTAAAGGAAACTTCTATTAAATGCAACATTTTCATTAAAGCGACTATAAATTAAAAACAGTCAAGTTTATTACCATAATTATCAACAATTTATGGAAATAAAACAGAACATTTAAGCCTGCATAACAGCAGCAACTTAAATTAATGTTGATATACGATTATAGTTAGCAAAACATGTTAATGGCAAGTGAAGATATTTTTATTTTTGTACATACTTTAAAGTTTATAACCCTTACAAACGCATGCTTTAAAATCAAACAAATTGGTCAGAACTAGTTTTCTATGCATTTTTTTTTCTATAAATCTTTGCGTAATTCACCACATTTGGACGCAGAATGCATAATTTCTATTATTTTTTTTCCTGCAGTTTTGAAAGACTTAAAAAAATATTTTCTATAACATTACGACCTTTATATTTAATATTTAAATATTTTTTTTTAAATCCTACACCATTTTACAAAAAAATATATACATATAATCTATAAGTGGGCAAAGATGGTCCTTACTGTCCTTTGGATTCATAACCACATATTAATAAAACGATACTATGTTACTAAAAAATAAACAAGAGTGTATTCTTATTTGCTTGTAAATTATGTATTCTATCAAAATTTATTACCTTATTATTTATGCCAACATTGTTTCGTTAGTGTTATTTACTACACTCAATTATCAATTATTTCGCATTTAAAAGGAAGCATTACAATGGAAAATAAATCACTCAAACAACAATGTTCGCTATACTCAACAATTTTATTTTTGTTAAAAAAATCGTACTGGTTACTCTTGGACTTCAAATACAATCTTTAAAAACTAATAAACTTATTATTATTTTCAAGAAGTCTCCTTAATAATACATTAAAACAATCTTTTATTTAGGCACTAATTTATCTGCACGAGAACAAAGTACTTCATCGAGATATAAGGGCAAACAACATTCTTTTAACCAAAGAAGGAGACGTTAAATTAGTTGACTTTGGTTTATCACGTTTATTAAACAGTACTTTAGGAAAAACCACGTCCTGTCTGGGTTCTCCAGACTGGATGGCTCCTGAAGTAGTAAAAGCGCAAGAAAATCAAGACGGTTACGACAATAGAGCTGACGTTTGGTCACTTGGAATAACAGCTTTGGAATTAGGGGATGGTAAAACACCTTTCCAAGACATGCATCCAACTAGAGCCATGTTTCAAATTGTTAGAAATCCACCACCGACTTTAAATAGACCTGCTAATTGGTCGGAAAGTTTTAATGACTTTATTAATGAGTAAATAATGATCAATTGGTGGTAAAATAGCAATCAAAATTTAAATTTCAGGTGTTTAGTGAAGAATCCTGAACATCGACCTTATATGATAGAATTACTTGAACATCCCTTCTTAACTGAAATTCCAGATAATAATTATTATGTAAGTGTAAGAGAAAAAAAGTTAAAAAAAATTACCGGTGTTCTATTTTAGCTAACACAAGAGCTCAAAGTTTTATATCAAAAATACAGTAAACTTGGAAGTGGACAACGAATTCCCGAGTCTGTTGTACATTCAAACTTCCTAAAGAAAGGGGAAGAAGAAGACTGGGAACAAATGCAAGTCGAAGACTTGGCAACTTTAGAAGACATAAACGAGGGAGCAATACTCCAAGTGCTGATCAAGAGGATGAAGGAAGGACATTCCTGTACCTTCATAGGAGATATATTGCTTGTTTTAAATCCAAATGAGCAACAAGATATCTATGGAGAAGAAGTAAATATTTTTTGTTTAACCCACCCTAGTCCTCGTCTTCCATGCCTAACCCATTCCTACATCATCTTCTTTTCCTAAATCCAAACTATTCTACAAATAATTTTTTTCAGCAACATTACCGTTATCGATTTAAATCCCGTTCCGATAATGCTCCACATATTTATTCAGTGGCAGACAGTGCGTATCAAGCTGCTTTACATCATCAAACAAACCAACATATTTTACTTGCTGGAGAAAGTTCTTCAGGAAAAACTACAAATTATTTGCATATTGTAGATCATTTATTATATTTAGGACAAAATAATAATATTAACCAAGAGCGGTTAAGAAACGGTGTTAAACTTTTACATGCATTCATTCATGCTTCTACTCCAACGAACGATTACTCAACACGATGTGTTTTTCATACGGAAATTGTTTATGGAAGTACTGGAAAAAATACAGGGGCACGTTTCGAAATATATCAGTTAGAAAAATGGAGAGTTTCTTCTACAGATATGTAAGTTACATTTGATAGGGTTAAGGGTAAGAAAGAAAGGTACATTTTGGTTTTTTGAGGAATGCTAGAATTTCACTGTGGCGCCCTCTACGAGGTTTTGAAAATCGGAAATTGATGCTCCTATAGCTCCTTTATTAATCAAAATAAGAAAAAAGTTTAAATATAAAACTTGTTCAGTATATAGCCCTGCATTCTCCTAAATTTATATCACGTATACAGGGTGTTTGCTTTTAACAGTACAATAAGCAACTTTGTTATTTTAAATGAAACACCCTATATATTATTATATAATTGAATGCAAAATTGAATTGTCTATCACATAGTATAAGGTAGTCATATAGCTAAAATGTACGGTTGATGAGAAAATCGCGAACTTCCGCTGCGTTAGTAAATTAGATGCCTGTCTCTCTTCTGTACGTATCGAACCCGTATAGTCTGGTGTTTCTCGCTACGCATTCAAGTGATTTCCAATGCTGCCTCGCGAACTACTATTGAATACCAAAAACGAAATGTTTATTTTTAGTATGGGAAAGTCCAGGGGAGGTGTATTTTGTAAGGTGTATTTGAAAAGGGGGTTTTCTTAAGAAAAATTTGATGCTTAAAACTGTCGTCAAATACGTAACGTATCGTAAACAAGTCCAAAGAAACTATAACAAACGACTTCGACCACAAAAGAATAAAACACCAGAGTCGGTACTACATTCCAATAAAGCCGCAAATAGAAATTAAGTTTTATGTCAATTCTTTAGTTTTTATTGTCCTCTTTTACCAACGTATACTGATTTACACGACCCTCATGCTCTATTCACCTTTTAGTGGTCTTTGAACTTTTCTCGCAACCTTTACTAACCTCTTGTCAAACATTTCCAGTAGAGATTCGTATGTCCTTATAATTTTTTTTTCAGGAAACAATCAAATTTCCATATCATGTATTATTTCTACGATGGAATACAAGAAACAGGGGAACTAAACAAATATCAACTGAAGAATGATACACAATATCGCTATTTACGCACTTGTCCCGAAAGCAAATCTAATCGTCCACGAGATAATCCAAAACAAAACGCAAAAAAGTATGACAAAATTCTAGAAATTCTTAAAGAATTTGATTTTAGTAACCCACAAATTGAATCAATACTAAATACATTAGCGGCGATTATTAATTTAGGGGAAGTTCGATTTCAAGAAAATTCCCAAGGGGAAGCAGAAATTGTAAACGAAGAGTCTGCGAAAAAAGTAGCACAGTTACTTAAAATTGAAGAAGGGAAGTTTCTATGGGCTTTAACAAATTATTGTGTTGTTTCTAAAGAAACTGTTGTACGAAAACGGCACAGTTGCGAACAAGCTCGAGATGCAAGGGATAATTTATCTAACACCCTCTACTGTAGGATTGTTCAATATGTTGTACATTTTATTAATCACAAACTTTCTTACGGAATGGCAATTTTGTAAGTATGTAAAAAAAAGTGGCACTCGGGCACTAAAAATCCATTTCGTAACTCCTAACTTAAAAATTCTTTCAGTGGTGAAAAATACTCGATTAAAATCCTAGACTTTTATGGTTTTGAAAGTTTCAAAGAAAATTCCCTTTCGCAACTTTTAATAAATTCCACTAACGAATCACTTCATTATCATTATTTGCAACGAGTATTTGGATGGGAAGCTTTAGAAACGAATGAAGAAAATATTCCTTATAACCCAATCTATTATTACGATAACAAAAAAGCTGTGGAAGAAATCTTGGGCAAATTTGGTGTCCTAAATTTTATTAACGAGGCTTCAAAGCAAGGGCGAGGAGGAAAATACATCCTTGGTAATAATAATTTCCCAATAAATACAAGAAAAAAATAATTACCTACTATAATTTTTTTAGAACGTTTGAAAAACCAGGAAAAAGTGTATGTGAATAAAATTAATGATTCAGAATTTTATATCAATCATTATACAGGAAAAGTAGTTTATTATTTGAAGGAAATGCCAGATCGTAATCGTGATTTTTTACCTCCTGAAATAATCGAAAGTTTACGTACTTCAACTGATCCAGTCATCAAACTTTTTTTTTCGAATAAACTTAACAAAGCCGGAAATTTAAATGTGGAATTTGAAAAAGCAAACACCCAAACAAATAACGAGGAAGAAGGTTTTGATAAGGTAGGGGCTAATACGAGGGCCGCCTGTTCAAAAATTTTGATAATACGAGGGGCACTCCAAAACGTGTTGTATTTTCGGCCTCCCCCTCGGATTGCCAATATTATTCTAATTCTGTTTTGGTTTTATCCTGTTTTTTTTAGCAACAATTTTCTCAAACTAGAAAAATGCGAATGGTCTCAGTAACATTCAAAGGTTTCATAATAAATCTTTTAAAAGAACTTTCGATAGGTAGTGGATCAGGTGGAACACATTACGTTAGATGTTTGCGTGCGGATTTAAAAGGTAAAGCAAGGGGGTTTCATAAGGAAATTGTAAAGCAACAATTACGAGCAATGGCGGTGTTAGAAACAGCAAAAGCGAGGCAGAAAGGTTTTCCACATCGTATACCTTTTGGAGAATTTTTAAGAAGGTATAGATTTCGTGATTAAAAATATTTTTATTATTAAAAGTTTTTAGATATAAGTTTCTTGCCTTTGATTTCGATGAAAACATTGAAGTAAGTAAAGATAATTGTCGATTATTATTGGTTCGATTAAAAATGGAAGGATGGGCTATTGGAAAAACTAAAGTTTTTCTTAAATATTACAATGAGGAATATTTATCAAGGTTGTTAAAAAATAAATTCTTGAAAATTATTATTTTAAAACAATTTTTTACAGATTATATGAAACGCAAGTTAATAAAATTATAAAAATTCAATCAATGATAAGAACTTATTTAGCAAGAAGAAAAATGACAAAGAAGGTAAAAGTTCGGGAAAAAGAATCGAACGTCATTGAAAAAATAGATTTGACTGAAGATGAAGCCGCTAGAGTTGTACAAAAGGGTAACTATTCAAACTAAAATTTCATTCAAGGGCATTGGATTTTTACTGGGACTCTCTAACTTCGAAATGGCAGCCTCTATGAATTTTTCAATTTTTTAAATAAATCCAAAAACGGTCGCAACGGTGCTCTTCCAAATATTTTGAAATATTTGAAAAATTATTACAAAAAAAGCGCCCACACGATTTTGTTTAAATTCTACACTTATGTAGCTTGGTTTTAGGTACATTTTTGTTTTTTGATTAATGCTAGAATTTCTCTGTGGCGCCCTCTACGAGGTTTTAAAAATCGGAAATTGATCCTCCGATAGCTCCTTTATTAATCAAAATATGAAAAAAATTTAAATATAAAACTTATTCAGTATATAATTCTGCATTTTTGTAAATATATATTACGTATACAGGGTGTTTGATTTTCACAGTACAATAAGCAACTTTGTTATTTTAAGTGAAACACCCTGTATATTATTATATAATTGAATGCAAAATTGAATTGTCTATCAGATAGTATAACGTAGTCATATAGCTAAAATGTACGGTTGATGAGAAAATCACGAACTTCCGCTGTGTTAGTAAATTAGATGCCTGTCTCTCTTCTGTACGTATCGAACCCGTATAGTCTGGTGTTTCTCGCTACGCATTCAAGTGATTTCCAATGCCACTTTTTAGTTCATACACTCAGATATTAAATAATAAAGGAATAAAAACTTAAATATGTTTACGGTTCATTAAATAATAAATCAGTTCTCTTTTTACAGCATTTCGAAACTATTCTGCTAAGAAAATTTATGGAGAGATGCCAACAGATTCAGACAAGTTTGATGAAGGATTAATCGATTTCATACGCTTTTTCTATAATAAATGGAGATATAAATCTATCTTCCAGGTTTTATTACAATACAGAGCGGCGAGATATCAAGATTTGTATAATTTGTCGCAACAGGTAAATTTTTTGTTTAAATTAATAAAAAATTAATATTTATTTCTTACAGGTGCATTTATATAATCAAAATGTAATGAAATTTTCCCAACAGTGCACTGGAATTAATCTCGAACAAATTGATTCTAAAGCACAAGTTGATATTTGGTTGGGAAATAAAAAACTTTCGGTTTTAAAATTACCTTTCCGTTTAGACGAAATTCCTTACTTTGATACGTCATACATGTGTGAACCTTTAAATATTACAGAGTATGTTGAATAATATTTATTCTGTCTTAAAAAAATGCGAAATAAAGAGACGGTTGAACCGGAAAAACTAAATAAAGTTCCAAAGACAATAGAAAGAAATTTTCCTTTTTCTTTTTATTTCAACTTTTACCCACTTTAACCGTCTCTTATTTTTTCCAACCCCCCGAAAGTAAAATTTCTAACACCCTATATATTATTTTCGTAGTTCAGTTGACAAAGAAGACGAATCTTGGGATACTCCCTTTTCTTGGAGAGAAACAGTTTCAACCCAAATCACATCTTCAACGCAAACAGACAAACTGGAATTAGAATTACCTACCGACTTCCAAAATCAATTACTAATAGAATTACCTTACACTCGTAACCCGGAAGAGTTTACGCATTACATTTCAACCCCAAACGAATTCGAAGAAGAAAGACAAGAAGACCTTAACACAAATAATAAAACCGATGTTGATTATTATTATATCCAAGAAAATACAGAAGACGAAAATAAACTTAACACAAATCCAATCAATAGCAATAATAATAACACAACTTCTGCAAATAAAGATTTTGAATACATAAGACCTCCTTCTCCAATAAAAGTAAAGGCGAAAGTTGGATACATAAATCCAATTTCTGAACTTGAAACGAAAGGAAGAAGACAAAATGTTGCGTCAGACGATGATCCACCTTTTAATTTTCAAGCTATGTTGAGAAAAACTAATTTCAAACGTAATTCGATTAAACGTGAACGTGAAGATGGAGAGGATATTAAGAATCTAAAGGAACAAAATAAAGAAGAGGATGGAAATAATCGATTAAAAGCGGATACAAGCAAAAGTGACGTTGAAGAAGGTCTTAGATTAAATTTAGGTGTACTAAATTCTGAAACCTACAATGATTTCCGGGCTATACCTTCCACCAGTAAAGAACCTGATAATTTAGAACAATGTATAACAATAAACTTCCCTCCCAAAGAAATATCAAAAAATGAAATGTTGCCTGGAATGATCATGGAAGGTTTTGTGGTAGACTTGTAAATTAGTTTAAGTTTATGTAAATTAATGTATCTATGAATAAAAGAGTTAACATTAACATTTTTGAAACTTAGCATGAGAGAGAAAGAAGCAGGAGGCGTAATAGGAAGGATCCCCAAATAGTCGCCTTTTACGACAGGCAGGGGTTAGGATACCCTGGGCCTATTCTTCATCCGGAACCCAGACGGATGTAACAAAAAAAATTATTTTAAATTAATTACTTCACCAATTCGCTGTCAATCACAATCCCCGAAACCTAACCTAACGTTTCAGTATTTTCAGGCTCTTTTTCCTTATCATCTTATGATCTAACATTTAATATCGATGCATAAGATCCTTTGCCATTTCTTATAGAATTTATTTCACACATTATGGCCATAAGGGACCATACACTTTTCGGCACCGGTAAACATTTTCGTGCGATTCGTAGCGTTTGCGCTGAATCAAGTCAGTGTCACGCTTGGTAAAACCATTCGACGTTGGTTTCGGCGCTTTCTATAAACAAGATTATAATACGCGAAACTAATGTATAATTCAAAAATGAATGCGATAAGGATTGGGATGAAATGCAGGAGCGTAGTGGTTTAAAGAGCAAACGGGCCCCACTACGCCCTCTTACACTGTAAACTGAAAGTGAAAGTTCACCTTGATTGAAGTATTTATTAGACATTAAATAATTTTCTTTACACAGAAGAAAAACAAACACAAGAAATTTTTTAACGTTTTTTATTGAATTTTCTGGTGCCTTCCCAAATCATTAGGTCCTGAATTTAATTATCGTACAGTGGATTCTGAAATTCAGATGTAGCTTTTTTATAAAGCGGGTTATCTCCTGCTTCCCACTTGGCGTTTTCACGCTCCTTTTCAAACTTAGCAAATTCTCGGCCATCGAGAAGTATGGTATACATTTTCCAAATAATCAACAGGATAATACCTCCTAGTAATACACTTCCAACTACTCCCAAAACAACGGCTGCAACAAAAAACATAATAAAATATTATTTATGATTCAACAACATGATTCATTAATTTTTTGACATCCTGTATATATAATACACAAAATATTTATCAGTTTATTACCATAACGGATAAATTATTTCGTTATTTTTTGTACCATCGAATTATTAAGAAACTTGGTCTGCAATTAGGAGGGTCCGGACCCTCATTCATATCGCTCTTCATTCGAGACGTGGATTTATTTGGCACTGTTAAATTATTATCGGAAATTTATCTTACCAAGTACGTCAACATCTTCCGAACATATTTTCATACTTTGAGCTGTCGTTAGTAGTTCTTTATTCTCAGTGTAGGAATACTGAAATAATATTGTACATCCTGAGCTGTCAGGACTTCTACAGATTTTAACGCCTTCTTCTATGTTTTCTTCTTCGATCTTTTCAACGATACCAGTAACAAAAGTGTTGCATTTAATACTGCATTCGTCTTGGCTATAAATTCCTGTTTTGTAAACTTGACATTCAACACAATCCCGTAATTCTTCGCACCTGAAATAAAAAGGAAGAAGAAATTTACATTATTCAAAAAAATTAAGCTTACCGTTGTCCGGGACATGACGGACATTCCTCACAATATTTTCCGTTATATCCGTACCCATCAACCGTATTACATTTGCATTCCCCACAAGCACAATTTCCGTGTCCGGAACAAACCAAATTACTTCCTGAAGGAATACAAGTCGTATTCGTATCTCGACACTCGCAAGCTTCTCCTGTCCAACCTGCTAGGCATTTACATACCCCACAATCGCAGTTGCCTTTTTCCTTACCAGAGCATAGTTGACCATTATTTCTTTTACAGGAAACATTATCGCATTGGCAAAATTTCCCATAAATAACTTGAGGATGGGGACGTTTAACGCATTCGCATTTTCCACATTTACATGAACCTAAATTTGAGCAAATTTCCGTATCATTTTTCTGTTTCTTGCAAGCACTTTCGTCGTCGGTAATTGAAGTTGAGTTGTCGCATCTACAATCCCTACCAAATATCCCTGCATTACAACTGCATACCCCACATTTTAAATCCCCTTGATTAGTACAATTGGGTGAATTTTTTTGGAAATCTGGATGGTTTGGTTTTTCGCAAGGACAATCGCAAATTACATCTAGTTCGACTTCTAAACTTTCATCGATCCCTTCAGGTTTTATTTGAATTATTTGGGGAAGGGAACCAGGTTTTTGACATTTTAAAGCACGTATAGAGGCATTAAAATTTATTACATCTCGAACGTGTATGTCTCTGCAACCGTTTTCTCTTGGGCTTGAACAATTTGAAGAATATTTAATTTCAACTCCGTTATCCGAATTCGCGGTTAATACAACCGAGTTTACGATTTTCTGTAAGAAAAAAGTTAATCCCTGATTAAAATAAAAATATAAAATAAAATTCTTACATTATAATTTTCTGTAATCAAACTAACGACATTATCTGATTTTTTTGATAATCCACCTGCTACAGAATTTTCTATACGTTCCTGAAGTTTCTGATATATTTTAAGGATCCTCCCACTTTTTCCTTTAACAATTGCAAATATTAAATTAATATTATTTTGTTTTGCAACGTAATTAAGTTGAGAAACTGAAGGATAATCGTAAACTAAATCGTGAGTGTACATATTATTACGCATATGACATTGAGCATCGTTTGGTTCAACAACCCCTGCAAGTTTTCCATCCCCAGCAATATGAAAATCTGCATCAGTTGAAAAAACGATTAAGTGTCTCGCTTTTTCTCTCCAACCAATTTCCTTTTTACAAACTATTGCTTGCATGACTGCGTCGAAACCACCTTCCGGAAAATCCAAGTTACCGGAAACTGGAGCGTTACGAACTTCTGCAGAAAAGGCAGCAGCATTATCCGTTAAGGACATGTGATTTTTGAAACTGTAGGGCGGGACACAGAATAACGTAGAATTTTCCTTTAATGGACAAGGTGCCAGTAACCTACAAGAAAGTAATAATCAGTAAATTACTCTTACGAGTACTGGGAGACGTAAATGGTAAAGTCGTTAACGCAACTACAGTTGGTATCTTGAAGGGGGAAACCCCACGCGTTGCTAGTTTGTCACAGTACTTAAGAGATACCCTGTATATTAAATTAAACGTACAGATTAAATTAAACGAATAGAAACGAACTTTTTGTAAAGTGGAAATCTTTGTGGTTAACCCTCCAACTGATAACAACAGCAACAAAACCCGTAACTAATTTTAAATTAAATTCCGATTTTTTTTTTTGAACAAAAAACTCACTTTTCTGGAACAGTACTAACAAAAGGCATATCCGTTTTATCAACAAAACTTCCAAATCCTAATCGAAAATTACTGGTAAGACTTCTCATAGCTGCTGCAAGTTGTTCCCCAAGTTGCGCTAATTTTTCTTTATGATCTTGCATCGAATACGATAAATCCATAATAAAATATAAATCCACTGGGTAATTTTCAGCTTGTCTATATTGAAATGGCAGAACAAATTCTTCTCCTTTTCTTATAGTAAGTTTAACTTTTTGAGGATTAATTTGTATGGCATTGCGATCACCAATTTGAGACCGAAGTGAATCATTTTGAGTAATTTCGAAAAATTGTTTGGGATCAATAATTTTTTCAGTTTGGCACCATTTTAGTTTATCTGTTATATTTTTATTCATACAATGTATTGCTGTTGTGTTTGCTACTAAAGAATTCTGTAAAAATATTTCCGTTATTGAAGGAAAATTAATTCGAAAAATTAACTCACTGGATTTGAACACCAAATACATCCCAATGCTTGAATACAATCGCTGCACGTTTCTTTTGTATTACAATTTGATTCTTCTTGACTTTTAACATTGTACACTAAACAAAAAATTACTAAAATTATATAACCACTAGACATGATGAAAATTTGTATTTAGACGCGACAAGGAAATTGTCTTGACTTATATAATAATTTTTTTAAGCGGAAGAATGATAACAAGGGTTAGTAATAACGGATGTACGTTAACCACTACGTTCAAAATTATTTAACTTAGTTAGAATTTATTATGAAGCGGATTTTTATTCTAGTCCATGTCGCTATTTAAACGAAGCAGCTGTAATAAAATTTCCTTTATTATCTGTTACTGTCCGGTTATGCGCAAGTGACTAAATTTTAAGAATACTAGCTAAGATTATATCCCGAAGAGCGAAGCGCCGAGGGTTACAAGTCCCGAGACTATAACACCTCCTCAACCGTGCTGTAAAAAATAAATTACGAAACATTTATCTAATAAACCTAAAAATATTTATTATTAATATTTAATTTTTAGTAAAATCACAAAAGGCAGTCTTAAAAATATTTAATTTTATTTGTTATAGAGAGGATTTTTAAATTCAGATGTAGCTTTCTTATAAAGTGGATTATCTCCTGATTGCCACTTAGCATTTGCACGCTCATCTTCAAACTTTGCATATTCCCTGCGATCGTGAAATGATGTAAAGAGCTTCCATATGATAAGTAGAATAATTCCAGCTAATACTATACTTCCGATTACTCCCAAGACCAAAGCTAAAAAAAAGATGTAGTAGGTATTAGAAAAATAAAATTTAATTTGAAATATTAATTAGGGGGATATGCCGTCCCCTCCCCTTTGAAAGGAAATGTCCATGGATAAGACGGATTTAACTTCATGGAATTCGAACTCACAATCTAAACCTTTCAATCTCCGCCCCCCCCCCAAATTATAGTTTGCATTCTGTTTTTCTTACCAAGAACGTTGACGCTTTCGGAACATATTTTAGTTTTCTGTGCTTTCACTATAAGCTCTTTATTATCGTCGTATGTATATTGGAATATGATTGTACATCCTGAATTATCAGGACTTCGGCAAATTTTAACACCTTCTTCAATGTTTTCTTCTTCGATCTTGTCAACGATACCAGTAAGAAAACTATTGCATTTAATACTGCATTCGTCTTGGCTGTAAATTCCTGTTTTGTAAGCTTGGCATTCAACACAATGCCGTAATTCATCGCACCTGAAATAAAAACGAAATAAAAATTTAAATTATTCAAAAAAATTAAGCTTACCGTTGTCCAGGACATGACGGACATTCCTCACAATATTTTCCGGAATATCTGTACCCATCAACCATATTACATTGGCATTCCCCACAAGCACAATTTCCGTGTCCGGAACAAACCAAATTACTTCCTGCAGCAATACAAGTCGTATTTGTATCTGGACACTCGCAAGCTTCTCCTGTCCAACCTGCAAGGCATTTACATTCCCCACAATCGCAGTTGCCTTTTTCTTTACCAGAGCAAACATGACCATTATTTCTTTTACAGGAATAATTATCGCACTGGCAAAATCTTCCATAAATAACTTGGGGAGAGGGACGTTTAATACATTCACATTGTCCACATTTACAGGAACCTAACCCTGAACAAATTTCCGTGTCATTTTCACGCATTTTACAAACACTCTCGTCATCAGTCGTTGAAGTTAAACTGTCACATTCGCAATTTCTTCCAAATCTACCCGGGTTACAACTGCATACTCCACATTTTAAATCACCCTGGTTAGTACAAAAAGGGGAATTGTGTTGAAAATCTGGATGATTCGATTTTTCACAAGGACAATCGCAAATTACTTCAAGTTCGACTTCTAAGCTTTCCACGATTCCTTCAGGTTTTATTTTGATTATTTGGGGAGGGGAACCAGGTGGTTGACATTTTAAAGGACGTATGGAAGCAGTAAAATTTATTACTTCCCCAACGTGTATGTTACTGCAACCGTTTTCTTTTGGTTTGGGACAGTTTGATGAATATCTAATATCAACTGCGTTACCAGAGTTATCTGTTATAACAACGGAGTCTACGATTTTCTAAAAGAAAAATAATTTTAAAAGAATAATTTATAAGAAAAAAATAACTTACATTGTAATTTTCTGTTACCAAACTAATTACGTTATCCGAATTTTGAGTTAAACCACCAGCAACGGAATTTTCAATTCTTTGTTGAAGCTTTTCGTATATTTTAAGTATCCTATCATTTCCTTTTCCTTTAACTATTGCGAAAATTAAATTTATATTATTTTGTTTTGCAACATAATTAATTTGCGAAATAGATGGATAATCGTAAATTAAATCATCCGTGTACTTGTCATTTTGCATATGACATTGCGCATCATTTGGTTCAACAACCCCTGCAAGTTTTCCATCCCCAGCAATATGAAAATCTGCATCAGTTGAAAACACAATTAAATGTCTCGCTTTTTCTCTCCAACCAATTTCATTTTTGCAAACTATTGCTTGCATGACTGCATCGAAACCACCTTCCGGAAAATCCAAGTTACCGGAAACTTGAGCTTTACGAACTTCTGCAGAAAAAGCAGCGGCATTATCTGTTAAGGACATGTGATTTTTGAAACTGTATGGGGGTACACAGACTACTGTACGACCAGCTTTCTTCAGCGTGCAAGGTGATTGCAACCTGAAAGAAATGTTATCTATGAAGGTTCATAAATATCACATGGTGTGGAAATTGAGGGGAATTCGGGTAGAAAAACGTACCCGGTATGAGGCTAATGACGCGCAAGGGCTTTAACCATGCAATGCATGTAAAATATCACCCTTAACAGCTTTAAATGGAAACCTAGGGAAAATTGTTAAAAGACCAAAGTTGTAGAAAATAAAATTCCCTTCAAAAAACTCCAGGAAAATATTTCTCTAATGTTAATAGTTTGGGCCTGGGAACCGTCAGACTAAACACATGCGCGCGCTCTATTTAGCGCACAGACAAGGACGTTAGCTCGCACTTGGTTTCTCGCACCGTGTATTATTTTTTCATAATCAAAACGTCTGTCAAATAAGACAGAGATTAGACTGAGCGATCAGCGTCGGTCGTCCGCGAACGATCACCGTCGACCAAATTTCCAACACAAGTATTCTAATGGGCAAAGTTACATTGATCGGTCGTTCACGAACGGCCTCGATCGCTATGCAACGAACAGTTTGAAATTAGAATTTTGATCGGTCACGAACGTTCAAAAGTAATTCGTAACCCAACTTTTTAAAAGTGCCCTTGTTTTTTCTACTAATAACAGTACAGAACGGTCACCATTTGTTCCTTTTCACTTGAACTGGACATTTTTTAATGAATTTAAAAGAAAAAATGTATTTTCCCAGTCTTCAGTGCAATGACCACAAACAATTTTTTACCGCCACCGACCGCCACCGGTCGCTCAGTCTAATGTTACATTTTTAGAACGTTGGTAACCGATACTGATCGATCGAAGACGTTCGCGGACGACCGACGCCGATCGCTCAGTCTAATCTCTG
This sequence comes from Hemicrepidius hirtus, assembly GCA_963082805.1. NCBI lineage: Eukaryota > Metazoa > Arthropoda > Insecta > Coleoptera > Elateridae > Hemicrepidius > Hemicrepidius hirtus. Next base: position 1,720,689 of record OY720164.1, read on the forward strand.
TCTAAACAAAGTACAATCAGAAAATCAACCAAGCCATGACTCCTACCCGAGGAAAATAATTATATTATTACATTTGCGTGCATAACTCCGTTTCTAGCGATGATAGACACCTGCGGTGTTTTGCATTCTCTTTGTTTATCTATTTATAATAATTTGCCTTTCATTCTAATGAAATTTTTAAGAAAATAACAGAAAAGCGCGAGCGTCCACTAAATTAACTGCATTTTAGAGACCATAACTGCGAATCCAACAACGCCTTACGGTGTAAAACTTTTCCAGGAAAATCCACGATACATTAGTAAGTAAATTACCGAAACAGATTTCTAATCTAATCAGAATTGTATTTCAGAAAGTTTAGTCACTTACTTCCAACAATTTACCAGACCCGCCCATTACACTTATATCTCGTACACATAACCTTGACGGTTAATATTGTTGACTATAAGTCATTTAATTATTACTAAGAACCGCAACTTTCCCATAATAAAAATAATTTTCCGTTTACTCACTTTGCTGGAACAGTACTAATAAATGGTAAATCGGTTTTGTCTACAAAACTTCCAAATCCTAATTTAAAACTGCTTGTAAGATTTCTCATAGCCTCTGCTAATTTTTCACCAAGCTGTCCTAATTTTTCTCTATGATCTTCCATCGACGCCGATAAATCCATAATATAATACAAGTCAACAGGATAATTTTTTGCTTGACTATATTGGAATGGTAAAACAAATTCTTCTCCTTTTCTAAGACTAAGTTTGATTTTCTGGGGGCGAATTTGTACAGCACTGTCGTCGTTTTGGGATTGAAGGGGGTCATCTTGTTGAATTTTATTAATTTGTTTGGGTTTAACAATTTTATCGGGTGGACACCATTTGGATTTGTCAATTATTTTCTCGTTCATACAGTAAATTACCGAGGTACCGTTTTCGGTTGAAGAATACTAAAAAGTTTAATTTAAAAAAAATAGTATAGAGAGACAAAAACGTAAACTTACAGGTTGCGAACACCATACACATCCTAGAGTTTGAAAACAATCACTACATGTTTCTTTAGTATTACAATTTGATTCTTCTTGACTTTTAACGATACAAACTAAAGAGAAAATAAGTACTACCGCAATGTAGATCTTATACATGTCGACGGCTTGGTAGAGACTACTCAGCTGTCGTACTTCTATTTCAAAAGTTTCTAACCGGAAGAATGACGATATCGTATTACTAATAACGGATACAGATCACTACATTGAATGTTTTTTTTGCAGAATGTCAACACTTTAATTTATTCACGGTGTGGTTAACAAATATTCGGTCCTACTACTCACCGATGGCTTTCAGTGTTGAATATTAAATTATAACACAGTCGCGGAATATTTATCTAATATTGTTTGTTTTGTATTGTAATCTCCAGGAAATTTTGTTTACTTAAAGTTAATGATAAGCAATTGCATGCGATAAAAATTCCGGCTTCTTGAATCGAGAGGAATCAGTACAAAAATTCATAGTATAAGTCACATCCTATAGAAAAAGTTACAACAATGATTAAAAATTTTAATAATAACTGAAAATGATACAATCGGATAGCGGCAGCGCCTACAGTGACCCAGCAGCTGAGCACACACAAGTCCACGGCGTATGTATTCACAAGTCCACTGGGTTTTTGAATACATACAAAATAACACATTTGATCAAAATATGGAGCTAATTGTATTCTGCACTCTTTCGGGGGTTTGGAGGAACTCCATCCTGCTGTGGGTTTAAAAAAAATGGTACCTACCCCAAAATGTACCATACTACAATTTTTACAAACATATACAAACACCTATTTATTATTTTTTCTTATACACAATATCAAATGTATCTATTGGAATATATTTTAATTTTTTTACACTGATGGTATACTAAGCAAATATTGCAAAACAAACAGTAAAAGACATTTTTTAATTTAGTGACGAAGTTAGTCGTCATTTTCCAGTAAAGGTGTTTTTATCTTCACATTTAAACTTTAACTTTTTTTACGGTTACTTGTAGAAGGACGATCACATTGTTTCGTGCAGCAATGGTGCATGAAGTTCCGTTTGTTTTTAACATCCTGAAAAATGTATTTATTAAAGGAAAAGCGAAATCGATATCTAAGAAAAACCAAAGTTTTTTTAAATTAAAATTCCATTATCGAACAGATATATTTGGTTTAGTATTTGCGTGTGCGGTAATATTATTTCCGTTCTTGACGAACGTCATCGGTGGTGGACGTATAGTGTCATCATTTCCTTGGATTCTGTTTTTTTTTTAATTCACGATGAATATGCTCGCGATACGTATCTAATTATTGCAACTGGAATCGTATATTTCCTACGTTTAAAACGTTTCTGAGTAGAGGAAACACAATCCCGTCAGACTATCTCACGGATACTTCATATCTCGCGGCCACTTGATAATCGACCCACCAGACAAAATGCTTGTCCTTAGATTTTAAATATCAAACATCCTAATTATACAAAAATTTAATTACGAGATTTGTCCAAAGGATTGACCGTGTAATAGCTATTTGCATATTACAAACGCAAAGTGACACATTGCCGATTGAGAGAAACGGTAGACGCGCGGCCGCAATTAAACTTTTCGCACAAGACTTTTATCTTACAATCTTCTGAGAAATTCACGAAGTTTTGAATTACGGAAATAGAAAATAGTCGTATAAAAAGGTCAGGGGAGTAAGGAGGCGTTAAAAATCTTTTTTTTTTTAGTAGAATTTCACAATCTTTTACCTGCGTTGTCAGTTCAGTATAAAAAGTACTACTAGACTCATATTCTATTTTTTCTTGGGCCTTTGGTTTGGTAATGCTAGTAGCTTGATCACAATGGCAACATGATGACGAATCTGTTGCTTGGGGTCCTCTTTCAGGAGCAACGTTTTGACCTAATTGCATCTTCAACGTCCTTTCGTTCTGTATACTTTGCTCCAATTTACTACGCGTAACCTACGAAAAAAATATTTAAAAAAAATCATAAAACATAACAGTTACCTACTTCAAGGGTTTCCGCATCCTGTTTTTGCTTTTCCCTAGTTCTCTGCAATTCTTCTTCTAATTGTTTTATCCGTTCCTTTTCTTTTCCAGAACTTTTCCTAAAATCAACCCCAATATAAGTTTTTATAATAATTTAATTAAACGAATCCACGAACACTAATTCCTGTACTTTATCCTCATTATAAGAGCTTCTTCTTCGGATTGTATCCCTTTCATTCTGTAAACTAGAAACAGTTCGGGATTGAGCCCCTAATTTCATCATGAGTTCGTTATTTCTCTGTTTCTCCATCTCGAGGTTCTTTTTCAGTTCCTCCAGTCTTTCTCTTTCCATTTTAACGGCGATTTGAAGCGCCCCAACTGTTTAAAAAAAGAATTATATTTGAAAGGAAAGAAAAATTATAAACCTTTTTGCTGGGCGTGTTTTTGCTTCCGGACTATATCACCATCGTCACTGCTACTGCTTAATCTTTTCATGGGACTGCCTTGGGAACCGATTGAACCCGATAAGGGTGAACTTGTTGGTATAATATGTTTTATTGGTGAAGGTTGATTTGCTGGTAAAGGACTAGGGTGTTCTGCTAAGGGTTGGCTTCCTGTTGGTGAAGTTTTACGTAACAAAGCGCTAGTTGCATCACGAGTTTTGTCATGGAGTGCTCGTAACTCTTGATATTCTAAGGACTAAAAAAACTTTGCATTTTAAAAAGTAATTAAAAAAATTTATGTTTAGTAACAAGTGTGGCAATTTATGATTTATTATAAGACACACCTCTATTCCATATTTAAGAATCTTATGCAGAATGTTTTTCAAGGCGGCTGTACCACACGTGCAAATTCCTCTCTGTGTATCACCAATCGGACTAATGCTAACATTTTCAACAGTTTTTATAGTTAAAGAACCTTTTCCAGGCTGCAACAAAACAAATTGATAATTTTCTTAAAATTCAGTGGAGGATTATTTTTTTACCCCTGACAAGGAACTTTTTCGTAAATTCTGTACTTCTTCCTTACTGCTTCGTAATTCGCTCCGTAAAGTCTCAACTTCTTGTTCATATTCTTTTCCAACGTCTTTTAATATTTCTTCATGCGACCCTTGTAATTTAGCAATCCCATCGTTATATTTATTATTAATATTCTTCATGTCTCGATCATGTTGGGCTTTAAGGGATGATATGGTATCAGCACATTGCTTCTTTTGCTTCGCAAGTTCAGCTTCCAAACTTCTAATTTGATCTTCGTACGAATCTTTCATTTGTTGTAAGATCGCTTGATCTTCTGCGCTTAAATTCATGGCATTTTCCAGCATTTTTATCGAAGCACTGGATTTTTTTGTAATCCCGCTCGTCTCCAAGTCTAAAGAATTTAGTTGTCAGAAAGATTATTAGGTACTTCTAAAAATATTTTTACCTTTTGTTGTAAAACCGGAAGCTTGCGATTGCATACGTGAAAGTTTTCCTTTTAACTCCGCGTTTTCCATCTCGAGTTCTTTTATTCTTAATTTGAGTTCGCTTAATTGAGCAAAAAGGACTGTGTCGTCTCCAGCAGCCGCAGCTGCTAGTTGATTATTTTGATCTTCCAGTTCTTTGATTTTTTTCTTTAACATCGCGTTTTCTTCGCGTAAAATTGCAGAATCGTCACCGGAACCAAGTTCAAGTTCTTTAATTTTTGCTTTTAGTCTTGATATTTCATCGGTTAATGCTGATGTGTCACCACCAGCAGAAGATTTTAATTGGGAATTCTCGTTTTCGGAAGCTTTTAGTTTTTCTTTTAATCTCGCTATCTCATCACTTAACGCTGATGTGTCGCCGGAAGCGGAAGATTTTAATTGGGAATTCTCCTTTTCTGAAGCGTTTAGTTTTTCTCTTAATTTCGCTATTTCGTCATTTAATCCTGATGTGTCACCAGGAGTGGACGATTTTAGTTGACTCTTCTCATTTTCAGAAGCTTGTAATTGTTGTTTTAATCTCGCAATCTCATCACTTAATGCTGATGTGTCACCGGAAGCAGAGGATTTTAATTGGGAATTCTCATTTTCGCTAGCTTTTAATTTTTCTTTTAATCTCGCGATTTCGTCATTTAATCCTGATGTGTCACCAGGAGCAGAAGCTTTTAGTTGGCTCTTCTCATTTTCAGAGGTTTGTAGTTTTTCTTTTAATCTCGCTATTTCGGCACTTAAACCGGATGTGTCACCAGAAGCAGAAGATTTCAATTGATTATTTTCACTTTCTAGTGCTTTCATTTTTTCTTTTAACTTCGCTAGTTCGTCACTTAAAGCCGCTGTTCCACCGGAAGCTGCAGATTTTAATGACGAAATTTCACTTTCTAATTCTTTAATTTTTTCTTTTAATTTCGCTATTTCGTTATTTAACGCTGATTCGTTACCAGATGCTGATGTTAACTGATTTTTTTCTCCTTCTAAGGTATTAATTTTTCCTTTTAAAGCTGCTATTTCATTTAAAAGTGCTGAATCATCTCCTCCCGAAGGAGGAGGTGGAGGTGGAGAACCGGCTTTACTTTCTTGTTGCAATTTTTTAAAAGCTTCTTCACAAGCTGCGGCTTTAGCTTGTTCCTGTTCTAATTGTTTTGTAAGTTTTGCAATAGCGTCATTTAATGCGGAATTATCCTGAACTGGAAGAGGAGGGGGAGGTGCCCCAGTTTTTTCCATAGAACTAATTTGATTTTGAAGATTTTTAATCAAATTCTGTAAATCTTCTTTTTCTTTACGTTCCTTTTCAAGTTGTTCTTTATTTGCGTCTGTGAACGTGTCTGTGGTTGGTACGTTAAGTTTCTGAACCACTTCGCTTATTTCCTTTTTCTGAGCAGCAATTTGCGCTAATAATCCTTCCCTTTCTTTTTTCAACGCGTCTAATTCCGCTGAATCTCCTGAAGCGCTTTTTAGACTTTCTAATTGTTTTTTTAAGTCTGCTAATTGTTGCGCTAGACTTGCATTTTCACTTTCTAAAGCAACTTTTTCTTTTAATAATTGTTTATTTTGATCTGTAAGTACCGACATTTCTCCTTCAACTTGAGACGTTCGACGGGTTGCGCTGTCCCCTACACTCTTCACGTTATCCTTTAACTGTTGATTTTCAGCTTTTAATTTCAGCAATTCTGCTTGTAAATCGCTTTCTGCTATTGAACTTTTCCTAACTTTATCCTGCATATTATCAGATAAAGAATTTAATTGGTTTGTTAATTTAGCAACACGTTCTTCGCCTGCTTTTAATTTATCTTCTGCTTCTTGACGAAGTTTTGATTCTTTTTGTAGTTGTTCCTTAAGATTTGCTAACTCCATTCTTAACGCGCCAAGATCAGGTGTGGACGTTTGATCTTGTTGGAATTGTTGAACCAAGGACTCAAGTTTATTTTTCTCTAACTGCATGTTTTCGATTTGTTTTTTTAATTCGTCGCAATTGTCGACACTTTTGTCGACGGTAGAAGGTTTTACTTCAACGCCGGCTCCTTTCAAAAGCGCTTCCAATTCCGCTATTCGGTCTTTAGCCGCTTTTAAATGCGCAACCAATTCTTCTATTTGTTCTTTAGCAACATCTTGAACTTCAGTGGAATGGCGACGTAAAGCTTGATTTTCTGCTGTTAATCGATCGGAAATTCCTGCACCTTCCCGTAATTGCGCAATCGTTGCGTTTGCTTTCGATAATTCGGCTTCAAGCTCCCGAATTCTTTGCTGAAGTTCATCAACATCGTTGGATAATTTAAGGGATGCGCGTTTTTCTTCCGTGTACTTCGTGAATAAATCTTGATCCTGATCCCCTGTTGTTCTTCCTTTCATACAATCCCATTCTTCGTAATGTTTACCTAATTCTTCGGCAACTCTTTGGACTGCGCATTTAGATTCGGTTAACATTTTTTCAAAATGTTCGTCACCTCCTAAACTTCCTGATTTTCCTGATGATGATCGTTCAGCTTCTTTATCACTCAAATGTTCTTCATCTTTGAGACTTCCCGCCCTTGGTGATATTCCTTCTTCTGGACTTTGATGTCCTGAACTTAAAGAATGAATAAGATCGTCTTGTTTGTTTTTTAATTTAAATTGGGCGTCTTCGAGTTCGCTTTCAAGTTCTTCAATGCGAGCTCTTAAACATGCAGTTTCACATGAGACATCCGCAATGGTATTTTTTAATTGAACTTGTACTCCTGCTAATTGTTCTTCTGATGTTGCAATTAAGGAAGTTTTCTGTTCGAGTTCAGCTCTCATATCACAAAGAGCTTTCTGCATTCTGTCCTGTTAACATTATAATAGTAAACCAAAATCCTATGAAGAAATTGCTACTCACCTTCGGTTAAAGAGTTTAAGTATATCATAATTGCCACACTTGTTGGAAGATATTAAAAAAAATTACCTGCTGTTGATTAGATCCTTGGCTAATGCGATCGATATGGTTAACAAGTTTCTTAATCTCATCCTCTTGATCAGCTATGCAGCATTCACATTCTCGCACTTGTCTTACCAGAGAATCGCGATCTTGATCTAATTGTTTATATTTTTCTACTTGATTCTTTAACATGTCACATTCGCATTCTAAACCTAACAGTTCTTCGTATTTTTGTTTATACATGTCCCTTTCTGCTTTTAATGCATCAAATCCACGAGCTTTTTCTTCTGCTTCTTTTGCTTTAAGTTTAAGTTGATCCATTTCACCCCCAGCGGAAGCCATATCCATGGATTGTTGTCTTAATTTATCGCGTTCAGCTTTTAAGTTCTCTAATTCCTTAGCCGATGCCTCGCCTTGAACTTGCGAAGATCTTCTAACATGTCCCATTTCTTTATTTAAATTGTCTAGTTCACGTTCGAGTTGATCCGCTCTATCTGCTCTTCGTTTCAATGCGGCGACTTCTTCTTCGAGACCTTGCATCCTGGCAAGTCTTGCCTGAAGATTATCGCGTTCATCCATAAGATCATCAAGCATCTGCGATCTTTGTTTAAATAATTCAACTTCCTCAGGAAGGGAGCCGTATTTTAATAATTCCGTTTCTAATTGTTGAACTCTTCGTTTATGTCTATCCCTTTCATCTATGATTTCGTTAAGCTTTGCTAATCTTTTTTTCAGTTCCTTCATTTTCTTTTTCAATTCATCTGGATCATTAGATTCTTCTGTATCATCTAGGATGGAACCAAATATTTTTAAATCTCTCTACTCTTTAATTTAAAAAAAACTTACCGTCAACGTTTGCAGGTATACCTGTTATCTCGCGTAATTTATCAAGCTGTGATTTTAGATTATTATTTTCTTCTTGAATCTTCGATAATTTAGCACAATATTTCTTCAAAACTTCAACTTCTTTTCGTATTACTTCTGCTTCTTCAGCTGGAGATAGTTGACCACTAGTTCGTAATCTTTCAATTTCTGCTTCTAAAGATGCAATTTCCTGTACGCATGGATCTTGAACGCGAGTCTATTTTTGATTAATTAATTGAAGAAAAAGAAGATAATTTGAATGGATCTGACCTTTAAAGTGTTAAGTTCATGAAGAGAATCTTCTAATTTTTTCTTTAGATGATCACGTTCTTCTACAATATCCTTGAGAGTTTCTAATTGTTCAATTGCAGCTCTTGCTATTTTATTTTGTTGTTCCAATTCTGCTTCTTTAGCCTACATGGAGATTGTTTAATGAAAGTTGGGGACATTTTCAAAAATAATGTCCCCAACTTTCAGGAAAAATTATTTAATATTTACAGCTAAGGCATTTTTTAAGGATATAATTTCAGCGTCCTTTTCAATAACTCCTCCTCCGCCTCCACCACCACCCACAGAACCACCACCACCTCCTCCACCAGCAGCACCTGCTGCTTCAGCTTCTTTCTGTGCGTTTTCTGCGTTAGTTCTAGCTACTGCCGCACAAGTAGAACGCGTATCAAGAGGATTTTTCTTGCTTCCTGCCGTGCTACTTGTTTCACCGTCGGTGATTCCCCCAGATTCTGTCCCTTCGAATTCCGTGTCAGTATCTGATTCTCCCCATTTTCGGCTTCCACCACCAAGACCATCTAATCCAGCTCCAGCTTTACTCATTTCACTTTTCTGTAAAATTCTCACTGAGAAAAATCAAAAAAACTAAAGACTTCCCTTTACCATTCCTTCTAGCATCCGTTTCTGATCTTCGGTTAAATCCAATTTAGAATACATATCTAAGAGCCTTTGTAATTCATTGACTTGTGCTCTGAGCCTTTCAAGGTCCGCATTTTTATTTGCAAGTAACGTATCGATAAGTACTTCAATTGGTACATATTTACCTATGGAGCACTATCAAAGACAGAGTTGAAAACTGATGACTTTGGATTGTTAGTACAAGTTACCTTATCGTGATCGGCTCTGATTAAATCGAGAATGTGTTGTCTGCGTTCGTCAGTATCTCCACACCAAGCTCTGGCATCTGTGGCCGAAGGGTACGCTTTTATACGCCCTTCGGATCTTTTGGGTACGACTAGCGGAAGATTATGTGCATCGCGGAATGCCCGCGATCTATGCGCCACGTAAGACATCCTAGCCAGAGAGCTAACGCACTAAAATTTTAGACAACTAACCATATACGTAAAGTAACAGAATTACTTATTTTCCAAAAATTATTACATTTGTCAACAAAAACAAAACATGGCGCTTTTGTCAATTTTGTATTTGCAGCTGCCATTGATTTAATATAAACTTAGGTACAAGACTATACAATATTTACACATCATGGTATGAGTGAAATTTTGGAAAAGCTTCACCAGAAAGAACCCGTTCAGAATAGCTTACGCGTGGAGTCATTTTTAACGCACCCACCCTAGGGCCTATTACATCCCGCATTTTAATTGCCACGATGCAATGTCCATATTTTGGGAACATGGAGGAAAGCGTCGCCGTTAGCAATCCGGTGTAGAAATACTTATATGACAAACAGCATTGGGGAAATCGCGTGTCCGCCAAAAGGATCACCGACTAAGGTATCCCCTAATTATTATAAGCTATCCCTTGTTAGATTGTTGGTCTTCAATTGGGCATCTGTCCATATGGCGCTTGAGAACATCGCAAACAGAACAGCTGCATGAGCCGGTAAGAATAAGGAGTTTTTTATTCTGAGGTCAGGCGCGTATTCAGGATTTTTTTTTGGGGGGGGCTGGTGAATTTTTTTTATCAAAGTAGGTAAGCTTAGCTAATTAGACAGATTCATTACTAAATTGTAGAAAAAGTTAAAATAGCTATTTATGTAACAAGTACATAATCTAAGACTTTATTTGGCGAGTCTGTTTTATTGACGAGCGAGCTTGCGAGCGAGGCTAATAAAGATGACGAGTCAATAAAGTCAGATTATGTACGAATTGCATACAAAGCTTTATGTTCGACTGCTAAAATTGGTTCATTATCGAAAAAAACTCAATTTATAAATCTGATATCTATTCTTGACAGACGAAAATTTGGCTTGTAATATATAGTTGCCATTGGAAAACTGGATATATCACAGTGTGCTTTTGCTGTTGCTTAGCTACTTGTTTATAAAATAGCTAGTAGTTGTTTTTAGAAAAGCATTTTTTGTAAATTTTGTAAAAGAAATAGGTAGTTAAAATACTCGAAGAAATGGAAAAGGGTGTTTTAACTAAAATGCAAACGAATAGTTCTAACAAAGAAACTTGTGAGGAAATTAAAAATATCGCTGCTACTGCTAAAGATTCCCTGTTACCATTAAAATTCAGGCATTTATACGAAGAAACATATAATGCGTAAAGCTGACAATAAGGAACATTTATTTAACAAGGTATGAATGTTTTACCTAATGACGTTTTGTTTTGAACATCTAATACCCAGTAAAAACATAATTTGTTTTAGGTTGTCCTCATATTTGCTGTGGCTGGTGCCTGCAGACGTCAAGAATTAGTGGACGTTATTGACAACATGTGTTGAAGATTGTAAAACACATTTTTTAGTTAAACCTGAAGACACCAAAACCAAAACAGATCGGTCTTTTATAATAGTTCCAGGTAAACTTGAAAATATTAATCTACTTGAACTTGTTAGAGGATACATGGCACTTCGACCAACCAGGACACCACACAAAAGGTTTTTTATCAATTACATTAAAGAAAAATGTACTGTTCAGCCCGTCGGAATACACAAAATCGGTAATGTGGCAGCTGTGGTTGCCAAATGTCTAGGTGTAGAAAAAGGCGCACCTCACCTACCCTTCTAGCAAATGCGGGAGCCAATATGGAGGGAATAAAAAGACATGGGGGTTGGCGCTCATCTACAGTGGCGAAGGGCTATATTGATGATTGTGAAAATACCAAAATTAGCGTTGCAAAGAAGATCCTAGGCGAGGTATCTCGTGAAGAACCTTCTACTTCCAGCGTCTCTGTAGTGGGTCAAGAAAACTCAAGAATTTCGGAAGTAGCAAGAAAAAGCAACGAAATTGTAGGGATAAATATTTCTAGTAACACTCATTGTGTTACTTATAAATATTAACAACCATTATTATAATAATCAGGTATAGTACATATTTGTTATATTTAGTTAAAATGTATTTAGGTACTTACAATGTAATAAATTTAAATGGATTTATTCTGACATTTATTTTGACATTGACAGGTAACGTACAGGTAGTACTTTATAGTACTAGTAAAATAAAGTAACTTTATTTTACTAGTACTATAAAGAACTACTTTATGACCGCAAAACTATGTCATAAACAGTAGGTACTTTATAATGCAGTCGTACATAAACATGTTTACCTACCTCTACTCTAGACTTTACTATACACTACATAATAATAAAAAAATAATTAGTCTAAAACGAAAATTGAAAATTTAAATCACAAAGTTAAGCCTTCTTGGTTTATCACTTTCAGCAAATTTGTCAATTACGGCATTGTCCGAAATTTGTATGTTCCTATGAATATATATACCATCTGTACCGTACAGATGGTATCGGTACATACTTACTGGTTTATGAATGCAAATTCTAGCTTAAGGATTTTCAAGAAATATTTGTGTTTTGTGTAAAATTGCAAGGGTAGGTAAGCAAATAGCAGCTCCTGTCCCCAACAAAGTTCCTTCTTGGAAATTTCTAGTTGACCAACAGTAGGACCAAGCACATTAGCAGGTATACGCATCCATCTAATCCGTTAACCTGTTAGGGTTACTATTAGGGATTATAAAACTATTTACATAGCCCAAATTGAAAACAGATGCCTATTGAATATTCCAAGTTCAGTCTACCTGTCTGAGCCGGATGCTTAATAAACATGCAAAACAGCATTTTTTCTAAATAAAAATTTAATATATTATTTGCAGCAATACAAATTTTATTATAACAAACGAGATATTTCGGGGGGGCTGCAGCCCCTTCAGCCCCCCCCCTGAATACGCGCCTGTCTGAGGTTGAGAAAGTAGCCTCAAAGTAAAAAGTACTGAAATGGTTAAAAATACGTTGGTAATGGGAAAATAATCTGGAATGAACAAATAAATGAAAAATGCAACATTATACCGACGCAAATCTTTATTAAATGCACAATCGACAACGACACAAGTAGCGACATCTATTAACGGATACAAAAAGCAGGGCTCCGCCTTGCTGTAGGTAACGTATTGCATATAATTTTTGAAATTAGCAACGGTCCAAATCCAAGTAGTTCATCCAAATTAAGCCATCATTGGCAATAGCGAAGTAAAAGAGAACCCCTAAAACATATGGAACACAAATAGATACTGTGGTGTTTCAGGAAAATAAAATCATATTACTAGATTTCTTTATTAAAAAATAATAATAGTACATCCATTCACTGATAGAGGTCTCAGATATTGCAATTGTTTTAGCCGCTTCTCTGAACAGATCCTTCCTAGGAAATAAAGGGACTCCTCTGTATTGCATTTTTTGGCTTCAACTTTTATAAGTAGGAAAACAATCTCTGCAACACCTGCAAGAAAGATCTACTGTGTTCTTTATTGTCTTTAGTGGCAAAGAGCAGCAAAATTACCTATCCACAATAATGTTCACCCAGCAGCTATCTTCATGCCGAATCCTTCACACTGGGTATCCAAAAATAATGGCTCACAATATTTCAATTCAATCAATCAGCGGGTTATAATTAAAAAAAACTGTTAAGCAACTACCAGCTGTAAAAATTTAATCTTTCCCATATAACCAACCTTGAAAATATAATAATTTCCAGGATAGTATTATAGATGGGAGGAAACCTAGAAGGAATTTTTCAAAACCCAAAAAAAATTTTCTTTACTTTATTAATGTATATCTGTACAAGAGAAGCAGATCTCCTACTTATTAGCATTTAATATGTTACAAACTGTTAGCTTAAAACGCAGAATTGTGAAGTGTAATTGACTGTACATATAAACTGTGACAAAAAAATGTTTCAGTTTTTAAATCATATAACAATTAAAATCAACGACATGTTCAACATTCAAGTCTTAAAAGAAAATACTTCACATGTGATCCGTTTATTCTATCACAGTATTCCAAACTTGTTGTTGCAACACCGAAAGCCTGAGCAAAACACAACATACAGACCTTCCACACTCAGGAATCTGACACACTTGCACAGTAATACTGATTGTGGTGTTAAGCAACTTTTTAACACCATTTTCTACAGTTTGTACTCTCAACACTGAAGACGGTCATCATACTAAAAATAAACATCAAGGAATACAAAGCCCAAATATAACATTAACAAATTGTACCTAAAACAAGAACATAATCTATACATGAACATATGAACTGGGTTCATTTTCTGATGCAAGTTATGTTTAAAAAAAGGACACTTTACAACCTACACCTTGGAGTAGAGCCACGTATTATAAAAAATAAGAAAGGGACAGGGAGACTATTTAGAATAATATATGTCTATTCTTTAGTCATAAGAAAAAGTTCACAGAATAAAGGAAAAAGACCATAAAAAGATTATTCTAAAAATATTTGCAGTATGTAAAATAATTTACAAAAAGTGTAACACTGATTATTTAAAACAACTGTTTATAAATTCAGTTTACATACCTTCAGAATAACAGGTGTACAATTGTAAATAAAGAAGATATAGGTACGTATAAAACATGGTTCAATGTACATAAATTATGTAAAAGATTATTCTTGCAGAGAAGAAAAATGAATTACAATTAAAAAAAACTATTTAAAAAAAAAAGTTGTTTTACTAAAATGAATTCAAGTGAAAATTAACAAAAAAAAAAAAGTATTGCGCTATATATTAATAATATGTATATATACACACTCTAAAAAAATACATTGCAAGAAAAAATATTATCTTACTGATTTATAATTCAATCTAGATATACATATATACATCATCCACAGGACATTGGCAATAACAAATCTAAAATACATCTCACAATGGCGAGCTACAATTCGTCCCCATCTGGGCTCTAAAATACGATTGGAACAGCATGCAAACAGATGACGAATGTAGTTTACTTAATCTACTAAGTGCTATGAAATATAAGCTCAAGAGATATAAGATATTGTCATGTAATCAGTATGTAATATCATAGAACAATTTGGATTATGCTATTGAATTTTTTTTCTTTATAACAGTAAGTTCAATGTCCCATATATTGGTTGTCGGCTGTTCTATGATGAGTCCCTGAAAAAAATTAGCCATTAAAGAAGGCTAACTCTTAAAATTCAGGGCTCTTAGGCCCAACTGCACCGGTTACACTTAAATAATAAGCGTGGCTTAAAAAATCAATTGCCATGGACACAATTCTTGTAACAATTTGTATCCATGGGAATTAATCTTTTAAGCGACGCTTATATTTAAGTGTAACCGGTGCAATTGGGGCTTAGACAACAACCCAATCCACTATGCCCCGATTTTCCTGTCGAGGTTTTGCCGCGCTCGGATTCGCCTCAAGCCGTCTTACCAAGATCACATTTCTTTTTAGAACCTAACTCACGGAAAAATCTGACCTCCCTGATTAAACTAACCGCGGAGAAAAGTCGCTAGCAACCGAAACCTAGCAGCGAATCGTCCGCGACCAACTCTCCCATTCTCAAACCTACCTTACAGCTTGATGACTTTTCGCCGTAACCGTTTTGCCGCGGCTCCATTCGCCGCAGGCCGTTTTGCCACGATTACATCTCAACCCACGGCAAAATCAGTGCTGAAGTGAACTCCTATGTCAAAACCAACCGCGGAGAAAAGCCACGACGAACCAACTGCCAGGAGCGAATCGTCCGCAACTTTCCCATTTCTTCCAAACCTACCTTACAGTTTCATGACTTCTCGCCGTATCCGTTTTGCCGCGATCCGGTTCACCGTAGGCCGTCTTGCCACGATTACATCTCAACCCACGGCAAAATCATCCGCGGAGAAAAGGCGCGACGAACCGACACCAAGCAGCGAATCGTCCGCGGCCAACTCTCCCATTCCCAAACCTACCTTGCAGCTTTATCCATAACACTTTTGAGCCTTTGCTCAGTAACAGATGGCACCAATTTCTGCACCATTTCACGTATAAAGGCCTCACTAATACCAGGACTGGTTCTCTCCGCAATTTCAAAAGCATTTTTAAGTTCTTCAATGGCATCACTAGTTTTATGCGAGGTTTCGGGACCTCTACCATTAAAATGGTGCTTCTTTTGTAACTAGAATCAAAAAATTATTTAATAAAACACAAAAAAAACTATATTTTTTATTATACTTCTGAAATAAGTGGGTAAATCACTCCTGATAAACAAGGTGATCGAACGTCAGGTTTGTTTCCTGTATTTGAATGTTCACGAGAGACAGGCCGTCTATTTGATTTTTTCTCTATTTCTGGTTCTCCTCGATGATCTAAAGGACTTACTTCTCTTGAAATTCTCTTCTCACGATCTTTTACTTCTCTGTCTCTTTCACGATCTCGATCTCGATCTCGATCTCGTTCACGCTCTCGTTCTTTTTTATTTTCAGAAACTGATTGAGGTGCTGGGGTAGGTCTTGACTAAATAAAAAAATAATAAAAGGGTTTCAGGATAATTTTTTTTCTAGTAAATACTTACAGGTGTTGCTTTATCTGATCTATAATGATTAAGATTAGAATCTTTTGGTGGTGACCTCGCAATTGTAGGACCGGAACCATTTTGAATTTTATGCGTAATTTTATGATTAGGAGCCATGTCATCTGCAGGTGGCATTATTGAAAGGTTACCTTTAACAGTCATTATCCATGGATCGTCCAAGTCATTTTCTAGTTTAGGCTCTTCCCTAAAATATAATCATTTTTTTATTTTAAGTTACCATTAATTTGATTAGGTAACTTACGAATCAGAATTTTCCGATTCGGTTTCACTTTCCTCATTTCTAGTACATTTCCATTTTTTATATCTATCAATCAGGTCAATCAAATAGGAGTTCTTTTTAGCTTTCCTAATAAATGCGAACTTTAGGAGTTCTTTGGCTGTCGGTCTCTATGAAAAAAATAAATAAATCAAGTCTGATTTTTTAGGGCCCTGTATAATTTTTCAACTTACATTTTCAGGATCTTTATTTAGACATGCTTCAACAAAATCTTTAAATTGTTTTGTATAATTTCCAGTGAGCTGAGGAGGATTATTTTTGGGTATAAGGAACAAAACTCGCATAGGATGAAGTTCAGAATTAGGAGGTTCTCCTTTAGCTAATTCTATAGCAGTGATACCTAAGCTCCAAATATCTGCTTTAGAATCATATGCTGACTGTTTAATAACTTCGGGTGCCATCCAAAACGGCGTACCAACAAATGTATTTCTTTTACTAGTTGTATTAGTAAGCTGTCCTGCTACTCCAAAATCAGCTAACTTTACATCTCCCATTTCACTCAACAATACATTTGCTGCTTTTATATCTCGATGCAATTTTCTTTCACTATGAAGGTAATCTAAACCTTTTAAGACTTCTCTTAAAATTATGGCTATGTGCATTTCTTCAAAGTTTCCTGCTTTCATCAGATCTAAGGCGGATCCTCCACCCAAGTATTCCATGAGGATCCATAACTTTGAACCCTAGAAACAATATTGTCCATGACAATTACGGAAACATGTTTGATATTGTTGCGTTGCGTTCTGAACTTGCTGGTAGAAACGTAAATACAAAAAATAACGCTAAGGAATCATTGAACACTTTTTAGAGAGAGACAGGAGACAGGATTAGACAACTTTTTTAAAATTTTACGATGACAAATGTATAGAAACGACAATACTAGAGAAAAACAATTTAAAGGTTAAAATGATTTCCTATTTCCCAATCAATCTTTTGTAAAAAAAAAACATTACGTAATATATCAATAGATCAATGGCTCCATGAGAAACCATGTAGGTGGGCATCTCCAATTCTCAAACAATGGTACATTATAGCATTATTTTTTTGTTCCAATTCATTTTAAATGGTTTATAAAAAAAATTACAGGTTAACAAACTCAGGCTAAATGTGAGTAAGTACGAATTTTCTATTAACTGGTCATCTTTAAATAACGATTTGTGGGATGAACTGTTCGGCAAACGTTTAAATTCTTACTCACACTGAAAACATTTAACAACAAAGAACTATTATTTATCTAATCACTTGCATTATGATTATTTGATGTTAATGTGAATGGTATGGTTCTTCAAAGGAAGTTTCCTTTAATGGATAGTGCAACATATGCCGATTACGCAGGTAACAATAAACTTAATGAGATGAGTAACATTAGAAAAGACGTGTTTAAGTAATCATCTGCAGTTTTAGAATAGTTAATGTTGGCAATAAATAATTCTTATATAGCTATAACTTACAATGTTGCTTTAAAAACATTTTAAAATTTCAGACATTTTCACTATGAGATCTTATCACAGATTACAGTTTGATCAGAACGCAACGCAACAATATCAAACATGTTACCGTAATTGTTAATTACAGCCTGAAAAGCATTTTCCCGATACTTATCGTATATCCACATAGTTCAAGAAAGATTTTTTTACGCAATTCCCCAACCCATATAGCCTTTGCAATAACAAGATTGAAATGGTACTGCCTAAAGCTATAATTAGATCTGTTCCAATTAATAATTATTATACTTTAAAAAAATGGTCATTTGAAAACAAGAGTAGGTTAATGACGTATCTTTTTGGTAAAGTATACCAAAATGTTTGGATTTCTTCCCACAGTTAAAGTTGCAAAATTATAACAATAGTTTAGGTCAGTTGGTAAGAATTCCTTTTGATATCTAGGAAAGGTCGTACTCGTGACATGGCCACATTGGGTTTGGACGGTCAACTTTCACTCTTTAGCGCCGGGGTCCAACAAGACCAGCGAGCTCTTTGACCTCGAAGAACCAATAGGACGTTGACATTGACAACTTAATGTCCTACGATATACTATCACCACCTACAAACCCAAAAAACTTTGCCCATAAATTTTTAGATAAACTTGTAGTAAAATTGACATTACACAAATACAGCCCATATACTGAGATCATTTATACGATCAGCGCTTTCCGATTAGGGAACCCCTCTAGATCTTTTTATGGAGTCTAGATTAGATGAAGTTCAACCTGGTTTAACAAAAAAAATATATACGAAGGTTGAGAAGACGTTATACCGAGGGATAAGATGATATCCCGAAGGTCCCGAAGCGCGTAGCGTTGCTAAGCTATAAAACCTTCTCAACCGTGGTGTATTGACATTTGTCCATTAATGAAACATTTTTGACTTGAGGTGAAGACAAATAATTTCTCGAATCAAAGAAGCAAGAAGGGAAAGTTTAAATTAAAAAAACAGTGGGTTATTGGGTTTTATCTATAACCACATTATTCAAATTTTTAAAAAAAAATTCAAGCTACCGTTAATGGTATTCACCTAACTGGCGATCGCACTTTCCCTAATTATCATAAAAAGGTAATTTTATTCGCTAAGATTCAAATTATAATCTTGAGGAAGACGTAGATAATCAAATAATTATGCAAATAAACAATCAAGTAGGTGGTGGTATCAACAAAAATTTATAGAGGATGGAATTAACTTTTTTATTTAAAACAAAAATTAATAATATCAAGGAAATATTTGTCCCCTATTAAAATGTTACAGAATAAATTAGAATATAGAAAAACCCAATTTAAAAAAATTAAGGTCCTGCCTACTACCGTAACATACATTTTTGTGGTATGTAACTGTTGTAGAATTTTCCGAGAAATGTGACGGGAATATTGCAAACTGGAATTATCTAATGGCCTGCAAGGATAATACCAGGATGAACTTAAGCTGGCAAGGATTAAAAAATAAAGGGGCTCTGGAAGCGTAAATTGGTGCAGATGCAACAAAAATGTTTTCAAACTGCTGAAATGTGCACGAATTTATGACAAGTCGTAAATATGCAAAAATATGCACTTTGGAATTTAATCAAAAAAAATATGCAGTACCAAAAAAATAACCCATAAAATTAATTTCCTCGTCCTTAAGACACGTCAAGTTTTTTCTGCAATGTTTTTTCTTAACTAAAAGTGTAGGTCGTGATGAAATGTCAATAAAATTATATTTAGAATGTATTCCTGTCACGAATGATTCAGAAAAATCCAGTTAGTTGGTTTGCAAATGAAATTGAATATTTTCTCAGGCATTCCATCCAGTCCCTCTTTTAAATTAATATCACAAACGATATAGACAAATTACGGTAATTAAGCACTTACGTCAACGAGGTGCGCCTATTCTTTATTTAATATTACTTTGTAGTAGGTAGCATATTTTGTAATTGCCGGATTTAGGTATATACCTCATCGTATGTATTTCATTTTAATTAAATTTGTTTCATAATACAACAGAAAAAATTAAAGGCTTTCTTGGCGAATTGGTGATTGAAGAACAACATAAGAAATTTAATTTGCATGAAGATATTTCAATTCAATTTTCCTTTCGTTAAATAAAAAGGATGGGAGAAGAATCCATTTGGTACAATAAATTCAATTCACTTTCTAGACAATTACCTTAAGAAATGAGCCATAGTATTTAGTGACAAAGGGGCTGTCACACTGCGAGAGCACCATAATCTCCTGTTGGATATCCTCGATTTCATCTTCGGCTTCATCCAAATCAATAATTTTAATTGCAACCACTTGCGTGGTTCGGTTATCGATGCCTTTAAATACTTCGCCGAACGAACCTTTTCCAATACGTTCTTGTTTGGTGAAAATCAACTCCGGATCGACCTTGGCAATCTGCAATAAAAAAAATATTTAATTAGTAAATGGAAATTTAAGTAATTATTGGAAAATAAATTATTAACAGTGCTGAAATAATATGCAAGTATTTAGGAACAGGACGAAAATATGCAAAAATATGCACAATAATATTAAACATAAAAATTTTAAATTAAATCGAGAATAATTAGGACGGAAAAGAGTCAAATCTAATAAAATTTGAGCTTAAAAATAAACCGACAGCAGCTTTCCCACATTTGCATAATGTTAAATGGATATTCAGATTCCATCAAAGCGATGCCATTTTAAACCAGAAATTAACTTTATTACCAGTTACTTCTATATTCTAACACGGTCAGGTCATCAACAAGGACGATTAAAGACGCGGTTTTCTAACACATTCATTATACAGGGTGTCCCAAAAAGGCATCCAGTTAAGGGCAGATATAAATCAGAAAATATTCAAGTTTCTGTTTTAGACAATAAAATTTTTAATTAAACTATCCATTTTAGGATATTATCCGGCTTTAAAAAAATAAGGAGAATACGAAGAGAAACTTCTAACCCGTATCTGTTTATAATTGCCTAGATCTTTTAACACACATGATTAAATACCAAGAAAGCGGGTTATTTCAAAGAGGTAACTTCTAGATTGAAAGCACAATATCGAGGGAAACTGCAAACAAGTTTTCTTTAGAACATCGTAACATTTATTGATAAAACCAATAACAATAGAAAAAGAATGTACCTATGTAACTTATTATAAAAAAATATTCTTTCTAGTAAATCCATATATTCTGTTGAAAACTCCAAGTTCCAAATGTTGCTCTTGTACGCAAACCATATTTTCTTTATAAATTAATATTAATAAAATTTTTACTGAAGCCTTAATATTGATCAACATCTGGAACACGGGTAATTGAAATCTTAGACACCAAAAAAGGTAGTAGTAACTAGAGGAGACATAATCTTACGCAAACAAATCCGCTTGTGTATGGCTTAACAAAAAAAAAAGTTTCAAACTTAAAACTTCTTTGAATCAATAATAAGCATATTGTAATAAAACTCAAATTAACTTGTGAAGGGGAGAAAAGTTAGTATTCACACAGAAGTTAAAAGAAAAACAAGAAAAGTAAACGTAGGAGGAAATACTAGGGAAGTTTTCGGAAATGGGATAATAAACACGCGGCTTACACTTCACAGAATAAAGACCCGTCTGTCCAACTGGGGATAAATTACAAGCCACATCTAACTACCCCTACTTAACATTTCTTTGAAACATCAAACGTTGTAATACAGACAGAATCAACTATACAGTAGCAACCTTTTGTTAAACTTAGTGCGTAATTGAAAATTACGGAAACATGTTTGATATTGTTGCGTTGCGTTCTGAACTATCGAAACGATTTATCAATAGAAAAAAAATTCGTTAACACCCACGAATTTACGTCGAGGTTAAGAATTGATTTTCTAAAAAAAAAAACAATTATACTATACACGCGCGTAATTAATTTAAAAAAAAACCTCCTTCCCTTACAATAAAATATCTCACCGCACGCCAATGGAATTCAGTCTGATTAGGTACATAGACTGTAACAAGATTACCTCTTTACTGTCTTGGTAATAATTTAATTATAGTTACAGGTTTTGCCAATACTACATGAATATTTCAAAAAGAAAATCATTAAATAACTTACAGATTGATTGCGATGTACTACTAAGGGTTGATATCGTGTTACACAATAACCTACACTTTCAAATATATAATCAGTCGTCATGTCTACAAAATAAAGATTCTCTAGGAATTACTAATAAACTCAACAATTTTTACCCAGACACCACCAAATGAGATTACAAAATTTGAAACCTTTGCTAAAAAAAATTGACGCTGTATGATGTTGATAAGAGAGGATAGCTTTTAAGGGTAACGTAATCTAGTGCTGATAAATTAAAAGGTAACCTTAGCAACCACAGATAAGGACTAGGTACTAACTGAAATACCGATCGAATACATCATCCGTGTAATAATCCTGAAATTTTAAATAACCATTTTTTCATAAATCCATAGCCAATCCATAGCTTTTGGATGTAGAGTGCTTTGGGTGCTTCTGGAACTTATAGTTCACTAGAAGACTCAGCAAGCACGTACTGTATAGATTTTTCTAAATAAACTTTAAGGAAAATATAAATTGCACACCAAAACGCATGTGGTACTTGAAGAAAAAAAAACTATAATTTAATCGGGAAACCATGAATGTTGTCAAGGTGTAATTTTAATGGCACGTGGGCTGAATAACCTCCGAGAAGTGCAAGGTGTTTGTAAGTAGGGTGTGTGATGTAACATTGTAATACCAACAATCTGCTTATTGCGCATCCGGTAGTAATAAATGCAAACAGAAGTACATACATTCAGGGGCATAAACTTTTAGTATCATTAGCATCACCATGTTATGTTAATTTTACCTTCCGCAAGGTTTCTATAGATCAGGGCTACCTTAAAATTAATATTTTAACCCTACAAGGGCGTTATGCAAAATATTAATCAGAAACAACAAGCAAACAAGGTTCGTTTAAAGCTTTAAAGACACCCCTTCGTTTGTATGCAAAACGTACCGAAAAATTCAATGTAATCAAACCAGTTGCTACACAAATCGTTATTCAATTATTAGTAATACATGCTTTCGAAAATGACACATTGAGGGATAAATTATAAATATTTGACTAAACTAATAAATTTCTAAGGAGTACTCGAAACGGATTAAGAAATTAAACAGAAGTGGTTTACGAAAAGGTATTTTATTGTCCGGTATTTTCACTTCAAATATGATAAAAATGATAACCATTGATAAAAAGTCACAATAATTTTTTTCGTTATCAAGAATATTTATAGATGGATATCTAGGAAAAAATTTTACTTCCGTGCTTTAGAAGCTTTTCAGAAGGCTACGAATAATTGTGTGTGAAGTCGATTCTCTTTTACGATAAAATTTTGATCGAAAGAGTTTCTCCGAGGACAAGAATCTAAATAGGGTGTGGACCCAAAACTGGAAGACCTACAGAAAGGACAAATATTAATAAAATGTGCGAGAAGGTGGAAGCAATGGTTCTTGAAAATCGGCATTGAAAATTCCTGAACCTTAAAGTGGA
Organism: Hemicrepidius hirtus; assembly: GCA_963082805.1. Lineage (NCBI taxonomy): Eukaryota > Metazoa > Arthropoda > Insecta > Coleoptera > Elateridae > Hemicrepidius > Hemicrepidius hirtus. Next base: position 1,744,001 of record OY720164.1, read on the forward strand.
CGTACCATCGTGATAATCATCAGTCAAGAACCTCTTTAAGTGAAACATTTAATTTATAAAATCATCGTAACTATCTTGAAGTAATTAAAAAAAATTAGAGTACACGAGCGTTCCTAAAGTAAATACTCGGGTGATAGATATATTATTGCGTTACATAAACAACTTACAGGAGCCAAAGTTCTACTTTTGACGTTGTAATCATGAGGAGAATTAAATTCAACTGCAGGAGGACCACACCAGGAAGCAGGTCTAGTATTCCAACATCGATTAACTCCAAGAAATCCTTTTTGTCCGGTAAACGAAGGGCTCCTTCCAACAGGATAACCATTGGAATTATTCCCAGGCATTTTGTTATTTTTTCGAGCCAGTTTTACACAGGAATTAATCAAACACAACCACTTTAGCTTTCTATGGCACTTTCATTTAAAATTTATGCACAACTTTTACTATACGGGTAGAAACGGGTTAGTTTTTAATAGCAACACTAAAACATATTAAAAGGTTAATATGTCAGAGGAGTTACGTCTCGGCGCTGCAGAATTTCACCGACACGATATTTTACTCAAGTTAATGCTGTTTAATTTAGTTTTGCACTGTAACGACTGTTTCTAACTTGGGTAAAACAATTCAGTTGCGAAGGACTAGCACATTGGTCTTGTTATTCCACATGAAAAATCACAATATCCGCCAGAAGTTATTGTTTAGCTTAAAAAAAAGGTTTTTTCTACATCAATTGCTTTATTTGAATCTTTTTGATAACTCTTACGGTGAAATACTGAACAATTATTAATAAGCGCGGTAAAACGTTCACTTTTTATAACTATCATCATAATCTTGCTATTATCTGTTACTTACTCAAATATTTATCGTAATTAGATAAGAATTAGTTTTGTACTAAATTAAACACAAAACTTCAAAGGACAGGATACGATTAATTATTAGAGAAAATGTAATGAATCATTTCTAAATTATGGGAAATCGGCTAAGAATGGATAATTATCAGAAATTTCTTCATAATTATGTACAGGGTGCTTTATTAAAATTAATCCCCTATAGAGAGCGACTACTACTACTTTTATTTACTTACAAAAATTAATCCTTCAATTCCGAGGAGAGAAGATTTTTTTAAGGAGTAAAAGCTTCTAAACTTATTTCTTTCTACCAACCCTAAAAAATGCATTACCCCGAAGAAATTTGTGTTATCAATTATCAAGAGGGCGAGGGTTTTAAATATTCAATTGGAAGCAGTAACCCTAGAAACCATGAAAGTGTTATTAAACGAATGAAGGAACAATTCCGTGCTTTTGATAAACTCCTCGGGGGGTTTGTATTTAGGTTTTGTAATTACCGACAATTAAACAAAGCGAATGACAGATTACGACAGAAACGACGCCTACTCACTTCCATCTCATCTACCTACAAGACCATTATAGCTCAATGAGTAATTATAGAAACAATACGAAGAATGCGTTGAGATTTCTTCATAAAGAATTTGGAAATCCTTTTAATTACATTAAGATTACAAAGTGTAATTAAGATGCCCTTAAGAGTCGCAATATAAGCCTGCAAGGATAATACCAGGATGCAAGTACCTACTACGGAAATTTGAAAGGAGTTCCAACCCCCCAGAGAAATCCCAATCATTCTAAATAGCGCAACGTTAAATAAATCTATCCAAAGTGTAATCTATCAAAACATTGTCAAGGAACAATTTATGCAATTAATTTAATAACAATGTAGCAGTAAAGTAATTTTCATTTCTAAATGTAAGGAATTATAATAACAAAAGCGTTAACGTAGCACATTGAGAAACGGGTATTATATAAATCATTTATAATAATATTGTTAGAAGTTTAACGAGCATTTAATTGCGGGGGGAGTTTTTCTACTAAATCGCAATAGAGTGATTTTGTTCAAAAGTTAAAGGTCACTGGTGTTGTTTGCCCAACTAACGAGAAGCTCCAATTTTTTATTTAGACATGAATTATTAAGAAAAAAATTTAATTCAGTTTTAAGTTCACTTGCAATGCTCAACTGAACAAGCCCGCCCACTCGATCAACCCCCGAACATTAACTAAAAATACCACCACTATTTTCACCCAAATGAGAAGGAAAACTAATCCTTAAGGTGATGTTATTCCGCAATAGTCACATAAATTAAAACTTGGCACGGAGACAAGATCAATACCAGCTCCTGTTATTAACAAACAACCATGTCACAAGGGATGGATGATAAAGCAAAATAGATCGTTCGCGGTTTTATTTAATTTCTTAACTAGAAACTTGGGAAAACAGTCCTTACAAATTATTTTTTTAAATTATTATTCGTGTTGAAAGTTCACCTTCACCTTATGTCTCATCCCACCCTTTAGTTCAACTGACAAGGAAAGGATAATTAAATTTTGTTATCCCTTTCAATCATAATTCTAATATTTAGTCTTTCAACTCAACGTTCTGAAATTTTATGGTAAATAATTTCCGATAATTTCCAACAAAACCAACCAATTCAAAGCAATTTTGGAAAAAATAACCCCAGAATTTTTTATTGTTCAATCCGTAACATGAAAGTGCGTTTAAGGTTACAAAATGTCCTTTGGTTTAAAATTCAAGCTTTAAAATATTTCCGTGTTTTAAAACCTAGGAAGCTATAAAAAGCATTCTACTTCAGTAGCAATGCTACGTGGCATATAAAGAAGGAAGTGCTGTGTGTGATACTTAAAAAGGGAAGCAAAACCGCACGAATAGCCTCGACAAAAACGAAAAATAAAAGGAAACGGATAACTGTATGTCACTGAAATCGACTATCATATCCTACCATTCCTTTTTATGCAACGAAACCTTAAGGGATGTTTCATAAATGGGAAGTTCCCAGAAAGTACCATTAGAGAAAGAGATTTTTTCAGGAATAAAATTATTATTACAGTATTAAGCAAGGTCGCAATTTCCTTTTTAAACACGTGTCGATATAAAAAAACCACAGGGAATATAAAATCGAGATAAGAAAATAAAATAAGGAAGCGTAAGGAAGCAAGCGAGCATATTTCGTATCCCATTTGAATGAGTTTTGATAAATAATTCGTGTTACAGATAGTAGCAAGATGTCCTTAAAATCGAAGTTTTGTTTACAAACAAAATGAAAAAAAATGTCTTTAATCTATCCGCAATTTTTTCTAACGCTTAAAAATCTACCTTTCTAGTTTTTTTAAAATAATTATATGCAATCTGTAAAAACTATTTAAAATTTTAAGGAACCCAGATGCTTATAATAAAATATTTATCCACAGATTGTCGATGCACTTTTGAGAAGTATTTTACTCTCAAACAATTGTTTCACTTATAATTATTTCCTATTCCGCACAATTACCACTAATTTTTTAATTCAGGATTGTCCATTCGCGAATTCGATTGGAAAACTTAGTAGAGAAAACACACGGTATGATTACGTGTCGAGCAACACACTGAAGTGTAGAATGATTTTGCGATCAAAACGGGCCCCTTGTGACTCATAGTGGGCACAATTCAGGGTCTTCGAGTACACAAAGGTGTAACAAATAACAATAAGCTACATTTTTGTGAAACCGTCCCGAAACAAATCTACTACACACAAATAAATAGCTCAGTCAGATACGGTTTATTACCGAACGCGATCATATCAAAATGTCACTGAAGTCAGTGGCATAACCGTAAACCTTGCAATCAAATCCTACACAAAAATCTAATACAGAGTTTGTAAACGTAGCGATTTTCATAATGTACATAAGCTTTGGAAAGAAAGAGATGGGTAGTGATTTAATAAATGAAGACTTTGCAATACCACTGGTAAGGCACCTTTCACTAAGTGTCGTGCTGCATTACAATATAAAGTTTCGAGTAGTGTAGTATGGATATGTATGTGTGTCTATATACATATGTACTTTATGACTCATGAGGCATAAACCACAGTCAAAAGAATGTAATTGGATGTGGGGATATATTTATCATTGTTTTGTTATGAAAGAAAATAATAAAGTACAACCCAGTAAACAAAAATAATTTAAATTCCTGAACTTTTAATCTTAATTTCGCACAGAATTCAGAAGGATTTGCATCCTCAGGAGAAGAACGAAGAAAACTAAACATTTATATTTCAAATTTTTAGCCATACTGTTAATAAAATCTCAAAAGAACAGACCGATTGATGATCAATACAATCCAGCTAAAACTAAAAATAAGGAAAGGGTAAAGTAACAAATTACCGATTGGGAGAAAAAGCATCATTTCTATTTCTATTCCATTCTAATTTATTCAAATAAAAATCTTATCACTTAGGGATACGTCAATGTGCGTGTAAACCTTTTCATGACATAAAATTAATTTTTTTAGGTAGTAAACATACCTAACTGTAATGTTCCCAAACTGATTAGTGATTACCCGTAACTGATAACAAAAATTAATTGCTATTTGTAATTCATGATAAATTTATCAGTTACTTTATCATTGCGTATATAAAAAGTTTAAACGTTATTATTGTTACTAATATTACAAATTATTATCAATTTTTTTTATTTATCACTGACGATAATTATTTATCACCGACGATAATTATATATCACTGACGATTATTATTTATCACTGACGATGACTATATTTATCACCGACAATAATTATTACTTATAGTCCAGGAGCTAGCGGTATATTTTAAGACTAATTTCTATCAAGCTGAAAATTTTTTTATGAGCTGGTATGGTTATGTCTGCTAAATGTAGGTGGTCGGCAAAATAGGAACGCGGGACATAAAGCGCCCAGAATTTTTTTGTTTTTAATTATTTTTTGATGAAATTTACAAACTTCAATCAAGCTAATTCCTATTTTGCTCGTTATTTAAGACATTCCGACAACAAAAAATTAACTGTCCGACATAAGAGTCGGAACTGAATCAGTGTCTGCCGTTTGGGGTTCGTATTGTTTTTAAGACATTTGACTTATTAACATCAACCTGATTTTTTTTAATAACTATATACTAATTTAACAAACACAAAAATCACCTTGTCCGACAATTTGAGCGGGACAGAAGCACTCTCTGACGTCCTGGATTGGTTAGTTGGCCAATTTTTTTTCTTAGCGCTCTATGTCCCGCGGTCCTATTTTGCCGACCACCTACATTTGGCAGACATAACCATACCAGCTCATAAAAAAAATTTCAGCTTGATAGAAATTAGTCTTAAAATATACCGCTAGCTCCTGGACTATTATCACTGACAATTATTATTTATCACTGACGATAATTATTTATCACTGACAATTATTATTTATCACTGACGATTATTATTTATCACTGACGATTATTATTTATCACTGACATTAGCTAACCAAAGACAATATCACAATTATTTAATTTATTATGACAAATCAATCAAAAATAATAAGATTTAGATTTCACAAATAATTAAAAAAAAAATAATTTTGTTTACTAACGAATATAATCTATTTCCAAGTTTTAATGTTCATTGATTTTCGAAACGAAACGACTTCTCACGCATATTACAACACGAAAGGAAAATATGTCAAATAGATTTTTCCGTTTTAGTATTTACTATTTATGTGTACTTTCAGGAAATTCGTGTCAAGGGAGGGAATTACGTTTTTCCTTGTAACCCACCAACATTGTTAACTTATTATTTTACACGTTTATTTTCAATTTTCTTGACACTTAGTAAACATGGTAATTATAAAACAATGCCTAGTGTCATCATGAGACACGTTTTTACCGTAAAATTGGTTCTAAATAATTCAACCCTCACCAAAAAAAGATTTGATTCAAACAGTGATTTTTTATGGAAAAGAGTGAAGTAAATCGTAGTGAATAATAACCATTACATGCTTATAAAATCCTATTCTAGAATTACGTTCTTTAAACCCCGACGTAATATTTCTGACGTTTAAAATCAATTTCTAACCCAATCAAGGGGGACAAACTTTCACAAAAGGACGAAATAAAATAAGTCTTGTAAAAAAACATCTCTTCACGCCGCGCTGTTGACTGGTCCCATTTTTAGTGGTAATTCAATTTAGCAAAAGAAAAAAAGTATGAATATAAACCCGTAACGAAATTATTATCAGAGCAAATCGAAATTTCAATGCCACTTCTAACAGTTTCATTTTTATATGAAATCTGGCCAAGTATAAAATCGTCAGGTAATCGAAATGTTTATTTCAAATCCTGCAAAATTACAAAACTTTAAAAGAAACAGAAAATTGGCTCCAGCAGTATCGCTCTAATTGAATGAACAATCTTGACACAAACTTTTATTATTGTAAGGCCCCAACTGAATAGATTTCCAGTTGGAAAATTCTGAAACTGTTCTTGTTTTTCTTCTTAATGAGAAATAAAAAAGTTTTATTTATTATACCGTAATGATTACATAAAATATGCGGCAAGTAAAAGGTGAATGATATTTGCAAAGTACTTTTTTAAAAGATGAAGGTGATCAAACGTTTTTATAATTGGATGAACACGGATCTTACGTCTGTTCAAAGAATTAACCTTAGAGGATGATTTTAAAATTGTTGGATGAAAACAACAAGCAATAAAATTATTCACACAATACTAATACAAGATAGGAGAAAATATTTCACAATAGATTGTAAACAAAAATGTAATAATAATTATAGTCAGACTACAAATTTCACAAGTCAATATTTTGTTTTAAACAAAAAGTTAGATAAAAACTATTCTACGCAAACAAAGTTGTTTACTTTGAAAATATTATACGACGTTCCAGCAGTAAATAAATTAAATTGCGTAAAAATTTGGTAGGGACATAAAATAAATTCCGACCTACATTGAAAATTATTTACGAGTTTTCAGTAATTTTTTATATCAAACAAATTGCATCAAAAACCTGAAATTTAGCTTCACAAAATATAATTTTTTTTGTCTAAAACCTTATCCTATTTTTGGATAACAATAGCGGCTATAAAAAATAAAAAAATCAACATTGTTGTTGCATGCAAAATTTTGGAACCCTTTACCCAAGCGGTTGTTTGTTAGCGGATCACCACACGGAAACGGAAGGTAGTTATTTCAACCACTTAAGTTATTAATGGGTTCACTTACTACGGAAATTACGCATCTAAATGCACCCATTTTTCCTGCAAGGTTTTCAGTAAACAACTTAATGATACCGAATCAAACAACACGCAAAGTGAGAAAAGACATTTTCTATTTTCAGGAATTTTCTTAAGGGATCAAACTTACACGCAACTGAAAATTAGAATTAAGGGTAGTATTTCTAAAAATTTGCATATTTATTTATAACTTTTTCGTTGATAAATTTCTGCATGTTTCAGGATCCTGAATCTTATAGACTACTCATCTACAAGAATTAATTTCCAAATAATAACAATTAGGTTTTACCTTTTTTTTAAAAGAGTTAGGTACATAACATACAAGTTCTTTCTCTGTACGGTTGTTGTTACAAAAACGAACCTAGTAATAAAATGCAGAGCAGTTAAGCAGATGACAAGAGGCCGCAACCTTGGATCGGCAAAGAACTTTACGGTTAACGAGCATCACTCCACTATACCTTCCTTGGTTCCTAACTTTTTTGCCAAAGAACTGTTAGAATACACACATAGAAGAAGTTGAGAGGAAACATTATAGCAAAGTCCAATTCAAACAAATTAGAAACTGTTTTCACACTTGGAAGTTTCTAACGCGGTTGTAAAGTTTAACCGTAATCATGGCGAAGTAAATTTAACTTTTACCACAGACAGCTTTTCAAAACCCGTCAGGGGGAAGAAAATCAATTGAATTTAACAAAGTTTGCTATACAAATTATTCGTAGCTTTACTTTATACAACTAGAAAACTCATTATCTCACAGTAATGTAAATATTGAGACGGATTATATAAATTGTGTTACATTGAAGAAAAAAAAGAATTTAAAACTAACCAGTCTGGAAAATTTTAAAGTTAAAATTATTTAAGAACAATATCTCGGGAATATTTCCCAACCAAGGACGAAATTAAAAGAATTACATTTTCTTCAAATAATTACACCCCGGATAACTCGTATTCTAGATCAGATTTCGAATCTTTTGGATCCCTATTTTGTGAGCGAAAGAATCAATCCAAACTCTTATTGTCAAATTAAGTACCACAGACTCTGTCACTTTATATACGTGCCCTGTGTTCGCTAATTATTTTCCTTGAAGGTTAACAGTAATGAAACAACCAGGAAATTGCCCTTTTTACTCCATGTTATTACAGTTGGAAATGTAATGAGTTAAGCATGTAACAACACGGAAGCTACATCGAACGCATTTGTGTATCAAAGTCGCTTGAGCAATAGTCCTGAAATATTCCAAGGGATATTTGAAATCGTTTGAAATGATATCAGAACCAAAATTAAGTTCTGGACCTAATTAGTGAATAATGGTTATTCCCGACAGTATAATATTATAATAAATAATATCGAGCATGATTAAAGCCGATTAAAGCATTACATTTTATTCCTTGCAAAAAAGATTGAATACCTCTAACCTATGGAACCACATAAAAGATAATTTATCCTCCTTTTTGATATTCTGAACGATATCTTTCAGGTTTTTACGCTGTATAGCGGAAAACATGTTTGTCATTGCTACTGCAAATACGGTATTATGTTCTCCTTATGAAGATATTCCGCTTTTCTAACAGACTTTGAAGTATGCTATCTTAAACTGGAAATATCCTTGAGTTCGATTTTTCATTTGAAATTTAATTCGTTGTGGTTCTAATCTAAAATAGGAAAATATTCAACGCACAATTTTTAATTGTTTGACCTATGTAGACTGAATTACGATGTGAACAATTTAATTTATAAACAAATCGTTAATTTTTTCTTTGGTGACAGAGAAGGTTGTTTAAAATATTTTTAGTTGTTTTAAAAATTTGTGATGAAAGCTTTCTCTTAACCTTTGTAACACAATTTAAAAGATTTTTCCCTATTAACATAAAAATATGTAAATTGCATGTTTTAATGAACTCTTGTCCCTAATTTTAAGAATATAAATATTGATAACCTATAAACACTGACATACTCAAATTAAAAATTGTCTGTAATTACTCGACGGTTACCAACTTTTGTAGACAATTGAGTATGAACATGACATTGAGTTACACTCCATTATATAATTTCCGTGTTTATGGTTGCGTAAACAAGCGCTTTAGTTTAATTTTATCTCTGCTTAGCAGGAAAATGCTAACAAACAATCCATTACCCGATACTCCACAAAAAAAACAACGTATGGCGCTAAGTATAATCGACCAAAACTTTAGGTTCTATATTATTTGGGTTCATTACTTTCATAAACGAAACACTGTTTGTCTACTAAGAAAATTCAGGAAAACTCCTAAAATATTTATTTCTAACCACAACCCAAGCAGAACACGTTGGGATATACCCCAGTAAGACCGGAAGGAAATCAAGATCCTTTTACAGAAAAGACGAACCACCTGCTCCGATCTCAAGTCGACCAGATTAGAATTATTTGAGGCTGAAAATATAAAAATAACGAGATGGGAAGCGTAGAAAAAATTATTAAATATTTCAGGGATTTTTCAAAGCGATAAGGATGAGTCATAACTTGTTTAACTATCACACGGAGCACGTGGAGGATGTTTTCGTGTCATAATAATTGTAAATTGTAAAAAAGACATCTGGGAAATGTATAAAAAAATCGAGATTTTAGATATTGAACCGTGATGACTGATGAGTCACAAACTCACTACAGTAAAGCATGTTAGAACTAATTGAAAACTGTAAATTTTTTATCTATTATACACTACCGTGAATAATCATTATTCCCTAGTGAATACATAATGAAGTAGGGTGTGTTTCAAACCGCGACAACAGAACCTAATTTTTGTTTCTGAGAATATTTGAAATATGCACTGAAATATTTTGTAATAGAATTTTATTCGGATGTAAAATTCCTATTATTCACGAGGGTTTAATAACGACTAGCTCGTTTCTTCGTATCTCATTTAAATTAGTGACAATTTTCAAGTACAGTTAACAACCTTAACCCAAAACTTTCGACCAAACGGTACGCAGAAAATTCAACCCAGAAACCAACACACAGGTAAGTAACGATAATATAAGGAAGAAAACATGCATAAAAAGAACAATAAGGTGCGTTTGATATAATCAGCATTCATTCGTTGTAGTACTAACACGAGGAACTGGATCAAGAGGCAATTGTATGTTAAGTAGGAGTTGGAGGACTTCCGTTAGGCCTCTCAGACTAGGCATTATTCGAGCGTAAATTTCCCATTACGTTTGGTTTACAAAACCCGAAGAAAATATTCATACATTATGTAGGATCACCGGAATTTCACTTCCGAGGTTTATTTTGGGAAAACGAATTTTCATTTCTTTGCCAAAAATACAACAGTTGAAGTAAAACACCGTAGGCCAAGGCCTCGCGAGTGCCGTAACAACACTTTCTTGACGTGTTCCTTAAAAACTATTTATTTTCTTTTCGACGCTACCTTATCCGCAACCAACAAATTTTTTCCTACGCATTAACTTGAGTATCGTCATAATTATTAATTACGTAAAATTAATATCAGCTGATAAAAATTATCTAACACATAAAAAAAATGACTTAACACAATGACAATTTCAAATTAATTTGATATACATTTAGCAGAAAATATTTACATTTAATTTATATAACAATGGTAGGAAAAGATTATAAGGAAGTACTGTTAGAGAAAAATAGAAACGTTATGTATAGTTCCCATTCCAATTACTACTCTTTAAAAAATTACGAAAATATTATCTAAACGCAAACCCTGAAAAAATTGATTGTTTTAATATTTTTACACCAAAAAAAATTTGAGCTGTATCTTGGAAAGGTTACGCTGACCATGTGAAAAAAAGACGCAATCTCTTTAGGAAGGGCGCTATTCCTCTGCACGAATGTAATTATTCGTCTTAAAGTTCAACGACGTATAAATCACAAAATTAATTTAGAATTATAAAAATAAAAAAGAAGTGTACCACCAAGGACGTGGATTCCTTGTAAATACCAAAACGTGTAAGAACACCTATTTGGCACACTTTAAAGAGTTTACGGTTTTTATGAGTAATGACACCACCTCGTCAATTTTCAGTTAGAAACAATTTACAGTTTCCACTATTTGAAGAATAGTTGTAGGTACATGCATGTAATAAAACGTCATGTCAGGTAAGGAAATGATTAATCACCTTTTTAGAACGTAATTACAGGTACACCCTTCTCTGTTGCTAAAGACGAAACGAACGAAATCAGGCGTTTATAAATTAAATTGTTCCCGATTGTTCCCATTGTAATTCAGTGTATATTGGTCAAACAATAATTAGAAATTTCAATATTAGATACAAAGAACATAATATTATACATTGAATGAAAAAAAAAATGAGCTTTTAGATTCTCCTTGGAGCAGAACGAGGGGTAAACCACGAACCGAAATGGCGTACAGTAAAATTCCAAATTCCAAAAAATTCCCAAACAATTCCTCAACAATTCCCAAACAATTCCCGACATGTGTACACAAAAATTCCATCATAAATTACCCCTCACAGCAGAAACTGAACTGAATCAAGTACTAGTACATAAATCGTTATTCAATTATTCTATGCTTTTAAGAATGACAAAAAAAGTTTAAAGCAAATAATCATTATTCGTCCTTGATTTTGATAAATGAGTCAGAAATAGTTCACAAAATAAGAACAGGTACCTAATCTTAAAATTTTAACACCGTTCTCTGTGTACACTGTACATTTTACTACGTTCTTTGTGAAACATCGCATTTTGATTGCGTACATATTACAGATATTTAGAAACCAGGTTAAAAACAGCAAACTACTGTTTGTAATTTTCTATTTACATTTATGCCCACGGGTTTAGTTATATGTTATAGCTGATAAAGGCCACTGTATGTAGACAGGTGGCACAGGTGAATGACTGACCGATTTGATAATGTATCTGCAAACCAGGTACCAGCACACTAGATATATCTAACTAAATTACAAGAAATTTACATTTACATAAAAGTGTAGCAAGGCGATAAATAGTTGTATTAGTTTAGAAGACATAATTTTCTTAATACCTCACACAAGACGTCCGTACGATTCCAATCCTATCCCTTGCAGAACTATTTTCAGGAAATGAAAAAACAAGAAAAAAAATTATTCTTGTTTTTTTATGTTGGTTACGCTTTTAAATTTAACAGTGGGTAATAAATATTCTTAAAACGTAATCTCCAAGATGTAATCAAGTTAGAGAATTGACTCCTTAATATGTAATTAAAGTACGCACGCAAATGCGAAGTTTCAATTAAATAACATAACGAAGTACACGCACAATCCGGGACCAAAAGTAAACATACCGAAAATTATCTCGACGAAGTGAATTGCTGCTTGTATTATTAATCACATCGCAGGTGCTATGAGTACATACTAGTATTTCTCAAACAAACCAAATAATCGTAATGTGTAATGTTTACTGTAAACTAAATTTCAGGAAACTTCTGGTTTAATTAATTCGGTTCCCTAAACTTTCAGAGGACTTAACCACACCATCAAATATTATTTTACTAAATGCATCAAGGAAATAAATTTCAGCATCTGTTTACTATTAGGAAAGGGAACACATTATTTTTTTTATCGTATACGAATCACTTTGTATGACATGACAGCCAAAATACGAAAGCAACATTCAGATAAAATTATTCTGAAATATCAAAATGCAAATAGCAGTTTGATGGAAATTTGGAAAATTTACATCAAACACTGTCCGAATTATTAATTCTGTCTGGCACTATTCCAATTATTGATCACCATTAAAATGGATTTCAAAAATGTTGAAAGCATTTTACTTCAAAAGGATAAAGGTTAAAAAATAAACAAAAAGAGATAGATGTTAGAAGTGTCTTAGAGTCGATTAGAATTATCCGGAAATACGAAAAACGAGTCATACGGAAGTTTATGGATTGTAAATACCACCTGACCAGTTCGAAGAGAGGAATCAAAATCAAAAATTCCTGTTGCAAAATATCTGAATGCAATAAAGAGAAAGTGAAAGTAATTACAATTTACTCAAGTCTTTTATTTTTGTAATTATTTCAGACAGTCGCAGTCCTAATAATTATTATTATCCTATTATTAGGGATAGGATTTGTATGCACGTATCCTGATCCATCCTTCACCTAATTTTTGTTTGGATTTATTTTCGTAGACTTACATGATTGATTATTTTAGCTACCGTAAAATGAATAAACATTCTGGAACTAGAAATCCTCCAGATGTATTTTTATTTTTGATATTTTAAGAGTTTATCGAATTTAAATGAATTGACTAAAATATTAGGCAACTACTTTTTGTAATGGTTCTAATGGGTTAGACTTTTACCGAATGGTAACAGAATTGTACAGACAAAATATAAATAATTTGGGTCTAGGCAAACCCATCAAAACGCCAGTCTTCGGGGTAGAACGAAGTGATATAGAAAGAAATGCAAATCCTTCCTGAGTATTACCCAACACGTTTCGATTTGGTGGGATAAAGTACGAAAGGAAGTTGTAAGTGCATTTTTTTCTAGAATCTTCCTTAGATTTTCGTTTTATCGATTACTATAAATGAAATGTTAATAGGAATTTTTCATTGATTCTTCTGTATATTTAAAACCCTTAGTATGTAGTATCTGAGAACAATAATTTATTGGTCCTGATAAGAAATTGGGTAAATAAAAAAAGTAATTTTTTGAGTTACCAAAGTTAACTTTTCAGCTATTACCGATAATTAATTACGTAAGATTATAGAAAAAGTGAATGTGGCATTGATAAAATAAGGTCGCTTATATGCATTTCACTTTTGATAAACTATGTCCTGGCTGTAAAATTTTTGACTTCCTTGTGCTCTACGTAGCTTTCGAAATTCTTTATAATTCATGGACGTAAAGTGTCACTTTCATTACAAACTTACATGTAATCATAGTAGCAAGTTTAAAATACTGGTTTGTGATTGTACGAGCATGTATACTATGTCTTTTAATGTAGTGTATGTCGTTATCATTAGTTTATTATGACTTCATGGGATACACTTGCTAATTTGGTTAAAGAATTGATATTTCCACTTAATTTCCTGTTGATAACCACGTTGTTTGTGTATGTAATCGTATTAGGAATGTGGGAAGTCACTAGGTTTGTTCTATTTTATTTTGTATGAAATGAAAATGGATGCAGAATCGTTTTGTTTTCTCTGTGTCCAAAGTTAATTTTGGATGGTTTATTTCTTAATCCTTGCCCAAGTACCTAATTCTTCAAAATAGATATTTGTTTATAAAAATAACTAATAAATGCATACTACAAATCCTATCTCTAACATCTCTGCAAAATTAATCTCATCCTGCGCAAAAACCATTTTCTTAAATTCTTCTTGTTTTAGATCAACACTTTCTCTTCTAATTACAAAATAATTTACAATCGAAGCTATAATATTTATACTAAGACTACACAAAACTAATCGGTTCGAGAAAGCACGTAAAATCAGTTCAAATAACGGATTAATGAAAAAATGTATGGTACAAGATAGGTAACATTCAAAGTACGTATAAATTAATTTCGCATTCCTTAAACGGAATTTGTGATGACCTTGTTGTGTGAATACCTAAAGCCTCCAGCAAATGTATATTATTAGATACCTACCAAACCATCGTAGGTAAAATATCTAAAAATTACCTAAAATAACCGAAAATAAGAAACCCTTGTTACATTAACCCTGAGGGAGTAAATAAAGAAAAGTAGTAAACGTGAAATAACTTCTCACACATTATTTCAACACCTTGTAGTATTTGAGTGTGAACCGAGGGGTAAACCACAGGGGATATCTAGTGTACAGAGTTGAGGATATCTCGGGGATATCTTGGGATATCTCGGGGATATCTGGGATATCTCGGGGATATCTGGGATATCTCGAGGATATCTTTGGGATATCTCGGGGATATCTGGGATATCTCGAGGATATCTTTGGGATATCTCGGGGATATCTGGAGAAATGTCGAGGAATTCTCGAGATAATAATTATATCTAATGTAGGATGTAAAGCTTATTATGCACAGGCAAGGAATTTTCTCTGCATGTGCTTAATTTTTAAGATGGGACAAAAAACGAAACATTGTAAAAGTACGTGGTTTCAAATATTTAGTACACTTCGAGGGCCTCGTCGAGGGCGCGCTTACTTTTGTGAAATTGGTTTTCTAACACCAAACTTATAATTTCTTAGTCATGTTGTATGAGGTAAGAAAAATAACGTTACAATGCGTTGTTTGTTTTAAAATATTGATCTAGCGGAAATATTATATAAACGGATTTTTGAACAATATTGAATATTTTACTTGTTTTCTCAAGTTCTATTGATTTTTTGAAAATACATAATTTTGCCATAATCGTTTAACGTCCGATTAAGTAAAATCCCTTGGGATCCCGTGCCCGAGATTATGGAGATAACCTAGAGATAACCAAACTGATAAATAGCTGCTTAAGAAAAACCCCAAAAGGAATTTTCGGTGAAGTTTATATAGATTAGGGGTTTCCCTTATCCTCATTGAAATTTTAATATTTAGGACAAGTAAACCCACCCCATTTGTAACCATTGTGAAAGCACTAGCTTTCTCTAGGATTGGTTGTACGGAAATCTTGGGAAACCCGATCTTTCTGGCTTATTCAAAAACATTTACGGTTTGTGTAGTTGGGTCACTATTACAAAATAAGTTTAGGTGTAGTTCGAGGTCCGTGTAGTTAGTGTGGAGTGATTAAAGTAAATTAGAATTTGGTGCGAAGTACGAGCAAAGGACAGTAAAATAATAGTTTTTGTGTTTTTGTTGCAATGGAAGATCGAGATAAGTTTTTTGATGAAGTGGAGTTGCAAATGAAGACTAAAATTTTTTTATATTATGAATTAAAACTTTTCAATGAAAATGACTTTTCAATTATCAGTAATTATGGTCATGGCTAAAATTCCAAAGTTTAGTAATTACAGAATAATATCTGTAATCACAATTCACAAGTGCAACAGATGCATTGAATGTATTCGCAAACGTAATTATTGTTAACGACTGGGGGGGTCGCACTTTTAGAAGATGTTCAATGAGTGGTTGGTGTGCCCATTTTCTTTCAAATATATCAAGTAATCTAGAAAGACAGCGGAATATGTCGGGGATATCTGGGATATCTCGGGGATATCTGGGATATCTCAAGGATATCTCGGGGATATCTGGGATATCTTGGGGATATCTTGAGGATATCTCGGGGATATCTGGGATATCTCGGGGATATCTTTGGGATATCTCGGGGATATCTGGGATATCTTGTGGATATCTGGGATATCTTTACACAATAGGATATCTAGTGTACACAATTTTTCCGCGTGGTTTACCCCTCGGTGTGAACACGTCATACACGGTGATTCAAAGTCGAGGACAACCTCATTTCTTATAAAATTTAGGTAGAAAATACTGTCTGAATGTTTAATAATCTTTAAACAACTTAAAATGCACCAGACGGTTACCGCTCGCTCATGTGAATACTTCGTTAAGTGAACAAGCCAAAAAAATTAAATTTATGGGTTCTATAGAGTTAACAATATCAATCTCGATTAAGTGAACAGACCATAACTACTCCAGAGCTGTCTGAACGTACTATCCCCAAGCAACCTCGTGATTACAAAGACTACCCCAAACAAATTTCACGATAACTTCGTTTGGATAACCAAGACGAACCCCTTTCTTGGACTAACCAAACTAGGGTAGGACAATCCCGGGACTGTCCCATTTTCCACGAAATTTTTGGAGCAACCCAACCTTTTCCTGAATTATCCGTAGAAGCCCCAATGAATGGCCAGACTTCCCCAGAACTAACCACCTTTTTGAAAACTACCTGGTCTACCCGACTTCCAAGGAAGTCATCAAAAGAGCAGACCACAACTCCTACAATATTCCACATGGTTCAACTGCCCCCTTGATTAATAAAAAATTATCTTGAATAATCGCCCCTGGATTACTTCAAGTTACAGATATTTAATTATTTTATCGAATTGACCCAGATTTTCTCGATACCACCCCGTAAATAATATGCTGGAGATTACCCCTAGATACTACCTAATGTCAGAAAAATTACCGAGACTTCAAAATAAATTTCTACACCTTCCATTTTACGAATATGCTTACCCATACTCGTAAAATAACTTCCTGGTGTACCTAGTAGCAAAATATCATGGCTACTGTTTACAGAGCTTGCAATGTTCCAAGCTCCCAAGAGATGAAAAGGTTCAATAAACAAATTTCCAATATGTGTCCTGTATCCAGTGTCTAGAACATAAACATTTCTGGGACATCCTATATGTCTTTCTTTTAGTATTTTTAACAAAAATTGAAATGGTAATCCATAGTAGTTAGTATCTTAAGATTCTTTCTACCAATGGGCGAAGATTGTCAATATTTTCTACTGAAACACCCTGTAGGTAGGTACTATATCCTTTTCTGTAAAAACAGAAATGGTACCAGAAATTCCTATACATTTTAAGGGATTTTAACATGAGTTTAGTCAAAGCATAAGGAAGAACGTTCTTTACTGCTGACATGTAAATATGATGGCGTGGGAGGAGGAACACACAATTTCCTGAAAACTGTAGTAGGTATTTCTTGAATCTAGTGTCTTATGAAAAACGTAACAAACTTGATATTCATGAAATTGAATACAAATACGAATTAATATTAAAATCGTAGTAGTCTGTATAAGTACGAAGCATTGTTTTGGTTATCTATAAACGTCAAAGAAAGTGACATGTGCAGTGATAATTTTATTATCATATATTCTTTAATTGCATAAGTAAGATTGGAATAAACTGAAAAAGATAAATAGTTCCTCACCTCATTGCTGGCCATTTCCGAAGGTACTTGGATGGCCTGTTCGCCTGCAGTACTATCAGTAATTCTTCTGTTAAGTTTACTTAGCACCTCAAACAGCTGGACACCTCATCTACGTAAAAACAACTCACAGTGTGCAAAAATCATTAAGATTCACACTTTATTCGCTGCCACCTTGTAAATAACATCGGGATCCAAGCACCTGATCACATAACAAATATCACAAAAACTCAACATTCCTCAGGTGGGAATGAGTAATTCGCGATAAAATAATTAGCTTAATGTATCTGCTGTAAATAATCAAGTTGAACCTGTTAAATTGGTTTTAGTAAATTAAGTTATAAGCACCAGGAAACGCGTTTTACAATTTTTCACTGAATTTTCTTACACACCTGACGCACCAGGTCACTGCGCGTCGCCATTTTTCACGAACGTCAAATTTCTCTACCGAATTTAAACGATCAAACACGAAAATTTACGATTAAATAAACTGTTTTACCAGTGGCAGAACATTAAGAAGGACACCAGTGACGTAGAAATATTTTTTATTTACCCATAAATTCAAAATTATAATTACAAAAGTCCAAAATCCTTGTTAGACTACCAACTAGAAGCCAAGAATCCGTCCAGTGATTCATCCTGCACTCAAACTGCCTAAACACGAAATCATTTCAGAATGCAGAGACATTTCAGCAGGGACATCGTGATTTTCAGAACACATAATATTTTTAACCAAAAATTCTTTATGGAACCCAGAATTATGTCCTTCACTTTCTGCATCCAATTATTTCCACTTCCATACCATGTAGGGATCTTCCCTTATATCTTCCTCCTTGCTTTGCCTTCCAATCTTACATCATTTTCGTCCTCCAACTTTATCTTGTTTCAGTATCTTTCCTACATTATATTTAAAAAATTCATAGTTAAAAATAACTTCCCCTCAGTCCCCGAAAGCGTCATGACGTCGAGCCTTAATCATCTACAATGGGGTAACCTTCACACGTGAGGAGTATGGAAATGGAAACTGAGTGCTGATTACTTATACAGGGTGGTGATTATTTCGATGCTCACCATTGGTATCTCGGGAACGGTAAACGATACGAAGTCGGTTAAATTAGACAAAATTTGCGCCTTTTTATGACGATTGAAAATAAATCCAAGATATTTTGATTGCTTCCTCATTTATCACGAAAATGGTATTGAAGATAATAATTTTTTTCTGAAATCGCTATTTTCAGTTTTTGCGTGATAAATCAGGAAGCAACCAAAGTATCCTAGATTTCTTTGCAGATTCTCAATCTTCATAAAAAGGTAGAAATTTTGTCTAATTTAACCGACTTCGTATCGTTTACCGTTCCCGAAATACCAATGGTGAGCATCGAAATAATCACCACCCTGTATAGCACCTAGTCTCACACTCAAACATGAGGGGCATGTCCTGCTTTATCGTGTAGGGGTAGTACACCTTAAACCTGGCGAGCATACAGGACAAGGAAGATCTCTGAAAAAAAAAATTCCTTTTAATTTTAAAAATTCTTAGGGATTGTCATAATAGTCATAGAGCTTTGGGGGTTGTATCAAATTAAAGCCCATAATTCCTTCTATAAGTTAACCAAATATGAAGTAATATTACCTGAAAAATTTGGAAATACAAAATGTTTTGTAGAAAAGAAATTTTTTTTTAACTTAAAAAAATCGTAAGGGTTCTCACAATCAATGGTGCTAGAACTTTAGGGGTTCTAGCAAATTCAACCCCATACTATTATCGTGTCATTTGTTATTAAAAAAAAAATACTAAAATTAAACCGTGACGGTATTAGTCCTAATTTTCCGACGTATTAGCAGGTCTAACCAGCGCATCCCCTCAAGCTTCTTATATTGTGGACATCCCTTTCTGCATTTTCCTGGTGTCTCCTAGTACCGAGCGCGAAGACCTTTATTAGAATGTGGGTTAAACAGCTAATATAGGTTACTGAATCAATCCATGTTTAGATTATCAGTGCTGCATTAGCCATGGTACAGGTGTGTGTTGGTTAACATCGGAGAAGATAATGAAGAAAATGTTGAGGTAATTAATGTTGATAATTAGGGGAGGGTTTTTATATGCACTTAAAAATATACCAGTTAACAGTCGGAGCAATATGCATTTACGAGGATTTTCCAAACAAAATTTTGGTGTTAGAAAAAATTAAAATTTAATAGTCGTGCGTGCGTGCGTGCGAATCGTCTTTCCTTGGGATTTTAATTCCAAATTGCAAGTTGCGTATTGAGATTGACTGCATACTGAAGTATAAGTTCGAGTTGTATAATTTTTCCGCGAAATTTGACAGGAATATTGCCAATTGGAATTATACCTAATGTCCTGCAAGAATAACATCAGGATGCAGGTCCTTACTTAAAATCGCGATCGTTTTGTTTTTTATTCGAAAAGTACCCCCAATACGCTCTTTTACTTCCTCAATTTTCCTAGTTTTCCCCTCCTGATCCTGATGCAATGCTATCCAGCTGAGAATTTTCAGTGTTTTATTTTTTTTCATCCGAATTTCCAGATAATAACTTCAGCTTTTTGATAGTCTCGACTTTCTTAGCCCTCAATTTTTACAAGCCTGTAATTATCTCCCTACTATTTTTATTTTTAAAAATGGATCACCCCTACAATAGTTTAAACAATAGTACCATCTAAAACTGCACACAGACAACCCTCACAAATCGTCAAAATGGGTTCTGACTGCACAGAAGTTTATTATACACAATAAAAGGTATGATTTAAAGTCCCTTCTTTCGACATCGCGTGATATCTGAGTAGCAGTGGTGGTGTTTTGTATTTCATTTTCAGCGGATTTCAGAAATAAGTGCAGTGCGTTCGGTGCGGTTTAAAATTTATTGTGACTAAAGTTGTTAAAAACTTATAGAGAGAAGGTAATTCAAACTTTCGAATTAGGCCGAGGTGTTTACGAAGACATCCTCAACCCCCTTGTTATTGATTTCAAAGGGGGTTGATATCTCACGCTAGGATTTCTTGACACTTTTGTTTACTTAAGGCCAACACAATTTAAAATTTATAAGTGACTTTTCCGGAAAACGATTTTTTTCAGTGCATATTTAAAAATTACGGAAACATGTTTGATATTGTTGCGTTGCGTTCAGAACTTTAATTTATCGTAGTACTACTCATAAGTTTTATATAACAACCCCAATGTTGTTTTAAATTTGTTTCAGAAAAGATTCAGTGTTGAATGAAATGAAATCAAAAACTGGGTGGAGGGTATGTCATTCGGATAATGAATAACTGACCAAAAACCCTGGGCAACACTAGAAAACTGTTGCCCAGGAACACAAATACTGCCATTTTGGCACACTGTCAAAAACAATGTCAAACCATGAATACCTTTGTAGGCACTCCCATAAATCCTGAAAAATCTGCAGAAACCATTGAAAAACCACAATCAGCAACTAGTGCCCCTCCAAATAATTCAGGATCTAAACAAAGCATAAATGAAAATGTCCGCCGTACAAGTAGTTCAACAGAAAGCAAAATTCGCTGTACAATATCTTCTGAAAAATTAACTGTTCTTCGTAAAAACGTTGACGATGCCATTCGTGACAGAAAAACCTTCACTATTAAAGGTACCTAATTTCAAATTCTACTCCTAACGTCCCTAACGATACGGTATCGAATCAATTTTTTTTAAGGTGGATGGCAAACTCTCAGACATCAGTTTCTTCAACGCGGTTGGATAGAAAAATACGAAAGCAATGCAAGCGCAAATTCAAAACAACAAAAAGCAAAAGAAATTAATGCACCACAAACTTTGGAGGAAGTTTGTAACAATCTTCCTCTCAAACAAGATTGGGAATCACAAACCGCATATGTACTAAAATGTGAAAGAACTGTTATGTCTCGGATGTTACAAAACCATAGCGTCGATTTTTATTGGAATATGCGTAGGGAATCAACAGATTGGCATCATCGAGTTAGTAGTCAGCAAATGATGAATCGGTTTTCTCGTTCATTATTCACTTCTAAAGAAGGATTAAATTTATTATTACAACAGATGCATTGGCATACGGAACCAGGAGTTGCAGCAGTTAATTTTCCTAGGTGCTATACATTAGGTAAGTCCTCTTTAAGGACCTTCCAGTACTAGACCGATATACAAAATGTGGAAGTTGCAGTTCAGAAATAATTCTAGACTCAAAAATAAAAAAAAAAGTACGAATTTACGCGCATCCCTTGTCCAGGAATAAAAATACAGGCCAGTGCTGTACATTAAACGGTGGAAAGGACGATCCAGCAGGCCAAGAAAATTGTTCCCCCTGTCTATTGGAAAACTTATATTTGCAAGACCATACATAAAGTGCATGTCTACCATCTCCATAAATGAATATTCGAACCCATTTCTTTGTTGTTGAGTCTAGAATAATTTTTGAAAAGCTTCCCCCGATTTTCAACGATACCCCTAAATGACCAAAATTAATAATTTCAGGATATCCTGAACATTACAGTAGTTTCATCGAAGATTTTCGCATGACAGCTTGTATTTCTCTCTTAAAATGGTTTGTAAATAAATACGAGCAAGAAGATGAATTTTCAATCAAATCACCGGAGGGGCGAGTCCCATACACTGCTTTACAATTTGCTTTAGACCGTTGCAATGATTTTATATCAGTAAGCAAACATTTAGATATCGATAGGGATATCCATTCCTCATGGAACCACGAATGGGACCAATTTTTATCAAATTATTATAAAGTTGTTCATGAACATCAACTTTTTCTTGATTCTCATGAATGGACCATTCCGTTACTTAATGCAGCTGCTAAAACTACTTTAAATGAAATGGGAAAATTTTGGCCAATGATCGAAGTAGATGGAATGAAAAATATTTGGATTTTGAAACCAGGTAACAAATGTCGGGGAAGGGGAATTCAACTTGTAAAACAAATGGAAAATGTAGCAAAAATTGCAAATATGAAATTGAAATATGTAGTACAAAAATATATTGGTAAGTATTTCATATACGTAACTAGTCACGAAAGTGTTACTTTACGAAACGCAGGAGTCCCGTAGAAACACTTGCGTGATATGTTCCTTTTACAATTTTTTTCTGCAAGCGTTTTAATTATCAAAAATAATTAGTCAGCAATATTCATAATATTCTGACATGATAAGATAAATAAATTGAGTATGAAAACTTTCTAATTAGGTTTTAAAAACAAATTTTAAAGTGACTGGAAAATTCGGATTTGATCCTTGGTCCAAAAAAGTTTAATCCCGTTGTTACTTTCGTGTCGCAGAACGTCCACTTTCGTGCCGCTTGCAGAAAAAAACTTTTAAACCAAAAATTAATGAAAAAGTTTGTTGATTTTTATTTTAGAGAGACCTTTACTTATTTACCAAACAAAATTTGATATTCGCCAATGGTTTATGGTTACATCTGCGCAACCTTTGACTATATGGATGTACAGGTAAGCAGTTCCCATGGGTCCTCTTCCAATATTTTGCACCATTCCTTCCTATTCTGCACTTTCTCGCACACACCTCTAGTATATGGTTCCGTTTGATCTTCCATTTCTATTTTTCTGCATTCCTTCTTTTTCCATTAATTCACCTCCCTACTCCATACATAGTTTCTTGGAGTCTTCCTCCAACACCATTTTTCCCAATTCCTCCACAACCATTTCAACTCCATCAACTCCATTTCCTGCACCCTTTCACATCCTTTTTATTCAAATCTTCTTTCAAGTTCTGTCCTTTCGTTTTAATAGACGTTACATCCTCTTCTATTTTAGAGAATGCTACCTGCGTTTCAGTACCCAAATATTTAATCTTGAGAATTTCCATGAATCTTTACATCTGACAAACCATGCCGTGCAATGTAAATACGCAAACGTTGTTCAAAGAGATAAAGCTTTACCAGAACAAAACATGTGGGATAATCATATGTTCAAAAATTATTTGGTCCAATCTGGTCAGCAAAACAAATGGGACGAAGTTGTATATCCAGGTACTGTATTTATTTTTAAAAAACGAACATATCATAACGAGGGGATTTATTGATTAGGTATGCGGGAAAATATTATTGGAACAATGTTAGCCTGTCAAGAAACTATGGATCGCAGACCCAATACTTTTGAATTATATGGTGCAGATTTTGTTATAGCAGAAGATTTTAGACCATGGTTACTTGAAATTAATTCGAGTCCCGATTTATCAGCTTCCACAAATGTAACTAGCAGGCTCTGTCCACAAGTACTTCAAGATATTGTTAAAGGTAACGCATATAAAATCAGATAACTTGGTCCCCTTACGCAAGAATTAAACTTTCCCTTTTCTTTTGTAGTAATAATAGATAAACGTAAAAATCCACAGTCGGAAACTGGAAAGTTTGAATTAGTTTATAAACAAGCATTGTGTCGTCCACCAGCATATTTAGGTATGAGTTTAACGATAAGGGGTAGAAGGATCTTTAAAAGCAAGAGAAGTAAAGCGAAAGAACAAAAGGAGAAAGAAAATAAAGAGACTAAACAAAATGTAAATGCTGTAATTACGGCAAATTTAATACCTTCCAGTATTATACCGAAATGCCTACCAAAACTATTATCGCCAGATATTTACAAAGGACCTGTTATTGGTGATCTTATAGAAGAATTGCATACAACATTGTATCCAAGCGAACCTGGTTTTAAATTTGTACCAGCCCTTCCTCCACCTGCGGCACCAACGAAAAAGAAAAACAGTGGTGTAAAACATGAACGGGTACCAAAAACTGATTCCCATTCACCTAAAAATAAAACTAATAAATACTTTGTCAACAGAAAATCAAACGTAAAAGAAAACAGTAAACTAATGGATATTGGTTATAGAAAAACTAGAAGTATGTTTATAAAAAGCGCTTATTTTGGATTATTTCATGAATGGAAATTAAAAAATAAGTTTGACATAACTCCTAATCTTGAAACTATTGAAAATACGGAAAATATATGGGAAAAAGACACTAGTAGCATACTAAAGGGTAAAACATTTCTATCAAAATTTAACATACAAAATTTAAACAGTAGTGCCATAGAAAATAATAAAAAATGTATACAAACACCAAATTATTGTTTGTCTTCTATAAATTTAAGTCTTTCTCTTCCACAATTGCATAAAATTGAACCACAATTTACTTTAGATCTTTCAAATAATAATTCTAAGACTTCTTCCCCCGAAAAGAAAGACAAACCTACTAGGAATATACATTCAAATGCCAATTAATCAAAATTAAAATTAATTAGGAACAATATTTTTCCATTTGGAGGGGCTGTAACTCCGTAATGAAGCTTTTCCGAGTCTGTACGTATTTTTGGTTGATTTTCTTCATATTACGTACTATCAATGGTTAACTTTATGATCACCCCGTATGTTTTTAAAAGCAATGTCTTATAGCAGCAATATTTTCTACTTTTTCCCTATCTCTCTTTCTCTCTCCGCCTATGAATAAACTAAAGTAATAAGTTCTGATTTAAATTCTGAAACGAGTTTTGGAATTTAATGTTTCATGTAAGCCATGTTCTATGTAGATTTAACTAAAGCCACGTATGAGCAATACAATTCTCGGATGAACCTGTAGGTCCTCCAGAACGGAGCTTCTCAAATATTGTGACTCCAAGAGTCGACTAAAACTAGATATTCTTTAAGTATTGTATCTAAGCAAAAGTCAACTGTATTTTAAAGTAGTTTATTATAAGAGAATGTGAATCATCTGAATTAAAAAAAAAGTGTTAAGTAGAATTCAGAACCAATTTAGATTGCACAATGCTGCTAACGTAAGATATAAATAATTGTCTGGTTACGAATTTGGATAAAATTATTACCGCTTAAGTAAATTATCACTGCCTAAAATTACGAATTCCATTTTAATGCTGTATGTGTTCAAATAAGAATCTATATCTGTATTTACAAAAAGAAAAAATAATTATTATCTACTACTTATTGTATAAAAAAAATATTCAGTAGAATAAAGGACTCAGTAAAAATTGTGTTGTAAGTACATTGTTTCCAAGCATTTAGGGGATTTCCTAGGCCTAGTCTTCATCCAGAGGAATACAACAGAGAACAATATTAAGGGTACCTAACCCAGCGGGGAGGTCAGATCCCCAAGATCCCCCAAGTAGTCGCCTTTTACGACAGGCAGGGGATTCCCTGGGCCTATTCTTCCTCCGGAACCCAGACGGATACATCATAGAACTATGTTAAGGATAACCCAACGAGAAATATCGAATTTCACGCGTACGATACAACAATTTTCAGGTAAACAGGAATAATCTAAGAAAAAATGAATCCTTGATTCTTAAAAAAACATTTAATCAAGATCCAGAAATCCATTTTTTTGACATATCCATTTAGTTTTCAAAAAAGCAATGTCAAAATTCTTGTAAAATGCTGAATAATCTATTCTGTTCATCTTTGTTTCGTGTGTCCATAAATAAAATACTGTATCTAGTTTAACTTTGTTCTGTGTTCCTAAATGATCCATCTAAATCAAAAATGGAAGAGATTGCAGAAATTACAGAATTTTCTGCTGATGACGAACGTCTACTAAGAAACAAAGAGTTAAATAAAGACGAAATTGAAGTTGGTTTAGAAATAGTGGGTAATTTTTATTTAATTCTTTAACTTTATTCTCTTTAACGTCGAATTAACAAAAAGAATCTTACAGGTGGCTTTAGAAATGGGTCACATACTTGAAGAACTAAAAGATAACTTAGAACGATTATCATGGGTTCGAACTGCTAATTTAGATAATCCAATTGATAAAACAGGAGATGAAAAAGATATAGCAGGGGAAGGAAATTCTTTTAGTTTAACCTCAGAAGAAATCGCAAATATTCTTCCAGATGTTATTTCTGATAAATATCAACAAAAACCAATTGTAAAAAATACCCGACCTGCTTTAGGTAGTGTTAGCCCAAAGCAATCCGTTAAACCAATTGTGATGAAAACAATTTCTAAGACAGAGAAGAAAAAAATTTATTCTGCAAAACCCCAACCGGAAACCAAAAAAAATATTAAAAGACCAAATTATCAAGTACGTCCAACTAATAATAGAACCTATGATAAATTTTCAGGATTACATTATCAATTATATCCTTCCCAAAATAGTGCTTCGTTCTCAAGCAAAGTTAACACAATCCTCTCAAGGTAAGATTATACAACATATAGGCGGTGTCTAATTATTAAAGATTGGGGGATCTCGGACATCATAAGAAATAAAGGGTTAAATTGGTCCGTTGTTTTAAAAGTCTTGGCACGAGTAAGGGAGTGTGAGCTAACGCATGTCGCGCTAAATAGAGCGCGCACATGTGTTTAATCTGACGGTTCCCAGGCCCAAACCATTAACGTTAGAGAAAAACTTTCCGAGAGTTTCTTGTAGAAAATTTTATTTTCTACAACTTTGGTCTGATATTATTTTGCGCTATCTTGCACGTTTTTCTCTACGTTTCCATTTAAAGATAAAAGATGGTTGATGACGAAATACAGACGTACATGTATTTAGTCTGACAGTTCCCAGGCCCAAACCATTAACGTTAGAGAAAAACTTTCCGGGAATTTCTTGTAGGAAATTTTATTTTCTACAACTTTGGTCTTATATTATTTTAACGTATCTTGCATGGTTTTCGCGTTTAAAGCAAAAGTGCAAGTTAACATGCTTGTCAATTGGAGACTTCAACGTGTGGTTAGCCGAGAAACCTTTCAAATATTTGACAAAGAATATTTACGGTTCCCAGGCCCAAACTACTAACATTAGACAAATCTGTTCCTGGAGTTTCTTGTAGGAAATTTAATTTTCTAGTCTTATATTATTTTGGGCTATCTTGCGCGGTTTTTGCTACGTTTCCATTTATTATACGTGTCTTGCAAGATTTATACCTTCACGCGCCTGTAGCCTCATACCGGGTACACGTTTCTCTTCCCTCATTCCCAATAGACATTCCACAGTTCTATAAATACAGATTTCAAAATTAATCCTTTACCTCTTATGGTTCCCAATATCCCTATCATCGTATCTTCGACAACCCAACAACAAAAATATTTGTCCCCCAATAGGTCTTCTGGATCAAGTACCATAAACAGTCCCAAACAATCTTTCGCAAGAAAGACAACATCCATCATACAGAAATCTAATTCGATCGTTAAAAAACAATTTGTTCTTTGTAATAAACCTTCTAATGAAAACCTAAGAAGACTAAAAGAACATGTCGATCATGCAATTCGTGAAAAAAAAACCTTTACTGTATGTGGTAATTATTACACTATCCGAAGAGCATTAATTTCTAGAGGGTGGATTGAAAAAATTAGAATCTTATACAACACTTTTGATCGAGATAATTTAAGGAAACTTCAATCCTCAAGTATTCAGGAATTATTACAAGGAGTTAATGATCCAAAAACTGGTTACGTTTATAAACGCATGATTATGTCAAAACTGTTAGGGCAACATCAAGTTGATTTTTATTGGGATCAAAATTTTGATTGTTTTCGAGTTTGTCGTGATAATGTAAAACTAACAACAGTAAATCGATTTAGAAGAGGAATTTTTAGTTATACATCAAAACAAGGTTTATGTGAATCAATGAAGAAGGCTTATTGGTTTCAATTTCCTGGAGTTTCGAATGTACGGCATCCAAGATCATATAATCTTGCAAATAGTGAAGACCCTAAACATTTTATAAATGATTTTAAATTAACTGCAGCTATGTCTTTGCTTAAATGGATAATAAAATTTCAAGGGAATTATAGAAAGAATAAAATAACTTCAATCACAGGAAAAATACCCCTGAAGATATACCATTTTGCTATTTCGGAATTATCAAAAGCTGTGCGAAGATGTAAACACGAAGATATTGATTATGAAATTGAAGATGCTCTTGATTATCAATGGAACGATTTTTTGGAAAAATTTTATAAAGTTGTACATATTGGAGAAAAATTTAAACACGATGATAAAGAAAGTGTTGCTAGTATTACGCAAGGTGCAAGGCATATGCTAAAAAAAGTTGAAATGTTTTGGCCACACTTAAGTATGGATGGGATGATGAATATTTGGATTTTAAAACCAACAAATGGAAGTAGAGGAGAAGGAATTTATTTATGTCGAACCTTACAGTATATTTTGAAAATTATTAAATCTAATACAACACGACGATATGTTGTTCAAAAATACATTGGTAAGTAAACTTTGTCTACGTAAAAGTTTCAGCCAGAGTGTAAAATAGGCCACCCTTGGCTTTCTTTGTCTAAAAATACCAGCAGGAGATGATCAGGGAATCTCAAGGAACGTCTTGCTTTCTACCGACTTCTATTTGCAAGACCATACATAAAGTGGATCTCTGCCATCTTAATATAAATACCTATTCGTCCATTTTTATTTTACAGAGCGACCACTTTTGGTATATAACACAAAATTTGATATTCGTCAATGGTTTGTAATAACCAGCGCAGTTCCGCTTACAATTTGGATTTACAAGTAAAATAAAAATATTTTTGTTAGTAATTCTTTTTAACATTTCAACAAATTCCAGAGAATGCTATATAAGATTCAGTTCCCAACTATTTACTCTTCATAAACTCCACGAATCAGTCCATTTAACAAATAATTCAGTTCAAAGTAGATACAGGAACTGTAATCGAAATGCAGCCCTACCGGAATGTAACATGTGGGATTCAAAACAATTCAAAAAATATCTTGCAAATATAGGACATCCAAAAGCATTTGCAGAAATTATTTATCCAGGAATGAAGGAATGTCTTACAGGAGCTATTTTAATGAATCAAGGAAATATTGATACTAGAAAAAATTGTTTTGAATTATATGGATCAGATTTTATGTTAACAGAAGATTTTAAACCTTGGTTAATTGAAATTAATTCTAGACCAGCTTTGTATCCGTCTACTCCTATTACAGCAAGGATGTGTCCTCAAGTTTTGGATGATTTAATTAAAGGTAAGGGAAGTGTAGTTATAAGTAGCGGCTCCTAGGGCACAATTAATAATTGTTTCAAGCAGGGGAAACCCCTTTTACTTCTTTGCCATGAAGGCACGCTCAATTAAAAGACGTAGGTTAGGCAACCCAACTATCTGTTAAATGGGTTGCCTATAATTAGGCATTTGTATTTGAACAAAGGAGTAAAAAGCATTTTAAGATTTCACTACAAATTTTATTATTTTCATTATACAAGATTAAAATTTCTGATTACTTTTTCAGACACCATTCGATCATGTTTCCTCCAACAATTAGAGAATATACTTTTTATTTCTTCTTGCTTCTCAAAGTCATTTTATTCTCTTAATTCATCTAAGCTCTAAATCGGCAGTTCAAAATTTTGCAGATAATAGGGAATCTGGTACTGCTAAAATAAAATCAAATAAACAAAAAGTACTATAAATAATTTTATTATTCTATACATTATAAAAACACAATTCGTATTAAATTTATTTTGAAATACAATTAAATAAAATAATATTTATAATAAATTGTATCTATTTTTTAGTAATCATTGATTATCCAAAAAATCCAAAAGCGTCAACAGGACGTTTTGAATTATTATACAAAGAAGAAATACAAAAATTACCTAAAATCGAAGCAGATGTATTAAGATTAAAAGGTGAAGTATTACCTGCAAGTTATTTCTACACCCCAGAAATTTCTGATAATGTTAAAACACAATCTCCACTTAATTCCGACCGTGCCCGTACCCCCCAACAAAATATCCATGAAATTAGTTCAGAAATGAAGAAGACCCTTGAAAATTTACTCTCACTTATCCAAGCTGAACGCGATAGGAGGACAAAATTAAAAAGTCAAAGCTCTCAAGTATCACAAGTTAACATTTGTCTAAATAAAAAACACAAATCGGAAACTGATACAAAATATTACAATAAGAAGTTTCCTCAAGTTATAAACACGGAGAATGATGGTGATAGTGATACGGCTACACTGAAAGTGATTAAAAGTGTTGCGGCTAATTTAGAAATAGTTGAAAGTTCCATGAATAATTTAGTAGCACGGAATAGTAAAGAATTAATTGAAAGAAAGGATGGGAAGAATCGATCAAAAACTGTTCTAAATATTCACGTAACTCAACCCGAGGAGACGAATAAAGAAGATATACCGGTAAAGGCAGATACTTCCGCAAGTCTTTTTAAGGGTATTATTAATTCAATAAGAAATCTTTCGTTTGCTTATAGATCTACACAAATATGACACAATTTGTACAGAATCAATAAACTATTAAATATTTTGTACTTTGCAAAGTTAAAATGATAAACTGTAATTCATAATTTATACAATCTAAGCAAATTTTCTCTATAATAACAAGGATTAATCCTTGTAATGTTCTAAAAATAATTAGCAATAAGAATATTTAAA
This sequence comes from Hemicrepidius hirtus, assembly GCA_963082805.1. Classification (NCBI taxonomy): domain Eukaryota; kingdom Metazoa; phylum Arthropoda; class Insecta; order Coleoptera; family Elateridae; genus Hemicrepidius; species Hemicrepidius hirtus. The sequence goes on from OY720164.1 coordinate 1,775,346, forward strand.
AAACCAATACCTATTTAAGTTTATAAATCTTTTACCGTTCATTTTGAACTAATATAGTACGTACGAAAGCACTCACAGACACTAGACAACTGGTTTTAATGAAAACGATAACTTAGGTCTTGAATTGTTTTTTCCCAATATCTTCTTTTGTTCTTCTTTATTTCTTTTTTCTTGTTCCTTTCGTAACTTCTGTCTTTCTTCATCCATTCTTCTTTGCTCCTCGATCATTGCTAGTCTTTCTTCCGCCTTTAAAAATAAACACCCTTAGAACCAGCATTTATTTATTTACATTAAATAAAATAATTTCATACATGAAAACAGTTCCAATCTGAAAAAATAATTAATTAGACGAAGTTTCCACTTGGTATTGATCTGTAAAATTTTCAAATACAATGTTAGATGCATTTTCTTAAGAAGAAGGAAAATTCTTGTATCTTCAATCCTTGTTGGTTTTGGACACGTAACAGTAAACATCAGAGAACAAGTAAAAATTGGTTATATTAAAGCTCATATGGGTAAGAAACTCCCCCATTTTTGGAATAATAAACTCATAAAATATCTTACCAATTTCTTTTGTGCTTCTTCAATTTTTCTGTTATTTTCCTCCATGATTCTCTCCAGATCCTCCCTTTTCTGTCGTTCCTCCTCCTATAAAACATTCTCTATTTGAATATCTGAGTATAACCACTTGGAGCCCGGCCCCTAGCATTCGTTCATTCTACTTTTCAATCATTCTTTTGATTCTTTCCCAAGTTTAAACAGAATTTTTTAAAATACCAATGGGTTGGAATTAATTTTAAAAATGTTATCCCATAATATTTATAAAAATTCTGTTTAAAACTCATTAACACTGAATCAGCCAACCTTGTAATGTGTCATGTTATAGGGAACATAATTACTTGAGATATACAACATATAATTATAAAAAGAAAATAAAAGATTCGATTTATATGGATAAGGAGGATATCTCAAGTGATTGTAAAATCGGGTAAATTTTTAATCAACAATCAAGCATTGCTAGGTGTGGGCCAGATCAATAAACTACAAATGTCCTCAATCTTAAATGGTACTTAAAAGGTACAGAAAATATAAAAAAGATAGATAATACCTGGTAGCTTCGGTCCTCAGCTGCAGTCTGCCACCGCAACAAGTCTTGGGTGCTTCGCTTGAATATTCTGCTGGCCTCTTAGCTTATAAGGCTAATGCATTTGTTAAATTATATAACATTGAGGGACAGTGCAGACACTTGCCTAAAGTCTGATACCTAACATGTGGAGGAGGTGTTTTGATACGTTTGTTGTTTATTATGTACCTCAGCTTGATTTCTTTCTAAACTTTTATTAGGTCGGTAAGTTTTTTTTTGCTTTAATAATAACACTCTAAACACTTTTGTTCCAAAAGCATATTAAAACAAACAAATTGTTACAACACAACTTTTATTTATATTAAACTTAACACAAACCGACTTGAAACTTAATGTCCCAAAAAAACTGAGAGCTTCGTTTTAGAAAACTTTTAAATTTTTATAATTATTCAAACATTACCTAGATTCAAACTTTGTATCATATTTGATTAAAAATTAAAAATCTATTAAATACTACCTAATAAACATATTAAGGAGTCTGAGAAATTAAACAATGGGTGATATTCTTATCAAGCACCGATATTTCTCAAATAGAGAATTTCCTTAAGGATCTAACCCATAAATCAGAAAAATAATTAAAAATAAATTTAAAAAAAATTAAGACAACTTATGTTTTTTTAATATAACACCCTGTATATTTTTACCATATCTGGTAGATATTGAAATTCTCTTTATAATAATACCACGGAAGTGCATTTTTTAAAAGCAAAATCGTCCAAAAATTAGAAAAATAAAATCAATCTAGTAGCCAGGAATTGTATACACGGTGTTACATAAAAAAAACATAAGTTGTGCCTACAACTTTCTTATTTGATTTTCAATTGTTTTTCTAGTTTATTAGCCCCAATGAAATTCTTTTAAACTTTTGTATTTAAAATTTATTCCTATCTGGAAAAATAACCGAAATATTGGTCAGAACCTATTTACTCAAACATACTGTATATTACCAAACCTAGTTTTTTATATCTTTTCAGTATTAAAACAAATATTGTAAATATTCTCAGGGTTTACTCATGAAAAAAAGATGAGTAGGGAGGTATTTATTCACTAGGGGGTGTAAAGAGAAAAAGACTAGGCTGTAAAAACATGTTTTTTGGTTTTATTTCTGTTTAATCTTGAATATTTTCCTTTAAAACTTAGCAGCAATGCAATCTATGCAAAGAAAAAGTGTTATTATAGTAGGATGGAGGTGAAACTAATTACGTCAAGGTTAACTGCTCTTTAAAAAGACATGAGACATTCTTAAAAACAAGGACAGACCTACTTCAATAATAATGAACCGACAAGTATCACAAAAGCATTAAAAATTGTCACAATTTAAATTAAAATTGTTCATGGTAGATATTTGAAGGCAGATACTTTCACCTTGTAATTTTTTTTTAAATACCTTACAGTATAAAATTCTTAACTAAGATGTGTGTAATAAAAAAAACACCTTATTATAAGAATTTCATACTTGAATTATTGTAAATTTCCACAGATCTCCTTAATATATAAATTTATAAACAGTCTAAAATGTTTTAAAAATCAAGGAAATAAATAAAAATTTAATGGGGAATATTCAGGAACACATAAAATAATTAATATCCTTAATCACTATTAGGAATTGGTAATACAAGAACCTATAAAAAAATTATTTTTGTAAGAATATGTTCTTACAAAAACAATACAAAACCTCGGATATGTACACAACCAGTAGTACCTATCCATAATAAAGAAATAAAATTCACTTAAATATGAATAATCCATAACAGCATACAACAAACGTAAATGGACGTTGATTTATGATAAATTAACCAGCTGATGGTGGAAAATTTGCGCTTACCTCTCTCTGTTTTTCTTCTAGAACTTGTTTTTGTCTCCTTCTTTCCATTTCCTCCATCAGCTGCCTCTCCATAATCTTTTTGGCTTCTTCTACTCTTTTTGCAACTTCCTGCTCAATTTCGTCTCGACGTTTCTCTAATTCTTCTTGCACCCTTTTATTAACAAGTTCCTCGATACGTTTTGCGGTTTCCTCTTCTACAAGACGTTGTTCGGCTTCTCGTTGTCTTCTTTGCCTCTCCATTTCCGCTAGTCGTTCTACCTCATCCATTTTACGAACACGAGTTAGCTTCTTCAGCTGTTGCTTTTCTTTTGTGAGATCAATAGATGTTCCGCTACTGGAGGTTGAAGACACGGAATGTGATCTTTTTCTGGAAAACGTTGCAACAACACTTAAGACGACGTACATGGACAAAACCTTATTGTATAACAACGTACCTGGATTTAGAACTTCTTTCTTTACTTTCTACACTTCTATGTTTACTTCGAGAAGTGGAACTTCTTTCGGATCTATCCCGAGATTTACTACGTTTGTGATGTTTGTTTTTGTGATGCTTTCGAGGTGTTCTACTTCTTGATCGCGATTTACCCATATTGATTAGAGAATAAAATAAACACTACACTTTACTTTAAATTTATAAAAAATTTCACTATTTTAGGCAGCCTTTTGAGCAGACATATTGTAATTTTTGACAACTTACAAGCTTCGCGTGATCTCTTTTATTACAGTGTTGGCCAATCCAGACGATTGTACCCTTTTTCAAACGCTCTTAATTTACATAAAAGAAGGACATATTTCAGAAAAGCACTTTAAGAACCGTGTACATAGGGCAACACCTTAAATAATGTCGTCCTAATTGCATTTAAAAGAAAACAATCTTTAAAATAGAAAGTTTTGGCAACGTTGCATTTAACTGTCAGTGTCAAGAACTGTCACTGTCAGGCATCTGTCAGATTCTAGAAGTTTATTTCAAAAAAGAAAATAAACAAGTTTAAAGTAAAATATATCCTCAAAAATGTTCCTAATTCGAAATAATATATTAAAACATAATTATTTCCAACGTACAATATGTAAATGTGATTCACAAACCCATCCACTGTCCTACGTTCAAGGTCAAGAACCTGAGCCAAAAGTGAGGGAATATTTTTATTTTGTTGATCATCAAGGAATGGTAAGTTGTAAATTCATAATAAACCCACTTATAAAGCAATCAGTTATTTTTAGATGATGCCAGGATGAAGAATTTTACATCGTGTTTCAAAGAAAAAAAATTCTTACGATTTTTCTTTAACCAACTCAAACCAAACAATACAGGACGTTATTCGGAATTTCCCTATCTCTCTATATGTGGTAAAGAACGTAATTTTGTAAGGTGCGATGATTTTCCTTTTGTATACACACATGTACTTCAAAACAACCCAAGTAACGGAGAAGAGTTTTTAGGGTATAACCACGCAGGAGATTTATTAAAACTTAAATTTGAACCGGAAAGAATATTTATGTTGCCTGAATCAGGAAGAGTTTATCATCCTGCACCAGAGAAAGTTGGTTCTATTGGATTGGTTCGGTCTAAGCTAGCAATTGATTTTAGTAAATATTTTATTTTTGAAAACGGTGAATTACAACCACCAACACATTTTAAATGGAATAATAAATTATTCGTATTGGATACTCAATGGTTTAATGATGCAATAAAAAACAAGCCCTAAAACAAAGAAAACCAAAGTTATGTTGTAAATATTTTTGTATTTCTCTTAGATATTATATTTACATGTAAAAGTGATCATAAAAATTAAAAGCTTTATTTTTAAATAAATTGCACTTTTTATTAAAATATTATAACTTTATTTGAACAAAAAAATAGAGCAAGATTTCAAATCGTGCGTTTTGTTTTGTTCCTGGCACCTCGAGGTGTTGCATTATTGTTCAAAGGCTCACATTGGCATGCAATATTCGTATTACAGTAAAACAAGAAACATTTCTTGAAGCTTTACAATTCTAATACAAAAAAAAAGCATTGAATAAACAAGAATTGTTTAGTTGTCATGAAAAATATTGCTAGATTTATAATAAAATCGTAGAGGGGTTAAAAATTGTAGTACCCAACATAAAGGGATTTACCCTGAGAATTTTCAAAATATAACTTTGTTATATACAGATTTTTTTTCGCAAATGCTCAAGCATTTACAAAGCAAAATTAACTAACATTAAACAATATTGCACTCAAGTTTATAACAAAGCAATAAATATAAAACCACAATCTAAGTTTAACTAATAATTCAAAGTGAATTAAGGTTGTATATCAAATATCGCTTCCAGGTGATGGAGCTCTACTTAATGGTTTAAAACTTCCTGGGGTAACCCAAGAATGTCCTGTTATAGTGGGACGATCTTCATTCATTTGTGTTATCATTGAAAGCCTAACAGGATCATGTAAATCAGGCACATATTTTTCAAAAGCAATGTAATGTTTATCATTTGTAGGTGTTGGTTCGTATAACTGATCTTGACTTTGCTTAACACATTCTTTTGCTTTTTCCGTAAAAGCTTCTTGGTTCTTTTTAAACCTTAAATATTAAATTCAAGAGGTATTAATGTATTCCTTTAAAGTTTTTGGGGAGGAAAAATGAATAAAAGTAAAAAAATTAAATATCTCCACTGTTCCCTGATTTTAAGCAAAACCATTCTATCATTATTTGTGGTCGTCGTAAAAATTCCAATCAAGATAAAATTGTTATTAATATGATAACACTGTTAACAAGATAATTTGGCCTGAATTTGCTTTAGATAACATAAATAATTACACAAAATCAATACTTTCAGGATTTGTTTAGCGAGGGTTTAAACCCCAAAGTCTTTGGACCCCCCAAATTGGATACTTACAACTCTAAAGCTTCTTGGTTAACACTATGTGCAAGACTGGCATCAAAATTATGAAAAATCCAATGAATATATTTAACAACTTGCCAAATATGTTGTTCACTTTTATTCCATACTGGAAAACCATGTAAAATATGTAGTTCGTTGGTGTCTTTGTATATCACAGGATGGTATACCTCAGATTGAAAAACTACTTTCTATAAAAAATAAGATTTATACTTAATTTTCCCCCCTTTACGGAAATACTAACTGGATGTTCACCATCTGGGAAATTTTCTGGCAGAATTATATTAAATCTAAAGATTCCATCTTCATAAAGGCCACTTCTTACAAATATAACACCAAACCAAACTATAAATACATTAATTACCTTTCGAGATAGTCAAATAAAAAGGATCGACTCTAAATGAGAGATTGCATGCACTTACCGAATGAATTTTCTTTGGACGGAATAACATAAATACCTTTTAGGTTTTCGCTAACTAACATTTTACTAAAAGCAATCGTTTTAAAGATAAAAATCATTACATTTCTTATTATGCACTCACTATTCAGCTAGAATTATGTATTCCTGATGGACGAGTTTATAAAACATATTGATATCTTCATTTTGGCGACCAAATATATTTTCTTTATTATGTTCTGATGGAAGCACACGTCTTAAAGATCCCTGCCTTGTAAATGGTTCGCTGGGTTCACCCTTAAATTATTTAATACAAAGGAACACCTTGTTAGTTTACATAACCTGGAAAATTTAATACTTTTAAGGTTTTACCTTTGTTGCCCTTATTGTACTGTGCAGCATTTTATAAATCTATGTAGTTTAGACACGTTTTTGTCAGGAATACATAATTTTATGTACTTAGAAAGTTTTAATTGTGCTTTTAGCACTATCAGAAGTAAGCAAACACCACTTTATTCCATTAGCCCCCCACTTTGACGTTTATTTGACTTTGACGTCTAAGGTTGGGTTCGCACCTAAACTGCTTAAGAACTAAGGCTGGATTCACATCCCACCACCCAAATATATTTCTTACTATAAAGTATTTTGATAACATAACTTAGTCTCTCTCTTTCTTTTTTGCCCTATAATATTTTATTTGTAATAGGATTTCTTTATTACCTCAAAGCATTTTTTTTAATTACCAATAGGAGTCATAAACTGACTTTTAATGTAGGTACATTTCCTTAAAACTGTTTTTTTGTGACTACAAGCCTTTAATACTGTCTTAAAATAATTACAAGACATTATTTGTACTTTTATTATTATCTACTCCTACCCGCTCCCGTCTATATTTAATTGAGAAAACAATTATTTATTAATCCCTTGGGAATAATTCATCAACCGAAAACATTCTAAAAAATTTGTTAAAGTATTGTTGCGCAATTCCACCAAATACCTGTCCAAGTAATGGACGTAATTCATCTACAATGCTATCAATATTTTCGTTAATTGCATTATTAAGAGTTTCACTGAGGGCTGCGTTCCCATTGATCAAATTACTGAAGAATACGTTACATTTTTTCATATTCACCAGTAGATCCACCTTTTCAAATTCGATATGTTGTTTTTCATTTTTTGTATATAATTTTCCAATAAAATCTACATTGGCTGCTAACTCAGCTAAAAAGAAGACACAGGGAATAAGTCTGGAAATAGGGGCAATGACGAGACATAACCAGCTTCATCCTTGGAGAATGAAGCTGGCCATGGACAAGGCCTATAGTTTTACATTTCTTTCAAAAGATGGCGTTTGAATTGTATCTCTCTCGGTCCTTCGAACCGGAATTTTTGTTTTATTGGGTTTGAACTGGCGCTGGATTTGAATTGGAACGAATTAAAACTTAACTTACTGGAATTAATATCAAATAATCCTTGAGTATCAATCGTAAAAAGCAAAACTTTGCCTAAAAATTTATAATCTCCTTGTAGACGTAAGTTTGGAAACAATAAGGCAGCTGAACATTTTGCATTATCCAGATCTAATGATATTTTTTTAATTTCTACATCCATTAATCCTGTTGCTACTTGATTCCAGGTTTCCCCATATAAACTAACTGATCCATTTCCAGTACTAGCTGACGCATTAATATAATGTAAAGGTTCTCCAGGAGGAAGATTTAATTCTGGGATCCCTTTTTTCAAATATGGACGAATTTCTTGGAAAGTTTTTATGAAACATTTGTCAAGCTCGGGATCATCCCTTTTACAAACTTTTATAAAATTTGCTTAAAATAATAAAGAATTTGAAAATAAAATATTGTAATTTGGTTTAAATACTTACGAAGATTTTTGGAAAAAACGAACACTACGAGAAGTTGGAATAATCCAAATAGTATTAATATTTTATTCATCTTTCTTTTTGTATTATTAACAATAAAATATGTTAGTATGTAGTTACTAAAAGATAGACGAGGAATAATTTAGAAATACTCCAATACGTATTTATAAGTTCGATTATATAATTACTATAATTGAATAGATCTTCGTGTCAAGGGAAACGATTTTTTAATAATTAATTGTAATTAGATATAATTACTGACATCTAGAAAATAGTATAACAGTGGCGCGGGCGGGGGCTCTGCTCTGATTGTTTTAAAATTTTCATTCAAAATTTTGAACAAAAAAATAATTCTAATATCAAAAATCATTTTTAAAAAATATAAATAAAAATTTTTAAAACGAAAGGTTGTAGGAACAGAAGTAGAACTTTTTGTGCTGTGTCTGTAAGGTTTGGCAGACCAGCATTAAAACGAGTCTTATAATAAATTACAGGCAAAGCACAAAAAAGGAACTTCTTTTATCGCCGTTCCTTGACTTAACAGATTATTAATTGTTGCATTACGTATTAATAAATGCAATAATCTAAGAAATTTATTAAATGTCTAAGTATATGTAATTTGCAATAAGCGTTATAAAAACTCGTTTTAAAAAATTTAAATTGTGTTGATACACGCAACATTCCATATGGAAAGTTCCATTTATTTCGTGGTTGATTTCCTGTACGAGATTTTTTTCTAGAATCTGTCCTGTAAGCGCAACGCAACAATATCAAACATGTTTCCGTAATTATCAAGCATTTTCTGAAAATCGGTATTTATAAATTCACTAAAATTTAATTTTAAATTCTTAAACCATTTATTATAAATTGAACTATAAAAAATTAATAATTAATACGTAAACAATAGTTATTTTTTATACAAGACGATAAAATTATATTTTATCGACAAGCGGAAAGTGTTAATTCACGAGCGATGAAATCGCGAGTGAATTAATTTTCGCGAGTCGATAATTAAATTTTATCGTCGTGTATAAAATTCTATTTTTTTCTATAGCAGATGTTAAAAAAATAAGAAAAAATTCTAAAAAAAACAATTTAAAATTAGATTATATTAAACCCGAAAATCTCAGTAGCAAAGGTTTCCATTCGGTTTCCATGGAGTTTCCAGAAAATTAAAGTACTTTATCTATCCTTGCGGTTAAAGTGTTACTTTATCTACCCTTGCGGTTAAAGTAATACTTGATCAACTATTTTTAGTCGAACAAAGCACACTTTAACATCTGCTATAGAAAAAAATAATTTATCTATTAATCTCTTGGGAATAATTCATCAATTGGAAACATTCTAAAGAATTTATTAAAGTATTGCTGTGCAACTGCCCCGTATACCCCCCCAAGAAATGGACGAAGTTCATCTATCACGCTATCAATATTATCATTAACAGCTTTATTAACGGTGTCACTAAGAACTGGGTTACCATTGATCAAATTACTGAAATATATTTTACATTTCTCCATATAATAATCAAGCTTTACATTTTCAAATTCCAAATACTGTTTTGATTTTTTCGTGTATATTTTTCCATCCAAATCTAGTTTAGCTCTTAGGGCAGCTTAAAAAACACAACAAGTCTTAAAGTTAACAATATTTTTACCCAAATTTTACTTACTGGTATTGATATCATATTTACCCATGGTATCAATTGTAAAAAGTAAAATTTTCCCTAAGAATTTATAATCTCCTTGCATACGTAATTTTGGGAAAAATAAAGAAGCTGAACATTTTGCATTATCCAGATCTAGTGATATATTTTTTATTTCAACATCCATTAATCCCGTTGCTATTTGATTCCATGTATCACCATGTACCTTTACAGCACCATCATTTCCAGAAGTAGCTGATAAATTGACGTAATGTAAAGGATCTCCAGGAGGGAGATCCAATTCTGGTATACCCTTTTTTAAATATGGACGGAGTTCTTCGAAGGATTTTATAAAACAAGCGTTTAAGTCCGGATCGTTTCGTTTGCAAAGATTTATAAAAGATGCTTTAAATAAATTTGAAATTAAAATCGATGTAGGACGACAAAGAATTTTTACTTACGAAGATTTCTCGATAAAACAAACACTACGAGAAATTGTATTATTCCAAGAATTAATATTTTGTTCATCTTCCTTATAGATAATTTAAATAAAAATAGCGAATTGTATGATTTTTAAAAAATTTCAGGAAGACAACCTCTGATCACTTTAACTTTCACAATAAAACTATTTTCATTTCCTAAACCCTACATTATTTATAATAGATTCCTTGCAAGCAAGTTTACCTCTAATTATTAAAATAAGAAAAGCATTATTTTGCATTGAAATGCATTTCTGTAAACGTCATTAATTAATAACGCAATTAATTGATGATTAATTGACGCTAGATCCCAATTAAACAACATGGCAAATTCAAATAATTACTACCCAGACTTTCTCGCTCTTCTAATTTAAACAATTGTAGAAGAACTACCCCTATATTTTTTAGGCTGCTTCTCTAAAATAATTTCCTGCAGTTTTGTTACATCTGCATCAATTCACGCGTCAAAAGTACTTTTTGGATGGTTCATTTCTTAATCCTTCCCAGCCAGTTCGTACAATTCACTTACGAGAAAGTAAAATCATATTTCGATTACATAATTTAAGTTTTATTACTGAGTAAATCACCACCATTTAATGCCTCAAACCTAGCTATGTTAATTAAAAAATATCTTAATTAGCATAAATTAGAATAAATAATTGACTAGTAATTCAACTCTATTTCTTGCGATTGTCATTTTATTTGCGTTATAACTGAGACGTTGAGTCGCAAATAATATTGTAATACCAAGTAACAATCAAACATAGTAAAGCGTGTTCATTTGAAAAATAAATAATAAATAAATTCCTCCCCTGTATTGTATCCGAGACTTCAATTTAAAGACCCCAGGAACTGCAAGTGAATTTAAGACCCCCTTCTCCTTGTAATATTTTTTTTTTTTTTTGAAGTTATATATAGCTTTGAAGTTTTTTTTTCTTTAAATATCTCCAGTAACAGCACAACTCAATATTTTGAGAATGAAACACTTTGAAACTCGTTATCGTCATCATTCATAAAAAAATTAAATTGATTACGTTTAAAACATTTAATGGAACAATAAATAATACTGCGTACAATATAATTTTAAGAACATTTACAAAATTCAATTGCGTTTGAAGTTATACAATAGCAAAAAAAATTATATTTGAATAAATTAACATTTAAAAATCGCTGATGTATAGATTTGTAAGCAAATGTAGAAACTAAAAAAATTCTTATGAGTTTATAAATAATCTAAACTGCCTTAATACCTGCCAAAGTGATTAATTATGACATCGTACCAGAAATGAGAACATTTTTCCTTCGGTTAATTATTAAGAATATTAAAACTTTCATCGTACAAACAAAACATATTTACTAAAGGAATGCAAGTACTCAATTTGCAGTTTTGAATATTCACTTTCTGTTAGTGTATGCATTTGCACGTTGAAAATAATTTAGACATTAGAAATTTACTCTCGAAATCTCATTTCTGATATAATCATTAAAAACAAATCAAAAAAGCGTTGTATAATAAGTATCCATTAGTATAGACATGGTAGTCAGTGTACTGTGATGGTAACTATCTACCCACACAAATTCAAGCATAGTACCTAACAAAATGTACCTAAATTCGTCCCCAAAGTTTCCTTCCACTTCCTTCGGGAAAAAAAATTCAATCTAAAAATCCTTGCATTTAGTTAAGGAAACATTGCATTATACAAAAAAATATTACATTCCAGTAATTGTAGTTTTAACCCTTGTGTTGATCGGACCAATCCTGATGAATCTGCCTGAAATCTTCACAAAGCTTCTCCCTCGTAGGCTCTCCTAAGGGATCCTGTAGCATACAATCTTCCTTTTGAATTTTTCTTAAATGTGTCCAAAATGTTTTGGTCTCTTCTTGACCCTTCCACTTCGTTTTTGCAGCTGCAGCGTACCTACTTATAAGGCTGTGTGTGAGCTATAATAAATAAAATTATTTATTATAAACAATTTTATATAATGCTGAATTTAAATACCTGATACAAATATTCCAAGTTCCTAACAAAAAAGGTTGAAGATTCCAACAAAACCATGGGATTGGAAAACCTAAACAAGGCCATGTTTCTAAATGGAATATGCTGTATATTAGGGAGTAAATAGTATTAACAAATAAAAGAAAATGTAGGTATAATAGTACTGAATAAAGTAACGATACTTGCATTACGCTTGTTAAATGAGACACCTTGGGCACTAACACTTGGTTTTGTTCGGTCAAGAAAAAAAGTTTGCTGTCAAGAAAAAGTGACGAAGCAACCGCGAAAAAAATACCGATTGCCGAAAAGAAGACGTTGTATACCAAAAATATGGACATACGATTATACCTACTAACCTTTACCCTTTTAGGGTACTTTCACTTACACATTTACTTTCCAATGAGTACTAGGTAAGTACTACCTAAAATCTAAAAATAATTAAATTTATGAATAGGTAATGTTGTAAACTGTAATTATTTAATACTGCACAAATACTTATCTACTATTTTTTTAAACACTATCAGGTTCCTTCAACGGGCACTTAAGTCACTCATCAGTCGCTCCGCACCGTAACCGATAAAAACGTTAGGCAAAGAAGCCTTGCGCAAAGAAAATATTTGGTAGGTACTTAAGAGTACCAATAAGATTTTTAAGAAAGTACCTGAAAAATTTTTCAAGAATATACATAGAGAAATATATTTTTCACCCCCTCTTTATCACCGTGGAGGAAACAAAAAATTTAAGACATTTTCATATTGTGTAACTCTATTAATGACAAGCAACAGCTTTAGTAGGAGTCATCACCACCAGCCAAAACTTGCCCTTCTGTAGTATTACTTAAACATTTATAAGTACTACTACTAACATAACAATGCTGTAACTCCCTGAAGGTCGCTCTCTAATGCTTTCAAAAACAAAAAATAAAAAATGATTGACACCTAAAGATATAAAATGTTAAAATTAAAGTTATGCTGATGGAGATACAAAGTTTACAAGAACATGAAAATGGAATGAAAAAAAAAATTAACAGAATATGAAGTATTCTATCTATTAGGGGAATATATTATCCTCAACTTAAAGGGTGGGCGAGGGGCGAGAAGTTCAAAGTTAAAATAATAAATCAATATTAGTGAAATATATTAAGTTTAAATTTGACTCTAACAATCTGTTTTATGAATTTGCAAACTCAAACTTGAAATATGGGGGAGGGCTGGGGGGGGGCTCTGCTGCTGAAATAATTCTCTCTGATGCCCTTTCTTCATCCTTGGAACAGCCTCGCAGAAAACCACACCTACCTTGACATTGTTGTCTTCTGATGCACACGATATCCATTTCCCATTTTCCGCACTAAAGTTCACTTCACTAGAGTTTAGTTCAGTTCACTACTAACACTACACTGCCAGATTGGCCCAGTCATGCAAATACTATCATGACTTCCAACTTCTCAGTAGAATGGCACAATTAGTCGATCATTTCTGCAAAAAAAATAATTGTTGTAACACTACTAACAACACAGGGAAACAATGACAGAAAAACTTTAAAAGTTGAGAATACTAAATAATAGGAAATGGTTTTAATATCAAGAAATCCATTGTTTTCGACTTATGCAATAGATTAGTAACAAATATTTCTGAGTAAGGTGTAAAGATTATTTAACTGCAATTTACATGACGATACGTATGGGAGTTATGTTTATTATTATTAATTTACTCATTATCAATTTTGATCGTTCCAAAAAAGTTAAAATTGTTTAAGTGGTACCTAGGTAATGAAAATGAAGCAATTATCAAACTTACCACTGAAGAAGTTGGTCTTTGCAGAATGAATGGTATTAGACTTCTCATTCATGTTCTTTGGATTGAATACTTAGATGTGAGGAATCTTTCTGGTCCCTTGGCAACACAGATGATTTAAAACTGTAAAATAGAAAAATAATAATTAATAACAATAATAATCAAATGAATTTCTTATTACTGTACTATCTCAGTTTAGTATGGTATAAATAAATCGCCTTATTAAACAAAATATTTTCAGAAGACACCATTAATACAGCACCAAAATTAATTAAGGGTTCTTCCATCATTGTTTTAATGTTTGCATTTTTGTAAAAAAAATTAATTTAAACAATTAATTAAAAAGTTAAAATGTGTAGCTTAAATATTTATCAATACTTAAATATTAAAACTTAATTCGTATTTAAAGTATAAAATTAATGAATGAAAATTTCTAATTGCATAAGACACCGGTTATCTGCAACGATTCTTTGGATTTCATGAATCAGATATTTCTTTTCATTAAATGAAAAAGAAAAACTTAAAATTATGTAAACATTCTTTTACAATAAATTATGTGTCATGTAGTACTCAAGATCAGATGGATCTTAAAAGTGTGTTACTCCTTCAGGTGATTGGATAATATAAATTTTTCATAATTTTGCAAAAAATGTACTTGGGTAGGTACCTACATAATTTTTGACCAATAAAAGATAAACCTACTATTAACCTATTATGATAAATTGAGTGTACAACAATTAAAAAAGCGACTCATAATAGTAACCAATTGATAAAACTGGCCATCGGAATTGCAGTTTAATAATTTAATTCAAAAATTTTGAAATTAAATGCACTACCACTAGTTTCACTTTAATTAGGAATTAATTTACTAAAAGAAGAAAACTAAAGACAGGAAAAATTCGGAATCAAACCTGGGCCTCTGGATTGCCAAAGAGTGCTTTCACCCAGCAGCTGAGCGTATGTGTTCACAAGTCCACTGGGCTTGTGAAAAATAATTCATAAACTGCAACTAATCTAAAGTCAGTGGGGCACCCCAGTGGACTTCTGAATACATACGCTCAGCTGCTGGGTCACCGCAGGAGCTGGTACTATCCGCTTTTCGTTAACATCAACTCCAAGAAGAAAAGAGAACAAGAAGTTTCTCCTTGTTCAATTTTTATAGTTTGCAAAAAATTAAATTTAAATGCTTTAATGAAAGTATAAAATCAAAATTTATTTTAAATATTACCATTTAAATATCAAAACTCACATTCATATTCACAGAATAAACGGTATCGATAATAATTCCAAAGGTTATTGTTTTGCAAATGTTAAGTATTTGTAAGAAACATCGAACAAATAATGCACGTGTGCCTGCATAGGTAGTATAGGTACAATAAGATAAGACCACATCTGGTTTTTCTTTGTAACTACAAAATTTAAATCACGGAAAAATTCAATCGTGAATCATTTTACAAACTTGTTGTAACTAGGGCTGGGCAAAGTATCGATACTTACTCGAAGTATCGATACTTGGATTGGTATCGAGTATCGATACCAATACTCACGAGTATCGAAGTATCGAAAGTATCGAAAATATCGAAAATATCGAAGTATCGAAAGTATCGAAGTATCGAAAGTATCGAAAGTATCGAAGTATCGAAAGTATCGAAGTATTGAAAGTATCGAAGTATCGAAAGTATCGAAGTATCGAAAGTATCGAAGTATCGAAAGTATCGAAGTATCAAAAATATGGGAAATAGAGAAATATTCAAGGTATCTAAAGTATTAGAAAATTAATATAGCAGGCTCGCATAGTTTCTGTAGGAGTTTAACTTGATGTATTTCCAGGAGTAGGTACCCATTTACATCTTCACATACTTAAGTTTTTATTTTTGATTATAATTAAAATATTAGATTGAATCATCAAATAGGATCAACTGGGGTAGGTATAGTTTTCCCCCCTTCTATGCCAAGAACGAACAAAAGTGACGTGTTAGGTTTATAATTTTTAGACGATTTGTTATGCGTAGCATTAGCAAATAGTAGGTGTACCCAAACACGTTCATATTCATCGATTACGGTATGGGTCACAGACACAGTACATCAGTGTAATTAGTAAAACTACGACTAGTTACTTCGATACTTTCGGTACTTCGATACTTTCGATACTTCGATACTTTCGATACTTCGATACTTTCGGTACTTCGATACTTTCGATACTTTCGATACTGCGATACTTTCGATACTTCGATACTTTCGATACTTTCGATACTTCGATACTTTCGATACTTTCGATACTTCGATACTTTCGATACTTTCGATACTTCGATATTTTCGATACTTCGATACTTTCGATACTTCCGATACTTTCGATACTCGATACTTTTGAGTAATATCGATACCACATTGGTATCGATACTCGATACCCATTTCATGGTATCGCCCAGCCCTAGTTGTAACATGGTTAAGCAGAAATATTGTTTTTATATTTTTTTCCACAAACATTAGGATGATATAATATAAGGGCTTGGAATCGAATTTTCTATTAAGGCTTAACACCGATACTACTCGATTAATAATAAAAAAAAATTAAAATTGTTTAAAAGGTTAAAACGTTTTTTTTTTTTAGGTTAGAGAATAGACAATTTAATTATTTTTATTAAACTTACCCTTAAAGAAGGTTTCTTTCCAGGATGATCATTAAATTCGTATTGACTGGGAAGGGGATGATTTTGATCCCTTGGTAAGCCAGATGATGGGAAAACTGAAAATAACAAACAATAATTAATAAATTTCTTTGGAATAGTATTTTTTTAATTACTTTTATATCTAAATTTAATTCTTTTCTCATTAAACGTTCATAAATTATAAGAAATAAACATTTCTGCTTACCTATAGTTAATAGAAACTAATTTCTGGAACTAAATTAACACACGAATTTATTAAAACTACACTTTGCAATCTGATCATACGCATTTACCATAAATTAATATTATTTTATGGCATTAACTAACAACTCGAAGCACGACTTGAAGAGATAAGCATGAGACACATATAGCGGGTGCACCAATCAGACCGCGGTAACTAAGGATTGTTATCCGTAACTAAGGCCAGGAGTGCTAGTCAACTCCCTACCACAATATGAACAAAGCTACAATAAAAAATATACGTATAAGTTTGTTCATTTGTATTGTTTGTGATTGTCCGCTTATGTGTGATATTTCCGAAATATCCCACCAAATGTTACAACTACAAGCCGATAACACAATTAGTATAGAAATCTGCAAAATCTACAATACAATCTTACGTTAAAACGAATGTTTTCTTGTGCATAGAAGTGAATTTTAAGTGAAATAAATACAGAAATTTAAGTAATGAATATTATAAAGTGTTTTAATTCTTTGCAAAAAAGAATTAAATATGAAAATCGTACAAGACATCATGCAGCAAAGGTAGGTAATTATTCCGTAATTTGTGTGTAGTAAACAGAGAAAAACTTCTCATGCCCATGTTAACGCAACAAGACACACTATTATTTATTTATCAGAGTACAGAAATAAGTTGTAATTGCACTTTTAGGATTGATTTCACTTTCAGAAAAAGTTTTTACATATGTTTCCTTGAGCTTTAATAAACGTAATCCTCTTATGTTAATATAATGTAATGCGTCAAAAAAGTACTGTTTGGCAATCCAGAGGCCCAGGTTCGATTCCAAGCCTCGGGATGAATTTTTCCTCCCTTTTTTTTCTTCTTTTAGTAAATTGCAAGTCGAATCGTATGATTAAAAAAGATCTAAGATGCAGGATTTTCACGGTTTTCTTTAATAAATTATTGTTTTTATTTTTTTTTTAAAGAATCCATGACCATAACGCTATTACCCAACCCCAAAATTTACAGAATCAATATTTAGGAATTCTTTTCTATATTTTTAAAGGATTAGTCTTGTTTTTTTCTTAAGCGATTTTTCAAGCTCTGTTGAATCATTTTAACGGGACAGGAGTTTATTTTTTTTATTACTGTCTATATTATTTGATCATCCTCCAGATCTAACGAAAAAACATTTAGATATGTAAGTATCTAATATATCTGTAAAATATTGCGCAATTTATTTCAAACACCAAACATAATTAAAAAATTAAATACAAAATTCTTAGAAAAATACAAATAGGCACCTACACCCCCTTATTACTAGAACTTTAAATCAAGAGGTATTTGGGATAAGGCTAAGGAAATTATTTTGAGAAAAGGTCAAACAAAGTTTTTTTATGGCATCTAGCATGTCTAAAAAGCAGGATTTAATTTTATTTCCTATATTACATCGAATTAGTCGATTGGAAATAGTTGATCCATTGAAAATCGTCTATAAACTCTATTGAAGTATTCACGAATAGCTTCCCCTAGAGTTTCTTTAATAAGCGGTTCAAGTTCACTTTGCAAACTCTTTATATTATCGTTAATGGCATTGTTCACGGTTTCTGTAAGAAGTTGATTTTCTCCAAATAAATTATCAAGTCTAAACCGCACATTTTGAATCTGCACCCCATTAAATGATATTTTATCTGTATTAAGGTACGTTTTGCTATTCTTCGTGTACGTACTACCAGTCCACACTCCCGTTGTCTTTAAATCACCTAAAAATATATTTTAAATAAAAAGAAAATCTAAATTAAAGGTTTCTTAAAATTAGGTGTTTATAAATTAAATTGTTCACATCGTAGGTAATGTCCAAGATGAGGAGCCTTATCTTGAACACCCTGTCTAGGTCAAACAATTAGAAATTACTTGTTTCGTTTACTGAAAATTTTGAAATACAAGCTGACTTTAATCGAATTAAGTGCAGGTTGCTACATAAACCGTGATGCTTTTGAGAATGACATAATCACTACACTATTATACTTACTTCCAGTAAAACTTGCGTTGCCACTACCATTAATTTCAAAAAGTAAAATTTTACCACGAATTTTATAACTTGCTTCAATTTGCACGAGTGGTATTTCAAGATCAACAGTAAATATCATTGTCTTAAAGTCTCCCATAGCGTTCTTCGCCCTAAAGTGTTGCAATCCAGTTGCAGTTCCATTTATCAATTCAACAACCACATTTACAGATGCCCCATTACCAGTATCGATCTTTATGTTTTTAAAACGTAAAGGATCTAAAGGGGGAATATCCATTTCTGGTATGCCTTTAAGTAAATGGGGGATAATTTCGTGTATGGTATTAAGGAAACATAGCCCGATATTTGGATCATTTCTTTTACATAGATGGACAAAGGACGCTTAAAAAAATAATTAATAATTAATATTATAAAATTAATTTAAGACTTGTTTATGTCAAAGGGAAAAAAGACGTTTCATGAAATACTAGTGCAGAGAAAATATTTAAAATAAAAATGCAAGCTCAAAACAGGAAAATAATAACAGACAGTTATAAATCAGCAATTTACAAGTTCCAAGGAGCATTTCCTGAAAAATATGATTTATTATTCAATTAAAAGGTAGTTCGTGCGTTAATAATTATGAAACTGGATTTAATGGTACTGTAACTTTCCGCGATTCTTTGAAAAACTTTAAAAAAAATTGGGGGGGTGCATCACTTCAGAATTCCGCGTATGGGACCAGTAACTCGGCCTTCACGTTAGCCAGACTTGAATCCTTTGCATTTTTGCTTGTATGCATTTGAATTTTTCTTTACAGTTCAGTTCCTTGGTATATCAGAGATATATTTAGAGAAACTTTAGCGTTCGATCTTGTTTATAAAAATATTTCAAAAAAATCCTTTTAGTAATTTTTGTTGTGATTTTTAGGCCAGTACATTATTTTAAAAGCAAGAAGGTGTTAAATCAGTAATGACAACATAATAGTAATAAATTTTAATATGACATGAGACATGACTACTTACGAATTTCGTATGATGACACGCACCAGCAAAATAGTAGCAAAATCAGGAAATTTTTTATCATCTTAATTGATCTCTGATAGAGGAAAACTTTACGTGATATCAACCGTCACGTCTTGTTTATTTATAATAATGTACCTACTTTATAATCTTTAGCACACATAATTTATTTATTGTATCCCCACCTAGTATAAATTATTAAATATTAATTATACCCCATTTTAAAAAATTCCATGAAAAGCCTAGACAGATCATGAAATGCAGCTCGATTTTATTTTTTTCTTGTTCGACTGGGTAACACTTATAAATAGTTAATTAATTAATATTAACTTCAAGTGTTTTACGTATTTCGATATCAATATGTCATTCCTGTGTCATTCTAAAAAACATATAATATAATAATTGAATAATGATTTACGTAGCAACCACTTGATTCCATTTAAGTCAGCTTTGGTATTCCAAAATTTCCAGTAAAGGTGAATCTAAGGGCTCAATTTGCTCATACATTAAAAAACATTTTTGTGTTGTTTGGCCTATACAGGGTGTCTCTAAAATATGGTGCCATAGCTTAACTACAGATTCCGGGGATCAAAATAAGACGATTTAACGCAACTTACCTCTATCCGAAATTGCTCCGTTAAAGCGCTATCCAACGCCAAAGATCTTCAAAAATTAAATAACAAAAGATTGTTTTTAGCGATTAGGATGAAATTTGGGATGTGATTCTTTACTGGAAGGAGGTGTTTTTTGACATCATTTTTTTGTTCAGGAGGGTCGCGTAAGTGGTCAAAGGTTGATCATCCACAGTCAAAGAAGCTCATATCTTTTTAACAGTTCGGCCAATAGTAAACTTTTTTTACAGAGAGACATTCTTATTTCAAATATTTTTTGTCTCTTGTTCGATTTCGGTATCTGCCATAGTTTACGCTAAAAAAAATATTTTGATTGGCTGCAGTGCATTTCTTAAAACGATGTAGTAATCTATTTGTCCCGTATGCTGAGAAATAAATGACGAAGAGACAATTTTTTGCTTAGAATCAACTTTTGCATCCGGGAAAACGGTGGACACATTGAGCATTTGCTGTAAATCTATTAATTTACCGGTGGTACAAAATAAGCTGAACCATTGATTCAGAAATGGTTCGGATTATTTTGCGCCACCCTTTACATACTTGCTAGTAATAAACTTTGTATCAAATTGTCTCTTCGTGATTTATTTCTCAACATACGGGACAGCTAGATTACTACATCCTGTTTTAAGAAATGCACTGCGGCCAATCAAAATAATTTTTTCAGTCTAAACTATGGCAGATACCAAAATCAAACAAGAGATATAAATATTTGAAATAAGAATGTCTCTCTGTAAAAAAACTTTGAAAACGATTGGCCGAACTGTTAAAAAGATATGACCTTCTTTGGCTGTGGATGATCAACCTTTGACCACTTACGTGATCCTCCTGAACAAAAAAATTATGTCAAAAAACACCTTTTTCCCGTAAGGAATCACAGCCCAAATTTCATCCTAATCGCTAAGAACTATCTTTTGTTATTTTAAAAAATAGAAATTCTTTGAAGATCTTTAGGGTTGGATAGCGCTTTAACGAAGCAATTTCGTATAGAGGTAAGTTTCGTTAAATCGTCTTATTTTGATCCCCGGAATCTGTGGTTAAGCTATGGCACCATATTTTAGAGACACCCTATATAGACTGAATTACAATGTGAACAATTTAATTATTAACACCAGTTTTGTCTTTAGCATTGAGAATATTTTTTTCTGTTTTCAAAATCACTTTATGTGTCTTTATTTTATTTATATTTTTTTCTGAAATACCTCCAATATTACAAATTAACGCAAAAAATTAAACCTTTTGAAAAATATGTTTCTTATGGGTTGTAATAATTTATTTCAAAAAAATCTTAATTTTAATTTACATAAACTTTAAAGAATACAAAAAATTGGTTACATAGACAAAGAAGTTTAAACCAAAAGAGTTATCCTTAAAAATAATTTTAGCATCTAGCAAATATTTTATTTTATTTTGAGTATTAATCATTTGGATAAAGTTGATCCATTGTAAAGTGTCGATAAACCCTATTGAAGTAGTCACGAATAACTTCTGCTAAAGTTTCCTTAATAAGTGGTTCAAGTTCACTTTCCAAACTCTTTATATTATCATTAAGGGCATTATTAACAGAATCTGTAAGAGCTTGATTTTCTCCAAACAAATTATCAAGTTTAATCCGCATATTTTCAATCTGCACGTCATTAAACGTTATTTGATCAATATTAATATATTTTTCGTTTTTCTTCTTGTAAGTACTGCCAGTCCACAGTCCACTTGTTTTTAGATCAGCTGAAAATTTTAAATTAAAAATAAATAATTATAATAAAAATTATTTTCCTTACTTGCGTTAAAGCTACAATGACCTTCCCCATTAAGTTCGAAAAGTAAAATTTTCCCACGAACTCTGTACTTTGCTTCTATTTGCACGCTTGGTATTTCAAGATCAGCTGCAAATCTAATGTTATCAAAGACCATTTGCAAATTTTTTATTAGGAGGTTTTGCAATCCGGATGCCGTTCCATTTATTAACTCAATAACCATGCTTACAGAAGCTCCATTACCAGTATCGATTTTTATGGTGTTAAAACCTAAGGGATCTATTGAGGGAATATTCATTTCGGGTATACCTTTAAGTAAGCGAGGCATAAGTTCGTATACAGTTTTGGTGAAACATTCCCCGATTTTTGGATCGTCCCTTCTGCATATATGGACAAAGGATGCTTAAAAGAAATCATTCGGTAATATCATAAAATAGTTTCAAATCCAAACTTTGGATAGAAAAACAAGAATGATTATTTTAAAATATAAATATTCAAAGAGTAATTAACGTAAAGAAAAATTATTCAAGGAAAAGGCAGTTCCATGCGTCAATTATGAAACAGGATTTAATTGTGCCAAGGATTTTATTGCAATTTAGGTGTGATTTTTAGGTCAAAAAAAATTAAAGCATCAGTATACATAATATTTTACTTACGAATTTCGTTAGAAAAAATACACCAGGGAAACAGGAATGAAAATACGAAATTTTTTAACATTTTATTATCGTATATCTCACATAAGTGAGGTATTTCAACGGCAACTGGTTTCATATTATTTTACACGTGGATTTTATTTTATTTACCCCCACCTAATGTAAATCGTTTGATATTACCAATCACCTACAGGTTATCAAATGCCACTTGCTCGTTAATTCTAATACAGGGTGCCGGATTTAAATATCACTTTCAAATCCTAACAAATAAACGAAAAAAGAATAGCATCTAACATTTATAAAAAAAAAAATATTTTATTTTATATCATCTATTACATCAAATTAATCATTTGGATAAAGTTGATCCATAGGGAACTGTCGGTAAACTCGATTAAAATAATCACGAATAACTTCAGCTAAAGTTTCTTTAATAAGGGGTTCGAGTTCTTCCTGCAGACTCTTTATATTATCATTGACAGCATTATTGACAGTATCTGTAAGAGCTTGATTTGTCCCAAACAAATTATCAAGTTTAATTCGCATATTTTCAATCTGCACGTCATTAAATGTTATTTTATCGATATTAATGTGTTTTCTGTTTTTCTTCGTGTAAGTACTCCCAGTCCATACTCCATTTGTTTTTACATCAGCTAAAAAAAATAATTTTAAGTGAAGAGTGAATTAAACTTTTTTTTTCTATACTTACTTGCATTAAAACTGCAGTGACCTTCCCCATTTAGTTCGAAAAGTAAAATTTTCCCACGAACCCTATAGATTGCGTCTATCTGCACGCGTGGTATTTCAAGATCAGCAGCGAATCTGATTTTATCAAAATCCATTACATGGTTTGTCAACTTGAGATTTTGCAATCCAGATGCAGTTCCGTTTACTAACTCGATTACCATTGTAACTGATCCTCCATTACCTGTATCGACTTTTATGGTGTTAAAACCTAAAGGATCTATTGGGGGGATATCCATTTCTGGTATGCCATTGATCAAACGAGGCAGAAGTTCGTACACGGTGTTTAGAAAACATTCACCCACTTTTGGATCGTCTCTTCTGCATAGGTGGACAAAGGATGCTTAAACAAAATATTAATATTAAATTATTAGAGAATATAATCTAAAATAAGCTTGGTCAAATTGGCTTAGGTTACATGGAATTACTGACCACGTTTATTTTAGATCATTCTAAATACTTGGATTTATTTGCTCTATAAATAATTGTCATTTTCAAAAGCACATGATAATTGAATAACGATTTATTCATCTTCTATGCAAAGCTCAAATTATTTTTATCTAAAGGAATAGTTAATTGCGAAACCTTTCCATTCTCTTAAATTGCAAGGTTAAGCTTAACAGAATTAATTATTATCAAAGAACTCTTCGCACATTTTTAATTTAATTCAATTTTTATTCCAAATACCTTCATTATTTCTAATATAATGTAAACTACTTACGAATTTCTTTGGATGAAACACACCAGCAAAACAATAATAAAAACACGAAATTACTTAACATTTTAGTGGGTCTCGGTTGCAAAAAACTGAATATATTCAACAGCCACCAGTTTAATAAGTATTCTAACCTTTTGCGGGTTTAATTTATTTATTATACCCCCTCCTATGATAAATAAATACTACTTGCTTAGTGCTTACCCAGCAGATTACATTTTAAATGCTGTGTTTTTGGGAGAGTGACTCGTATTTAGTTGGAAATTTAGGTAGTAGTTATAAAAACACATTAGCTGAGATGGCTAAATGTAATTCTCTTTGATTGAAGAGTAGTTATTGAGTAAGATTGAAGATTCTTAGATAATCAATGTTGATGTTGTAATTTTTTACAAATCGCTTGCTTATTTATGTTTTGCTTCACCTAATATGTTATTTCTTAATAATTATAATAAAAAAAAAAAAGTGGAGTTGCTCACCTCCCCTGGATTTCCCATATTATATTCAAAATTCTGTTTCTGAAAAGAATGCTACCAAAAAAACATGTCTAACTTCCGCTTCCGGTTTCAGATTTTTTTGAAAAGCTTATTTCGTCGATGAATCTTCGATATACCCCTTCGTTTAAAATTTCATCAAAATCGGTGCACTAGTTTTTGCGTTAGAGGCGTTACATACACACACCTACACCTATATCCACAGAGAGACATTTTTTCTAAACCACTTTTTTGGGTTCCTGGAGGTCCAGTTTCGAAAATTTTCATGGTATCAATACTTCCCATTATACCAATGGTGGTATAGGAAAGTAAAAATTGCCTCAGTAAAGAACAAAATGCACTGTTAATAATTAAAATGCAAGTTATTTTGATTGTTTTAATTATAAATTAATTAATATGTAAAAGATAAAATTTTTAACTCAAAATGCCCCTTCTTTTTATTTGTTTACATTTAGTTTGCTTGTTGGGCATTACCTGCACGTGTAGACCCGTCTACTCCTTAAGGAGGTTTGTTAAGTTACAAGAGCCTTTTAAAAATATTTTTAACCTGGAAATAAGTGTTTGCATCGTTTCCCTATCGTTTAAACCCTTAAAAACCCTTAAAAAGTTAAGTAATTCAAATCAATGCATTTAAATTTAAATTTACCACCATAATAGTAACATTCCTATACTGTGTTCTGATTGGTTAACAATCGAAAGGCGTTCCTTTCGGCTGTGCTTTCAAAGCAAGTGGTTGAGTGCTCCTGTTATGATTGTAAAAATAAGTGCTAAAAACTTCTGTTGAAGCCTCAAGGGTATGTTAAACTTAAAATACTAATTACAGGGAACATTTTAGGATACTTAGAATAGGTCAAATTATTTTCCTTAAAAAAATATCAGTGTTTTAATATTCGTTGCTTGTACCGGCAACAGCTGTTGCACCGGTCGCTGTTGCACCGGCCGTTGTTTAACACAGCCGCTGTCAGTCGTGCTCGGAATTTAAGTTAAATTGTTAAAATAAGTTGTATTTTCCTGTGAGGGATCCAAAGGTAAATAAAACATAAAGTTTAATTTGTGAGGAATGATTTGAGGCATTTACATTAGGCTGGTCTGTTTTTATTAAAATGTTATCACGATTTGAAATTCGAGTATATCTTGGCATTTTTGCCAGCGCCGCGCATGTGCACAGTTGAGCCGCTCGCTGGGCGCGATATTCGAATTTGTCAACGCTATATTTGAAATTGTTGTAAATTCTGTAGCGGCTGTTTTAATTGTTACTAAAAAGTGGAGTCGTATCTTTTAAAGTAATTTATTTTTCCTTTTTTTTATGTTCTACGCGATAATATAAGACAAAAATACCAAAAGTTGTTATCCCATTTCTGTTTTATTTTAAGATACAGAGTCTTCAAAGTTCACAGTTGTGCTAGTAAAAATTTAAATACATCTGTAGTTATCTGATGAAATAAAACAAAAATCGGATAACAACTTTTGGGTTTTTTGTCTTATATTTACGTGTAGAACATCCGACGTTTGTTAGTTTCCTCCCGACTCACCCTGTATACTAATAAAAATGTTTGCTTGTAGTTTTCATGGAGTTTCCTCGAAGTAGGACAACGATTTTCCCCGTGATTTTCATAAATTCGATGGGGACAAAACGAATTCTTTGTGTTCAAAGGTAGGTAAAGAACTTTTTTTAATGTGACCCCCCTCCATTTCAAATGATAATGAACTGTTATCAACGATTTTAATGCATTATTGTGTGTGAGGCTTTCAGTTCTTTTTAAATTCAAAATTGTTGTAAACTATTGCTTTCTATCAACAAGGAATCCCTGTAAAATAATTAAAGTGCAGCCAGTTGCAGTGCATTTATTTCAAAAATGTTGAATTAAATTATTAAACGGCGATTACGATGGCCCGTTTTATCAATTGGTAATTATTATGAGTCTCTTTTTTAATGAGTTTACTTGTATAAAGATATTGTAATTCAAAATTTCATAAAAACATCGAAATACAAACTGCAAACGAGTTTTAATCAAACAGTTTTCAAGGAACCGTTTGGTTTTGTTGTCAAAATTTTATAAAATACAAAGTGGGATGAAAATTCAGAATACGTTTCGGAGTTTCTTGTTCTAATTTGTACTTTAGATATCATCCTTGGCACTATACAACACTGACTTTCTGCTGTGTTTATTTTTTATACAGGACCATTTTAAGAATTGTTTGGAAAAGGAACTTTTTCTTTAGCTTTCAGGTTTATCTTTTATTGGTCAAAAAATATGTACCTACCCAAGTAAATTTTTTGCAAAATTATGAAAAATTTATATTATCCAATCACCTGAAGGAGTAACACACTTTTAAGATCCATCTGATCTTCAGTACTACATGACACATAATTTATTGTAAAAGAATGTTCACATAATTTTAAGTTTTCCTGTTTCATTTAATGAAAAGAAATATCTGATTCATGAAATCCAAAGAATCGTTGCAGATAACCGGTGTCTTATGCAATTAGAAATTTTTATTGATTAATTTTATACGGAATAAGTTTTAATATTTATTGATAAATATTTAAGCTACACATTTTAACATTTTACTAAATTATTTAAATTAATTTTTTTTACAAAAATGCAAACATTAAAACAATGATGGAAGAACCCTTAATTAATTTTTGTGCTGTATTACTGGTGTCTTCTGAAAATATTTTGTTTAATAAGGCGATTTATTTATACCATACTAAACTGAGATAGTACAGTAATAAGAAATTCATTTGATTATTATTGTTATTAATTATAAGTTTTCTATTTTACAGTTTTAAATCATCTGTGTTGCCAAGGGAGCAGAAAGATTCCTCACATCTAAGTATTCAATCCAAAGAACATGAATGAGAAGTCTATTACCATTCATTCTGCAAAGACCAACTTCTTCAGTGGTAAGTTTGCTTCATTTTCATTACCTACCACTTAAACAATTTTAACTTTTTTGGAACGATCAAAATTGATAATCAATAAATTAATAATAATAAACAGAACTCCCATATCGTCATGTAAATCGCAGTTGTTAAATATTCTTTACACCTTACTCAGAAATATTTGTTACTAATCTATTGCATAAGTCGAAAACAATGGATTTCTTGATATTAAAACCATTTCCTATTATTTAGTATTCTCAACTTTTAAAGTTTTTCTGTGTTGTTAGTCTTAGTATTGTTATAACATTTATTTTTTTTGCAGAAATGATCGACTAATTGTGCCATTCTACTGAGAAGTTGGAAGTCATGATAGTATTTGCATGACTGGGCCAATTTGGCAGTGTAGTGTTAGTAGTGAACTGAACTAAACTCTAGTGAAGTGAACTTTAGTGCGGAAAATGGAATCGTGGATATCGTGTGCATCAGAAGACAACAATGTCAAGGTAGGTGTGGTTTTCTGCGAGGCTGTTCCAAGGATGAAGAAAGGGCATCAGAGAGAATTATTTCAGCAGCAGAGCCCCCCCCCCAGCCCTCCCCCATATTTCAAGTTTGAGTTCGCAAATTCATAAAACAGATTGTTAGAGTCAAATTTAAACTTAATATATTTCACTAATATTGATTTATTAATTTAACTTTGAACTTCTCGCCCCTCGCCCACCCTTTAAGTTGAGGATAATATATTCCCCTAATAGATAGAATACTTCATATTCTGTTAATTTTTTTTTTTTCATTCCATTTTAATGTTCTTGTAAACTTTGTATCTCCATCAGCATAACTTTAATTTTAACATTTTATATCTTTAGGTGTCAATCATTTTTTATTTTTTGTTTTTGAAAACATTAGAGAGCGACCTTCAGGGAGTTACAGTATTGTTATGTTAGTAGTACCTAGTACTTATAAATGTTTAAGTAATACTACAGAAGGGCAGGTTTTGGCTGGTGGTGATGACTTCTTTCCACCAAGCCTTTCTTAAGCCATGTGTACTGGGGCCCTATATTGGGCTAACCTTTGTATCACAGTCACACAGTCAGTGTTTTTACTGCAAATTGGCACCAAAGTAGCACAAATCAGTCAAGAAAGTGAACCTTTACGGGGTGAGCTCAATTCCTGTAAAGATACTTTTATCTTTACAGGAATTGAGCTCATCCCGTAAAGGTTCACTTTCTTGACTTGTTACATTGTAATTACCCTGTCTCCCTGTAATGTCTCTCTCATAATCTCTCATCGTTTTTATTTCTTTATTTTCTTTACTGTATCTATTTCCTTTTTTGAAAATTTGAATTGAATTAATTACAGGGCCTGAAAGATTATCTTTCAAATAGATTTTAATAGGTCATGGTGTAAAGTAGATACCTACTCAAATTTTTCAGAAAAAGTTTCGATTCCCTTCTAAAAATAAAATAATTGTTTATAAAAATAAACATACGATTACTTCAGCGTCATCATTACATTAATTACGATGTAAAATGGTCCTTCATTTGCATTATTTTGTGTGTTTTAGTTGAAGTTGATGATCGGAATTTGTGTAGTACTATATTGTGTTATTTTTTTTCAGGAAATATTTTTTTTTAATTGCAGTTATTCAGCTCAACACCTTACAGTGTTATTCATGAATGTGTTATAGTTACAATATGTTTTGTTTGTTGAATTGTCTTTGGAGGTACATATTTCCTCGATAGGAAATGTTTATCTCACCCCCCTCGTCACAGTTTAGGATGTTGTTTATTGTAGTTTATCTGACATTTCCGATTATCAAGTTTGGCTTGTACAGGTACTGAGAGATTAATTATTGTAACGTAAACGATTTTTTGTTGTTTCCCTTTCTTGTTAATATGAAATGCATTACAAAGACATTTTCTTGTCATGTAAACTTTCAAAGTTGTTAAAGATTGTCAGTTATGGCTTATAAAAGAAAGTAATCAACATTTTTTGAAATAAATTAATCTTTTAATATCTGTGCAATAATTTCTTTTTGCTAACCATTTCATTTCTTGCAGCTATGTGGGATGCTGTCTCCGCTAGCGAGACGCATCTAATTGTTACTGTGGAGGAAACATTTTGGTGCAACGATATTATATCATAAAGCAATAACAGAGAATAAAATTCCCACGAAGAATAGAAAAAACACCAAGAGTGTTTAAAATAAAAAAGTTCCTTTAGGAACAGAGAATATATTAAAAATGTACCACGAATGCTCTGACATTCTGGTAACAAAAAGCAAAATTTCCTGGGTGGAAACAAAATTTCCTGGGTGGAAATAAAATTTCCTGGGTGGAAACAAAATTTCCTGGGTGGAAATAAAATTTCTTGGGTGGAAATAAAATTTCCTGGGGGGAAATAAAATTTCCTGGGTGGAAACAAAATTTCCTGGGTGGAAATAAATTGCAATACTACAAATTTAACAGGAATACCTTGCCAATCCTGTAATATAGTGTTGTTGCTTGTGATTAATGGAGTTACACAATATGAAAATGTCTTAAACTTTTTGTTTCCTCCACGGTGATAAAGAGGGGGTTCTTTGAAAAATATATTTCTCTATGTATATTCTTGAAAACTTTTTCAGGTACTTTCTTAAAAATCTTATTGGTACTCTTAAGTACCTACCAAATATTTTCTTTGCGCAAGGCTTCTTTGCCTAACGTTTTTATCGGTTACGGTGCGGCGCGACTGAGTGACTTAAGTGCCCATTGAAGGAACCTGATGATAGTGTTTAAAAAATAGTAGATAAGTATTTGTGCAGTGTTAGGTAATTACAGTTTACAATATTATTCATAAATTAATTATTTTTAGATTTTTTAGGTAGTACCCAGTACTCATTGGAAAGTAAATGTGTAAGTTGTACCTACCCTAAAAGGGTAAAGGTTGGTATATAATCGTATGCCCACTTTTTTGGTATACAACGTCTTCCTTTCGGTAATCGGTATTTTTTTCGCGGTTGCTTCGTCACTTTTTTTCTTGACCGGACAACACCAAGCGTTAGTGTAAGTGCCCAAGGTGTCTCATTTAACAAACCTAATGCAAGTATCGTTACTTTATTCAGTACTTATTACCTAAATTTTCTTTTATTACTTAATATCTATTTACTCCGTAATACAGCATTCGTTTTAGAAACATGGCCTTGTTTAGATTTCCCAATCCCATGGTTTTGATGTAATCTGCAACCTTTTTAGTTAGGAACTTGGAATATTTGTACCAGGTATTTAAATTCAGCATTATATAAAATTGTTTATAATAAATACTTATAGATATTTATTATAGCTCATCACACAGCCTTATAAGTACGCTGCAGCTGCAAAAACGAAGTCGAAGAGTTACGAAGAGGCCAAAACATCTTGGACAATCCTGCAGCTCCAAAGATGAAGTGGAAAGGTCAAGAAGAGACCAAAACATTTGGGACACATTTAAGAAAAATTCAAAAGGAAGATTGTGTGCCTAGGATCCCTTAGGAGAGTCTACGAGGGAGAAGCTTTATGAAGGGTTAATACTACAATTACTGGAATGTAATTATTTTTGTGTATAATGTAATTTTTGCTTAACTAAATGCAAGGATTTTTAGATTGAATTTTTTTTCCCGAAGGAAGTGGAAGGAAAATTTGGGGAGGGATTTGGGTACATTTTGTTAGGTACAATGCTTGAATTTGTGTTGGTAGATAGTTACCATCACAGTACACTGATTACCGTGTCTATACTAATTGATACTTATTATACAACGTTTTTTTAATTTTTTTTAATAATTTTATTGGAAATGAGATTTCGAGAGTAAATTTCTAATGTCTAAATTATTTTCAACGTACAAATGCATACACTAACAGAAAGTGAATATTCAAAACTGCAAATTGGGTACTTGCATTCTTTTAGTAAATATGTTTTGTTTGTACGATGAAAGTTTTAATATTTGTAAAAATTAACCGAAGGAAAAATCTTCTCATTTCTGGTAGGATATCATAATTAATCACTTTGGTAGGTGTTGAGGCGACTTAGATTATTCATAAACTCATAAGAATTTTTTTAGTTTCTACATTTGCTTACAAATCCATACATCACTTTTTTGGGGGACTTTTATAACAATTAGGTAGGGCATAATACGGGGTTCGTTTTCTTGTTATTTTCACTGACACTAGTTACATTATTTGCTTATAAATCCATTAAATATTATTTTGGGGGGTTAATAATTGAGATTATAAATAGAAGGGGGTTGGAACGAAGTCAAACACCCATTGGATCAGCTGGAGATGGAACAAAGAGATTGATGATTATTTAATGGTATGTTAAATTTAAAAACAAAAAAAAATGTCTTGTTTTATTTTAAAATGTAAAATATTTCTATTCTATTTAAAAATTTTGAAGCCAGTTTAACAGAACAATTAGGTAGGGGATAATCAGGGGTTTGTGGTACTACTGGCGGTATGAGAAAGTAAATAAGCGAGTAAGGAACATCTATTGACTAACTCATTGTTTACAATAAACTTTTTCAGACTATAATAATTTAGTTTTAAACATTTACCTTGAAACTATTGAACAAATAGAGTTAAGGCCCTTATAGCTTAGCCCCAGTCAGTTGGAAAATGTAAACCTTTTCTTAGTTTATTCGAAGTTCAGTAGTACAAGTCGCCTTTGTCGCATATTTCTGCATATTTACGACCTTGGTTTTAATTTTAAGTTGTCCCAAGTAGAACATGGTAAAAAGTTTGCATGACGAACGTCTGTTATTAAATTTCAAGGATCTTATAAGCTACCGATTTGACTTTATCATCTTTTTTTAAAGCGTCTACTCTTTTAGGTGTTTATTTTCATGGTTAAAAATTTGGCTGGAAAATAACCGGAAATATTTTGATCGACATGAGCAGACCATGCTGCTATTGCTACTAAAATTTTTCTAATTGCCCAAGCAACACCATGTATGATAAAATTTAAAAGAAACTGATAACTGATGAAGCTAAATTTAGAAAAAAAATGTAGATGGTTTTTTGTACCAAAAAATGGAAATTAACTTTTTTTTTTCTTATTTTCAAAAATATACCTTTAGTAAGGATGCTTGTATTAAATTTTTAATACCCACCCTGTATAAGATAATCAAAGGAAAAGTTAAAATTATTAATTTTTGCAATTATTTTCATTTTATTTTTAATGTAGGAAAGAAAACACGTAATCAAACACGAACTGTGCCATAACAAGTCATGCACATTATAACGCTATCAGGGTCAAGACACGTAAATTGTAATTAACATCATTAACTTATTCTCTTCGGGCTTTTACAAAAGTATTAAAGGACGTTCTATAATAAACAATTCACATTATTATGTATAGTCTGTTTTATAAAAAAAGCCCCAGATTTAGTTACGCATAATATGTCTTGCGTATCCAATTGTAACGAACTGGTGGAAAGTTAAAAAAAATTAAAGTAAAGAGAGAGAGATTGAGAGAGCAACTGGATGCTATAATAATGGACGATTATCGTAAATCCATTACGAGGTTTAGAAATACAAACCCTATGTTTATCACCATTCCCTTTTCAAAAAAATTAAAAGTTACAAAGTTAGTTTAGGAAAATCTCAAATCCACTTGTACCTAGGGCTTCCAAATCCATAAATACGGACCTGATTACATTTACTATATAGTACTAAACTATTAAACCCTTGAAGATAATCCTATCATTGAACCGTTTCAAATACATATTCCTCTGTGCCACTTACTTATTACTGCAAGTAGTTTTACTTTTTAACCACTAAGAATATTTTTACTGTACCCTATAAGCGCTTAAAAAAGGGCAAAGCTTCCTAAGATTTTTTTTTAGAAAAATTTAATGAGTTTGAAACGAATTGCGCGAAAATGGGTGAAGGAAAATTTTAGTGTATATAGCCTACTCACAACAAAATAAACACATGCATACGTGCATTACGTCAGGTTTAGAAGTTTAAAATTTAGTATCAGAGTTGCAGTTGTAGAAGATATTGTGATCCCATAATTATTCTGTTTCACTAAAAATTAATTATTGTTTAAAAAAAAATCAGTAAGCCGTAAGCAGTACTGCCTATTCTGCTGAGGTACGATTTATGAAAAATCCCTGAAATATGCATAGGTTTATGAAAATGTTCCAATTATGAATTTATTTATGCACTTTCAAATTCCTAATCCTAAAAAATAATTATATCTACATAATACCGGGTACTACCTACTGGACATCCATCAACTTCAGCTTAGTAGAGATATAAGAAAAATTAAATGAATGAAATAATGTATTGATGATAATGAAATACTCATAAACCTACAAACCTGTTATTGTTGTAATTAAATCAATTTTAATTTATTTGTTTGTTCCCTTAAACCACATATTATATCTTATTAGCAACCGTGAACTAAAAAACTACATCCTTACAAAGAAATCACATTTGATATAAATAAGAACATATACAGAACAATTTTTCAGTTCAGAACTGTAAGTTCTTATAAAGTGTTGATTGCAAAGTTCATGGTAACGTATCTACCCCATTTAATTTTAAAATTAATTTTTTAGTTGGTGTCAACAAAAATTTCAATTAGATTTTGAGGATTTTAAAATTTCATAGGGAACGCTTTTAATTCAAATAAATAAGATTTTTGGGAAAATTCTTCTCTGTGCGTAATTGATATTTATTACGGAAACGTGTTTAGAATTGTTGCGTTGCGTTCCAAACTTACTGGAAGTAAATACAAAAAATAACGTTTGAACTTTTTTAAAGAGAAAGATTAGATAATAGAAAGAAAATAAGGCGTCCAATGGATTTTTCCATCAGACATAATAATATCTGCACCGACTGTAAAGAAATCCAATTTCAAGAATTGAAGTAATTTTTACGTATTATTTCATTGTTTGTTTGTTTATTGATCTAATTTCAAGGAAAATGTTGATAATAAAGCATTCTAAGAATATTTTAGTTATTTATAGTAAACGTTCCTTGATCGTTGCTAATCGAGTCTATGATTAGTCACTTTTGCCCTTATAACCACTCTAGGAATGAGCTTCTTATGTTTGGATGATATAAAAAACAATTTGTGAGTGCATGTAATGAGTTTCTAATTTTTAAAATCCATTGGTAAGCCTTAATACCTACAGTAAAATTTTAACTTACGTACTTGCAAATCTCAGGACGTTTTTAATTTAGATACGATCCTTATCCCTATACCGTTACTTACAATTTTTTTATTATTACAGAAAACCAACATGCATATTATAATTCTTACAATTTTTTTCCAATTCCTAATTACAACTTTTGCGGAAAATGTTACAAAATCTTCGACTATCGTTCAAACAGATTATGGGAAAGTCAAGGGTGTTCTCCTAACATCAAGAAATGGAAGACCTTTCCATGCTTTCAAGGGAATTCCTTTTGCAAAACCACCCCTTGGTGATTTAAGATTTCGGGTAAATCAACCATAGTTTACTAATTTCTCAGCATAATATTTTGATACTGTTAGGCACCAATCCCTCCAGAACCTTGGAAAGACGTTTTGGATGCCAAAAACGATGGCCCTATGTGTATTCAAAAAAATTACCTTTTCGATCAATATCCAGTAGTTGAAGGAAAAGAAGATTGTCTTTATCTGAATGTGTACACACCAACAGTAGGCTTTGAATTAAAATTTTATTCACTCTTTATTTTTAAAATTTACAGTTACTGGATTTAAAAAACACCCCTTTATTACCAGTAATGGTATTTATTCATTATGGTGCCTTTTTTGCTGGAACTAGAAGCAGCGAGTATTTTGGTCCAGAATATTTCATGGATAAAGATGTTATATTGGTAAATTTCAGTTATCGTTTAGGAGTTTTTGGTAAGCTTCGCGTCAATGTTTTAGGGGTTAATGCAGTAGAAAATTGCTTTTAGGATTTTTAAGCACAAATGATGATGCTTCCCCCGGAAATTGGGGTTTGAAAGATCAAGTTGCCGCATTAGAATGGGTCAGAGATAATATTAAAGTTTTTGGAGGAGATAGCAAAAAAGTTACCATTTTTGGGGAAAGTGCCGGAGGTGGGAGCGTACATTTACATTTATTCAGTCCAGCAACAAAAAGTAAGGGAGGAATAGTTGCCTGCAAGCAATCGATAGTCAATCCCAATAATAAAATAATATTTTAAGATTTATTTCGTGGGGCGATTTCCCAAAGTGGATCAGCTTTATCCCTTTGGGCTAGACCAGCAAATGTATTACAAGCCCAAGTTGCTAAAAGTCAAGCCCAGATCGTAAATTGTGATCCTCATACAGATACCCAAACTATGGTAAACTGTCTCAGAAAAATTAACGCGATTACTCTTGCTGACAGTGCAGATTCATTTAAAGTATGTATATCTCGTTAGGTTTATGCAGGGCGATCAAAAAACTTTTGTCTTTCAGTTTTTCGCATCCGAACCATTTGTAATTTATGGTCCAGTAACCGAAATAAAATCTTTTTCGAATCCAAAACCTTACCTTACTGAAGATCCGTTGGATTTAATATTAGCTGGAAATTTTCATAACGTTTCTTGGATAACGGGTGTTGTATCAGATGAAGGAATACTAAGAGTTGCTCGTAATCGATTTTATAATTATTTTTGTTTAATAGATTAATTCTAAATTTTTAGCACTTCTTCGGAATTCCAAAATACGTAACGAATTAAATGCAAATTTTAATAAATATGGACCTCAAATATTGGGTTTACCCTTAAGTGTACCTGAAAAGGAAGTAGAAAACACTTGGAAAAAAATAACTGAGTATTTTTTGCAAACAGATTTTGTTAATGTTACAAACCCTAAAAGTATTCAAGGGTTTATAAACGTGAGAAATTTTATTAGGGAAGTCTTTTTAATTTTAACACCAACCACACTTTGTGATTTATTTTCTAGCTATACAGCGATCGTTGCTTTAATTATGGTTCGTACCAATCAGCACTGCTTCATGCGTGGAAAGGGTACAACAAAGTGTGGTTTTATAAATTTGGGTATCAAGGTGAATACAGTTACGGAAATCATTTTGCAGCAACCACTCAAAATATTAATTTCGATTGGGGTAAATTTTATTTTAATCTTAAAAATAATTATTAATCAGGAATTTTTCAGGAGTTTCCCATACTGATGATCTCATTTATTTATTTTCGTCACCGCGATTATTTAATTCTTTAAAATCAACCAAAGATATTCTCATGAGTGAAGCTTTAATCCAAATGTGGACCGATTTTGCGATACGAGGGTAAGGGGGCTTAATTAAAAAACTGAAACCATACTTTTCCTTCTCCTTCGTACTTTCTTTAAGGCTTAGTTTTACACCCTTTCCTCGGTGCTTCTACGTAATATTATTATTTTAACTATTCCGTCTTTTAATTAACAAAATTCTACTATTCGAAAAATATTTCAGTGATCCTTCACCAAATAATGAAATTGCCAACCTTCGATGGAATTCATTGCCGAATTTAGCAAAAAGAGATTCGGTCAAAAATGCAGACTTACATTATTTAAATATTGCGGGCAGTCATGAGGCAAAAGGAAATTTTCCAATTAATTTTGAAGTTAGGAATGATTTTCTAACCGACAGAATGTTATTTTGGGAGAGTTTACCTCTCGCTGAAAATATAAACGGGATTAAATAATGCTCGCCATAATTTTATAATCATGTTCTTTTTTTTCCTAACAACTTATTTATTAAAGTTTAAGTGATTACAATTTTACTATTTACATTTTTTTTTATGAACTATAATAAATATATGCAGAGTTAAATTTCCATGTTTTCATCCCTATGTGACTTTGAAAGTGAATATAAATGCATTTTTGCTCCATTTTCAGTAATTAAAGTCCAGAGTTCATTTTAGACGTTCATACAATCCTAATCTAATTACAAAATGCAATATATATTATTTTAATTATTATTACAAGTTTCTGAAGGCTGTTAAACATAAAATTATGTATCAACACCTGCTGATTTTACAGACCTGTGGGGTATGATTATTTACTTGAGATAAACAGACCAATTCCATTTCACAAGCAGTGCAGTTCTTCCTTTCAAGAATGTTCTTCGTTTTACAATTTATATTCTGTAGTGAACTCTGAATAATTTTATTTCGAGAAAACAAACGTTTTTAAAGGTAAAAAATTGAATGCAGTATTTACTTCACAATTGTGTCATCGAATATTTAACTGAATGTAATTTCGTGTAATACCTAGTCAACTTTTTATTTCCAAAAATAATTTAAACTCCAAACAGAATAGTTCTTGTTCCTTACCTCCTATAATCATTTGAATATATTTTATTATGCTTAGTATTTATTTAAACATTAATTTAGGCAACTTTATTAACAATAATGTAAATAAATATTTAACATCATTTTTATTACCTAATGGCCTGCAAGGATAACACCAGGATGCAAGTACCGAATAGTTCTTTTTATTAAAGTAAATTATTTCTATAACACCACAATAATTGAATTTAACTCAAAAAGTTTGTAAGTTGTTTCTTGAGTTCAATGCTCTTAGTTTTGATCAGCGAAAAAAACTGCTAATTTTTTTCCTTAAACTTGTTCTCCATAAGAATTTAATTAATATCTATACCTACTCCTAATATGATACCAATGCATAATTATTTCGGGTCGTTTAAATATCAAGGTAAAAACACATTTCCAAATCCTAAAAGCGGCCTGAAAAATCCTTGACACGCTATCACATGCCTTCAAGTTTAATTCAGTAAATACTACAAAATTGGTGTCTTTCTTATTGCTACATGTTTACAAATACCTGTTATATTTTTAAACAAGATTTAAATATTAATTAATGTTAGGTAGTTAAAAAAATACAAAATAGTATTTCGATGATTCTTTCTGACTGCGCAGCGCAGCGATTACAGTTTCAACTTTCACGAGGGTTTTCATTTTCACTTGCGCTTTTACGACCGTAGAGGTGATCTCTAAAACGCTAATATTACTTTTCTGTTGTTCAGATTGTCGCAATCTACGAAAACATTTAGCCAAAGGGTTTCCGATGCTTTACCTCGCTTTCCTGAAATTCTGTTTCTCTTAAATTATTTCCTAATGAGAATGAATGATCTCACTGTTTACGATATTGACCGCGATTCGGACCAAGGAAAACGTATTGAGCTCCTTTTCGTGCATCATCATCCCTGCTGATGCCCTCGTGACTTAATGTAGTAAACGTAACCTGCGTTATTTGCTGATAGGGTCTCCAATAATGAGAACCAATTTAAATGTCTTTGGAAAATCTTAAAAGACATTTAAATTTAACCAAACAGTCTTCTCAAGGAGAATGGATGCGGAATCTATTGTTACTCTATTGGATTTGCCTGTGAGCGCTTTTAAACTTATCCCAAGTGGGAGAGGATTTTGAATTGCTTCCCCCGTGTCAGAAACCATCATGGAGGAATTACGAAAATTGTTTAGGTTCAAGATCAAGACTGGTCGTTTCCTCCTCCGTCTTTTCTTCAAAAATAATTTTGTGATGGTTTACATTCCATAATTTTTCGCGGATCTTAGTCTCTAGGTGCCCAAGACTCGGGTTCTTTAGAGCAAATGCAGATCCGCCCCTGCATACAAAAGAAAGTTGTGACATACAACCGGAATCGTTTAATTGTACGTAGGATGAAAATAATCATACAGAAAATACCAATTCAATTAATTTTCATGAATATTTTAACAAAACTGTTTTTATTTCCCAAATACGGAAAAGTGTGGGTGGAGGATGAGTGCAAAGTTCAACAGTTTATTGGTCAAGTAAATATTGCGAAACTTTCAGTTAAAAATTTCAGTTTAACTCCCTTATGCATCCCAATTCTTTTATTTACGTCTCTTCAATTATGATTTTCATCTGCATTGACCGGGAGGTAGGAGATAAAAGTAAACATTTTTAAAGAGTAGGGGGTGCAAGAGTAATAATTAGAGTTTGATCCTGAACAAACAGTGTTATTTGAACAAATTATTTGTACCGAATTTTGTGTAGGTGTTAGCATGCGTAAATGAAACTTTTCCAGTGGGGATCGGATGAAAAACGCCCGTGGCTTTCTATAAATACCGGCTTCTGAAATATATTAACATTATTATTGTTTTTGTTCAGTGTTTTGATGCAGGTAGTCAGTATCATTCGAACAGATATTCGGTCCACATATCGTGGTGACAGTGTAATGCAATCATTTATTCAAGGTAAATGTTTTATTTTTAAAAACACAAAAAAAAAACATTTAATTAGTAATAACAGGTAAATCTATAAAGTTTTACATCAAAAGAATTATTTAAGGTTTAGGAAAGTAACCAAAAAGTCTTGTGTTGGTTTTTCATTATTTGTCCTTTTTAAAATAAAAATTGAAAAAAAACTTAAACTGAACCCTAAACCTCACGATTTACGCTACTGGTCTAAAAACCTTCCATTATCAACCCCTCTTTAATTGGAGAATTTTTTTTCTCACCTCAAGTCAAAACTACTGAAATATGCATGCATTTATGAAAAGGTTACATGATATGCATTTATAAGCACTTTTAACTTTGCGTATGTATACAAATCGAAATATTCGAGGAAGAACCTGTCTCGTCCTTATTTGCAGGAAATATTTTCAGGGCTGTCAACATTAAAGTATCTGTAACGCAAACAGTACCATATTCTAAAGCAAGAACAGGCCTGAAAGACTTGTCCAATCAAGGACGAAACGTTGCTTCCTTCTATAATGACGCAGTTCGAATCCGGAAACTTATAAACTGCAATTATGTTTTAAATTTAAAAGACCAACAGCATTTAAAGTGCAGCAATATTGGAATGCACAAGGCTGAAAAATAAATAAAGATCATGTACGACCTCATTTTCATTTACGAGGTACTTACTTGATCGCACCCTTTTGTAGTTGTTCGCGTTTCAATCAATACATTGGACGAGTTTTAAATTAATTTTCCAGACATTTAGAGACGCACTTTATTGTAAAGACATTTTTAAATATCTGTGAGGGCTTAGAGCCATTTCGGTGGCCACCAAGATCACTTGACTTTATAAGCTTCAATTTCTGTTTGGTTTTTTTTTTTGATAATTAGAATATCTACAGAATTGTGAGGGGTCTAAACTCATTACTGATGTAGTTAAAGGAAAAATTCAAAAAATACTGGCCTACCGAATAGATACTCCTCCAGATCAAGTATAAAAATAGCTTGACTCCCTTCCAAGAATAAAAACAAAACAACTTTTTTTACAACCGATTTAAAAATCGTAGTAAATAAATTTTACAATAATTATATAAGATTGTAGAGTGAATGTTTTGCCAATCTTTGTCAATTTCGTTTATTAGGTTACATGAAGGAATTTGGGTTCTCGATTATTTAAGTTCCTAGTTGTTATTAAGTGATTAATGTTTTATTTAAAGATACTGTAACAAGGCAAACCCAGAACCGTATTCTGCAGAACAATTTTGCAAAACTTAATTTTCAAGCTCTATCATTTATATGAACAGAACTCAATACGTTATCTTTCTAGCACTTGATCATGAGGATGCTGTAAACAAAATTTTTAATTTATAAATATTCTAAAAATTGTAGGGGAGTGTCTGTCTATCTGTTAACATTTTTTAAAAACGTCCTCAAATAAGCTACGATGAAATATTTTATTTCCTTGTTTTTTTTATGTGAAACTCCAGTGCATGTTACAAATACCTGAAACAAAAATATGTTCTGTAAAGCTCACCCACTTGATTTCTCGTCAGTGGATAATAATTATGCACGCCTGTGTATTATGGATAGGATTTTATGTTTGACCTAACACGTAAATAATTGAGAGATTATAAAAAAACATTTCTTCCCATTTGTCTAGTAAACTAATCCGCCCCTGATAGAAGATTTTTGTTATAGATTGTTATTAATTATAAACATTTCTCGGTAGTTATCAAGCACAAGCTTTAAATAACAATTTTTTGTTCATAAATCCACTTTAAAGCAGTGTGCCGCACGTATAACTTTTAAGTAAGTCAAATTTTTTAATTTGTAAAGTTAATTAAAAGAAGGTAATTAAATTTATCTCCAATTATCTGTTAATATTCTTTTTTGTTATGTAAATTATTGTTTTATTATTAAGCGCGTGTCAATAAATATTTATTTAATCGTTATTTAAAATATAAACAAACAGATAATTTAATTTATTAGGCGGCTTTTAAAATTTAAAAAATTTAAATTACATAATTTAAATAAAAATTGTCTATAATAAGGGTGATGTAGGTAAGTGTACTTGAGTGTAGACTGTTTTTTTTAAATAATGTTAAAGTTACATCGCGAACTAGTTTAATTTTATAACCTTGACGCAAAAAGTAGGGTTCCGACTCGTAAATCAAATAAAATTTTCCAATCAAAACATCACGAGATCGATTAAAATATCTACATAATATATGCATCCCCTACACTTTCTCCCCTCAATTATTACAAGCACCTTCATTCAAAATATCTGCACCAATTTACACGACCAGGGTCATTTATTTCTTAATCCTTGCATCCTGGTATTATCCTTCCAGGCCATTATGTAATTCCAGTCAATATTTCGCAGGCACGTGTTGAATTATTTTTTGGAAATTAAAATTAAGGGAAATGTAATTTTTTTTATAAACCCCAAAATGCATATTTTTTAAAAAAATATTTGTTAAGTATATATTATATTGCGACTATTTTCTTTGATGGATTCCAAAATCCCGCACCAATCAAAAATAGATTTAATTTTAGTTCACGTGATATAAAATTTTTCCTATCACCAAGCCAAGAAAAAAATTCCCAATTATTGATATGATTTAGATAAATTGCTAGGCACCGACTTCAATAACAAAAATAATTCCATTTAGTACTTTTTAACACGCACGTCTATTCCAAAATTTTCTCAAATATTCTCAAAAAATTAGCAAGTTACCATTACAAAATATTTAGAACAATTAGGACTAGATCTCTAAAAAATAAAACCATATTTCTTAAAGAATGAACGGTTAGACACAACATATAACATTTTTGTGTTAGTGTGACACGATATAGTTTACATTTACACTCATAAGTAAACCACAAGATACTAGTTTACACAACCTTTAATTACAAGTTATCATAAAGTGCGTTAATATTATTGTTAATCTTGAACTGCAGATTTATCATAAAGCCACGTGTAACGAAACTGTCAGCAGAAACGGGTCAAAACACTTATTTATTGTTTTATTTTTTTATAGATAATGTATAATCTTTATTTACAACGCATAAATACAGGCAGACATACAGGACATATTAATCTCACCAATGACTTAATTTAAAAAAATAGAACGTTATTAATTATTATCAGTTTAATCAAAAAAAAAGTGTTGGGATATGTGGATGCGAAAGAAAGCGGGGGAGGTCCCCACAGGTATCCCTGCATTTTATTCATAATAAAGAATAATTTGGAAATAAAATTCTGAAAAATTTGAATCCCCCCCCCATATTTTAGAAAAACAATTAACCCCTATCATCCATCCTTGGGGATATATCTCCGTTTTCCACTGCTCTCTCTATCTCTATTTTATACCAAACGTTTTCAGTTTGGGGCCTGTGATTATTTGGCATCATCGACTTTCCTCTCCAATTCTAACAACTTTTCCTCCCTTAATCCTACATAGGTTCCTTAAATGCCAAAGCTTTTCTATTAATTTTACCACAATAGGAATTTTTTATCGTCTAAACTGAAATAATTATTTATATTTGGTATGCTTGTTGCAATATAAAACGATAAATATTATACAATTTTCGAATATCAGACTTTTAGATGTGCAAGTTTACGGATTTATGAAATTGAACTTAAATCCGGGATTTCCTCACATTGCAACAAGATAAAGCTCCAACAATTTAGGACACAGTCATGTAAAGCTCGTGTTGGACATAAAAGAGGAAAGTGGGAGTCCACTAATGAACCATTTTTTTATTACAATACACCGATTGTTGTTAAAATCCAAAAATTGACAACACAATCTCTAATTGATTACGAATTTTAACTGTTATAGCGATAAATTATCATTTTATTTACATCTTCTTAATTTTATTGCTAAATTCCGGTTTCTGTTTTCCCATTTAAGATCGGAACTGGTTACATAATAATATTCCCTACTTATACTTTTTTTTAACGAATAAATTAAATTAGTAAAGGCACTATTATTCACTATTATTGTTATTTAAGATTACATAATAATCTTTGATAA
This sequence comes from Hemicrepidius hirtus, assembly GCA_963082805.1. Classification (NCBI taxonomy): domain Eukaryota; kingdom Metazoa; phylum Arthropoda; class Insecta; order Coleoptera; family Elateridae; genus Hemicrepidius; species Hemicrepidius hirtus. Next base: position 1,819,374 of record OY720164.1, read on the forward strand.
GCATATCATTTTATCTTTTTGCGTTCTTATTCAATTTATGACTTTTATTAAAACCACGTGCGTAGGATTTTATTATTAATTAATTATACCATAATGGTATTTTTATAAAAATAATTTAAAATAATTAATCCATTTGAAATAAAAATAAAATGATTCTTTAATAATTTTTCAAACTAGTTTGATTGGATAAAATAAATCAATCAACACTTCTAGTTTATTTATTTTTAATTTATTATAATTTTTTTAATTTGCGTTCAATAAAATGAGTAGGTACTCGTACTTTATTATTTTGTATTATTTTGAATTATTAAAGAAAGGTTAATCTGACCTTTTGATTCCTTAACCTAAAGATTTTCTTATAATGCATTTTGTGACGATTGTGATGTAATCTCTCTCTCTCTTCTCATGTCACTGTTTAAATAACCAATTATTAATTTATAAATTAGTATGCACATTATTATCGATTTACTTGCTTTTATTTCTCATAATTCCCTTGCTTCATTAAGGAGTAAAATTAAAAACGTGTAGTTCTAGAATCAAGGGGTCGTATAGGTGACTATTTTATTATATTCTGATAAGTGTGTGAAGTGAATTAGAAATTATATATAACGATAAATAATAAAAAAAAACTATTTAATCATACGAACTTTAATCTCTTTACGAACGTGAAAAAAAATTCCCAGTTTTGCTCAAACCTTCATTATAAGTACAGAAAAAAAAATACCTGATTTCTGATATGTTTAAAAAAAATATTGTACCATTTCAGGATAAAACCTCGTCAACATGACTAAACTTAGCACACAAACAGGATGTCTAGTCTTAGAACTTCTAGTCTTAACCCAAAATTTAGTTAATGGAATATGGTATTCACCTTTTCCTGAAGATCTTATCGTTCCAACATGTCATGGAAAAGTCAGAGGACATTTACTTGTTTCACGATGTAATAGGGTGTTTTATGCCTTTAAAGGGATCCCTTATGCAGCTCCTCCTGTTGATAATTTAAGATTTTCGGTGAGTATTATTAATAAATTTTTTATTTCGCAATTTTTGTTTTGAGGATTAATCCATGGTTTTAAATTATTCTGCTTATCCAAGATAAGTAAATTTTAAAATTCTCCTTAGAGAAAACAACAATAACAAAGTGTTTGGAGAAGACATACTGCACATGGTCTCCTTTTTTTTATTTATCAAGGCTACACGTGTATTATATTTTCGTACCCTTGGACTTGACGAAAAAATTGAGTTCACAGTCAAGGTGATAGATATCTTGATTTAATGTCTGTTTGAATGATTAACATGTTAAAGTGCAGTATTATTTTATAAGGTCGACCGGTCTGGTGTAGCTCAAAATATTTATTATTGTAAAATACGTTTTGGTAGACACGTGTATCGGACCACACACTAATAATATTAGGATAAAATTATTTATAAACTTATGATAAGAAAAGACGAAGTCCTTTTTATTATATAAAATTCAGGCCTGTATTTTACAGCAAAGAATGCGTTGTGTAATAGAAATTCTTTATAATCGTATATTACTAGAAAATTATCTTCATCTTTTGGCTACGTCCTCTCTCCATTCCCATTTAAATAACGCAACCCCTTTTATTTTAGGCGCCTATTCCTCCGGAACAATGGGATGATATTCGAGAAGCAGATAAGGATGGTCCAATGTGTATCCAAACAAATTATCTTTTTAATGAACATCCAGATGTTGAAGGAAAGGAAGACTGTCTTTACCTCAATGTATATACTCCAAAAGTATGTTTAATCAAAACAAATCAAATCAAACATCTTTAATAATTACATTTTTAGTTAACAGTAAGACCCCATTCAGAATTATTAAAACGTAAATCATTACTTCCAGTAATGGTATTTATTCATTATGGAGGATTTTTTGCTGGTACAGGAAATAGTGATTACATAGGTCCTGAATATTTTATGGATAAAGATGTTGTACTAGTTACTTTTAATTATCGTTTAGGAGTATTTGGTAAGAAAGAATAATTTTAAAAATTATTTTAATTATTGGTTTGGATATTTTTACAGGATTTTTAAGTACAAACGACGATGCCGCTCCTGGTAATTGGGGTTTGAAGGATCAAGTAGCTGCTTTAAAATGGGTTCAAGATAACATAGGGGAATTTGGAGGGAATAACAAAAAAGTTACCATTTTTGGACAAAGTGCAGGAGCAGCTAGCGTACATTATCATTTATTAAGCCCTACAACAATCAGTTAGTAAATCCTGAAAACGCTATTTTCAATTAAACCCTATAATACTTTTCTTAGATTTATTCCATGCTGCTATTTCGCAAAGCGGTTCAACTTTATCTCTATGGGCGAGACCGCACAATCCCGAACAAGCTTTAATAGCTGCAGGACAAGCTTTAGCAGTGGGATGTGGAAATTTCACAAATAATACTACAGCTATGATAGAATGTCTTCGGAAAGTTGATGCTAATACTCTTGCTGGAAGTATAACGGCGTTTAAGGTAATGGTTTCACCTTCCTTTTCCGCTTGTCAAACATGGGCTTAGAAACCGTTTTTAATTCGGCTTCAAAACTATCGATTGCCAGATCCTGAAAGGAGAGGAAGTTTCATAATTATTACACGTTTTTTCAGTCCTTTCATAGCGAGCCGTTTGTAATTTACGGGCCAGTAACAGAACGAAAAACAAAAAAAAATCCAAATCCATACATTACTGAAGATCCTGTGAAGTTAATATCAGCAGGAAAGTTTCGTAAAATTCCTTGGATTATTGGGGTAGTATCTAATGAAGGAATTTTAAGGGCTGCTCGTAAGTAAAATTAAATTTTCATAATAAAATGTTAAAATATTAATTAATTTTAGCTCTACTTCGCCAATCTGCTACCCAATCGTTAATAAATTCAAATTTCAGTTACATTGTGCCGCAAATTCTAGGATTAGCACTTAGCATTAATGCTAGCAATTTGCCAATGAACTGGGAACAAATTACTAAACATTTTCATATAGAAAATGCTGTTAATATTAATGAGACTGACAGTATACAAGGATTTATAGACGTAAGTACTGACTACCCTCGGCACCATGTCCCGACTCTATTGAAAACTTTAGGTGGCACCGTTCTCTACTTCATTTTATTGCAGTTATACAGTGATCGTACATTTAATTACGCATCATACCAAGCAGCATTGCTTCATGCACGTAAAGGACACAATTCTGTTTGGTTTTACAATTTTGATTATCGTGGACGTTATAGTTATGGTGAACATTTTGCTGCAACACCTGAGAATATTAATTTTAAATGGGGTACTGATACAAATGATTATTATTACCTAACGAATATTTATAAACGGGACAATATTTTACAGGTGTAAGTCATTGTGATGATTTATTGTACTTATTTCCATCTCCACGATTATTTGAACCTTTAAGTTCTGTTGAAGATATATTAATGAGTAAAGTTATGATTCATTTATGGACTAATTTTGCCACTTATGGGTAAGTGAGAATTTCATACAGTGTGTCGTTTTTTCGGGTTAGAATGTGGGGAGGCAAGGGGGTATTATTGAATAATAATAAACTTTTTTTTAGACATCCTACACCACGCCATGAACTTTTTATACCTCGTTGGAATCCATTACATAATCTAATAAATACAACGACTGCAAAAAATGCTGACTTATTTTACTTAAATATTACCGGTCCTTACAAACCTGACGAGGATGCCCTTATTAAATTGGAAATAAAGAATGAATTTTACCCAAAACGAATGAAGTTCTGGAATAGTTTAGAATTAGCTGAACGTATAGCGGAAATTGATTAAAATCAAACATTTGTATTATTTTTAATGTAATTTGACTTCTGTCCACTGTGTATGTACAAATTAGTATTCGTTTTAAGAATGTTATTTAACAATGAAAGAAAAAAATTAGTTTGTTTTTAATAATAAAATTAGAAGTTATTATTAGATAAAGTCGTATCGAATTTATCAGTGCTTCATTATTTAAAACAGTTTTGCTCATAAAGGCAGGCACACCTACTTACCTCTGGGCCATCCCCACCACCTGACTTAAGTCTTAATTAAAAGTATTAGGTATTTAATTGTTGAAGGTAGACAAAAGGTGAATAACAACATTCGTTTATCTAATCTTTTATCGGGGATAGACGTAAAAATATTCTATATTTAATAAATCATATAAAATTTGTTTCAACATCATAAAAGATACCGTAAACGTTGCAAAATTTTGTAAATAGATTTATTTTGATGCATTTCTAATAAATATGTTATTCTTAAAGGAAAAATAATATTAAATAATGCGACTCTATAAAACAGTAAGATAATGATATTATCAGTTTACGTATTTCCAATCAATACTATATAAACTCAATTGAATTTTTAAAAATCAGTTGTTGAGTCAGATAAATGTAAAGTGTTGTGTTTGAATGAATATGATTTTTTAAACAAAATTATTACAAAAATCGTATACAATATGTTGCCATTATACATTATTTTATCAATTCTACTACCCAACATTGTTGTCACTAAGACAACAATCGGGGAATCATATAAAAAACCTTCTACTATCGTTCAGACTGAATATGGCAAAGTAAAAGGGCATATTCTAAAATCCAGGGATGAAAGACCTTTCTATGCTTTCCAAGGGATTCCATTTGCGAAACCACCTGTTGGAGATTTACGATTCAAGGTAAATTTCATTAGGAGTCCGTTGTAAGCCAAACATTTGCCGCAAAAAAAATTCAAGTAAAGTACGTAGAATTTGGACAAACATTTAGGATACTTTATTTAGGCACCAGAATCTCCAGAACCTTGGGATGACGTTCTAGATACCAAACAGGATGGTCCAATGTGTATTCAAAAAAATTACCTTTTCCAAGAACACCCAGTAGTAGAAGGAAAAGAAGATTGTCTTTATATCAATGTTTACACACCAAAAGTATTATGCTTTTAATTATTATCTTTGAATCAGTTAGTATTTGAAATGCTTTTAGTTACCATCCACGAAACATTTCTCGTTGTTACCTGTAATGGTATTTATTCATTTTGGGGCATTTTTGGCTGGAACTGGAAATAGTAACTATTTGGGACCAAAATATTTTATGGATAAAGATGTTGTATTAGTTACCTTTAATTACCGTTTGGGAGTCTTTGGTAAGATTTCTGGCTTATTTCGGAAAATATATTTATTTCCTCACCATTTGATGGAAAACGTTTTTTCCCTTTGTTAGGACTCAACTAATCCAATTTTTAGGTTTTTTAAGTACAAACGATGATGCCTCTCCTGGTAATTGGGCAATGAAGGATCAAGTAGCGGCATTAAAATGGGTACAAACTAATATTGGTGGCTTCGGTGGTGATAACAACAAAGTTACTATTTTTGGAGAAAGTGCCGGAGCTGGAAGTGTCCATTTACATCTATTCAGTCCAGCAACTAAAAGTAAATTATCTACGCAAAGCAATGGATTAAATTTTAATCATTTTCTTTTCAAGATTTATTTCATCAAGCCATTTCTCAAAGTGGGTCAGCTTTATCTCTTTGGGCTAGGCCTACTAATATATTACAAGCTCAAGTTGCCATGCAACAAGCCCTATTTGTAAATTGCGATCCGCAGACAAATACTCAAACCATGGTAGATTGTCTTAGAAAAGTTGATGCTGATGTCCTTGCTGATAGTGCAGATTTATTTAAGGTAAACATTTCCAGTTTAGACTTTCGTCCTACATCCCATTTCAGGGTATGAGGGTCAACCCTCATGGACACCTATCGGACACATGAAGCTTAACTCTTCTGATGGCATGAGCAACTCCACTACCCGAACTAGGAACTTCTGAGTTCTATACCTTCTCAACAAATTTATTTTACAGTTTTTCTCATCTGAACCTCTTGCTGTTTATGGGCCAGTAACAGAAATAAAAACCCCTATGAATCCAGATCCTTATCTTATTGAAGATCCGTTCAACTTATTACAAGCTGGAAAGTTCCATAACGTTCCTTGGATTACGGGTGTCGTGGCCGATGAAGGAATATTAAGAGCTGGGCGTAATTAAGACAATTATTTTCAATTTACATAAGATTAAAATAAATTTCTAGCTTTGCTACGAAATTCCGAAACGCGAGAAGAATTAAACAAAAATTTTGACGTATATGGACCCCAAATTCTGGGTGTGCCCTTAAGTGTACCCGAAGAAGAGATAATGAGTACTTGGAAAAAAATAACTGATTATTTTTTACAAACAAATTTCGTGAATGTTAGTCATCCTGAAAGCGTACAAGGATTTATAAACGTAAGCTTCTTGATTTTTCTTGGCGAAAAAGAAATTGTTATTTTTTTGTGTTTATGTATTCTTGTATTAAATATTTTCTAGTTATACAGTGACCGTTCATTTAATTACGGTTCCTATCAATCTGCATTACTTCACGCATGGAAAGGGCGTAATCCAATTTGGTTTTACAGATTTGCTTACAAAGGCGAATACTCTTACGGAAATCACTTTGCAGGAACAACCGAAGACATTGATTTTAATTGGGGTAACTATTTTTAACTTAAAAAAACAAAACTAAACCTTAAAATTTTAGGTGTATGTCATACGGATGATGTCTTGTATTTATTTACATCTCCAGAATTATTTGAACCCTTAAAATCCAAAAATGATATTCTAATGAGTAATATTTTAATTCAGATGTGGACGGATTTTGCAACAACAGGGTAAAAAATATATATTTTTTTCAGCTTATAATTTGAGGGAAATCCCTTGCCATGTAGGTCAGGCGAATAAGGCGGTTTATTATTATCCTCGTAGCTGAATTAAATTTTAAAAAATCCTCTGTATTTAAATATTATTATAATTTTTCAGAGACCCCTCTCCGAAGTATGAAGGTACTACCCTTAAATGGGATCCCTTGGAAAATCTTGAAGGAAACAAAATTGTTAAAAATTCAGATCTTGTTTATTTAAATATTGTTGGGTTGCATAACAAGAATAATTCTATTAATTTTGAAATTAGAAACGACTTCCTCACTGAAAGGATGTTATTCTGGGAAAGCTTGCCTTTAGCTGAAAATATAGAGGGTGTAGAATAAGCCCTCATGGTCAAAAACAATTATAAAATAAATAATAAGTATTATTAGAATAAGTTTATTTTTAAAAAGTGAATACAACACGTGAGTCCAGTTTATCTTTTTTTCTTCTACATACAGAAGTGCTCCAATGGTTCATTTGCTAAACAGTCTCGATGTACCTACCTCCCTACCCTTCTAAGTTGTATCCGTCTGGGTTCCGGATTAAGAATAGACCCAGGGAATCTCCTGCCTGTCGTAAAAGGCGACTATTTGGGGCACCTTTCCTTCATTCTTCGTTCTTCCTGTTCTTCCTTCCACCCTCCAACCTACATTCGCCTAGCCATTGTATAAAATATTTAATCAAGTAGGCATATACAAATATAATAGATGCAAAGTATCATAGATCAAACAATCTTTGGTAGTTCAAAGTAATAAAAAGTGATGTAACCTGAATAATGAGTGAAGAGCAAGCAGTTATTTTATTTGTTAAGTTTAAATATTTAGGGTAATCCCCTAGATCTGTACGTCGATAATGACAGTTCCTATAAAGACCTTGTATAAGTGTTGCAAATGCGTCATCAGAGTGCAAGTGCAACGCCCTAGATCATTTGCAAGACTAGTGCAAGCAGAAAGTTTAATAATGACTCCCCCAATTGTGTATCATTCATTTGAATCGGTTTTAAATGTTCTCAATGATCCCCAGGTAAATATAAACCCTTGTCCAAACTAAACATCCATCAAATAAATTTTTTATAGTTTAAGGAAACTTCTGCAGTAAAAAGTTTAATGGAAATTTACAAGAATGTTCGTGAAAAAACAGAAATTGGTCAAGGTGAACAAAAAAAACATCCCTTAATTGTTATGGAAGGTTTAGATGGTTGTGGTAAGATTAATTTTTGAATTAAACATTTTAGATTTTAATAATCAAATTTAGGAAAAACAACTACAACAAGAAATCTAGCAAAAGCAATTCAAGCTGAAGTATTTTGCACCCCTCCACCTTGCCTGCATCACATTAGGGATTTGTTTGATAATGATGCTTTGCTTCGTACTGCATATTATGCTATGGGTAACTATATTGCAGGTTTAGAACTTGCTGCAAAATTAAGAGAGAAGCCAGTAATTTTAGATAGGTCAGTAATAAGGGAATTATAATTCTCTATGTCTGCAAATTAATGACTTGTAGGTTTTGGCATTCGACAACTGCTTATGCAATTGCTCAAGCAATCAATGATAATCCTTCAGGGAATACATTACCTCCAAAGGGGGATGCTATTTACCAATGGCCAGCAGATCTTTTAAAACCTGACATTGTACTACTACTGTCTGTAAGTGAACAGGAAAGACTTCGTAGACATTCTAGAAGAAATGCAACTACAAATCAAGAGCAGCTTTTAAAGGTTAATACAGGCTTCAGGGAAAAGTGAGTATAAGGAAAAATAGGGGTGTGTTTTAGAATTGCATCTGGTCCCCCCTTTGCTAAGGAAACTCAATCTAGATCTAAGGTTTAAAATTTTTGTAAGGTATAATGTTTTTATTATTTTTTTTTAGTGTCCTGACAGCATACAAGAATATGTATGACCCTTCCATTGAATTTATCGATGCAGATGGATCAAAGAAAATCACTTTAAACTTGCTTCTTGGAAAAGTAAATGTGTTGCTGCAATAAATATGTTTCAGTATTTTTCAATACTAAGCAGTAATGGAAACCTATAATATTAATCTTTTTTTGTAAAAATAAAACATTTATCAGAATAAAAATATTTAATTTGTTGGTAAAACTTTATAAGGGTTTAATATTCCATTTGGATCCATCATATTTTTTAAACTTCTCATAATATCAACAGATTTGTCACCTTTGACTAATCTAAGATATTTTGCTTTTAAAAATCCTATTCCATGTTCTGCACTTATACTTCCTTTGAATTCTTTAACCTTTTGGAATATGTACGGTTCAATAAATTCTTTAATTTTAGGATTGTATTCTTTAATTGAAATTTGCAAATGTAAATTTCCGTCCCCTGTAACGCAAAATAAATATTTTCACGAATATTTTTTTTGTTTATTACCTAAATGTCCAAATCCAAATACTCGGTGGGATTTATTTCCCATGTATTCTCGCATTTCTATCACCATTCTATAATAATGTTCCAATGGTAAGGTAAGGTCATATATAAACACATGACCATCTTTTTTAAAAGCTTCTGGTATCGTTTCCCTAAGCTTCCAAATTGCCTATAGAATAAAATTAGCAATAAATATATTTTATTGTTCAAATTCTCTGCGCTTACCTCGCATTTTGTGGGTTCTGTTATAACAGTTCCATTTAAAACAAAATGTTTTAATAAAGATACTTCTAAGAACTGATTTAATTTTTCAGTATCATGAGTTTCATTACTTCCTGAAGTTTCTATAATTAAATAAAATGGATAATCTCCTATAGGAGACTTGAGATTTAACTTCTCTGTTACTAACTCCATTGTAGGGGTATCTATTACTTCTACAGCTGATAAAATTTCCCCTAAATCATGTTTAGCTAATTTGTAAGCTTTTAAAACTTTCTCATAAGATTGTAATCCTAAAACAAATTAATATTAGATCGATACTCGAAGCCTTTCGCGTTGGGCTTTCAGGTTTGTTGTTTGATGCCACTAACATAAAATATTTCCCTTACCCAAAAAGGCTAAACTGGTAGCTTTAGGCATGGTTGGACATTGAATAGCAACTTTTGTAATAAATCCTAAAGTTCCTTCAGATCCAATAAAAATATGATTGAGATGATACCCAGTGTTATCTTTTTTCAATGTACTAAGACAGTCTAGAATCTCTCCATTTGCTTTAACCTGTAATTATTTTTGATTGTCTAACATTTTATAGACTGTAATTTATTCCTACCACTTCGAGTCCTAATACATTTGCGTGTAAATTTCCATAACGTAATAATCTGATCCCTCCGGCGTTTGTTGAAATATTTCCTCCTATATGGCAAGATCCTTTTGATCCTAAATCCAATGGCATTATTAAATTATTTTCTGCTAGGTATTTGTTAAGATTTTCTAGTATACATCCACTTTGACAAACTAATACCCCTAAAATATGGAATTAAAATAATATGTTGGATGTTTGTTTAAAATTACTTACCTGAAGTAGTATCAACGCTAATTATTTTATTCATTAAGTCTGTATTTACAATGATTTCATCAAATACAGGAACTGAGGAACCAACCACGCTTGTGTTTCCTCCCTGAGGACATATTGCTAAATGTTCTTGGTTACAGAATGATAATATTTGAGATACTTCCTCCGTTGTTTTTGGTTTGATCACAATGCTGCTATTACCTATATTTACAAAAAATGAATGGAATTAAACGCGCACCATAGAAAGGGTTTTAAACGTTCTGCGGATTTGAACCCAGTTGGCGCCGTTAGGTAGTAGGTACCCCCGTCCTTTAGTCAAAAGTTGTTCCATATTCATAGAAGCTCATATTTTTTTAATAGTTTGGTCAATACTTTTTAAACTTTTTTTACAGATAAATATTCTTATTTTAAATATTTTTGTGTGCAACTGTGAAAAATTACCAAAATTAAAGTTTCGATCGAATCTTTACATAAAATTAAAAGCTAATTTCATTCAAGATCATGACCCGTAAAAAAAAGTCTTTGTCGGCCGGTAAAAAAAAGTCTTTTTTTTACGTTGTCAGGGCTTTTTTTACGTTGTCAAGGTTTTATTTTACTATAAACAAATGTGCTACTTCACGACTCAAAATCAAACAAAAAAAGTGACCTTTTTTTGACAGTTGCACACAATAGTTATTTATGTTACAAGGCCGTGAAGTAGCACTTTTTTTTATTAGAATGAATATTATTTGGCGAGGCGAAGGCCGAGCCAAATAATCATTCGAATAAAAAAAAGATAGTTCACGGCCATGTGGCATACAAAATTTTGTGTGCAACTGTGAAAAATTACCAAAATTAAAGTTTCGATCGAATCTTTACATAAAATTAAAAGCTAATTTCATTCAAGATCATGACCCGTAAAAAAAAGTCTTTGTCGGCCGGTAAAAAAAAGTCTTTTTTTTACGTTGTCAGGGCTTTTTTTACGTTGTCAAGGTTTTATTTTACTATAAACAAATGTGCTACTTCACGACTCAAAATCAAACAAAAAAAGTGACCTTTTTTTGACAGTTGCACACAATAGTTATTTATGTTACAAGGCCGTGAAGTAGCACTTTTTTTTATTAGAATGAATATTATTTGGCGAGGCGAAGGCCGAGCCAAATAATCATTCGAATAAAAAAAAGATAGTTCACGGCCATGTGGCATACAAAATTTTGTGTGCAACTGTGAAAAATTACCAAAATTAAAGTTTCGATCGAATCTTTACATAAAATTAAAAGCTAATTTCATTCAAGATCATGACCCGTAAAAAAAAGTCTTTGTCGGCCGGTAAAAAAAAGTCTTTTTTTTACGTTGTCAGGGCTTTTTTTACGTTGTCAAGGTTTTATTTTACTATAAACAAATGTGCTACTTCACGACTCAAAATCAAACAAAAAAAGTGACCTTTTTTTGACAGTTGCACACAAAATTTTGTATGCCACATGGCCGTGAACTATCTTTTTTTTATTCGAATGATTATTTGGCTCGGCCTTCGCCTCGCCAAATAATATTCATTCTAATAAAAAAAAGTGCTACTTCACGGCCTTGTAACATAAATAACTATTTGTTCCTTGTTCGTTTTCGTTATTTCGCCTAGATTAGACAGAAAAAAATAGTTTTTGAAATAGTGACGTGACAAATTTTTTTCTGTCTAACCTACAGGACTTGGCAAAACGCACAAGAAATAAAAAAAGTTTGGTTTGTCAGGAAACACCTTTTGTGCTTCCTAATGACATATTTCGGAATTTTCTAAAAAGATCGCAGTGTTTAAAAATAAAATTACCAACCTCTTAATTGTTTAAACCAATCAACATTGTAATGTTCTAAGTCACAAACATCCATAATGACTCGTTCTTCTCCAAGGAGTTGATTAAAAAAATTAATATGATTTTCATCAAGGGTGTTAAAATGTCCTCGCGTAACATTATAATTATTCTGTTTGAAATAAAATGTTTATTATTTAATTAAGAACTATAGTACTAAACAATTTCCTTACTTTCGTAAAATCCGGCCTTGAATGAAGACTATTTCTTACTCTCAAGGTGAGATAGTTGTTTACAAAACATAAACTTACACATCTTTTTACACTTCCAAACATCGCGTTCACTTTATTAAAGGTACCTACCTACTTCTACAATAATTCTATTAATTATTTTTTTTAAATTTATTATTATCGATGCTTAAAAGTTGCTCTTAATAGAAGGTCAAGACCGTTTCTGCTTTAATAGTAGTGACTTAAGTTATTATAATGATAATGTATGGTGATAACAAACAACTCCCACTCCACTCACGACTTATTTATAAATTAAGATAACAAACATTCTTGTATATGAATAATAATTATTATGCAATCGCAGTAGCGAATATTTAATCTGTGTCTCGCTTTACTCAATAACGATTCGCTTTTTACAACCGTAACGACTCGTTCACCAACGATTGTCAGTGTTTGAACGATTTTTCGCTCTAATCAGAGTCGCCCAGGATGTCGCAAGCTAACGAGTCGTTCGTGAACGAGGGGTGTTAATCATAAAATAGCAATAAATGCAGGGAGTTTGATATTACATACAAATCCCTTTTAATCCAACCCTGAACATTTCCTCCAGCGCCTTTAAAAGTTATAACTTCTTTTCAAAATATATTTATAAAATCTTCCATAAAGTCAATATACAGGAACTTTGTAACACAGAATAAAGACAATTTTTTCCAATACCTTATCAATAAACTATAGAAAAATAATTATGAAATAATTACTAAACAATCGGGTCTACTGCGTTTCATAATCGTTTATTTAACGACAGTCGTTATCGTTTACAAATGGCCAATGGTGTAAAATTTTGACAGGAATGTCTTTTTTGGCAAAACCAAACGATAGCGAGTGTCGTTAAATAAACGATTATAATACCCAATAGAATATTTTTTTATCTCCGATTTTTTTATTGATACAATTTTTTTTAAGTATTGTCCCTACTTAGATATACGTAATCTTGTACAATTTGAGCAAATATTTCAATTAAACAGATACCTATCATAATAAAATATTACTTAAGACGGTAGAACTTTATAAGGATTTAAAATTCCATTAGGATCCATCATTTTTTTTAAATCTTTCATTAAATTAATCGCATTTGGACTTTTCGAATAGTGTATGTATTTTGGTTTCCTAAATCCTATCCCATGTTCCGCACTTACACTCCCTTTTAACTCTGACGTGAATTCATAAACATACGGTTCTATTTTTCTAAGAATATCAGGTCGAAATTCTGGTACAGAAATATTCAAATGGATATTTCCATCACCTAAGAAAATAAATTTATGTAAACTAAATTCCCAAATAATTTATAACCCTTACCGATATGTCCGTATCCAGAAACTCTTACAGCATCTTCCCCTACTTTCTTTAACATCGCAGGAACCAATGAATAAAATTGTTGTACAGGAAGTGAGATATCGTATTTAAACACGTATCCATCAAGTAACAATCCTTCAGTAATTCTTTCCCTAAGTTCCCAAATTGCCTGTAAAGTTAACAGTGTGACTAGGAATTTTACTTAAAAGGTTATTCACATTTAATTCCATACTCTCATTTTGCTTGGTTCGTTTGTAACAGTCCCATCTAATACAATCCCGTCAGTCATTACGTTTTCAAGAAAATGATTTAACTTTTCTTCGTCATGCCTGTTATTACTTCCAGATGTTTCTATCAGCATGTAAAAGGGAAATTCTTTAATTGGAGATTTTAGTTGATAATATCCGGTAACAACTTCTAAAGATTTTGCGTCGATCATTTCACAAGATGATAAGATCTCGCCTAATTCAAGTTTTGCTTGTTTGTAGGCCTTTAATATTTTATCAAAAGACTCAAGTCCTAAAAAAAAATTTTTAGATCATAAGGAAAATTCCGATATCGATTGCTCCTATTGTAATTAGAAATATATTGGACAAACCGGGCACGGGATTGAAACCACAGAACTTTCTGGTGTTCCCCAATCTTTTCTTACTTACCTAAGAATGCTAAATTAATAGCACATGGTTTTGGAGGACATTGAATAGCAATCTTGGTTATAATTCCTAAAGTTCCTTCAGATCCTATAAAAAGATGTTTAAGATGATATCCTGTGTTGTCTTTTTTTAATGTGCTTAAACAATCCACTACTTCTCCATCAGCTTTTACCTAAAATTATTTTTTTATCATACAAACAAAGAACTTAAAAACAATTCCTTACGGCTTCAAGTCCTAATACATTCCCGTGTAGATTCCCATAGCGTAATAATCTTAATCCTCCGGCATTTGTAGCAACATTACCACCGATATGACAAGATCCTTTAGCACCAAGATCTAACGGCATCATTAAATCATATTGAGCTAAAAATTGATCCAATGCTTCTAATATACATCCTGCTTGGCAAACTAAGACCCCTAAAAAAATTAAAATGTAAATCTCATTAATGATTTTAATTAAAATTTGTTTACCAGACGTTTCATCTATACTAATTACATCATCCATTAAAGCGGTTGATAAAACGACTTCATCGAATACAGGAACAGATCCACCTACAAGACCTGTATTTCCACCTTGTGGACAAACTGCTATTCGATGTTCGTTACAATATTTTAATATTTGGGATATTTCTTCAGTCGATTCTGGTTTCAAAACGCATTGACTGAAACCTGAAAAAATCTTTTACCTATTTGGACTATATTACTTTAAAAAATTTTTGCTTACCTCGGACATTTTTAATCCAGTCTATATTATAACTTTCACAGTCTAAAGGATCATTCAAAACCCTGTCTGAGTCTAACAGGTCAACAAAAAATTCTAAATGATTTTGATTAAGGACAGCATAGTCTCCTCGTTTAATGTCGGGGTAGCGATCCTAAAACACAACGAAATCTGTAAAAGATTTAAGCTAAGACATAATATTAGGTTTATACAGGGTGGTCTTCAAATAGTGTGTTAAATGAGGGGTTACTCTTTGCACAGGAGGTCTTGTTGTCTCAATCACCCCATTTTCAAACCATTATTATTATTTATCACTAAATTGGTTGTCCGTCTGGGTTCAGGATGAAGAATAGGCCCAGGGAATTCCCTACCTGTCGTAAAAGGCGACTACATGGGGCTGTCCTACATTTTTTCCAATTTCCTATTATCCTTTCTTTCCTGTTTAGGTACAACAAAATTTTCTTATCCATAGATACAAGATTTAGCAAAACGCATTGATCAACCGAATATTATTAGGACCCCTCATTACATTATCATCCCTCTAACACCCCAATATTAGAGAAGCGTATCTTTAGGGGTTCGGTCCCTCATTACAGATTCGAGATTTCCTTTTTTTCTTAAAATAAAAATAAAAAATTACTTTACCTTTGTAAGTTCTGGTAAAAAACTTCTAGCGTGAGTGCAATAATTTGCAGTTGAAGGTAGTAGTGCTCCTAGTCTTTTTAGTCCCCCAAACATGATTGAAACCCTAATTGTCGGATCTGGAATTATAAAATGAACTTTTGTTTCGTATATTTTAAAATAAAAATGCGAAAATATACAGAAGAGTTGCAATAAATTTACGTGGGAGTATACAAGGGTCGTTCGGAAAGATTATGGCGCTATTCCCAATCTTTTGCCAACACGTTTTTGTCTGACAAAATTGCATTTTGTTTTGTTAGCACACGTATTTTCCGAACTACCTTCGTATAATTAAGTGCATTCGTAAACAAATATCTCCTGCGCATAGACAAAAAAATACATTACAATTTAGGAAATAAATAATTTACTCTTAATTAGTACTGTAGAAAAATATCCAATTTAGTAAAAAAATCTACGAATCAAAACATAATAAATCCAAATATAAATAGATAGCATAATTTTTCTACAACAAGGCTGCCAAAATCAACGCAACCTCTTCTAATTTTCAGCACCTCTAAAACTTACAAATCTAGTTTTCCAATTCAAATTAATTAGAACACTCAGTATGTAAAATAATCTTATCTAGCATTAATTAATAATAATTTTAAAATCATGTTTTTCATTGACGTGAAGTAAAAATTCTAAATCCTATAATTAAACTAAAACCTGTCTCTCTATAATAATTATGCACCTCTAAAAACACTCTTTTAACATGCACTGATGTAATTAATAACCAGTCATTAAACTTTAATTGAGAACTTACTTCACTAAACTGATAAAAACTGAACTCTGTTTCAAATGAATATCCGCGAACTAAGGCTGAATGATATTAAATATAGACCGTTAAGCCAGTTCTATATATTGTGTCTCTGAGAATAGATAAGTTACAGATAAGACAGATAGTGTCGTGAATTTGCACTTCCACACGCTATTTAATTAAAGACTGACTATCAACAGCGTTTAAATTGTGGAATTTGGAACTCTTTCAAATAATTTTATAAGATAGTAGGTACCTACTATAGGAAATGTTTTCATGATGTTTATATTATGTTAAGACGAGTCAGTTAAGTCAAAGTACAATAATAATTTACGTCATAGTTCAAGAGCGTTTAAGGAAAAAATAAATAAAATTATCTAATACGGTCCCCTATAATATTTTTCTTGCGTTTAAGAAGATATATCCAACGACCCACACACTTTATATTTGGCATACCTACACAGGCAAAACATTACGACAACGATAAATAAAAGTAAAATGTGTCTTTGTGGATCATCAATTTATTAATAAAATGTAAAATCTGTATAAAGATAGTGAGTAAGGCTTGTTTATACCATACAGGGTGTCCAAATAGTGTTGAAACAGTTTTATAATTTTTTTTTAATTCAAAATTTAAAAGTTGAACGATAGAAAGAACCCTCAAAGCCTTGCCTTTCTGTCTCTCTTCTAAGAAGTTTTCAAGACCAAATCTATACGTCAGACTCCAATTAGAAACAATTTGCCGATGCCTCTAATAAACTTGACCAAAACGGGTATTATCCTGAATAATCCTGACAAGGACGTTTGTAAATATAAGTATTTTTTTGAATTATTAAAAAAAATTCAAGGACGTTCCCGGAAAATCCTTGAATTTAAGACATTTGGTAGGGCCGGTTTTACAAACTTACAAATGCTTGAATCCTGCCCCCCCCCCATGCTTTCAGGGGTCTTATACGTGGTGCGCATTGATAAGAAACAATGAAAGATGCCACAAATATTTTTTTTTTAGTTTAAGGAGTTCAGAAGGACCTCGATCACTCCTAAGGTTTGGGCCGTTCAAACATCTAAATTTTTTTCTTCTTTTTCGTCCTTTTTCTCCAAAGGGGACATAAGGGTATACCTTAAGGTGTTTAAAAGTTTTCAAATAAATACTTGGGGCTCGATTTGTTTTATACTTCTTTTAAATTAATTTTTTCGAATATTCGTTTAGGGGAAGTACCAACAAACTTTAAAGCCCCAACCATAAGTTAATTTGGCGACCCCTTATTTGGGAGTTCAAAATCTAAATTTTTTTAATACTTGTCTTGACAAAGCCCCCTAAAGCAAGAAAATATCCTGAAAAACCTATCGGTCTTTTCTTGGACAAAAATCAAGCTATAATAGAACTGATTTTCTTCACATCAGTTTTAGATTTAAAAAAAATGATTTTGATCAAGCAGGCTACTCGTTCAGGCATGTGTATGACCAAAAACTCTTTAAATAAATCGCTTTAATCGTCTCATATAGACCTGCAGCAATGAGGTGATAGGAACCAATAAAAAATCCGAACATAGGGAAAACGCATAATATTTCAGGAATAAAAACGAAAAAAAAATTACTTGCTATCCACGTTTAACCTCATTACACAACCTGTTAATCAATTTAATAAATTACTTGCAATTATTATTAATCTTAATTAATCTTTGAATAATTTTTCCTTTTCCAAACGAGCCGACTTGACTAGAACCACGACTTTTTCACCTTAACGTCGAATTTCCTGTACTAGCTTATAAACTTCCTGCGCTATCTCTTTCCTACGGAAGCTTTGAGCTTTTAACGCTACAAATTGTCTTTATATTAGGTAATCATACATAAAACTGTCATAAGCAACAGGTTCCTGACAAGTTTCATTTTACAAATGCGCATATCCTGGCTCCGCCTACACATCTACCTTCGGTAATGTTTATAACTCGTCAGGCTTGCCGTCCTTTGTTCATCTATCTCTTCCTAACAACAGTTTTTGTCATGTAACTCGCACTCTCTTTTCATCGCGTTATCCTCGATACATCCTTACTGAGTCTGGGCATTGAATGTATTATTCATTGAAGTCTTTATCCCTGTTTATCCTTAAGGGTGCTTTTATTTCTATCGCGTGATTCATTCTATGATGACTACGACCTGGGTGTTAAATTAATATTTACGTAGGAATAATTATACAGGTGTTCATTAATTTTGTTAAAAAAGTTTTAAATAGTGATTCTGTAATTAGATATTATCAGTTTTCCAGGAAGTAATTTTTTTTTGATTAATTTGATAGGGAAAGATAATAAATTTTCTTACAACAAAGGATGAGGAATAAAATTCCTTAAGTTGTTTGTAAGATAACGAGTTAATAATAACATACAACGAGGATAACCTTCAAGATGCTACACATAAATTGCAAGGAATGAGTATGAACAATGCAATCTTCAATCACTAACGCAAGCATTTCCTTGAAGAGATTTAGTACCTACCTATAGATAAGGTCATACAGAAGACAATATTCCTCTATGGATCGCGTTCGTGTGGAAAACTAGGCACAAATAGAGATAAATGGAGCGAAAGGATAACACAATTAGGACCTTAGGGAGAAAGGAAAAATGTTAAAGGACCAAAGTTCAATATCGATGATCTGAAGAAAACACGAAGGGTAAACAGTTGCAGAAATGAATGAATTAGTCAATACTTTAGTTAAGGCCCTTTACGTATAAGTACCTAATACTTACCTACTATTTTTTAAAGCTTACAGTAAATTTTCGATAAAAAAAATTTGTAAGCATCACCTATAGATCATGCAAATGGAGAAACTTTTAACTTTCTTGACATTAAACAAGACTTTATTTTAAGGAATAGGGGTTCACGATTGCTCCCTGTGGAACACTTACTGCTCTTAACAATGTTCGTCCGTCTGCTTCGAAAATATGACTGAGCAGAAGAAGCTACTTGTCGTATGATGGAGTTTTACTTTAATTTGTCCTTCGGGATCGGATTTGTATGCATCACTTCCGAAAATACATGCGTATATGTTCTTTAAAATGCGGAAATATGCCGTTACAAGTCCCAATATTTAAGAGTATTTTTTTAATTAAATATGCATTTGGTTTGGCCGTTTGGGGTGTTAGAACAAATTGATCTGGTTCACAAAAATGAAACAACTCGTGCGTGCGGAACGTATTTCTTTGGCCATGTTTACAATTATTCTTTTTAAGTCGCGTATAAGTTGCAGTTGTAGAATTTTTCCGCAAAAATTTCTAACTATACCTACTACAGTATTTTTTTAATCATAATCAAATTTATACTACGTTATCTTTAATTTAATTAAGCATTACAGCCCAGAAGTGTTTGAACAACCATTTAAAACACTCTTCAGGGACCCTCCATCCTATTATGTCGAACCCTCGCTGTTTCCCCATTGCCAAAACCACCCTAACCCGCTGTACTAATAGGCAGTAGTGTGGAATTATAAGCCCCAATATCTTTCGTTTTTCTATATTATTTCGCCCCTAACCTACATATACGTAAATCTAGGTCAGTAATACGTTCTACATTATTTTAATGGCATTTTTTAGAAACACCTATTATACCTACAATAACTTTTTTTTTTGTTTTGTTACCCACTAAAGTATTTGCATCTCTTTTCAGTGAACAATGATTATAAACTTCTAATTTTTCAATTATTATAACTTCCGAGCCAACAAATCCCACAAAATACCTACGTTTTAGTAAGAAATGTAGTATGGTCGAAAAAATTTAAATAAACTAGGTACTTGAGGGCTTGAGGCTTCCTGATATGGACAGAGCCCCCTAATTTTTGTGTTTTAGTTAGGCATACCTTAATGTAATTTAACAGCATATGCTTTAAAATAATGCATGATTCAAAAACAGTTAAAAGTTAAAAATACCCTTGAGTTTATTCAAGAGCTTTAAGCTCGAGGTTAGGTACTTCAGAGTTCAGGCCTGAAAAAGAAAAGGCTACTTAATATATAATCTGACTTTTCAAAAAAAACGCTTGTATCTACCTAGCAGGTAGGTAGGTAACTAGTATCAAGACATTTTTTTTAATAAACAGTATTTCGGAACTTTACCGTTTCTGAACTAGGTATATACAGGGTGTTGCAATTTCTTTTGAAAAATCGTTTTCTTTAAATATTTCAGAACTAAAGCTATAGCTAATATAATATTCAAAGAAAATTTTATAGCCTGTCCATGGATGTGGTTCCATTCCATTTAACTTTAGGTAGATACATGGAATCACAGCCAACTTTAGGTTAGTTTAGTAATGCGAATCGTTCTTAAACACCAATACGGATCTAAGGTGTCTGTACCAATTAAGGCCATGTACCTAATAAGGCCAATCGTTGATTTTACCAAAACTAAAAGTAAAATTCTGCATCCACGCCATCTATTACTTTAATTAACATAAATGTAAACCCTACAAAAAAATTTAAGTTCATCGGAATTTTTTAGAGGGCGCCAGAACATCAGCGTCTTTTAATGGGAGCGAATTGTAAAAGTTTTGAATTTTGAAGTGAGTGAACTTGTGGTTTAATCAAGGATTTTTAAAAGTTTGTTTGTGCTCAAATCTGAAGGAGTATACTGACAACAAATATGAGGTATGTGAACTTAATAAAATTGTTTACAAAAAAAGTGGGAGGATAGAATCTTCCGGGGTTATGTGTGCCTAATAAGGCCAGGCGGGAATTACGCATGCGGTTATGTTCTCTATGTTTAAGATATGTACACGAGGATTGTGTTGGTCTTACTAAAGAAGACAAAATTGCATACATCTGTCCAGAGTGCAATGATTGACTATATACTTATGTTTGTTTTAAAAATGTAATAAATAAATCTTGACAAGAAAATGTATTTATTAACTTTTTCCTCAATTTTTCAGACGTGGCCTTATAAAGTACAGGGTGTGCCTAATAAGGCCAATTGACACATGGTCGAAAAAAAATAAAAATTTAATGCTAATTTCGATAAATTTAAAATATTATGTTATTATTATGTTGACAATACCCCAAGGTAACAATGTATGCAAGGCAATACTTTGTTTCATAATGAATAAAGTTTTTATAGGGCTGCAAACCCTTAAGGTGGCCTTAATTGGTACAGATACCTTATATACCATTGCGTTTTCTTACGGATGAAGCGTATAATAGTAGGTATGTGTTCCAACTAACCTTGCAACAAAAAATTGCACCTTCAGTGCTTTTTTGAACATTCTGCCATGTGGTAGTTTGATACAATAATGTAAACGCTGGTTTCGTATAGGTATTATAAGACAGGATTTATTAAGTCCCATGAGGACATGAGAATTCGAAATATAGAAAGTCCTTATTTACTCATCAAACTTTAGCAAGTTAGAAGAATTTTTCGATAATCGTCCTATATAGGTAAGTACCTAAACCGAAATCTATAATCGGAATAGGTACCTTCTGCTGTTCTTACAATTTTCTTTTAATTCGTTAGCCATCAGTAACAAAAATCAGTTATCAATAATATTTTATAAAAAATTTATGCAATAAACATTTAGCACTAATAATGCTGCTTTATAAATAAATCCTGCTTGTGAAAATTTGAAATAAATACAGATCATAGGTACTTATTAGGTACAATAGCGAATAATGACTAATCGGTCGCCCATTCATAAAATTAACGATAACCCACTGCCAATCTAAACGTTGTAGATGAAGTGAGATAAGAAACAAGAAATTCTTCATTGACATTTGCATAATCAGGGGAACGGACGTATGTTTTCGCAGCGTTTCCCTTCCATAAAGCGAATGTATTAGCGCATACGCAGTCACGAGGCCAATGACAGCAGCAACCTCGGGAAACGCCGAGCAGCGCAAGATTCGCGTACGCATGCCTTTATGGCGCACGCTATCCCGCGAAATTGCTTTGTAAAGGGTCCGGCGCGGCGTGCGAATCTCGTAAATTCCATACGGTATCTAATTATGGCATGTCGAAAACATTTATTTTATCTACTTTTACAATTATTATAGTTAATATTCAACAAAATAATCACTATAAATGGGGTGATTTATTTTTTTAATTAAACCTCAAGTCTATAAAAATTATTGGCGTCCAATCAAAACCTTATTTAACTTTTAAAAGTCAATCATAAACGATTCGTTGTCAATTAATTAGAGTCGAGACTTCAAATTCACGGAAACTATGGACGAAAATAGGCCGCTTATAGAAAAGTAAGCAAAGAATCAATGTCTACCGGGGATAGTTAAATAAGGGTAATCCCCTAAACTTGCTCAG
Organism: Hemicrepidius hirtus; assembly: GCA_963082805.1. Taxonomy (NCBI): domain Eukaryota; kingdom Metazoa; phylum Arthropoda; class Insecta; order Coleoptera; family Elateridae; genus Hemicrepidius; species Hemicrepidius hirtus. The sequence continues at coordinate 1,842,046 of OY720164.1, forward strand.
GGCCGGTTTTTCAGTTCTGGTTTAAACTCCCGGTTCCAACCAAGATTAATTGCCATGGGCATGGTTACAATTCTTATAACATGGTATTAATTGATCTTTAAACCAGAACTGAAAAACCGGCCCAAAGGTTGCTCTTGCTTGATTTTTACAGGAAACAATAATGTTTTAAAATGAGACGACGCGACGCGACGTCTCTTTACATTAAACTCAAAATAATGAAAAATCTTGGCGTATATTAATTTCCTGTACTTACCAGCAAAAATAAAGTACGTATTGCTGGGGTTTCATTAAAAAAAAGTGAAAGCCTAAACGGAGATTTTAATGCTTCATATTTGAAACCTTGTTTAGGATTAAGAACTAAGGAGGTACGTCTCTCAGAACTCGCAGGATTTTCGTGTGAATTAACAGAGGGACGAATGTAACGTGATCGTTTATTTAACGAGAGCAGTTTACGTTTAGTGAACGTCAAAAATTAAGTTTGGGTAAAAGAAAATCCTATTTGTATTCAGCAGTCAGCACAATTTTAGTTTAACGTGCGGATCGTCTTTCTTTGGTAATGTTTCCACTCTTTTAATTACAAATTGCAAGTCGAGTATTGAAAGATGACTGCATATAGTATAACGCAGAATTATAAGTTCCAATTGTTTTAGAAAAGCAGACAAAAAGATAGGAAGTATGCATGTTCCTTTCATGAAAATAAGAGGAAAAGTTCCCTGATTAACCTGCAGGGTCCACAAATGCTTCGTTTTCGAAATACAGGGTGTTGAAAATGTTTTTCATAGGTACATTCCAAAATGATTATTATTATTTTACAAATAATGTTCAAAATGACCGCCATTGGCTTCAAGAGAAGCTTCTATTCTTCGAACAAAATTTTGAGGCTAAAGGCGGTCATTATTCAAAAAACGGATTTGCAGAGTTATTTTTTTATTCGCATTTTTCATCTTTGAAGTGTGATTTACACGAAAACGGTTAATGGTAGGAAAAAATCTCAAGAGACTGTTTCAACCGTAAATTAGTTGAGAAATTTGAAAATTGTGTCAAAAATGAAAAAACAGTGGCGTACTATTTTTTCCTCCAGAAATATCCACATAGGTACCTACGCACCTGTAGTTACGCCAATGATTAGGATCATTTTATTTTCATGAAAGGAACATGCCCTTAACTGGATACCGTTTCTTTTTGGGCCCCCCTGTACCTATAGTAAAGCAGTTTCGTTTCAAAAATGCGTCTTTTTAAAGGGGTTTTCAAAATTTGCGATATTAATATAACAAACTGTAAGTATAATGCAGAATTCTATAGAACACAGTTCGCGTTGCGATATTTAACAGAATTAGAACCCTAAAACCACAAAAAGTTTAGTAAGCCTAATCGCGTTTCGGGAATTACGTTCCCATCTTCAGCTTCAGTAGACTGAAATCTTAGGCTTGCTAAACTTTTTATCGTTTAAGGGTTCTAATTCTGTTATTTTTCAAACCACAGTCTCCAAGGATTTTATTTTTAAGATGTTTAGTAGGTACCTTTGACCTTGATATTTTGGAATTATTATTTCAATTTTGAAAATCTGAAAATAATTCTAAATCATTTTCCAAAACTTTCGGACGAAGTAGTTTATAATACTCGACTGCAAAAGTTATAGAAAATATTCGAATTTTCTGGTAGATACTTAAACGAAATGTACCTATTCAAATTCTGAAAAACCTGAAATTAATGGAAATTGTAAAATAAGACCCTGCGTTGTTATTACTATCTACTTACCTAATAAAAGTATTTGAATGTACCTATAGGAATTGAAATGTATCTAAGTATCCCCCTCAGTAATTCATTCTCTTAGGAACTAATAATTTCCTGAATGAATTTATTACGTGGCCATTTTTTCAAATACCGAGCAATACACGCGAGATATGGTCGTTTCGTATTGTATCATGACGTCTATTGTACTTATTGCAAGATAAGATAAACATAAACTCGTGATACGATATTTGTTGGATGAAATCACTGTTTTATAGTGAATATACACTGCGCATTATCATTATTATACTGCAGTAAAATGCAAAAAAAACTGATTAATATTCCAAAAAATGTAAAACTGTGGGTCCTCGTCCTGTGTACCTAATAATGTACGATGTCGTTGCACGTCTTCGCTATCTCCTGCAACTTATATTCGCGATTTTAGCGCCTAATTTTCGCTAATGTTCATCTTTTGGTTTCATCACATCAAAGTGAACAGGCTCTATCTATATCAGCGACCAAGCCAATTTAGTACGTCCCAAATTCGCCTCCACCATTTTGTGCGCACTGTATAGTATACCCTCTATTATTTTTAATATCCTGCGCAACTGGACATCTCAAACAATCCTAAAGCCGGCACTGGAACAAATTATTATATATTTCCAGGACCTATATTACACAACTTTCTTGTCGCAAACAGTTGGATTACTATTTAAATTAAATAGATATTGATTTATTTTTATAATTTCAGATATAAAACTTTAAAAGTCTAGGATAATATTTAATTCTACGTCAGTAAATATTTAATATTGGAAACTTTCAGGCTGTTTCCTAATAATAACTTAATTTAATTAAGGAATTTCAAATTTTACTCCGATCAAACTTGAAACGTCTACTCTACTGCTCGTAGTATTAGCGGGTTGCGGACACACAGGCGCACAGTACATACTTTGGTATTATACTTATGTCGAAATATCCACACCCAAAGGAAATTATTTTATGATTACATGAACAATAATTGCTTTCGCCTTATCAAATTCCCTTGAAGAAACATGAACAAGTTTGGGTAGTACTTAACATTCTTTTTCAACCCAACAGGTTGAAAGTGAAATTAAGGGATGAAATATTGTATAGTCAAGAAATTGACGAACTTGCTTAAACCATTCAATGTGGAATTAATTGTGGTTCAACCAAGTTGAATGAACTGTAGGACATCGTCCATGAAAAAAAATCGCAAAAGTCGCAATCGGATTTGCGCAATATATTAGAGTTTGTAGTTAAATTTTTCCATAGGCTATCCAATTAGTAGGTAATATTGGGTGGGATAATTGGGGGTAGAAGGCAGCCATTCTCATCAATGAATACAGTAACTCCTGTCATGTATGGACAAATAGGGAGAATAGCACAGAGAGGCTGTCAGGTGGGGCGGCAGTGCTTGGGGGGTTATTTAACGACAGCTAGGGCGTCTGACATCCGTCCAATCAGCCATTAGGCAAGAAGAAAACGTACACAGAACGGTTAATACATGAGCTAGTGAGTGCAGGATCACATTCACCAATCAGTTCGTGTAAGCCCTAAAGCGCAAGCGTCCAGTACATACCGGCCATGCTCGAACTCCTGCAATAGATCTATACCGTCAGCCCCCTTAACATCCTTTTAGAGTGCGACTATTGGCGCCCCCTCTCTTCACACAGAGAATTTCTCTAACCTTGTACTGATCCGATATCAAATAGCCTACTTAGATGTATTTTCCGTTTGATTACGATAAGGCGAGAGTTATTTACTGAACAAACCTATAAATGTATTAATTATTCGGGTACAAGTTAGAAACAATTGTGAAAGTATCGGAGGCAGGTACAAACGGCACAGTGAATTTTTTAAATTAGATTATACCCCTCTTTTTCCCCCGCCATAACACGAACAGTCGATAAGCACCGCCTGTTTTGGAACGAGGACTGCGGTTTGCTACTGGTTGTCGAGTCTTCCAATCAACGAACTCGTTGTCCTCACCAAGAGGGTCCTTTTGTACGGGGCAAAGACTTCCAGTCGCGTATGCTACCTAGAGACAATCAAAACTTCGAAAAATTTATCAGTGATTATTTTTTTTCTTCGAGTTCGATTCGCGAGTGTGGTGAACTTTGTAACAAGGAGATTGAAACTTGTAGACCGAGCTATTTCCAAGGAATTAAAACGCCGAAAATAACATTTGGAGTACAAGGCCGTGTGGTGAGTGTTTACTTTCTGTTTTCGCATTCGCAGCAGTGTGATCTAGACAGCCATGAACGGAAAGGGGCTGTGTTAATTCCGGACGAGTCCATGTTCCAACAAAACTGACCAAACGGGTGTGGTCGGTATACGTTCAGCAATTCAATGGACTGGCACGGTTAGACTGTGAATATTTTATTATTTTTTAAATTCTACAGTCACAGTCTAAACGCACCCTTAATAAGTCAGACGGCGTCAGCTTTTTTTACCTTACGCGAATTTTAACCCATTTCCAATTTTGCTATGGAGTTTCTGGTTAATTACCAATCATCCATAATTTTATGTATTGCTAAACTCTGAACAGGGTCACCGATCTCAGAAACCATTTTGTAAATAATTAGATGGCTGTGGAAGTTTTTTGATTAGCCCACAAACCTTATTCGCGTTTCGTGTCATTCGTTTTAATGTAAACGTGACATTAAGATCATTTTTGCTTGCGCCAAGACGGTTCGCAGATTATTTTATCAGAATACGCAGAAGTAGTTAGATATTCGCTGACTAAGAATGGCTGACAAACTTTTTTTTTGTTATCATTGTATGTTTTGATATGATTCCGTTATGTTATCTAATCTTGGAACTGGGATTTAAAATCCCCTACCAATGCAAAACAGTCTTTCTTTTTTTTCGGGCAACCACAAACTGCGTCGATTTTATTTCTTTAAGGAGAGTGCGTTCACCCATGCACCTTAGGTTAGGCAAAAAAATTCCTAATCAAGTAATCATAATGGAAGTGATTACCTATAACGGTAAAATACTTACATATCCCTAGGGGTACTATTATGAAATATTTTTTAAATCAGAATAGGGGCCTACAAGTCAATTTGTAAGTTCTAAGCGTCCTATATTTTAAATGAACTCATAAACCTGAGATTCTTAAACTTTAACCGTCTGAAGACTTCTCTTTTCTCGGGAACCTACGTTATTCCTGAGGAATATATTACACAGAATAAATTAAGGGTTGCAGCTTGATATATATCCCCTAAAACTTTTACTGTGGCAACTTCAACTAATTAACCAGAATATTTATTATTTTTTGCAATACTAGTTTTATTTTTTATTTTGGATTTCAAATCAGGTTTTCTTTTCATATTTGGTTGCATAAAGGAAGAAACTAAGGGCTGTAATTTGAAGCCTCCCCTAAACATCTACTTATGACCATTTTCAATGAATTAATTATTGGGTAACAAGGTTTGGGAATATTCTGACATTTTCAAAAACTTTAAACTTCAAAGAGAGCAATGATAAACTTTTCAGACGTTTCTTGAAGCAACGTGAATGAATCTCGGCCTCGGGTTCCAATCTGGTGGGTAGGAAGAATATGTTTTATAATTCCTTTTGTACATAATTCATTTTGTTTAATTTCTTGAAAGTTTTTTATCTTCTCATAACTGAAATAAATGTCTGAATGTGGTGTAACAATGAAAGGGGAATAAATTTTATTTTATTGAAAGGAATTAAATTTATAATGAACTATAGAAATCTTTTTTTTTGTTATTATTTGACTGTAAAAATAAGAAACCTTCTCACGAAATTTTGATGTATAGGAATTTTTGCTTACAGAACAAATTTGTACAGCCCCAATATGCAACTGCAAACTGCAGGTATTTTTTTGAAAGAACTGTCCAAAAAGTCCCCCCTCTTATCAATTCATCAATTTTACTAAGAAGTAATTGACAGTTCCTTTAAATTCTACCCTTGCAAACACTATTTTTCGAAATTTTATTTAGATTTGTCATACAAAGCTTCAGTCCGATGTTGTGTGCACGCGCTTGTGCGGCAGCGTTGCTGTTGTACCCGGGGTACGGTTGCTTGAACTTTCGGTCAATGTTGTGTTGCACTGCACATCCGATTTCATAACTAAATATTTTTTTTATATTCAGTACCTATACTAGCTACACGTTAACAATTTCCAAATGATAGAAGTTTACACCATAACATTATTATTACACACATTTTCTACAACTTGCTAGAAATTAACGAAAAAGAAATCAAGAAATCGCTTGAATAAAATACAGAAGGTAACTAGTATAACGTAGAGGTAAATTATGTCGAAAAATGTATTACATACAGGGTATTTGGAAAGTCGAGCATATAATTTCAAGGGGTGCTAGTCCATCTTGGTGTAAAATTAAGTCCAAAGAAAGAGCCCTGAACTATACCTATACTTTTGGTTTAGGTCCATTGCTTCTTCAAAATTTAATGTGAAAGTTGGTGTCTATAATTATTCAGCGTTTTAACAGAGGTGCTATATTACTAAAAAGTAACTAAAAAGGGTTTTAATTATAACTAGAAATTTATGAACGAGAGTGTGAAGGGAAAATATATAAGTACCTAATGTAAAGGTTTTCTAAGTATATTTAACGAACTGAAAATAAATTCGTGTAGTGGATAGAGGTAATAAGTTTGACCTTGTTTAATGACTTCTTAATTAAGTTGCGGAATGTTTGAAAGCCTGATAAATTTTAAAGACGACGTTTTAAGTTTCTTCTAAATTAATACTGGTTCGGAAATGTCAATATTCACTTCATTAGATGTGTTCAAAAGTAAATTGTACACTAATTAAAAGAAGAGGTGATGTGTAATGAATCAAACAGTAAAGGTAGGTATACGAAAAAATTATATTAGGTACCTACTACTAACGAACGTAATTGGGTAATATTTAGAGAATTATGTGAGAAAATCTAAAATTTTCATATCAATACTTCCCATTATAGTATAGGTACTAGGTACCACCAGCGGTGGTATGGGAAAGTAAAAAGAGAGAAAAGAACAAGGAAAACATTATCTTCACAGAAGTATCCATATTCATAGCTTTTAAAGCGGAAGATTTAAGATATGGTTTTCATTTAAGTTACATTAAAGTTGGTGTAGAAATAAAATTATGTAAAATAATAAGAAGACACGGTACGGTGTATAGGTCGGAAAAATAAAATTAAAAACTGGTTGAGCCATTTCTTCTCCAAATGGGATAAGGTAGTAAAATTAAATAAAAATTAACTCCTAGTCGATCCCATATTTTTTTTCCTTTAACCTTTATTAAAAATTCATGGGATCGACTAGGAGTTAATTTTTATTTAATTTTTCGGAAAAATAAAGCAAGATGGTTAATGGGTTGTCGAATTTGTGAAGCACATACATGAGTTTAAAAATATTTACGAGATTTTGGATGCAGAATTAATTAATACCGTAAAAGTTAAAGGATGCAAGGATAGTTATGGTTTGGTTTGATGAAACCAAAACTCCATTGTTCAAATTGTTTGAAATGCATAAAATTGGAACGAATTGTAACCAATGGTCATAATTGCTGAATTGTCATAGAACTTGAATTATTTCTATGGCTTAGGAAATTTCACGTTTGAAACTAGAATGCAAAACCACAGTTTCGTGAAAGCTGTTCCGTTTGACACCGGACAAGAGGGTTGCCCTTGAACTGCCCAGGTAGATTTTTTGGCCCTACTCAGGACGCTCCAACTTTATTTGGTATTCACTAAAATAAGACTAAAAAGAATTTGTAGGCGGTTTCTTGGTAACATAATCCGGCGACAGTGTGATTTGTCTTAGGAAATCTTTGAAATTTTTGTTTCCTGGGGTAAAAAATTCAAACATTGCTATACATAATACCAAAAAAATAGCAAAAGGTATTAGACAACCTTACGTAGTATGTAACAAAGTACCACAGTTTTTTTACATTTCGTTGAATGGAGGCCTGAACTCTCCACATTGCAGGTCAAGTTTTTCTTCGCTTTACTTAGAATATTAAAAAAAACTTCCTCAAATGTACTATAATTTATTAATAATTGTATTGTCTTGGTCTGGGAAATTTAAAATAATGTTTTCGAGAGGAAATGTGTTTGCTTTTGAGACTTATTAGTGGTTGTAAATTGTAATTGCAATACCTTGACAACATCCTGAGTTCTGCTACGGTAAACATTTTACTGTAATTACAATCCACATATTTTTAAAAAGTGCACAATGCATGGAAGTTTAAAATCGTTTGGACAATTGGCTGGTTCGGGTGCATGGTGGCTAAGAAATGCATTAACAATTCTAAAAAATATCCCGAAATGTGCACCTCAATAAATATGCGCTTGCAAATTAGAACACACCACTGAACTGACCAAAACCATCAAACATTTCATAGAAAATTTTACAGATCCTATATTCTGTCCTATAAGCCTTAGCTTTAGGACGAGCTGTCTCGAAACTCCGTAAAGTCGGTTAAATATGGGTCATAGTTTGAGCTTGACCTTAAAACTTCTGTAAGATGGTCTTAGCGTCAGAGCTTGCTGCGACAGTTTCGTACATTGACCCTCATTTGCAAATAAAATGTATTAAGCCAAGAATTTTGTCTCGACAGCAATTTTCAAGTGCGATTATCAGTTTATAAACACGAAGCAAGGATAAGTCCTTAGAATGTACTATGCAGGGTGTAGGTATACCTAGAAATAGTTCTTTTCTGAACAAATCATTCAATAAAGTAGTAAATGTTTTTATAAAACTAGGGGGTATGTTGAAGTACTATACGAGGCCGTAAGCCGAGTATGTCGGTAGGGTACCGATTCTTTATTTATTAATTTTTAAAAGTCTCGTTGTTACAGCATTGCTAACTTTATGAAACGGAATTTATATACAGGCTAGTATAAGGCAAAATAAACCTATTCTGTGGGCAGGATAAAAATTCACGTTATCTATTTTTTATCTCGATCGTTTTTACGTCCTGTACTATATGGCAGGAAACGCAATTAAAATGTGTATAAGTATCCTTCATTTAAAAAAAGAGTAGTGGTGTAGCCATAAGGGTAATCGTTATTATGTTTCGGAGTTATAGCATCTTGAGAAGAAGGCTGTGGCTTGATTTTAACCCACCACGTGAGCAGATTGTTTTGAACACCCATTTTATTCTCATGGATATAATGATTAGGGGGCGTCCAATAAATTTTAATTTAGTACTGCTTTAACAAAGCCTTAAGGTTACAACACGTTGATTTATTAAAATTGCAAGCAATATGTGATTATATTTCCTGAAGTATCCCTGTAATCTAGCAGTAATAGAAGAAAAATTCTATTTACTTACTGGAATGCGATTAAGAACAAAATTCCTGTAAATTCCAACACATTAGGTACAAAAGGCATAAAATCTGACGCGTTCGCGATACACCACCAACCACTTAAATACTGCAAACGAGCTTACATTTAGACCATCACATGACAAAACACAGCAACACACGCGGAGGCATAAGCAAGACGCGGCAGCCTGATCAATATCGTCCTCTTCGCCCCCCAAACCGCGGCTTGGCGCGAGGGTGAACCAAGGCAACCAAGACCTCGGATCAGCAACCTGCCCCAGCTTCTCGTTTGAATTCAGCATTTTGCAGTATAGGGCTTCTCTCTACAAGCCTGTTGCGCTAATTTCATCTTAGTGCGTTTTCACAATCTATTTAGACACACTAGAAAATTATTAATCCGCAATTTGTTGCATTATCTACACATATGCTTTATAATAAAATAATTAGAAATTAAATGTACGAATTATAGGGGGTGCGTCAACAAACGTCCTTTATACGTTTTACTGCGACGTTTACCAACAATTTCAATATTTAAGACCACCTTGCTCTTTCGCCGCTAGTTGTTCTTGATTGCTAAGTTTGGGGAAACGAAATTAATGACCGCTGTTATTTTTTGGCAACTTTAGTGTAACGTATAACATGTATCTTCGAGGTTTACCCTATTGCAATATGCAGAACTACAATGTTAGGCAGCGATTTTACGAACACCAGACTGATTGTGGACATGCTTTTAATTTTTCCCGTCTGGGTTCCGGGCTTTCCGACCCAGTGCCTGTCGTAGAAGGCCACTACTTGGGACTACTCTCTGATTCTTTATTTAAGGTTGAACAAAAAATTCGTTAAATAGAGAAAATCGCTATAAGGATTATAAAAGAATATTTTCTTTACTCTTCAAGATTAAAAATAAACTACTTTCCCATGACAAATTTTTCCCATCATCATTAAAAAATGTTTTACATTGTTTGCACCACATCAATTTTTATTCATAAGTTTTGTTGCGTTCTTTCTTTTAAAAAATTCCAAGTACATTGTAAAATTTGTCACGCACAAAGTAGACGACGGTATACATAAACATAGAAAGTTCCATAACGGTGAAATCTCAGCGGATAAGGTGAAAGCTCCTGCTAAGAATACATTAAAAATTCGCCGGATCCAACGAGCTTTTAAAAGTGGAAATGTAGCTTCAAAGACTGCGTGACGAAAGTAGCACGAGCAGAAAGCGTAACAGAGTCGAGCTGATGGTTCAATACATCATTGATGAGCATTTTGGTGGCAGCGCTGCGCCACCTCGAATTTTTACTGATTTATTAATATCCTCTTACTACTTTTCAAGAACAATCGCAAAGTACTTTTGCAGTACATTTTTTTGGGTTAAGAAAATACGTGTTTTCAAAATTATTCCCTTGTTTTTATTTTCCTCCCTGATTTATCTCTGTACGAATTAATTTCTGAAAGTTTTGATTTTAATTATAAATCTTCATCTGTCTAAATAAGTTAAAAGTTACAGTAAGAGATTTCGTATTTAATTCAACAAGCCCTCGGGGTTCCCGAGGGAAAATCAAACGTCAAAGAAACTAAAATCGTCTGCAAACTGTCAAGGGGCAAATTACAAAGTTTATATCGTTCAAGTTGGACAGTTTAGATCCTCGTATAGGTACTCCAGTGCTACAAGTTTTAATGTACCGTGTGAAATTAGAATGCCTCGTATGCAAACTTGTAAGGGTACAAGGAAATTCTCAGCTTCATTGTCCTTAAAGCAGATTAAACGCAAGTTGATACGCACGTAGTTCCTGCATACCGAGATTACTTGGAGCTACTCAAACATATTCCGGTGAAATGCGAGGATTGCAAAGTTTGGAGTAAAGGGGAGGAATATTACGTAGGTACTTAGTTAATAATATAATATTACTTGGAAAATGTATCTGCATAATGAAGGAAAGATCAATAAAACAAAATTAAATATAGGAAATTTTTTTTAAAGCACAGGTAACTAGTAACCTGGTAATTTTATTTTTTTGACCACACCTTAATTTCAAGCACAATAAAACTCACTGCAAAATCATAACGGAAATAATTTACGGGTAGTTTAGATAATGGAACCCTTAATAATAATAATAATAATTTTGTATTAAACAATTCCAGGTCCTGTCCGATTTAATCAAATAATTCTAGACCGTACTTACTATAGTACGTGTATTTTATTTCAATCGATTTATATTACCTACCCTTAATAATCTAAAAATAAGGCTGTGGTGATTATTATAATGCCAAGTATTTCCGGAAGCTAATATTCCGTTTTGTATCTGACTCTGCAAGTGTATTATTAGGACACTAAAACTTCATAAGTATTTTTAGATGGGTGAGTAAAAAGTAAGATATACTTACGGGGGAGGGACACCAACTGCCAGGGCAAAGTCATATGGTGTATGTATAGAAATATCACAAATGTTCAAAACCCCTGAAGGGATTAAATCCTTTAAAACAAGAAATATTTGTTGGTAGAAAAAAATAAAGTCTTACGTTTTTCAGCGATTCACGTTTTGTAAACTTGAAAATATACTGGATTGGACCCCACTGGGTTATAATCTGGTCTGGAGAGTTAGGTGGCCACTCGTTTGCCTTTATCGATTCAGGAATATTTTCGCGAAAATTTTGAGTTCTAGGTGATGGCACACCATCTTGCATAAAAATATTTTCAGCGAGATATATTTTATATTTTAAGACCCTTTTATGTATTACTTACTTTTCGTGATTTCTACCGAAAAGAGACCTTCAACTGATTATTCTTGTATAACTTACCTCTAAAATCACTCCTACGACACTAACTCATTATTTCTACACAGTTTTGAAAACACTAAATTATAAAACAGTTACATTTGTGAATAAACATTAAAAATAGATTAAGAAAAACCTAGACTTTTACTTCCAATTTTCCAGTTTAACATATTCATATACACAAATGGTTTTTATCTTCAATACATATTGGCAAAATATGAGAGCGTGTTCAGAACACGTAGATATACAATTCGATCGATAGCAAACTAGCCTCCAACGTCGTTTTCTGGCCCCTTTACACGTGTATAATCCTTAGAAATTTTACCTGCATATAATTTATTAACTATTTTAAAAATTTATGTTGTAAATGAATTAAGGGACGTTCGACAGTTTTTAATCAATACGTAGTGTTCTAAAAACAAACCACGTATATTACCTACAAGCGAAGAAAATAGAAAAAGCATGAATATAACATTGCAAAAAATTTTTAAAATAATTCTGGTATGCTGGTATAGGTACTAGTAAGTGTGAAAGTAAAATTTCATCCACATTTAAATTTGAAGGTGCATATTTCTGATTTTTTTCATAAACCCTTGTATACCAACAAAGACGATTCGCGGCATCGTGCATATTTAAAAAAAATCAAGGGGTTAAAATATAGGAAAAGCAGAGATAGGTAGTATTCCATAGTGTATTTCTGTTCAAGCTACACTATATAACACAATTTTAGCTTGAACGTCACAGTTGAGCTGATACGAGTCCGATAAGCTCATTACACACCCCCGTGGTTCTCAATTGTCCTTGTCTCTTGTGTTTCTGACTCAAATTTCCGGTGATTTCTGCGATGCTGCAAGTAGCTTCGTTAGTACTTTTCTTATAGTATAAAGATTTCAAGCGTAAAGAATTCGAAAAAAAAACATGCCTTATTATTATTTGTGTTAGCATTTCCTTCTAGCAATTTTATTTACCTATATTTAGTTCCCATCCCTTTTTTTTACAAATAATACTCCTACCACTGTTTATTATTCCATGCACTCTCATTTTCAAACCAAGAAGGGGATGAAACTCTCTTTCATTTCCAAATATGCGTTTCTTAAGCATCTTAGAAATTTCTTATTTGTTACAATAATACCAGCAGATTTTCCTGCACGTACTTTTGCAATTATAATTTCAACTTTTAATACCCTGAAATGAATTTCGCTCCTAGCAACAACGATCCAATTATACTATCTCCATTTTAATATCTGTGCAAAACCCTGCATTAAAGCCATCACTTTACATAATTGCGGTGGTAGAGGCTATTGGCTTCCCTGTTTTCAAATGTGATGTCACAATATGGTGCAAACTAGATTAGATATTTCACGATAAAATCCAAAATTCGTGACTTATAAGGGTGCAATAAAATATCATCATCAGGATTCAGAATTTCTCAGCCCCCTATTAATTTAATCGGCGATCGAAAGACAATTTCTCAAGTCAGACAGTTGACTTTATTGAAAGTAAAATCTGGGGAATAGATTAAGTGAAAAGGAAAAATTCCACAGAGTTAATTTGCATATAAAATGAATATAAATGTCTGAAAATTAAAATAGGAATTAGTATTGACTAATAAAAAGGGAGAATGTCGGTGTAACATTCGATTTTTTCGCTCGTTTTAACTAAACTGCATGTGTATCCACATACAACCACCTGTCGCAAAGTGCATAATTGAGCATACGTTAAATTATGCATGAGTGGTATTAATAAATATCAGTACTACACGTCTTCCTTTCTAAATTATTAATATGTTACAAGCGTTTGTACTTATACAGGATGTTTTAAAATATTTTGATAAATATGAATTTTATTTATTTTTTAAATAAACAGGGGTGACTCCTACAAATATTTTTTCCTACGCAGTATAAAGTTTCTGAGCAGGGACGGAAGAGTAAGCGAGTGCGAGCTAACGCGCTTGTCAATGTGCTAAATAGAGCGCGCGCATGTGTTTAGTTTGAAGGTTCCCAGGTCCAAACATTTTTATTTTAATTTCTACCCTCATACCGGGTACATTTTTCTAGCCTCATTCACGTGGGAAACGGAATGCCCTATATCCTACTCACATTTTTGAGTCTGTATATATTAAACCCATTTTTGATTCATAGTCGATGGCTTTGATTTAACCCAGGATTTTTTTTATTGTACTAGCAATCAATAAGAAAATTTAATCACACATGGACAATAAATATCATATTTCAAAGGTAATTTCATCGTCATTTAAATCTATAAACAAACTACTCAATCAAAAGTTAATGAAATATTTGATGACTAAACTGCAAATCCCTTTGTGGACTAATATTTACAGTATGATTTAATGGCAGACGTAATTACGCTCGGAGGCGAATTACTAATTCTACCATTATACCAATTGGTTTACAATTCTTTTTATTGTAGGTTGTGGTACTTGCTTTCTTCATAACACTGATCTTACCTCTCGTATTACACTGTCGCAAAGCTATTAAATTTAATTTCTCTATACAATCTGGAACCAGAAATGACTCAATATTGGGATTCTGGGACTGCTATGGGTTGCCCTGTTTGCAAAACCAACACCCTGTATTTAAAATTTTACCTTTTAAAGTCAATCGAGGAATCCATCGGATGATTGAAAAATTCTTCTGCCCTTCGTTTTCAGATAAATTGTCATACTACCCCCCAACACTTCTAATCTGCATTTTTAATGATCCACTGCACACTATAGAAATTATTTACTACATCAATGTTCAGGTCTGTGGACTGAATAAATAAATCACTAAAGCATGAATTATACTACACCTGAAACAATGAATTATTTATATTTTAAGATAAGCATAAAAGTTTTAATTTCTAGTTTATATTTTAAACCTATAAACATCTATTCTACAATCTTCACAATATATACCTATTATATTAGTATCGATAATATTAATTCGCAAGCATTATTCCCACTGCAATAATTGATTATACACGATCTAGAGTTTAATAACAAATAATCGAGATTAAAGTTTTAGTAGTTATTGAATATATTATTATTATTATTCAAACTTTGCTGGTCTCTTTGTCTTGAAAAACAATTAAAAGCACTTAACCACCACCACAACCCTTTAGCATTGCTTGATGCAAATCAACCTCGACCTCCTGTGTTGCTTAAAATTTAAAACCCTTACCTAGTTGCAAAGTCCGTCTTCAGCCCCCCCCCCTCCACTCAGGATGGTCATGAAATCCATTTGATGACAATTTTATTAACGAAGCAAAATCTACGCGTAATTGGGACATAATGCAGGAACAGATTTTCAGGGCAACCTTACTTTTTTTTAATAGATGTCGATAACGATCTAAGAGCCCTTGATACTATACTGGATATACCTATGAATTAAAGTGATTTACGTAGGTGTAATTTTCTCGTCAATTTTAAATTAAAAATCCATGAAATATTATTGTACTTTGATTAAAAATTCTTGTCCTAACATTATCTTTTGTTACCAGTAAATTTAGGGTAGCATAGAGGACACTGAAACGACCCCTAATTATAACTATTAATTCGACGTTATAGCTTTAGCCAAATTATGGTGTAGATATCAGTCTCTTATTATATACACGCTGATTATAATGCGTATACCTGTCATTACAAAACTCCTCCTCTTAAAATCCTTCTGAAGCCGCAGGCTAACATCATGCAATATCGCAAGATTGTTAATAATGATGGGGTTCATTTTCTCAATTTTTTTTACAAGAAAATAACTTATGTAGGATTTCAAACAAATCACAATGAAATGTTAAAAAAAAGAACCGCATTGGTGCAGGCTCATATAGTATGCAAAAAGGAGTAAAAGGATTTAAAACATTCCGACTGAAATACAGCCGCCATACGTAGTCTACCTCCTGATGGAGTTATAAAAACTTATTCACGGTAGACCGTCTCAGCATGGGGCATCTCGCCGCTAAAAAAGTAAAATGGCGTCGTCTCTCATGTCGCATGTCGAACGTGTTTACCAAGAAACGTCATCCTGGGGAAGGTGGGGCCCGGAGCTAAAAGAATAGCGTCTGATCCTGATGCCATAGCAGCCGACAAGGTCCTATTGTATTGAACTACGTCCGAGAATAACGTGCACGCTGTCACTTTTTTACACGTCCTTTATCCTTAAAAAAATCCAGGACTTGTCTTCTTGTTATAAAGTTTAAAATTTGTTATCTAAGTAAAAACGTATGACGGAAGATTTATTACTAATGAAGTAGGTGTGTCCAAAATAGTTTATGTAATGCTGCTTCCTTGACAGTAATGGCTAGGATCATTGTTATATTACTGCTGGTTCCTTTGTATCCTAAGAATGTATTGTCGTTAAGCAATTCTAAACAACTTTTGGCCAGGATCTTAATAACTCACATTTTCTCCAGTAATTATTATGTATTGGAAAAATGTTTAGTAGGGTCAGAATAGGTTTGACCCTTGTCGATATTTAATCCTAACAAAGATTTGCGGTAACGTACTTTACTTTTGAATAAGCGCTGACCTGCGGCCTCGTCAAGACAGGAACAGTTTGTTTTCGGGTAACTCAATTTGCGCACTAGATCTATTAATTGCTCCATAGGGTTTTGTACGTTCCTGGAATAACTTGATCCCCTCATATCAAATATTCTTCTTGTATTTTAAAAAGAGTTAAGGTAAACGTACCAGTGTTCGTCAACTTAACGGAAATCCCAACTTCATCTCGTTTGTATCCCATGTATTTCGCGTGTCAAAATTTTTAAATTTTAGCTTTATGGTCATTGATATATCTATTTTGTGATAGATACCAAATTATTGCACTAAACTTATCCATATTTGAAATAATAAATAAAATACCAAAAAACTACCGTTTGGCCCAGTAACCGTCACACCCAATTTACACCTGAACGAGTATTCGTCATAGAAGTGTCCCAATATTCGTTAGTTGGGAAGGGCTGGGTAAAAAACATAGTAATTAATTTAAAACTCGTATATTCTCTATTTTTTCTTATTTTATTTAATTACAAAATGAACACACAAACTTTTTGGTACCCTTAGATATGTTGGCACACACTTCATGTACCCAGCATTTGCACGTTAAGCATTGTGCTTTTTCCTGTTGTTTTGGCTTTTCCTGTTCTTGTATTTTCTCCTGTTCGTTTGCTTTTTCCTGTTCTTGTGCTTTATCTTGTACTTCTGCTTTTTCCTTTTGTGCTTTCCCTTGTTCTTCTGCAACAATTTCAGTAATGCATTCCAATATGGATAAAACACCGTTTTCTGATTTGTAGCGACATCGTTTTCGGCGCCCTGGATTTCGAACTCAGCATTTTCTACGATGTTGGAATCTTTTCTTTCATTCATGAACATCTCTGCATTTTCATGAGACAGCGGCACATTTTGCAGTTAAATTTTGACCATTTCTTTCTGCTATCCGGGGATGCCGTTTTAGAAATGCCTCATACCAGTGACGACCAGGTCTGCCATTTGGAAATTTATCTTGCTTTCCCAATTGCTTGGCTAATATTTGAACGCTGTCCAGAGGTTGCTCTTAATTTATTTGAAAACGTACGAACGCTAAATGGAGAATCCATCTTTCCAGGAACATTTTTTCTTCGCTTGATAAAGTTAAAGGTGGTCCCATTTTTCCGCTAATTGGTGTTTTTCTTGGTGTCATTCTTGGCACTTTGTAAACCTTAGCGGCTGAATAGACTGACATTCCATTTTCAACAGCCAAAAGGGCTGCTTGCATATCATCTGCTGAATATTTAAATCGTTTTGCTACCATTTCTGCAAGAATCAGTATTCGTCACCTGTTTGTCCCTATATTCGTCATAGCATTTTAAGTGTTTGTACTCGACAACCTATTCGTAAAGTTGTATGACGAATACTGGTCCCCGTAGACTTTGACATTTTATTAGCACGGTCCTATAGTAATTATAGTCACTGTGGTAAAGATAAGAATATTATTCGATTTTAAACTTAAATATGATTTGTCCCAGTAATCGTCAGTGATGACGGTAATTAGGACATGCTCACTTTTACGATGTACCAGTATTCGTCATTGTCAAATTATTTTATTTTTCAAGTTTTAACGTCAAAATTGTTTTAAAAACACCCTTATCCACCCCTTAATAAAGCAATTGATCCATAATAACTCTAATATTATGCTGCATATTAATGTAATGGTACTTGGCACTGGTAAAAAATTAAGCCCCTACCTTAACGAAACCACTAAGCAATCACGTTCAAATCGTAACTGCCGCACGCACAACCTTTTGCAGAATTTTAAAACGGAAGTGCTTGCATATTATAGTAATCAGCTTAGACAAAACCAATATGTATATATGAAATTTCAAACCTAAATAATAATTTACAAGGTACATGTCACCAGATGCTTAATATTAGACAAAATTGTCGAATTGTGACGAACATTGGGTCACTGACGGGCACTGGTACTTTTACCTTAACACTAATTGAAGACTAAAGAAGTTTTGAAAGTTGTTTCCATCAATTTAAAACAAATTATTGAATCCCCACCTTACAATCACTGATACAATAGGGAATACACCACATAATAAGCCTACAGCCAGTAGATAATACCCTCTACCACTAACTCATATCGGAATAACCAAGAATATCAGTCATCAATTGTAATCACCAAAGCATAAAGAACCTAACGCATCACTTTCATCAATTTTCCTCGCGTGTTTCACTGCGAGAGGTCTCCCAGTTGCTCTTTACAGTATTTGTTGTGATGAAGACCATTATTTTGTTAGACTACCTTGCTATTGTGTACGATTTTAAAAAAGAACGGAAAGATGAACCTTCGTCAGCAACCGAATTGAATACAGACAAGGATCACATATGCAGCTAAAATAGCCCTTTCGGGAAAATATTTAACAAAATTGTATTCAACACGGGCGGGTGGGGTGGATCGTCCTTTGGTCATGTGTTTGAAATTGACTGGAATTACCTAATGGCCTGCAAGGATAATACCAGGATGCTTATTTAAGCTGGCAAGGATTAAGTAATGAACCATTCACGTGTAAATTAGGGCAGGTGCAAACTTTCAAAACCGGAGGAAAATTTTCTAGAGAAGCAGTTGAAAAGATTATGCATTCTGCATCAAGGGTGTGTGAAAATTAAGGAAACCCATTAACTTTCTGCTAATAATTTATTACATGATCCCTTTTCAAAAATAATTTTAGCTCTTGTGTCTTGTATTGCTGAAAAGTAATATTTGTAAAGCAACTACCGAAAGGGTATGTCCTGACATAAAGGATCTCCCATCCAAACAGCAGCAAGCGCATTTGTATTTTACGACTTGTTCGATTCGACAGGAGCAGTGAAGTGCTAAAACGTGTCCGTTATTTCAGACTATACATATTTCACTCCATATTGCATCTTGTACACCGTCAGAATTTAAATTCCTTCTTTTTTTATTGTATCTGATTTCCAACACTTACCTTTTATTTTCCTATTTAAAAGTTAAATAAACCTAGGAACCTACATGTTTTTCCTAATTCATGTCTACTATCCCAACTAGTCAATATCATTGCATTTTTATTAATTTATATTAGGTACAAAGTGCTATCGCGAGATTTTTCTGGGGCCGAGCGGTCAGCAGGTACCTATATTGCGTAATTGCCAATTACGGATACATGTTCAATACAAAAACTACCCCATCTAAGAAAGTTTTGTGTGTATCAATTATTGCTCTTCCTTATATTGGAGAACAATATTTAATAACTTCCTTAATATCTTAGCCATAAAGTTTATAGAAGTTGCAGTATCAAACCTCAAGTCATGAACAAATCAAATGTTTATTAGTTTACTTACCTTTCTAGTGAACTGTTTTATTTACACACAATCATAAACCACACAAGACGAAACGAATAAAGTACTTTTATATTGCTTCCGTTGTGTAATATCCCCAATTTACAGTTTATAATGCACACTAAACTGCACTTTGGTCATCTAAAATCACGTAGACAGAACTTGGAGGTCATTTAGACTTGAACTACAAATATTTGCATAGTACGAATAAATATTTAGTCGAGCGGCACAAGAATAATATTTATTGGTTGCCTGTAGTAACGGTCAGACCCAGACAAAAACGTATCAAAGACAGCCAGGCTGGCACAATCTTGATATTATTTTCTTAAGCTTTTATGGTTGAAATTTTATAGGTAGCCATAACAAAGATTATAGTGTTGACAGTACAAGAAATATTATCTAGCGAACATACATTTTAGTTTTTTCTGGGTTAAACTATGATTTATTGAAATAAATAAAAACAGATACAGTCAAACTTTCCTATAACTAATTTTATTCGGTTACAAATAACAAACTTTCTACAATACAGGGTAAAAGTTAAAGAATTATACAGAAGAAAAAATCCTTAAAGGCAATACCTATACAACCTCCGTCGGAATTCATATCATTATCAACCCTGGCAGATCAATGATACGAAAGTGAACTGCAGTTTCAATTGTGCTTCTAAATAGTTCTTAGTTGCACACTTCAGGTTTGATAATTGATCTGGGATTCATTTTAAATGTAGGACACTTTCATACACGAATCTAATAATTTTTTTTATTATGATTTTAAATTTTACACCGTTGCAAACCCTTATATTTTTTTACCCCAACTAAACTACTAATGTCTAGTCGATTGAATGAACCCCATCCCCTATACTATACGAATACCCACAATCGTAGATACTCATCTGGCAAATGTACATCACACGAAAGTTGCGATACCTCCCTGCAATGGATTGATTGTATAGCTAAATCCATTTCCTAAAGTACCCGGAACTAAGGGAGTCCCTCGAATGTGGGGTAGAAGTAAGCTCTATGGCCTCAACAAAGTTCATCGTGATAATGGTGGCAGCGAGGGAGAGCTGCGTCAGCTGCACCACTGATAAGGTGGTTTTAGAATGGTTTCAAATTCGACTGGGATGAATAATGGAACTCTGATTGTCTCAGACGGATTTCCTTTGGTGCACATTTTATAGTTGCCCCTTAAAATTGCTTAAATAGAAAAAACAACGGTGGTGAAGAACTGAAGATTTTGGCTTTTGTGGGAATCCGTGGATTTAGTCGCTTCCTGTTGTTTTTCTTTTCTAAATGGATTGGTTTGATTTAGTGTTTGTCTTTTCTTCTTGTAATAGTCGTAGGTATACCTATTGTATTTTTGTTACGAAAATAGCAGGCGGGAAGATCAGAAGGCTGGTGTTTCGTGATTTTTCTAAATGCATGCATATTTCAGCATATTTGGATGCAGAATGCATAATTTATATCTTGTTGGCTGCTTCTCTGGAACAATTTCTTGCGCGTCCAGAGTCCATTATTTAGAATGGTTTATTTCTTAATCCTTGCCAGCTTAAGTAAGTAGTACTTGGATCCTGGTATTATCCTTGCAGGCCATTAGGTAATTCCACTTGGCAATATTCCCCTCACATTTCGCGGAAACATTCCACAACTGGAACTTGTACTTCATAGTCCAATTTGGAATTAAAAGTAAACATAGCCAAATGCATATTTGTTTAAAAAATCGAACATAAGCCATATTTTAACATTTCTAAGCCTTGAAATTACAATTAACCTGTGTAATAGAAATTTTGTCCAAGGATTATTTATAGTTATACCCAAGTATGCATAAATATTCAAAAATTAAAAGTTTTCCGTTTCCATTTCTCTGCTTGACTAAGCATAAACCGATCATAAACACTAATTATTAATATTACAATGATTAAAACAGAATGTAACAATATTTACAGTAGGTAGGTAATAAAAATGAATGAAGTTTGAATTTTTCTTAATTTTAAATTTTATTCGTAAAGGCAATAGGGAATTCTGTTACTCCCGAAATAGCTTCAGGTGCTCTTTGCAAAGGGTTGTATAACGTGGCCTTCTCATTTGCGTACTTTTTTTTGTAGTACTAAACCATAAACTCCTTACTCCTATAATAGGTACTCATGTTGTAGTACCTAAATTTAATGAATTTTTTGTAGGTATATCTAACAATTTGATAACTGTAAATGTTAACAATATTTAGAAAGTGCCGTTAGTCCTACAAAAATTTATACAAATTGTAAATCCGTTGGTAAATACATTTTGCTGACTCTAAAATGTTTGCAGATAACTAAATACCTTTAAAACCGTGTTTGTCCGTCCTTGTGATTTTTTCGGGAAAATTTGAGGAAGCTTAAGATGACTTACCTTTTGCTTTTTCTTGTAAGTAGGTAGTTAGGTAGACCTAAATAATTTTCTCAATTCTCTTGAAAGTATCTTCATTCGACGGCTAAGCTTAAATTAACGAATCCAAACTTTAGCTTTTTTTTTATTGAATTTTTCAGGAAGAGCAAAGATTTATCGGGATTTCATCTTCATTTCTTATTTTCTCTTTCATAAAGCGTATGTTTTAACTGTTAGACGGCTAATTTTAACTACCTTGTACACAGAAGTGAACTTCGGAGGACAGTTTTTTTTTTAAATAACAATTTGCGGTATAATTTCTATTTTTCGTACCAAGACAAATAGTAAAAACAATTTTTTAACGAAGCAGAACCGTGTGAGTAGGTGACTAAAATTATTTGGTTTCGTCCTAGGTTTTTTTATTGATAGTGGGGCTAGAAAAACAACAAAAAGATATAATTTTCAGTATTACGACTGTTGTTTGAAGAAACGCTGTAGATTGCATCCATCTGCTGATTCAGGAACAGATTATCTACTAAATTCTTGTAGACCAAGCAAGTTCTTTCAGCATTTTTCAATTAACAGATATTGGTCGCCTTTCTCGATGCATATTTCGAAAAAGAACGCGATTCTCTTGTCTGTATTTTGCCCTAAATCAAGCAGTCTAACATAATAAAACAAAAATAATATGGAATTATTCTTTATTTAAAGTTTAAATGATTTCAAAATATTCACAAACAATGACTACAAAACTTACAGGAGTAGGTACTATTATGGAATAAGTATTTCTGTGTAATTCATCATTCCTGAAAAAAACTTCAAACCAGGTTTAGCTTCTTTAACAAAACTGTTTCAATTCTGCTGAAAAAATTAAAGTTAGGTTCCTGATACGCGCTTAGGCTTTTTCAGCAATACTGAAATTATTTTAATATCGCTGAAAAATTGAAAACTCTTTCAAAAAGGCGTTTCGGATTCTTCAGCAGGACTGAAACCATTTCAATCCTACTGAAAATGAAAAATTCGGTTGCCGAAACGCGTTTACGCTCTTTCAGCACGACTGAAACTGTTTTAATTCCGCTGAAAAAATTTTCAAAAAGGCGTAGGTATAGGATTCTTCAGCAGGACTGAAACCATTTCAATCCAGCTGAAAATGAAAATTCGATCCCCAAAACGCGAGAAGGTTCTTTCAGCACGACTGAAACAGTTTTAATCCCGCTGAAAAAATGAAAACTCTTTCAAAAAGGCGTTTAGGATTCTTCAGCAGGACTGAAGCCATTTCAATCCTGCTGGAGATGATAATTTGATTGCAGAAACGCGCCTTCTTCAGCAGGACAGTTTTGATCCTGCTGAAAATAAACTTTGTTCTCGAAACGCAAATATTTTTTTGTGGTAGGTATTTGCAATTCAGAATAATTGTTTAAAATGAAAAATACTTCTGGAAGGATTAGATAATCCTTAAAGTTTTTGAAAGCTAGAAAAATGTAAAGTTTTTCAGGTCAACCACAAATTATACCTACATCCTATCACTTATACAAAAAAAATATCATCACAATAAATTAGTACTACTTGGTAATTATTCGCATGTTGATTGTTATCAGCACTTTTATTTAATAACACTTTTACATTCCACAACCATTTCACGAAATCACAACACGGGGATAATAAAAATAACTCCACAATTTTTATATTTTTCCAAAAATTTTGATACCTACCTAATAGGAATTTTTTTTGACACGAAACCTTTTTCCTGAATTTTCTTTTAAAAAACGAAACAAACACGCGTTTTTTTTTTGACAAATTGTAAATAATTCCCAGTTGTAATTTTCTGAAAGCTGTTTGAGTGAACTGTTCCGTAATGTTGCGCAGTTGGCCGTTTTGTTGCTAGGGAGATCCGATACGGACTTGGTACGTGAATCGTGGATAACAGCGAGGAGCTTTGTGTGCCCCGATGTGATTATAACGAACGGGAGGGCAGACGCGAGTAACAGCTGAGCTCGTCAAAATCTATACCCAGCCAACTCCCATCTCTTCCTCTCTTACGTCGCCGGTCGCGAACCCGCCAGACCGACCGACAAACGTTTCTTGTTCGTTTGCCGCGATAACGGGGGTATAGAAATCCTAGAAATGTTCACATTTCAAGTTGAAGGACAAGGCATGGCAAGGCCTACTAACTGTCTCGAAAACATCCAAAACTTTTATGTTAGGATTAACTATCCACCGGCAAAGTTTGCAATGTGAAATGCAGGTAGTATAGGGTTGGAAAGGTCTATATGACTCGAAAAGGGTTTTTGGGGTTGCATTGGGTTCTTCCTAAACAAAAATATATTGCAACAAATTACCTCTCGCGTATCTATGACTAGTTGTAGAAATTACCTAATAGCCTGTAAGGATAATATCCGGATGCAAGTACTTACAAAAAATATCACGTTACTTCTTATTCTATCAACACCCTGTATAGAGAGTTTGTCCTTTGTTACAAAGTAAATGTGCTCGCGAATTCCAATTTAACTCGCCAAAGTAGAATTTCACGGAACAACCCCTTCAGTTGCATTCCACTTTGTAAATCCTTTGCCAATTAAATTCGTTGCATAGATTTTCTCACATTTCTGATGAACATTTCGAAATTAAGAGTGCCATGACTGTATAAAGGGAAACAACATAATATTTTACCTAAATCATTGTACAACAGCAAAAAATATTATTGCATAAATGGATTCTTGTTTTTCTTTGAATGCAATGCAGCTAATATTTTCCCCCCACCCTTATACAGTCTCTTGGGTTGGTCTACAAAAACTTTCTTTGAATTAAGTTGAAAAATCTACATTCAAAGGTTTTTTGAAGTCTTGATAAAACACACCGTTGCTTGTTGCTTATTACCTACCCAAGCAATGCGGAAATGGTTGTAATTTTTATTCATTTTATTCTCGTCTCATCTGAGGCCGTATTTTCTTATGATGTCTGCGCGGGTCATTACATCCGTTATGATTATTATTATAAGGGCGGCAAAGGCTAATCTCTGTTGCAATTATCACAATTATACTTTATTTTTATTCAACTCTTGTGCATAATTTACTTGATTTATGACCATTATTTACGAACCACTCCAATGTAAGTTTCTCGTTAAAATAATTCTTAAGCATAAAGGATATTATAAATATACTTTGGAATAAACTTAAAATGTTGACATGACATGGAAACGCTTAGCACGAACGTTAGAAATTATTATAAAACTTAAACAACATGAAAATGTTAATAACAGAAAGATTAATTTTTGGTTAAGGAAGATTGAATTATGATGGACGTGTATCCTGATTTTTATCTAGATTTAGGTCTTGAAATTTTAGATAGGACCTTTGTGGATAAGTTTAAACGTGGGGGATTTTAGGGAAAAATCCGCAGCTGTATTAATTTGCTTGAATTGAAGACATTTCGCGCGAAAAGACTATTCGACTTTTACGTCACCGTCGCCGAAGAAAAGAATTACCGAATTTATTTAGTTTATTGTGGCTTTAATTACCAATCCAACAGGAAATTAAATTCCTAGTTATTTTCTGTTTTCGAAAATTCGTATTAGTTTGCCGCAAACAAGGACCTGCGTATTCGATTAATTTAAAAAAAAGCTAAGGCTAAACACACCTGAAGATTTTTGGGCCACCACTAGATTTAGAAGTGATATAAAATGGATACTATTTTGATTATTTTTAATATAAAATAATTTTATTAAAAAAATACAGTTATGAAGTTTTAATTCCAACGAAACTATTTATTATATAATCTCGGTTTATTTCTGACGTAACGCATGGAAATCACTTCCACACCTGAAAATTCGCCAAACCCATTTTCCACATTTTGTTTATGAAGATAAATAAATTGTATGCAGAGAGTTTGCAGATTTAATGTTAGTGCTGCATATTATAGGTAGACCTACTATAAAGTATAAATACAGCACATTTTACCATGAGGTGTGATAAATGGTTCTTAAAGCTTTGTTAAACCATGACAGAAAGTCTAGACACTTTTGTATACATTTCTTGATTAGGGTTAGATTGAGATATTCGTCATTGGTCGTCGTCATCGTCATTAATCAACTTCTACTATCTCTGGAATTTAAAAATTGTTAGGCAGGAAAGAAATAATTAAAATTCATATACCTACCTAGTCTTATATTTATATCCAGAAGATTGTTGTAGTAGATTGTTACTATATTTATTTTTGTAAATAAACTAACATTGAGGGAAATATAAATTCGATTTTTTATAAACAATAAATTCTGGGGGACAAAGAACTTCAATAGTTTCGCAATTAATACAAATAAACTGTTTCTTCTTATCAATCTTATCTTTTTCACCTAAAAGCTCATCCCACTCGAGTACACTCCGCGCCGGCCGGCTTTTCAATTCATTTTTTATCATATAAACACGGAAGCATTCACAAATAATTGGATGTAATCAAAAATAACATAATAACGTGATAATTAATAAAAAAATTAATAAATAGACCTTATTATCTTATCAGTTCTGAATTGTTATACTACGACTTTTTATTGTCTTATAACACAATTTTAACTGATGTTAACCGCATCTACTTTTTTTATGTTATACATGCACTGCATTTTTGGGAGGGGGGGCTCTTAAAGTCATATGTCCCCTATCTAGAACTTAATCAAAGACAAAGAAAAGAAACACCCGTGGTTGAAACGGTTTTACGGCTTTGGGCGATTACATTTGAACCACCAACGTGTATAGTCGTAGTTTAAGAATTTTTGGACCCCACCTCTGTCCTACGCCCGCCCTATTCCTATTTAACATAACAAATTGATCTGTTAGGGGTTTTAATGCAAAATACAGACAGTAGGTAGTAATTTAATGCTAGCAATGATTTTAATTTCAGTTGCGGCATTTTCATTTAGTCGTTCGTTCTCTTTTCTGGTGCACTCACACAGATAATAGCAATTAGGGAAATTTAACTCCTGGGATTGCACTGCCCAGCATGTGTAACCCCCTTTTTGACAATCCAAACGCTTTGGTTAATTATGATTGAGATAATCCAACACAATTCAGTGGAAATGTAAAGGAACTCCATCCTGTTGAGTTAATAATGGACATCTTTAAAAAGGGGTGTTAGGGAATTTTCAAAAAAAAAACGTGACAAAACTGAAACATTCCTAAACACCACACGTTTCCTGAATCCAGAAATAATTTGGTGGCAGTTGCATTCAACGTTTATTGTGATCCCAGATTTTTAGTTTCAACGTTGATACTAATAATAATTTTTTCTGTTTTGAAAATTCTAAATTTTTTGTGTCCTGTTTCTTTCCTGAATTATCCTTTTTGTCGGTTAACGAAGAAAAATATTGCCGAATATCTTTAGTTCAGTTAGTACCAACAATCAGCTGACTAGGGCCACTAACCTACTGGCGTTCGGGACCGAGAAGTCCCGGAAACCATCGTACAAAAAGGTTGTTGCCGCAGGTTCTTTTAGAAATCGTAGCTATTCCCTTAGCATGATATTACGAAATTGCAGGCATGGTCGTTTTACATCGGACGATTCGCGACAGGTCAACGTAAACTGCATTGAATAATTTCGTCTAGCTAGGGACAATGAACTGAGGAACTTTTAACAAACTTTTAAGTTTTAATTACTACAAGGAAATATTATCCCACTAAAAAAGTAGCAGCTGTTTTTTAAGCAAATGTGCGTTTTGGTGTTTGGAAACATTAATCCAAGATAAAGCAGGCTACATCCAAAAGTCCTGAAATATGCACGGATTTATGAAAAATCACAAATATACACTTTCAAATTTATTTCATGAATGTATGACGCATAAGAAAATTTACTCGTATCTTCAATGATTTATTTATTTCGTTATCAAGGCGTCAACAAAAAAATATAATATAAGGTTGGAAAGCTAGTTTGGTTACGAAATCCTGCGCTGTGATTGGACAAGTAAATACCACAAGTTTTTATCACTTACAAGTTTAATTTCCGATTTGATTGGTTGAATATTCTATGAATGGAATTCCCTTATTTGGAATTTTTGTCTCAAGGATTTGTTTGTTTCAAACTCCCGTATAAAATCTAAGAAGTTTAATAATTTGAACACCTGCGGGCTATCAACCAGAAACAGTTTAATTCTAACCCAGCGAAATATTCAAAATACACACCAAGGTCCAAGGACCATAGTTTTTGAGATTAAAGTCAATCAGTGACTGCTTGGATCTTTTGTTCTTTTGTCCACATCTGTTTAACTTCATAATTGAAAAAAATTCGGTATAATTAAACATTTGATTATGAAAATTAAAATTAATTTCCCCGAGCGTCGGTGAGAGATCAGAAATCTTCTTGAGGTAGGTCAGAATAAATCCCGAAGCATGTAAAATATTTCCAATAGTCTTAGATTTTTATTGAGTACAAGTGTACAAGACTCTGTAAACTCAACTTCTGCTAGACTTCAAAAATAAAATTGCAAAGAAATTCTTGTAAACTAAAAACCAAACCGGTTGTACCTAGTAGTTATTTATAGAAAAATCTATTATATTTCGTACAACAAAGAGTCAAAATCCTTGCCAAAACCCTTTAGCTTTTAGCTTTACAAACAACTTGCTAAGTACAGAAGTAGGTACAGCGTTGTTAAAAGTTTTTGTGGGAGATGTCTGATAACTATCTTGAAAAGCAGCTGCAAATATTTTTTCATTTTCAATAAAAAAAATGATTTGACAAAAAAAACAATTATTTTAATAAATCCTCATATTTTTACATTTTTTTCCTTCCAACATTATCAAAAAATAAAGCACTAGGTATGTCCCATTACTTAAACAAAGAAGGCCCCAGGAGCATGTAAACCCATCATGACTTGACAATCCTAAATGACATATGGCCCAAAAGGTCCCCTTTCTCCTTGTTCAAAAAACATTTCGTACGGTTGGTCTCATATTGCATTCCACTGTCGAAAAATAAGCACTTATGGTCCCCACAAAGACCTTGGCTTGAAAAACAGAATCCATAGAAGTGAAATTCGTTTGCCGTTAACAGCAGGGGCGCAATGGAATATTTTGGGGTGGGCTGCACATACTAATCATTTCAGACCCTTGTCACGGTCGCTGAGCATCGATCATTAAAAATGGCTGACTACAGGCTTCATTTTGTTAGTAGAAAAAAGAACTGATGGTTTTCTTTCTTCTTTTAATGGGAAAGTTTTCGGTTTCTGCAGGGGTTCTATTTCTATCCTTTGTTGATTATGGTATTGTCTTTGTTCTTGGTTCATTTAACGTTTTTGTTATTCTAAGAAGGGCCTACACAATCATATAATCAAATCATTGGGGGTGTTAAGTTTTAGGGTGGGGTTAAAACCATAACTGACTAAAATTGTAATTTTTAACACCCCTACATATTATAAGATTTTTTTTGGGAAGAGTAAGGTTAATCATGTGTTGACCCTTTTCTGTAAAATATTTACCACATTTTGATTTCAGGGAAAATATTTATCACATTAGGACCGACCCCATTTTTTTTTTTAATTTATTCATTCTATATATAGTTTTTTTCATTATAAAACCAAAATCATCCCCATTAGTGCACCAAATCTTATTTTATACAAAAATATGTAACTTATAATATTCCTCAGAAAAACATCAAAACTTAAAATTGGATTACTGGATTAGGGATCCATTGTTCCCTACTTTTAACTATCCATCTTTGTCATACATTCGGTAGCTGCAATACTTTATCTTTTTCTTTCGGGGATTGCATGTCAAAAACTCAATATCCGAAGCAACATATGACATATTTCCCTAGGGCAGTTTTACTTCCTGCATACGAATGCTGCATCAGCTTCTTTTCAATGATTGGTATTACATTACATTAGGGTTATTGCCTTATATCTTATTATTCGTTCGTTCGCATACCCCCCATTTCAGAAAATTAAACTTCTTGTGCCTATCTATACCTCTCTGTATAATATAAATATAGAAAAGGATGCGATGTATACGTTTATTATTTTTATACTCGTAAATAGAAAGCATTGAAATTAGTTGCTTGTTTCGTGTTTACATCATCCCCTAATCAATAAAAAATGCAATTTGAGTAGACGCCGAAAAATCGTTCATCCTAATGATGGTATAAGCAATGCATTGAGCTTTCATGTTCAAAACGGTGACCGATTTCCAGTGTTTACTTCCCCTACTTTAGTTTCTGAAAAGCTGCACATACTCAGAATGCAGCGACAAAACTTGGAGGGTGTTCAGCGTGCACACAATCAGACAAACTGAATTACGTCAGCATGCGATCTGTAATTACAGATCCCCCCTCTCTGTGCAGTGCTGATTGGATGGAAAGAGCCCTTCTCGGGATCGATAACGCGCGTCTGTAGGGCTGGAATGTAATATCCAGGCACTGCGAGGGAGAAAATGTCGGCTATTTGAAAAAGGGATTTGAGCTGGCCGTAGGGAAAGCTCCCTGTAGAGAATACATCTGCCGTCCTAAAAACATTCTTTTATTCAATGAAAAACATGCGCCCTAGCTAAACTCCTACCGAAGCGGTGCGTGATGATACCATAGAGATAAGTGAGGGTTTGATTTACAGTGATGACTATATCGATACGAATCCGAGATAAGGATTTGTAAGGTAGACGATGAAGATTTATGTATATGTGTAACCTCAAAGATGTGTAACGTTTACGAGCTACGAAGTGTTAAGCTTGAAGAGGAAAAATACTTTACCGATCTGTCTTAAGTCATCACATTCTTCATAATCAACTGAAGTGTAATTTGATATTTTCAGGATTTACACAAAATCAGGTCGAAAGACCAAGTCTGGGAACTTCAAATGTAGCGAGAGTCGAAAAAACATCCAAGCGAATAAAAATATTTAGAGTGTGTTCGCTTTGACGTGGAAAGACCTAAAGTTGCGCGCTGGCAAAAAGTATAGGGTAGAATTTCTCACGTAGATCCAGTCTCGTCCTCGTCCCACCAGGTCTCCCATATATCTCTACGTCTACAGGTTTCCTCCCTCAGGGCCTCCTCTTTCCAGTTCTCCAAGTTTCCTTGCTCTAGGTGTCTAGATCTTTTCCCTCCTGACCACCCCATACTAGTTTACGTCCTTTCAGGTCTTAATATCTTAAAATTCCATTCCTATGACCTTCAAATAGATTTCAAGGTCATATTTCTAAAATCTTTTAAAATATTTCCTATTTCTTTGTAGTGTTTAAATTACTTCCAACTGGCAAATAGTTTAGTATTTGTTTCTTAATAGCGTTTGACCATCTGTGTCAATAACAAGAGAAGAAAGCTCGACATGCTATCTCGAAGCACCGAATACCAAATGAGGCACCGTCTTGTCTTTTGTTAACAATAGTGACAGAGAGCATTCACCCTTAGTTTAACCCTACTGGCTGCAGGTTTCAGGTTTGGGGTGTCCTCAGGCGACGTCGGAGAATATAGAATGTAAAAGAAGGTTGCGGACAGGTGTCACGCGGTGGAGGATCTTAAATGATAGGAAACTCGTTGACGTGTTATAATAAGATATTATTTCACTGTGAAGAAATTATAATTATATAATCGTAGAAGATTATGTAAACATGCATTTACACAGAAAACTTTGATGTAATATCTAAAACTTTGCTGAAGTACCGTTAGCAGGTACTTCTGCCAACGTGTTATACGAGGGGTATTTGTAAAGTAGTTCTACACACCCTCTTACAATTTCTAGCTGCTATTTCGAAGGATTAACTAATTTGTATGTTTTATTGCTTGGCCCATTTCAACGAAATAGTTTGCTGAGAGAAACAGTTTTGTCTCAGATTTGGTGCAGTACAAGAAATGGCTAATGTTGGTTGGAATCCCAAAGGGGTTAACACTTGCAAGTGATTCATCAAAACTGTCAGAAATTTCCACTAGTTAAGTGGAACAAAATATTATTCCTATAGTGCATTCTCGACAGTTTAAACTATTCAAAAATATACAGGGTGTTCCCGTTTCGCTAAGAAAAATTAAACGAACAAACGTTTTTGTATATGAAGCAAGTTTTCTTACTGAAGGATTATTACGTAGAGGTCCTTGGATGCAGATCCAGTTTTACCACCATGAAAAGAAGGGGGGAGTTTTTCCATTTCTTACTCGTTTAGGAAATTTATTTTAACATTTAGTAATT
The DNA here is from genome assembly GCA_963082805.1 of Hemicrepidius hirtus. Taxonomy (NCBI): domain Eukaryota; kingdom Metazoa; phylum Arthropoda; class Insecta; order Coleoptera; family Elateridae; genus Hemicrepidius; species Hemicrepidius hirtus. The sequence goes on from OY720164.1 coordinate 1,874,230, forward strand.
AATTAAAAAAATCCTCTACAGATAGTAACGTAAAAAGAATATCGTGCTGCACCCTTGACACATCGTTACCTACCGTAATTTTTCACACCTTTCTTCAGTTCAAAAATCCTGATAGTTCCAACCAGCAAGGAGCAAAATGATTAAGAAGTCTTTTCTTTGGGTTAGCTTAATGCGGAATAAAGCATTTCTAAAAGGCGGAGAGGGCGTGATTGATGCTTCTGCTAATGATGCTGCAGTTCTATGGCATCGGGGGTTGTGCAGCCCATATGATCGTTATATGACGTGTCGGATGTCTGCACGTAACGTGTTCAGCATCATTGCAGGCTAGAAGAGCTTTTTAACGAAGTTAAGATTATATTTCTTTTGCATTTCTCACTTTTGCTTAGAGCTAATGAAGCACATTTTAATTGTTTGGGTAATTTGAGGGCACGAAGGTGTTCTTCTAATTGTGTTTATTAGAAAATTTGATTAAACCAAGAGCATAAAAATTCCCCAGCATAATCGCGAGGAAGAGGATTTGTATGTAATGTACTTTAAAATGCTAAAATATGTGGTAGGTATTTTCAATTTCCCATTACGTGAACAATATACTATCTATCCCACCTATACCAGATAACATATAACAATTCCCACATCTTCTATTTTTCTATGACATTCCTTCAATCCAATCTGTCGAAGTTAAAATTTATTTACTAGAATTGTTTAGCCCTCATAATAAATTTCTTTAGTGGGAGTTCAGTATGTTAGTAGGCTAAGTTATAATTCATTCAAACTTCTAACTATAAGAACTAATCTAAACATTCTTAAGTAAGTAATATAAACATACACCTACAGTTATTATTTAATTACAATTAGATATGAAATAACCCTGACCAATAATATAGTTACATGGGTTGGCTTTATTATTCTTGGTTATTCAATCTTCCAGAAGAGAATTTAAGTTTAACTCGTTTAACTTTCAAGGGTACTTAAATATTTTTTAATTAATTTAATATTTAACTTTATTATTTTTATTATCTTTAATGATTTAGGATTTGAGTCGCTTGTTTAATTTTAATTATTTAATTGGAAAAAATAATGGACTTGTGCACTTCGATTATTACCTTTCGTATTTCTTTGACAGAGATGCTCTTCAGATTTTAGATCAATCGACACATTGTGCAGATACCACAAAATTCCATTCTAGCAAATTTGAATCTGCAAACTAAATTCTTTATATTGCTTAGAAATAAATGCATTTTCTGTTTTGTGGGTAATGAAATTTCCAAGTAAAACTATGGGAGGTGTGGGAGAAAAAATTTGGTACTGTAGGGCGACAGCAAATGCTATGAAAACGGGAAAAAAATAAAGTACCTATACCTATACTTATTCATTATTCATACACGGGATGGAAATGTAAGGATAGGAATTCATTCTTAAATTATTTGGGCGGTTGTACCTCTGTAACGTGCTTCTTCTATTTTTGTTTGTCAGAGTGTCAGAGTTTTCCTTGCAGTTCAAAACAAATCGAGAAATATGGCTTTTCAGTGATTTTTGGCAGGGACAGTGAAAATATTAATCATTTGGCAGATTGCATCTTTTGATTTTGTCCGGGTGCCTAATTTTCCTGAAAATTCAGGAAACGGGGGAAATACAGTTTTGAAATAATTTTCTTCAGGAAAATGGGACAATTTAATCACATTCTGATTTCTTTGGTATAGAGTTGTACCTCTGTAATAGACTTTTTGTATTTATTTTGATGTACCAGGATGTCCAACTCATGAAAAATCGAGAAACATGACTTTCTAGTACCTATGTTTTTCATGGAAAATTGAATCATATTTGGACTTCTGTGCTGTAATACCTTCTGTAGTACTTCGTACTTTCTTATGTTTGCTGTAATGGGTCAGGGTGCGTACAATTGTCCTGAAACATCAGGAAAAGTCGGGAAATCTTCCCTTCTTCTTAGTTTAATCACAGAAAATGAATAATTTGGTGATGGTTAGACCTCTTTGGTAGGCTATCTTTGTCGTAACAGATTCTTTACATTTATTTTGATATATCAGGGTGTCTATAATATTCCCTGGATGTTCAGGAAAAGGCCGGAAATTTGATTTTTAAATAATTTTCTTCAGGGAATTTGAGAAAATTACAATTTGGCCTGTTTGGTAGACTGTACCTAATTTTTGTGCTTGATTTAATGCTCCGGTGTCCATTTATTATGTAAATTCGGAAAAAATCGGAAAACCTGATTTTATAAAAGTTACGAGAATTTTTACATTTATTTTCTTATTTTCTCTAAAAATTGTTCTATAAACCCCCTTACTAATTTAAATCGTGATTTAAAAATTATGTTCAGCGTGTTATTGGAGGGGGATCATTTAATATTGTTATGGAAATATCATGAGTAGTATAGTCTATGGTAGTATGCAACCATCAAATCGCTACATTTCGTTCCAATATGCTTTGGAAAAAAAAAATATAATTATCAGTAATTTGATATATTATTGTTGTCCAAGAAATTCTTTTTCATGCATTCCAGAGAATAACTTTTTTTAGTTACGAATACTAAATTTGCAAAAAAAAATTACACAAAGACCAGTTTTATATAGAGGTCCCGGATAACACGGTTTTTTAAACTTTGCATAACACCAACATCTTCCAGTGTTGGAGGTGGTTGCTTATTAATTTTTGTTGTTCTCCTGAGTCGACAGTGTTTTGAAACGTAAAACCCCTGCTTGTACTTAGTCCCGTATAACACGTTTCGTTGCAATAAGTACGGTTTTGCCTTAAGCTTTTATGTTGGACATAATTTGCTATTTTGTGAGTTACCTAATTTTTGATGATTAACTTAAGTGCACGCAGGTACATTCCTTATGAACCCATTAGTCCATTGATTGAATCTGTTTGTAATTTGTTCGTAATTCCAAAGAACAGGGTTTCACTTTGTCTTACGTTAAGACGGACTTTGTATAAGGAAAACCCTGGCAACCTGCTATTGTGTTGAACGTGATTTTTAATTTACGAGACCTTACCTAATCTTTTACTGAGTCACCACTTTTCTGAAAGATACCCCGTTAGTATTTGTTCTTATACTACCTGTATCTCGTATAACACGGAAATTTTAAGCCTTTATGGATCTGGGGAAAACCCTGTTGGAGGAAATTTTGACTTTCATTATTGTAGCTAATATTCAGTATTCAGGCGTACCTATAGCTAAGTCTCGTATATTACAACATGAGCGCATTATTACAAAAAAAAAGTTTAGAAGTTAGGATTTCATAAGAAAAAGAATAATTAAGGCGTGTCTGAAAGAAGATATCTGATAACACGTAGATTGCAAAAAATTTGAACGGATATGGTTGTCTACAAATCAGATTTCTTGGTAGGGAAATGGATTATGAATGCAAGTTTTGTAATATTACACTGTAAAAAAAATTTGTGTAAAATTACTATGAAAATCATAGGAAATTTGTTCACACATATCATTAGTAAATTTACGTTGAAATAGTACTTTTACATCGGATAATTGAATTTACACACAGAATGTGTATTAATCGTAAGAAATTTGTGAAAGTACAAAACTCGTAATTAAAATTACATTACGTTCGGTAATTTTACACGTTTCGCATTGTAATTTACAACTCCTTGTGTACATTTACATACTTGTATTGTAATTTTGCGGGATTGGTTTGTAATAATACAAATACTGTTTATAAAATTGCTAAATATAATAGCAATCTTATTTGTGGTTGTGTAAAATTAGTTCGGTAGCAGTCGTCAAACAAGTTCTTGTTCCAACGGGGTACCATCCTAAAACCGAAGAAGAACATGAAACATTTTATAGGATCAAAAATCAATTACTTACATCTAACTCCACTAATATTTTGCTAAAAGGTTCTTTAAAATACTTGGAAATAACTTGTAGTGCACGTTGTAACACTAAATTTTCGGTTTTTTCAACATTTCTAATTGTTATGTACTTTTTCAACTCTCCAAATTTAATAATTTTTTCAGATGCTTCAACCACCTTTTCTCCCAGAATTGTAATGGATCTAGCAGTTAATTTTTCAAAATGCCAATATAAATACGGTTCTTGTAACAGAATGGGCCACTCATCTTTAATGTTCTGAATTGTTGTAGGCGAATTTTGACAATTCAGGAATGTCCGTTGCATGGTATACGTTCTTGAACGCGCTGACAATACGTCTTCCTTTTTAATGGCACTAGAATCTAACGCTGCAGTTTTCAAAATCACTTTTGCCTGTTCTAGTGTGTCATTTTCTTCTTCTTCTGGAATCGGTTATCAATTTTGACAACCAGCTTTTGCTGCTAATAGTTTGATTTTTTTTGATGGTGGCGACTTAAAATATCGTGTACTGTTCCCCTTTTGCCTATTACAATAATTATTTCGGTGCATAAGTTTCATGTAAAGTGTAGAGCAGCCATCCCCAAAGGGTTTTCCATTATCATCTACATCCATGAATGTTTTGGGGTATTTTTGTACCATACTAACAAAAATTGGCGAGGGATATTGGAAACTGGTAAATAAGGATGTTGTATTACGAAACGTAGTTTGGTGTTTGGCTCTTATGGCAGCTGGAGGATAGATATTTCGTCAATTCAGTTAGTTCTCAACTAAATAGCAACAAAGTAGTAAAACTTAAAAAAATACGATATTACCCCTTACCTGTAATATAACTAACACAACACTCACCACATAAATCAATAACCACACTACACTGTTCTACGTTTATCCTACACACAATAAATATGCAGGATGCTGATGCTGACGAACCTAATGCATGCTTAAATTTGAAACGCATATACGTGTTAAAAACGAAAACAGTGTACTTCTCAATCCTACCATTTAAATTGCTGATTTTCATATTTTCATAATAATAATATGGGGAAGTACATTCCGCTTTTATAAAAGTACCACATAAATTTGTAAAAATACACATACTGTATAGCTACTAACGCAATAACTACAAATATTTAGTAAATTTACAAAAGTTAGCAAAATTACTAACAACTGTGTAACATAAGCATGTAATTTAGGTATTATTACATGTTTACACTAGTTACACAATATTTTAAGTAAATGTTACTTATTTCTGCGTGTAATTTTACAAACATTTTTTACAGTGTAAAGTTTGGTTGTAAATTTCCTGGTAATTATCCTTAGATTTGAGGAGTTTCCATAATTTGATCAAAAATATAATAAAAGAAAAAAGTTTGTTCTTGTACTGCTGAAAAATGAATTATTTTTGCAAATCTGGCGTTTTATTTGTGTATCACAAAAGTACCTACGCTATGAAATGTTTATATTGCGTCCACCTACACGAAATTTCAGTTTCCTGCAACTACTTGAACTTTTTGCTTGTCCTAGTCTGTGTTTTATTAAGATTTTTTTTAATTGTTAAAAATGTCTTAAGATGTTAAATATTTGAACATGGGACTGGTTCTAAAAGATTTTGGTCGATGAATAGCGTATCGGTTGTTGCAGCATTCATAACGTGTAGGATTTGTATGGGAGAGATATTTATATCGAGGACGATGGTGAAACCAGTTGGAAGCCATCACGAATGCAAATGTGAAATGTCGGCGATCTTCGCCATCATCAAAGCCGTTGACGGTGCGAATCCTTGGAATGGTCGGTCGTCAATCTCCCCGACTCAAAAACTTTTTTCAGTACCTTTATTTCCGATGTTTTCCTCTCTCTCTTGCAGCGTCATTTTCAAATGCTGTCGTGCCTAACCAATGGGGCATCAGGTAGGGAGATGACTACCCTCATTGGAGGACCGAAGGACGACCAGTTCTAAGAGTTTTTTCAATGCGCAGTCGCGCTTTTAACGTTGTCGTGAGGAGATGTAGTGTGGAAAGTTATCGTGGAAAACTCGGTTTTGTGTTTGTTGCTTGCATTCATATTTTTGTTCGTTTGGGGGTTTTCATTGGTTTTTGTTTCGTTTTTTACGATATGGAACGTAGGAGTTTTGGTTTTTTTACCAAAAGGTCAGTTTTCATTTCATTTTTTTTTATTTACTTTAATAATTAAAAGTTTATCCATATTTACTATTAGAAAAACTTTTTTTTTTTAAATATAAACTTTGTTAGGCTTAATATATTTTTTCTAATTTCCAAAAATTTAGATGCTGGAAAACTACGAATTTTCCATGAAGATTCGGATCGTATCAATTAAATTCACGGTACGTTACGTGTACTTCATGTTGTTGCAAGTTCAAAATGGCGGATATTATGTGCTTGTGTTTTTATTTTTTGTCCTTGTTTATTGCCCGTTAATCGAATATGTTTGTCTTTGTTTGTAATGGTTGGCTGCAGGTGTCTGTTGGTCGTAAATTACAACTTATCGTTTAATTATATCTTAATTAAGAGTCAGTACCGTAGTTAGTAATAAATGTTGTATTAAAAATTCTCAACTTGCCGGCAGTAGAATTTATTGGGAATGTCGAAGGCGTACACGAAAGTTAATTTTGCTTACATGCATGCACTGTACAAAGTTTAGACTTAATTTCAAACCTGGAGGAAATTCCCAAGAAATGAGTAATTAGTACCTACTAGTATACCTGTTCAGGTTATTTACCCGAATAAATTTTACACCCCTAATTTTTATAGTTCTCCCCTTCAGACTTTTTTTAATTCACCCCTGGCCACTACGTCGCCGTATCTCTAACAAAAAAACGCATTTCTTTTCTCGGCTTCTTAGGATATCCAAAAAAAACTCGCTATAAACAAACCCGACTAGCTTATAAAAAAACATCTATTCAATCGTGTCAACTACACATTAATAACGCTTGTCGACTTGGCTGTTGGTAGTATCGTGTTAGGCGGGGGTTTCTTCAGCCATGCGCATACTTCTTGAAACCATGGTGGAAAAGACAAATTTAAGGAAGGTAGAAAGAACGTTCTATATTTCAAGCCTTCTGCTTATGGATTAAAGCGAGGTTTTCTCATTTAAGCAGTTCCCCTTTAAGTGCTTGAAAACGACGGCGCCTCGGCTCTTTCGATGTCTCGTCATTCGTTTGCGTAACTCTCATAGCTTTAGGTGTGTGGGGGATTAAATCATAACTCGTTAAATCTTGTGGAAGTATAATTGCAAGGTGACTTGCGGAAAATTAGTCTTTAAGAATTTTGTGGAAAGGAATGTTGTTGAGAGAGTAAAAATGTTGTTTTGTAAGACTTGTTTGGAGGAAAGTTCAGAAATGGTTCAAGAGGAACAAATATTTAAGCTCTAAGCCCCATTGTTTTATTTAATTTTTGGAAACAGAAGAAGCTCTGTCCGGCTGTATTCAAATCTTATTTTCTTATGTAAACTTTTTAAAGTTCTTCAAGAGAACCCATTTTTCCCTTTCTCGTATAAATTGTTGCGTTTACCTCTATAGGGGTGAAATTTATTTATCTCATAAATTTTGATTATAAAATTTCAGAATTATGGCTTTCATGTACTTTAAACTAAAGTTAAAACACTCCGAAATTCCTTGAAAAAGGACAATGACTGAAAAATATCTTCCACCTCACCAGTTCTAACCCAGCTTAAACATGCTTAGGGATTTCAAGGGTTTCTTAAGACTTTCTTAGTATCGATACCTTGAATATGAACTTTTTTTACTCAAACCAATCAGTCGTTGAGGTTGTTCGTTTCCCCATGAATAAAGGAAAACGAAAAACTCGTATATTTCATCTCAAAAGCTTTTCCGCAAACCGAAGCAGTAGAATATTTAAAGCCTGAAAATTATTTTGTGTTGTAAAATATTCAGCTAACACAATCGCGAACTATTAACACGCCTTTCATAAGCTGTGTAATTACGATGTTAGACAGCGACCTCATGGACCCCACAAATTTTTTTTCTGTAAAGGGTTTCTAGATGCGATTTCTGGCGTCCTCGAGTCCTTAATAAATTAAAGACAAAGAAATGACAACCTTTACGTATCATTTTTTAGGGGTTGTTTTGGTGTACCTATCATTATCCTTGAAGTAATGAATAAAAAGTATCACCTTGAGGTTAGTGGTTATACAGGTCTGGGAGATTTTATATCTTAATAATTCTGTCCTGTGACAAGCCTGTAGGTAGTTTTATTAAATTGGGGTTGATGAGTAATCCAACTTGAAAATAACAGGAGGAAGTACTTACATGGGCGACTGTCCTGCGCACACTTTATGTTATATTCAATGCTACACTCACACAACACCTACATACCTACTTCATAAAAGTACACTATTCAGAGTTTCCTCTCTTTATTCTACGAGCATGTGCCTGTGCTTCCCCTCAACGACCAACCCTCGTTATTTTCCTGTCGGTCGCACCCGGTGCCTGAAACCCCACGTGGTTATCCGAGGGGTATACTGAAGGGTGTACACCCCCCAGCATCGAAAATCATCTGTCGAAGCGAACGTTTTATTTTAGTAATCATATAACATCTCTCACCTTCTCGTTTATTTCATTTCGTAGCGACATGTTTTTATTTGCATTTTTATCAAAAATACCCTTTGCAGAAGGGCAAGGAGTTTATTAAAAGCCATCCATACATCAACATACATGAATACTTAATTATAACGCTTGATTAAATATTACACACTCTTGATTGTTTTAAATTTTAACGATGGGAACACAGGAGGTAGAATATAAAAATGTAAAGTTTTGATTTTTATATACCCACCCCTATTGTCTTAGACAATATTTTAAAAACATTTCATTATGAAATTCAAGATAATTATAAACAATACTTTAATTGGATTGCTTGATTATTTAGTAATAAATTATTAAATTTAAATTACTTTGCAGGGTGTAAAAAAAAGAATAAAAAATAATGTCACGTAATAGATTAGAATTTTTGCTATATCCGAGTTTATTTTAAATTTTTACCCTTGATTAACATCAAAAGAGTTTTTAATTTGGCTACGTTGTCGGGTCCTTGGTAAAAAATACCGATTAATGTAACCCTTTCCCACCCCAGATACGTTACATTACATGCCTTGGCACAAAAAGAGAATGGACAAAACAAATTTCTATCAAATTTTGTTGTTCATTCAAGTTTACTGTTACTAGGTATAATCTTATGTAAATTAGTTTAACATGTTGTCCATTGTGTTTGATGACGAATCCAGCAATAAAAATTACTATTAAGTTAAACCACTGCAAAAACATCTTCTTATTTTGTATCTAGAGTATAGGAACTTGTCCAAGAAGTACAGTTATAATCGTTCAAGAAAGCATCCCAAGCAGTTACAAACTTGTTCGATTTCCATACAATCCTGAACGTTTGCATATTTCAATGTCTTAATGGCGCTCCGCCCCCCTGGGGCAACATTTTCCAGTCCCCTGCTGGTAAATCCGCTGACCTGCCAGTCCCTCGGTTTGCAAATCTGCGAATTCATCTCCGCTTTCTTCTGTACTTTGCAGTCGTCTGAAAAGTGTAAAAGAAGGCAATTTAGAAGATGGGAACTCGCTTACAAACCCCTAACGTTCGTATTATATACGAACCTTTACCGAGATTTTTAAAGTGGGATATACCCATTCTAAATAGAGAAATGTGTTAAACAGGAATTTTGGCTGGGATTTATACAAACATGTGCATGAAATATTTATAAAAAATTGTGGCAATGTGTGATTGTTGCTTTAATTTTTTTCTATAGTACAATAATTTTATAGATCAAGTTAAAATTAGTTCGGGGGTGTAGAAACTAGAAAGGGAGATTTTAACTTTATTTTACATTAATTTGTATTGGAAGGCGATGATATTTTCTCAATGGAAGACAAAACTACAAACGTCCATGGACAAGACAAGTTTTTAAAATTTTTTAATTAAATAGTTTCTAGGTTAGCTTAAAAGTCTGACCACTTTACTGCTGGCCTACACCGGCCCCATTTAAAAGATATTTTGTGTACATTTCTAATACAACCGCGATGTCTAGTTAAACTTTGCATGTTTACATGTTATGCTAATAAATGCTACTACTTCTTCTTAGAATCAACATCTGGCCACATTAAATTTCCGCTCATGAAATGATGGTTCGTTGTTGTATAAATTGATTGATTGATCCCGTCAAATATGTTTGATAAAGTAAATTCCAAGTAATCTTTAAAGTTATGATATTCATGTCACGAATTTTTAGTGAATTTGGTTATAAAATAAGGCTACCTGTAAATTTATTTCTTTACGGAGACACAAGAAAATGTTGGGATTTTTTGGGATAGGTATTATAAAAGGCATAAGACATTTTCTAGGACTGTTCGGAAATGTAAAACGGCTACTTTTTGCCAGTGCCCATATTTTACTTTCGGATTGAAAATCTTTATGCAAATGAATATAAGTCCGAGTTATATAACCATCGCTGGTATTTTGGATTAGTACCTACAGGCTTGTGCTGAAAACAAAACTAATTATACACTAGTGGCTTGAAAAACCCTGTTACACCCCATCTGCTACAATAGAATTTTTTAGACAATAACATATCAGGGGCTATTCACCTCACACACGTTACATTCCTATGTACACATCCACAGTAAAGAGAATTTTTTTTCGTAATTCGTAGGGGGTTGTTTTCAGGGCACATAGGTACATTGACATCACGACAAGAACGAAATAATGAGAAAAAATCGTCAATAAGTAAAGCATCCAAAATGAACCCTGGACGCGTAAATTGGAAACTGCAGAAAATTGTTCTGGAGAAACAAAAAATTATGCATTCTGCATCCAAATATGCGTTTTCAAATTCTGATATGTGTGTTGTTGGACCATATTTTGATAATTTTACGTCTAAATATAAAAAGTTTTAATTTTTCTTTCAAATCAGTTTCTGAGGCCGACAAACGTTGGAAAGTAATAAAAACTAAGAATTTATTAGTTTCTTGGGAATTAGGGTATCGTAAAAAGTTATATTGGATTATGGGTTGCCTGTTATATATTTTAATGGAAGGGGGTACAACAGGTCCTATTACAGCCATGCAAAACAAAATGAGCCTTACTACACGTCCGTTATAAAAATAATGCTGTATTTGCAAAATGTTTTCTTTTCTCGACTCCTTCAAAGGAATAAAATCTATAAACATCCTGACCGTTGTTATGACTCAGTTGCGGGATATGATTCGTGTAGTACAGACTACAGAGCCAGTACTATGGATTATTTACATTGCGAGACACGTTTTTAACTTTACGTCTGAATTAATTCTAGTGTTCTTAATTAATAAGCAATGTTTCTTAATTAGAAATAATTAAAAAAATATGGTAGAATTTAGTGATGGGAGTGTGTTTTTGAAATAAAATAGGAAATGCCTGGAAAACCCTGGAAATTTATAAACGTTACTTTTAACGAAGAAACCGCAAAGGTTATGGGTAGTAAATCCAAGTAAGTTTAAAATCCGCAACCAACTTATAGTTTTCTAGCCATAAAATTTTATTTCATTAAATGCTTTGATAACAAAATAAAGAGAAATGAAGAAAAGATTAGAGACGCAAATTCATTTCGTGACGAATCATTTGTTAAATTTTTTGTATGTATAATTGACTCATGTAGACTACATTGATTAAAAATTAGTCACCTAACAGGCGAAACAAAATTAGATTATTCACTAGTGAATAATGATCATTCATAGGAGTGTAGCATTATCTTTGACGAAACGCGATTATTGCGGTGAGGGGTTTGCTATTTACGAATCCCATGATTATTATTGATTTATCTTTTAATTGTAAATTATGTCACAATTTTTTTCGGCTTTGTCATGAACAAGACATGTCAATGATGAATAATTTCCTTGGGTCTAAAGCATTTTGTCCAAGAAAGAAAACGTCAGTGGTTGATGAAGCGATTCGGTTTAGCCATTTGTTGAGTCTAGGTTTGGAATTTTAACTTGGCCCTTATACACCTACCTGGGCTCCTCTTCAAGGACAGCATAATTCAACTTAAAAAAATGTAGTTAACATGATGGATCGAATAAGAAATTTGTTTTTTTTTCTTTGAAATTATTAGGTAGACAAAAGGAATTCTTGTTCTTATGGTCAGTCGAGTTGTAGAACAAATTGTTTTTTGTAAAACCAATTTATTATTGAAATAAAGGGATGTATAATTTTCATAAACAAAAATTTGAGAGTTTAACGACTGAGGGAATCTAGGTTAGTTGCTAAATTCTTCAGGATTTGCCACTTTGTCAAACTTTTAAATATTTTTGGAAAACTTTTCTTAAAAGTCATCATTCAAATTTTTTTAATTTTAAGTTCTTTATTAACGAGTTCGCTTCACATCTGCTGGTAGAAATAAAATTAAGTTCACGTCGCCTTTACTTCCCTCGAATTATCGAAATGAAATTTCCGACATCTAATTTTCCAGGGCGAAGTAATTTCGTATTCTTTATGTCTGCGATAGACTTACCAGGGAACGGAAAAGCGCAGATGTTTGAATTTATATTCGCCTTCGTTTTATGTAAATCAGAACCATTAATTATTAAATATATGTACTGCTTGAAAATTTGTAGAATTTGTAATTAGAGGATGATATTTTAATTGTGTTCAGGAAATTCAGAACGCAACGCAACAATATCACATATGTTTCCGTAATTATCAATTACGCACTGAAGAGTTTGAGTATTCCTATCAGTAAGTCTTTATTTTTGGAATACCCTATACATTTCCTAAACATCTGAAAATGAAATGCCGATGTGGATTAGTCGCTTGGATTGTTTCAAGTTATCTCTGCAATTTCTTTCTGTCGGATAAGATAAAATTGATTGCTTCTATAGCGATACAGGTAGTGAAGCAGCTTTTTTGCTTTTAAACATTCATTAATTCACTTCAACCATTTCCTATCTGCACTTCTTTTTTATTTTTAGTCTTAACACTCAATGAGATAGTTTCGAATTTACAGTAGACACTGTTAAAGGCACGTTCTGACAAATTTGATATTGATATAGCCTTAAGGGGCAGCTTCTCCATCCGACGATGAGATAATATGGGATGGTAATAATGGAGATCAAATCTGTAGTTTATTAAACTTGCATTTCAAGATAACGATGAATTAAAAAGAATCTTTGCGTGGGGGGCATTGCAAGGAAATGAAAAGGTCGTTAGAGTTTTTTTGTACGTCCCTCTATCGGTATCACATCTCGTGCAATAATAATTCAGGCTTGGAAAGTCATTACAGGATTATTAAGCCTTGCAGTTGCAGAACACAGGTTGGATTACCGGACTAATTTGAGTATAGCGCAGAAATTACACAAAGAGAAACATGTTGTGTAATTGGAAACTTTAGAAGTTTGTATTTTTACGTAAGCCACACATTTAAAAAAAATGTGTTGTGTTTATACTAAAATACGTGTAAGTCTGGCCAAATATTTAAATGCCTTGAAATATTTAATACTCCATTAATCTTTGTTGATATGTAAATCGATCGATATACTTAGGTAGGTACTGTACTAAATCCACTATTTTTCAGAAAAATAACTTATGGAAGAATAAATCGATTTATCAGGTAGTACTTCTGATTTAAAATAAAATAGGCAATATATATGCATTGCTCTTCAGTATAAATCTAATAAATAGACCAATAACCAAGTTGTGGTTTTGTTGTCGGCTATAGGGATCCTGAAAAATGAAAACAGGCGCGCTTTTCTGCCCCGTGGGCATTACTCCATTATAATTGTATGGGGGGTAGTACGAAAAGCTTGCTTTGAATGCTGATCAAATACAACATGACGGATTATAACGTAAAAAATTAATGTATTCCGAACATATGAATTTTTGGGGGGGGGGGTGAACAATTAAATACCACCACACCCAATTATTAGTTTCCAATGTCCGGTCAGATTTAAACAAATCACCTTCCAGAGATAATACACGTTTCAGTTTCATTTCTAGGGTTACAAATTGTTACACAAGAATTAAATCTTTCCGACTTGCACAAAGTCACTAATAAAATCAAAGCTATAAAAGTAAGGAACCTGAAACTTAATTACCCATAAGCATGAAGTCAACTCGAGCTTAGCCAGCTAGATACAAGCATTTTCTGTTGGGGTTATGTATTCAGTATCCTTGAAGCCTTTCCTCCCCCAAAACTAAACAGGAGTTTTCTGGAAACAAGACCTTTGGCAAAAGTATGAATAGGAAACTTAAATGTTTTGGTTGGTTTTGGGAGGACCAGGCGCAAACAGGATCGGTGCAAATGGAATCCTCTTATGTTTCTTTAATGGGTAACTTTGGGGTTAAATTTCGGATCCCAGAAAACCATTATTATTTAGGGACCCTACACTGACAAAAAATCTGTCTTAAGTCTTCTTGTCTTAAATTTGCAGCCATCCGTTCACGATCTTCGCTTTTGCACCTTTTTTGAACGCAGTTTCTTCTTCTACCTTTTTTGTAAAAATTCCTATCGTAGTTTAAATATTCTGAAGTCATGTATGAAATCTGGAAGAAGTTCACGCTATCCTCGATTTTTTAGACAGTCTCTTCTTGCCAAGAAAAGATTACAAAATCTAATTGTGCTTGTTTTGTATCAAGTGACCTGTGCATGATGCATGGTATAGCTAGTACGAGTTAGATAATTTTTTTTAAGAAGGCTAACCTACGGAATTGCCATGGAAACAATTCTTGTAACAATGGTCTCCATGACAACTGTCCGTTACTTTAACTCGGGGTTAAATCCGAATTAACAGACTGGCCCTTAATTTATTGCAAAAATAAAGTATTTATGAAGAACCGGCGCTAACTGCTGGTATTAATTTATTCCTAAGCCTACTGTTCTGGAGTGTAAAATACCTGAAAGCATGCTTTTGATCCTGAAAAATGCTTGCATTAGATTTATATATTTTTTTATTTCTATCCATTACATGTTTGATTATTTTCAAACATTCCCATGTATTTTTTTTATATCTACTCTTCCTAATGTCTTAGGATGTATTTATTAATGCTAATGAACCATTTTAGTCTGTATATAATTTCCGAATAGAAATTCAAGAGGATGCTTGTAAATTTCGCACCCATATTAATTGGTAACTTTATAACATCCGCCAGCATTAGAAATTTGATATGGCATCCGTCCTCCTCGCCACCATTAATTTGAAACCGTTCTTGTATTTCTCAAAAAATAGTTACGATAAAATAATCAGGATAGGATTTATCGTTTTTTACAGGTTTATGACTTGCACTTGTAAAAAATCAGTTTTAAAATAAAATTCTTGTTGGCGGTTTAGAAGCATTTCCCTTACTCAGATGTTTGCATATTTAAAAAAAATACATGAAGTTATTAATTTTTTTACAGATCCCAACATTTCGATAACGTGCAACAAGTTGACAGTCATCAGCAGCAACAGCAACAACAGCAGGCACAACAACAACAACAACAGAAGCAACCTTTAAAAGACACAACAAATACAAGTCCATCTGCTAAACAAGAAAAAAATAACGAATCTGAACAACAATCGAATCAAGAACCAGAATCTACACAAAACGATACGCCTAGTAATAGTAACAATCAACAAGAAGGCAGATCATTACAGTGTCTTGAAACATTAGCCCAAAAAGCTGGTATACATGATATCACAGCGGATGATTGTAAATATGATATTGCTAATACCTTGTTGAATCTGGA
Organism: Hemicrepidius hirtus; assembly: GCA_963082805.1. Taxonomy (NCBI): domain Eukaryota; kingdom Metazoa; phylum Arthropoda; class Insecta; order Coleoptera; family Elateridae; genus Hemicrepidius; species Hemicrepidius hirtus. The sequence goes on from OY720164.1 coordinate 1,889,807, forward strand.
CAGAGGGCACGATACCCTCATTAAACAGGATTATAAACAAGAGTACCTTACAAACAACATGACTGATATCAACAAAAATCAACAGCAACAGGTACTAATTATTATGTTAGGGTAAAAAATATGATGTAGCTACAATCAAAATCATAAAAAAAAAGCCTGAAGAATAATTCTTTGGTAAAGTTGTAGCTACCTCATTATTTATAAGTTTAGAAATAATTTGAAAAGTATTTGCTATTGATTAATGACAATAATTTCATCACAGCTCAGTTATGTGTGTTGCAGATTGTGGATGCGAATGCCCAAGCACAGGCCCAAGCCCAGGCTCAAGCTCAGGCTCAAGCACAGGCTCAAGCCCAGGCTCAAGCACAAGCTCAGGCACAAGCACAAGCCCAGGCTCAAGCCCAAGTTCAAGCACAGGCTGTACAACAACAACAACAACAACAACAGCAGCAGCAGCAACAACAGTCAACAATACAACAAGTGACTTTGCAGCCTCAAGATCAACAAGCTCTTGTGCCTGCTCAAAGTCCACATTTACAACAAGTTACTGTTGCTTCTTCAGGTGATTAAGAACACACTGGATTTGCATGCCCTAATATTTGGACGAACACATTTTATTTTTTTGTGTTGTAGGATAATTAGTTTGATTGTTCTGATTATTTTTTAGGTGCCCAATGTGTTCAAGCTACCCAGCCACAACATACAGTGCATCAGCAAGTTGGACAGGGTGGGCAAGTTTTGCAGACTCAAGGAGGACAAGTTTTAGCTCCTACACAATCAGGAAACACCACTATAACCACTATGTCACCCTTACAGCAAGGTCAACCACATCCTCAACAAATAAGTGCTGCTGATTGGGGGCATGGAAGAGTAAGCTGTTTATACATTACCATTTTTACTGCATTTTTATATAAAGACAGCACTCTTAGAAACTTATTTAAAATTTAATTTAACCCACATTTTTTTGTTTTAGGTTCAAGTAATACAACAACCCTTACAAAATCCTACTTATCTGCAACAGTTATATAATACATCGGGACAATTATTAATGCCTGGGAATATAGCGTTACATCCCAGCATTAATCCTCAACAAATTCAGGTAAGTAATTTATATTTTAGAAGTTTTTATTATCTGTTATATTTTACTACGTTAAATTGTTTTTTTTTATAGTTTTTAAATGCCAAATTCCCATATTTCAAGGTAATATAATTAAAGTATCTTGCTACAGGTAATAACTAAGCCATTCCAGGGAAACCAGTTAGCTCCTCATATGTTAACAACTGCTCAAGGGAAGCAAGTGCTACAAGCAAGCCAAGCAGGTAATTACATTTAATTTTTCACCTATAACTGAATCTAATTAACAATTTTGTCTTGTTACAGCTTCATTTCCGGGTTACACAACCATTCCAACAATACCAACAACACAAAATCAGCAAACGTTAGTCTTTAGTCAGTTAGGAGTTATTAGTTCACAACCTAATATCTTACCAACCCATTCTGCTTCTGCTGCTGGGACAACCATTCCACAACAGAAACCTCAAGAAATCCAAAAGGTTAGAACAAATAGAAACCCCTATTAAAAATTTTCTAGCCAGGGGATTCCCCCGTTTTATAGCCTAGGAGTTGCATAAATTATTTTGCATATACTGTACATGTTTGAAATTGTTATCTCCTCTCCTTCCCATAAAGTTTCTTATCAAATTAGTCGTGTTACTGATAACATAAATTTATTACAGGTAATGGGTACACAGAAAGTCATGCAAAAAGTAGCAGGTAGTGGGACAGCAGTTGCGGGAACACAACAACAGCAAGGGCAATGTGTACAAGTATCTCAAGCTATGATTGGTTCCCAACCTACTGCGCAAATAATCAGCCCGCTACAGGTACAAAAAATGTAATTCAATAATTTATAATAAATTTTTTTATTGTGTTATAGCCTGGTGGACAACCAATGCAATTTGCAGCACCTTGGCAATTTACAAATGGAATTCCACAAGTTTGGACAACTAATGGTTTACAATCTCAAGCTTTACTTGCACCAAACCCAATATTTATTAGAGGGACACAACCAGATGGGTCTCCAGGTCCTGGAATGTTCATACAACAAAGTCCACAAGCTACTGCTATACAAACTCAACAAAACCGTAAGAAAATATTGTTCTAGTCTCAAGACTACAATCCTTATACAAACTTTTGTTTCAGATGCTTTAGCAACTCAAAGTACAATGCAACAAATTGGTAAACCAAGACCTACTAATGAAAATATTCAACCAAAACAATCTACAACCAGACCTTTAAATATTCTTCCATCAAATGCTGCTAATATAAGGCCAGCAAATTCAATATCCACACAATCTATTGGAACCCAAGCGCAAGTACATATACAAATTGTATGTTGTTAATTTTTTTTATATTTAAGAATAGGGTTTATTAAATATATTTTTACAGGGTGGAATGGGGGCTAAACAAGGCCCAAAAGTTCGTGCAAAAGCACCTGGAATTAGAACTTCTCCTGCCCCTAAAGCTGATGCTGCAAACCAAACTCAAATTAAACCTTATACCACAAACTTACAACCCCATCATTTGGTTGCAACAAATAAGTAAGTTTTCCTTATAATAAATTTTTATATTAATTTGTAGGAGGTCAAGGGGAAACCTTAGCCAACTTGGCCCCTTGTTTGTTTTGGAAATATGGTACCTCATGTATTTTTTATATGCATGCAGTTAATACCAAACTAAGTAGTTTGCTTTTTCTGGATTTTATGTTCATTAAATATTTCTGCTTTTATTTCCTATAATAATAAAGAGAGATCTCTGTGTAAAGATTTAAAGACTTAATCTTTTACTTCGTTCCCCTCTCTACATTATGATAAATCATGGGCAAAATCTTTCTTAAAATTAATTTTGATATCCTAATTGGATTATTAGTTAGGATGTGTTCTCAGTGTTATATTCTTTATTATAAAATTTTACTTGTGATTCATAGAAACACTTCAACATTCTGGATCCAACCACAAGGGCTTCAATCTGCTGATGTTAACTGGTATAATAAAAATTAACACTAAGAATGTGCAACCTAATAACAAAGCCAACTAGAATGTTAAAAGAGATTATATTTGGAAATGAGTTGCAAATCATTATTAAATAAAAAAAATTTAATTAATGATATGCAAACTATCTAAAAGAATTAAGTACTGAATGATTCCTATCAAAAAAAATATTATTTTTGAGAAATCTTCTGAGAAAATTAAAATTTTTAGGATGAATGCTGCTTCTGCTAATCAAAATAAAGTCCAACAACCTCAGCAGCAACAACAGCAAGTTCAACCCCAACAACAGCAACAGCAACAAGTGCTTATGCAACAACAAGCCATCCAACAGCACCAAGCCTTACAACAAATCCAATTTCAACAAAGTCAACAGTCTCAACATATTCAACCAAAACCAGTCATGAGTAAGGAAAGATTTAAAACAAATTAAATGCTTTATGAAAATATTGCATTTTTTATAGCTATGCAGACAATACAAGGAATTCAACAACAACAGATACAAGTAGGAGATAGACCTATAATGCCTGTTGTGTCCATGTCGGCCCAAGCAAATGGGCAACAAATGCAACAAACTCTTCAACAGACAATACCAGGAACTGTTCCACAAGGTCTTCCATTACAACCGAATTTAGCAGTTACCCAACAACCTATGCAAATGGGAATGCAACAAATACATCCAGTAAGTTTAAATCAAACATCTGCATCTCAGTTTTTTGACACCTAACAAGTTTTTTTCAAAGTATCAAAATAGGGTTAATAAAAAAATTACGAAATAAACCCCATGTTTTTTTTAAACAGTTAACACAAATGGCTCCACCTGGTACAATAATCGGTCAGATACAAACAGCTTCAACAGGTACCCCGAATACTATTTCACAAGTCACTGCTACACAGCTTCAGCAAATGCAGCCGGGAGCACAACAAACCCTTGCATTATCCATACCACAACAAGTCCCATTGCCACCTACTATAGCACCTGTAAAGGAAGAAGTCACAACAAATAGTGGTATAGAATCCAGTACTACAGCTACTTCAACACAAAGTGACTCACAGGAAGATTCTTGCAAAGAAAGTCTGGATGGTAAGTTGTCCTTTGTAACTGACGTTTTGGGGAATCCCCTGAAAACGCCAAACTACATACACAAAGTAGAGGTTCTTCTTTGGTTTTGAATGATCATTCGGGTTAGATCTGGAGAGTATGCTGGCTACTCTATTCTACGTTCTCCTGCAATTTCATGTTAAAAATATAGTTGCCCTATACTTTTTTTGGAAATATGGTACCTCATGTATTTTCTATATGCATGCAGTTAATACCAACTCAAGTAGTTTTCTTTTGTGGATTTTATATTCATTAAATATTTGTGCTTTTATTTCCTATAGCAAAATGAGAGATCTCTGTGTATAGATTTAAAGACTTAATCTTATACTTCGTTCCCCTCTCAACATTTACCAAGAAATGTTCACTTAAGGATCAGGAGAGTTATGCCTTGCTTTCTCTTCTGTCAATATTTATATGGGGGATTACCCTTATGGCCTAGGATTGATTGAATAAGATAACTTCCTCATGCAGGAAGTTTTCCAAAATATTTTTCGGTTTCTAGGTTCACTCAGTTTCAATTGAGGAATACTTGAAGGGTATAGTGCCAGTCACAATTTTTCCCTTTTTCAGCCATTAATCAATTTGAATGCGGTTCAAGTATTAAAGAAAACCTTTTGTATCAAGAATTTTCAGTTTCAAGGTTCACTCGGCTTCAATGGAGTACCTGAAGGGTAGTGCCAGCCGCGCTCTTCACCTTCTTCATCCATGATTGACTTTGCTTTTCGACCTAAGTATTAAATTATTAGGGAAATCTTATTTAGGAAGTTGTTCAAGGGATTTTCAGTCTCTAGGCTCACTCAGCTTTAATTGAGTATCCCCCATCCTGGTCACATTATCACCCTTATAGCGTTCTCTCAAGGCTTTATCTCAGTTTTATAGTTTTATATCAGAGCAATTATGTACATCATAAAATTCCTGGTAATTATAGATTATGTAATAACAAAAACTGCAATTCATCGTTTTTTCATCCATTGTGTTTGGCTTTCAATTGTCCTCCACAACAACAGATTCAAACGTAATTTTCATTTGGAAACTTTGTTCAATAGATCCAGGTAACAAAGAAGGAGACCTAGCTGATGTTAAGCCCACAATTAACGGTAATGAAACAATGCCAATGCTTCCATCATCATCTGCACTACAACAAGCACCAATTCCGGGAACAGTACCGTCTCAACCGACGAGTATACAAGAAAATGGTTTACCAATAGCTGCAACTGCCGAAGAAATAAAAGAAAAAGGTCCACCGAAAGCTATGGTAAAACCACAAGTTCTAACACATGTCATCGAAGATTTTGTTATACAAGAGTCTTCTGAACCATTTCCTGTTACTAGAAGTAGTTTACTTAGCGATTTGAAACCTACACAGTCTTCAACTGATAAACAGGATGAACAATCACGTAAGGAATTAAATTATTTTGTAATAAACCTATTCTAAATAAATCTAAAAGGTTTTCTTGGTATCCTAGGTAAACGAAGGGCAGGTTCTCCAATCAGTAATATTGTTGGTAGTTCCCCTAAAGGAGAGTTAGCGAAATGTGATGGTTGTGGAACCATCGATCTTAGGGCAAAATTCAAGAAAAATAAACGTTATTGTTCAGTTGCTTGTTCTAAAACGTAAGTTAGTGTATACAGTAAAAATTAATTAAACTATCATAACAATTTTTTAGTCAAAAAAGTAAACTTGAGAAGGGTAAGTGGTTGAAAGATGAAATGGATGTTGATTTTCCTGCTTCTGGTGCTGAAAGCAGTTTAAGTTCGAGTGATCCTACTTCTGGTACAGAAGGAAACGATGATAAAGTTAATCCGTTAAAATGGAGTGTAAGTTGTTTAATTTTTTTCTTGTTAACTTTAATTTAAACGCGATTTTTTTTATAGGTAAGTGAAGTTTGTGAGTTTATACGGAATTTACCGGGTTGTTCAGATTATGCCGAAGATTTCTTAATACAAGAAATTGATGGACAAGCACTTATGTTACTTAAAGAAGATCATTTAATGACTGCAATGGCTATGAAACTTGGACCTGCTTTAAAAATTGTAGCCAAAATAGATGATATGAGAATTGACAAAGAACAACCTAAACAGTAAAAGGAAAAGGATTCGAACCTTGCTACTTTATTGGTAACTTTCTTAAGTTTAAATGAATCTCCCGTTTAATAAACAGCTACCAAGTATAAACTACGGTTTGTGGAATTTTAATTTATTTATGTTTCTGGAGAAATTATTTTTTTTTATGAATTAAGTTGGAAATTCATAATTTTACTATGTCTGTGATATTATTAAATGCTCTTAGAACATAAAAATTTTGTGAATAGTAACAGAAAAGTTTAGGAGATTGTTACCAATAAAAAGCATGGGGTTGTATTTAATTTGGAATAGAATAAGCTTACTTTACGTTTTAAATCGTTTCCAGAACAAATTATTCTGTTCCAAATGTAATCTAATAAATTCTATCCTCGATCATTAATTATTTTTATGATTAATAAGTATTTCACAACTCGTACTGTAAATATTGTAAATAGTTAATCAAATAATATTGTATCATTTAATCATACAAGACTGTATTTATAATCTTTGTTAATTTTTGTAGATAAAGTGGCTTAAAATATCCTAACAAGAAAAATGAATACCTTTGATAAAGAATTATTTATGTGCAATTAAAATTCTTGGTGTATCAAGCTTTTCTTGTTAGCGTACAACGCAGAATTCAATCGTTTTAAGATTTAGCATTTATAATCGTGAATATTTCAATTCATGAATGTAAATATTATATAAATGTCGGAATTTTTAATGACGAGTAAAGTTCTTCTTTCATAGCACTATTTTAATTACAAACTGTTATGCTACAGTGTTCGTTGTAATCTACCGTTTGATAATGTGAATTTACCCACTTGTGTTCAAATTTTATAATAATTAGCGTTAAATACAGTATTCTAAAAATTTATTACTTTATTTTCATTTTTAATCAGTTAGGAACTTGCAAGGCTCAACCAAAGAGAGAAGCAACTACTAGACTTGCATAGTTTGGAGAAAGAAATCGAGGAACCAGGTGTGGTGTTTCGTAAATGAACCAAGATACCTCAGATGAGTATCACATCTGAGAGAATCTGTCCCAGGTAGAGTTATCTGTTTCCATTCATCATTCTCTATCTCCACCCTACGACCTTCTTGATTTTCGAGTTAAACTCGAAAATCAAGAAGGTCGTGCTCCACCCTATCCAACTTTTCTTTCGTTTTCCGTACTCTTTTGTTAGTTTACTTGCCCAAGCCTTCTTTATGTAGGATCTATTCTATTCTAAATACATTAATTTGTTCGTAAGACCCTGTAGTACAATGAGGTCCCCGGAGGTCCCACAGCCCCTTTTCATTTGCGAAATGAAATATCAAAGGTAGCTTTTGAATTATTTCTGAATTTTTTCTAACCAGATCAGAAGGAACAAGGGAAGTTTGGCAGAATTTCCTTAATTTCTTTTAATAGAATCACAGCCAGTTTGACCAGGTTTTTTTATTTGAATAAATTTTGAAACAAAAGATTTTCGCGCCAAAATTTAACCCGGAAGTAAAAATAAATTTAAAATTCCCGCTGGCGCAATGTCGTGACTGAAAGCATTTAATTTTTTTTGTAAATTCGAGGTCAGTGTTACTGCCCATGCGCCCCTTCATGTAAATGCCAACAAGCGTTACAATTTTCGACTTTCGTGGTGGTTTTCTGATTTATGTTGTGTAGTTGCTGATTGATGCTGTTTTTACCCCGAGGTTAGATATTTTGCAATAATTATTATCAGAAAGTTATCAATCAAGTTTTTGACTGCTCGTGGTGTTACCTTCAACGTGCATGCCCCAGTGTCTTTGTAATTCGAAACGCCAACAGATTTTATGCAAGCATTTTGTTATCTGCAGACGATGCTTTTAATTCGTGGGAAGAAACTCATGGGTGACATGTAGTGATATAAAGTGTGGACTAGCTTGGATTCCGTTTCTCTAAAATAGGGTAGTTTATTTAATAAGTTATTAATAAGAACACTTTTATTATTGAGAACACAATGGCAGCCAACACAGGTATTTTATACATAACCTATGTAGAGACCCAGGGCTCATTCTTAAAAATATGGGGTCAAATGGATAGAAATTTGCCTGTAATTATTGAGAAATCCCTGTCCCAAATGACTCTTCAATTTGAAAGCGGTCTATTCATGCCTACTATGGATGGCATCCAATGCGGACTCCTCTGCTGTGCTAAATACAAAGACGGTGCTTACTACCGAGCCCGCATTACAAACATCGGTTTGATACATCAAAATGTAGTGGAAGTACATTTTGTAGATTACGGTAACAAAGATATAATCCCAATAGTTAATCTAAGAACTATCGGTACGTTTGCCCCGGGTTTAATAACCATTCCACCACAAGCTAGGGATTTCATATTGGCTAACGTAACTTATCAAGGTTCTTCATGGGATAATGACACAATTGCTTTGATTAGCAGTGAAATACGTTATATGGAATTAACTTGGGTTGTGCTAAGTCAAGTTCACGGTCATACATTGATTAAATTGTTTAAAAATGGTGAAGACGTTGCCTTGTCATTTTTTAACCGTGGTATGGTCCTATCGATTGCTACGGCCGCACAACATATGATATTACAAAATATCGGAGGAAGTCAAACACCGGGTTTGTATCAAGTCCCGCCACCTCCTTCACCGACTATTACGTCTACTCCAATTCCACAACAACAACCTCCAGGACAAGTTATGATGTCCCCCCCACCTGCATTATTAACATACAAATCGGTTTCTTTAGAACCCGGTACTGATAGCCACGTCTATATCTCCTATGTATCCGACGGTCCCTGTCATTTCTCAGTACAATTAAAAAAATTAGAAGACACCCTAGCCCGGTTAATGAAAGAATTAAACCGAATGAACTTACAACCTTTAGAAGACGATCCCATTCCAGGAACCGTATGCGTCGCAAGATGCTTGGAAGACGAACATATTTGCCGGGCTGTTGTAACGAGCATGGTAGACGGGCAATATAAAGTCTTTTACGTTGATTTTGGTAACACAGAAATCGTCCCCCTGGATAATCTTTACCAAATCCCATTCAAATACGTTATTCCAAAAGTAATGGCCATGAGATATTCCTTAGCTGGTTTAGAACGATCCAGCGTAACCGTTGAAATGAAATGTGCCTTCAAAGACTTTGTAAGTGATAAATTATTAAAAATGCGTGCCCTTCCACCTCCAACTCGTTCGGGGTTACCGATTTGTACATTATGGGACGATAAAAACACAAATCTATTAGACATCTTAAGACAGGCCGCTTTATTAGCTTACCCGGATGTTATTCAACTAACCCGTGGATTTAGTCAAGAAATCCGGGTAAGCTACGTCCATAGCTGTAGTCATTTCTACGTTCAAATTAAATCGAAAGAAGAAGATCTGCGGAAGGTAATGGCGGAATTACAAAATAAATGCCCGAAAACAAACCCGATATCTCCGAATGATGTCAAAGTCGGCTTACCATGCTGTGCCCTTTTTGATGCTGATGCTCAATGGTACCGGGCTCAAGTTTTAAACAAAGAGGCGGACACAGTTAAAGTCCGTTACGTTGATTATGGCAACGAAGAATTGGTTAATGTCCATAATTTAAGAATGCCACCAGCTGAACAATTAACTGCGTTACGACCACAAGCCCTTGAATGTTGTTTAAACGGGTATCAAAACATGTCTGATGATTTGGAACGGGACAATCTCCTAGAAGAGCTTATTCTCGAAAAGGAATTCGTAATGAAAGTGGTTGAAATGCAAAACAATCGAGCGTTGGTAGATTTAATTGACGGTTCTCGTTACAACGTAGGATCACTTCTACTAGAAAGGCTTGCTAGTGCCAAGTCCCAGGTTAGCCCGTTACTTATACAAGACAACCATCAGATTGAACAACGAAAGAGGAGAAGCCCGATTCAACAAAGATCAGATTATAGACCACCAATGCGGTAAGAAAATAAATTTTTAAACTTATATTTTGTAATCATTTCTTTGGGGGTTTTCACAGGAACGAACAAAATGATAAAGGATGGGGTGGTAATAACGAGGATAGGGAAAAGAAAAGTTGGAGTAACGAAGACAGAAATAATCGCAGAGAGGATTCATGGCGTCAACCAAGAACACCAAGGTAATAAAATTCCTAAATCGGTAAAAACTTTTATTTTAATCTAAATTTTTAGAAAGGACAATGAAGATGAAAGAAATGGCGGTGATGGGTTTGATAGAAATAGGGGAAGAAGGTGAGTTAAAAAAATTTCATGTAGAACTAATTAATCCATAATTTTTATTTTTTTTCAAGAGATGGGTTCAAAAAGGATAATTATGGAGGAAAAGGAGATGGCTTCAAAAAAGAAAGTTGGGGAGGAGGCAAAGAAGATGGTTTTAAAAAGGACAACTGGGGAGGTGGTAGCAGAGAAGATGGTTTTAAAAAGGACAACTGGGGAGGTGGTAGCAGAGAAGATGGCTTCAAAAAAGACAATTGGGGCGGTGGCAATGGAGATAAGAAAGAAAATTGGAATGGTGGAGGGGGAGGCGATTCCCAATGGAAACGTAATGGAAAATCTCCCAATCAAAGGTATTGTAATTTTTTTTAAAGAAAAGTGTTGTTTGCTTATGTATGCTATAATATACAGGGTGTTCAAATCAAAATTCTTTAGTTCAGAAGAATTTTTTGGTGGTCCTATGTTAGTAGGTGCTTCCCCTTTCTTTTTTTTATATTACAATTCTTGCTTTAATTATTATTTAATAGTAAAAATGTTTAATTAAATTCTTTACTCCTTGAATAAATAAAAATAAAAAGCAGAAGTTTTAAATGTAAGAAAAAAAAATTAAAAATTATTGGCCGTAAGTTAATATTAATTTTTTGTTGTGACATGCTACACGATCGGATTTATCTCTCTTGCCATTTAGTAGATATACTTCTTCAGGACGAAGAAGGTAAGAAGTAGCACGCTATTTTCAAGATTGTTTGCTGTTTACGGTTCCAGAAGATTAGTTTTCGTAATTAACTTTCAATGAAAAGTAATTGCTTGCAAGTAATGGACTGACTGTTGGCATAATTTTTTTTTTACAATTTTATGTTACTCTTGAATGTACTTTCCCATAGCATAGGTCAGGTTATTTCTTTCCAGCCAATTTTTTATTTGTGTTACCTCACATTGCGTGTGTATTTTTTTATAATTATTATGTCTTAATGTTTCTTTGTAATTTTGTAATATAAAAAAATTGCTTACTAATCATACTCTTTAGTGAAAAGAGCTTTTCTGATGGTGGCTCAGAGAAAAACTGGCGCCGTAATCCAAGAACAAATAACGATGACCGAAGACCAAAACGCAAATTTGAACCAGGAAACAAGAACAATTCTACTTGGAATTCAACCACAAACCAAGAGAATGAATTTACCAGTGATAGTAATGTTGCTAAAGTTGCGGATCCAGCCCCAAGTTCAGCAGCATTTACATATCCAGAACTCAACGGGCGTACTGAAAAAGTACTGATTAGTTGGTTCCATGATCCTGCACACTTCTTTTGTCAATTACAAGAGTTCCAGGTATAATTTTGATCTAAAAAAATTTTTTGGCCACCTTACTCTCCGGATTTAAATCTAAATTTTTTTAAAAAATATTCCAGGTTGAATTCCGAACTATGATGAACGACATTCAAACCCAGTATAGTAGTATTAAGCCTGAAACTGCTTCTGTTGGTGCTCCAGTTATAGCTTTATACCCTGATGATGGTGTTATGTACCGTGCCCGTGTCTTAGAAGTTAAAGGAATTCAATACCGGGTTCAATACATCGATTTTGGAAATGTTGCAAACACTAATAAAGTTTGGCCTATAGAAAATAAACTTATGCAACTTTCTGCACAAGCTATTTGCTGTAGTTTAAATGGAATTGTTCCAATTGGTGAGACTTGGGGTGAATCCGATGCATTCTCGACTTACTTTGATAAGGAATTTTTCATGTGTAATTTTATTTCAAGTGAAAATCAAAAGTACGTTTAATAATATTTTTTAAAAATTATACTAAAACTTATTTTTTAGGTACTCAGTTGAATTAACAAGTGATAATCAAAGCGTGAGTGATGGATTAGTATCTGCTGGTTTGGTAAAATACCCAGAGGTTCAAGAAATTTTTGATCCATCCCTTTTACTTGGACAGCAAATGAGGGTGATTTTAGGGGAAGTACAAAGCTTGGATACATTTTATGTTCAACTTCAAAATGGCATCCAGATATTTTGTACCATGCATAATTTAACATCCGCTACTCAAACATATGAAGATACTTTAAAACAATCGATTGGAAGTATTCTTATTATGTACGTGGACAATGTATTGGAAGACAAGTACGTATTTTTAATTTAACTTTAGGGTAGGTGTGGTGGCTCAAGATTAAACGGACCCCATCCTATTACACAGAATGATTAGAAAACGTTTAATTTTTTTAATTTTTAATTCCAGGACTGAAATTACTTTATATGACGCATCTGGAGCTAAATTAAAAATTATAGAACCAGATGAAGGTGCATATGATACCATAGAAGTACTCTGTCCGTTACCGGTATTATCTAATACTATTAACGGATGGATATCATTTCTTAACCCCACCGATGGTGTTAAATTTTCTGTATTTATCCAACCCCCTGAATATGCTAACACCCTTGCTCAACTATTAGAAGATCTTTTTAATCATTACAATGCTAACGAGGAAACAATTGAACAACCAGAAATAGGTCTCATGTATGCTGCACATTCATCCGATGGTAATTGGTACCGGGGACAAGCCACAAGCGTGGAAGACGAAAATGTTACCATTAGATTCGTAGACTACGGGAATTCGGAAAGTATACCAAAAACGAATTTGCGCGAACTTGCTTTAGAATTCATGCAACAACATTTAATGGCTTTAGAAGTAAGTTATCGTTGGTGATTTTTACATTTTTTTAAAGTTAATTTGTAGGTTTCGGCTTCTGGAGTTGATGAAACCTTCATCGAACAAGAAGTATCTGCTACTGTTTGGTATGGAGAAACAGGTTGGGAAGCAGAAATCCAAAAGGTTAATCAAGAGGAACCGATTAATCAAGAACTTCCCCTTTCCAATGAGGAACAAGCTCTCCCCAGTGAAGAACAAGTTCTTCCTATCGAAGAACAATCCTTAGAACCCATAGAAGAAAAACCAGTAGAAGAAACACATCAAACGGGTGTCTCAGTTATTTTAAGCCACATTGATAGCCCCAGTGAATTTTATGTCCAATTATCTGAAGACATTGAAATAATAAACACGTTACAAGAAACTTTACAAGAACAAGTTTCAGGTTTTCCTGATTTGGAAAGTCCTGCCGCTGGTGTTCTTTGCGCAGCCCCGTATTCTGTTGACCAACAATGGTACAGGGCTCAAGTTCTAGATGCCGACATTGATATTACCACAGTCCGTTTCGTAGATTACGGTAACACGGATGTCCTTACCAACGTAGCAAACCATGTAAAAACTCTCCCCCCCGATTTACTTTCTCTAGAACAACACTCGCGGCGTTGTAGTTTAATTATAAAACCATCCGACACCGAATGGAGCCCTACAGCCTTTGAACGCTTTGAAATTTTAACCCAAGACAAAAATTTATCCGCCGAAATTATCCATCAAGATGAAAAAACCACTTACATAGAATTATTTGCCGAAGGCCAAAATATAGCGGAAATATTATTACAAGAAGGTTTAGCCGTAAAATTACAGCTTGAAGCTGCAACAAGTTGTACTGGTTACGTAAGCCATTTAAACTCCCCTTCAGAATTTTGGGTTCAATTGGAAAATTCTGTTGCGGATTTAGAATGGATAGCCGAACAATTATCAGCGGCTGAAAACTTCCCTGAATTAGAAGATTTAACCCCGGGTTCGTTATGCGCCGCACTTTTCCCTGATGATGAAATGTGGTACCGCGCAAGAATTCTATCGAACACTGTAGCAGGATTGGAAGTCCTTTTTATTGATTACGGAAATTCTTGTACTTGCACTGGGTTACGACAACTCCCTGAAGATCTTATAATGTTATCCGGTTTAGCTCAAAAGTGTAGCTTGTTGAAACCCCAAGGGGTCTTACAATGGTCTTTGCAAGCCACTGAGGAATTCCGTGGAATTTCCGCTGATGGTGCTACAGTTTTTAATATTGACCGACTTAGTACAGGGGAGACATCTATCGTAAAGCTACTTTTAGATACAGAAGATATTGCAATGCGGCTTTTACCTAAAACTGAAGACATTTCCGTGTGTAATTTTGAATCCATTTCAAGTTTTTGGATTCAAAAAGTTGAAGATGTGCCAAAATTAAATTTAATAACGGAAAAATTAGAAAAAGCCAATGAATGGCCTAAATATGAACCAAATGAGGAAACTAAAATCGTAGTAGCCATGAATCCGGAAGATAAACTGTGGTACCGGGCTAATATAATCAAGGAAAATAATTCCGAATATGAGGTTTTGTTTATTGACTCAGGAAAAGTCTCTACTGCGAGTGATATTCGTATGCCTATGTGTGATATTGAAAAGGAATCTCCATTAGCAAGTAAATGTAAGTTGGAACCTCTACCCGGATACCGTTGGAATGAAGAATCATCAAAGAATTTAGCTGAGATTTGTAATAATGGTATGGGAATAAAACAAAGTTTACTGAATAATTCTAATTTAAGTTTTTGTTTTTCCAGGATTAACCGTTTTTCAAATGGAACTTGTTTCGGCAGATGCAGTTAGATTATATTTAAGTGGAAATGATATTCGATCTGATTTAGATAGCACATATGTTTCTTCTGCACAAAATACTCCAAAGAAAGCTCCAATCATGAATATTGATCCTATTATAGTAGAAAGTTTCATCAATTCGGAGGAATTAGTTGGTTTAGATGAAACACATCCAGAAAATAGTTTATCTTTAGATGAAGAGTTGAAAATGAGTTTAACTGCAAAAGAAGATGGCCTTGCCGAAGGAAGTATGGAAATGACTTCAGATACAATTAAAGATGTAGGAGAAGTTGATGAAAAATTGGAAATCACTGTGGCATCTGAAGACTCGACCAAGGATGAGGAAAACAAAGAAACAAACTTTGATGAAAAGCTGGAATCAACTTTAGTGTCTGAAGAGGCAACCAAGGATGTGGAAATCGGTGAAGTAAACCTCGAATCAACTTCAGTATCTGAAGAGGCAGCCAAGGATGTAGAAATCGGTGAAGTAAACCTGGAATCAACTTTAGTGTCTGAAGATACAACCAAGGATGAGGAAATCAAAGAAACAAACGTTGATGAAAAGCTGGAATCTACTTTAGTGTCTGCAGACACAACCAAGGATGAGGAAATCGATGAAACAAACCTGGAATCAACTTCAGTATCTGAAGAGGCAGCCAAGGATGTAGAAATCGGTGAAGTAAACCTGGAATCAACTTTAGTGTCTGAAGACGCAACCAAGGATGAGGAAAGCAAAGAAACAAACCTTGATGAAAAGCTGGAATCAACTTTAGTGTCTGAAGACTTAACCAAGGATGAGGAAAACAAAGAAACAAACTTTGATGAAAAGCTGGAATCAACTTTAGTGTCTGAGGACACAATCAAGGATGAGGAAATCGATGAAACAAACCTGGAATCAACTTTAGTATCTGAAGAGGCAACCAAGGATGTGGAAATCGGTGAAGTAAACCTAGAATCAACTTTAGTGTCTGAAGACACAATTGAAGATGCAGAAATTATTACTGAAGACTTAAAGGAGAAAAAATTACCATCAGAGGAAGAAGTTAAAGAAGTAGAGGTATGTAAAGAAGTTGAAGGTTTAGGTAAATCAACTGTTGACGACGAAGAAATCCCTTTGGAAGAGAAAAAAGACTTACCCTTAAATGAAGTTGTGG
Source organism: Hemicrepidius hirtus (assembly GCA_963082805.1). Taxonomy (NCBI): domain Eukaryota; kingdom Metazoa; phylum Arthropoda; class Insecta; order Coleoptera; family Elateridae; genus Hemicrepidius; species Hemicrepidius hirtus. Next base: position 1,905,885 of record OY720164.1, read on the forward strand.
AGAAGGAAGAAGATTTAAAACATGAGGAACCGGTAGATGTAGCAGGTAAAGAATTGACGTTGCAAGATGAATTAAATGAAGCTTCAGATGATGAATTAGAAACTACCATTAAAGAATCTGAAGAAGTAACCAAACTGACTACTTCAACAGGTAAAATGAAACACATGTGCTCTTAGGATATATTTTTTATTTTATTTTCCAAATAATATAATTCTGTAAATCTCTAATCCATACTTCTTTTTTTTAGATGAAGATGACAAAAAATTTGAAGACAAACCAACTTTAAATGAAAATCCACCCATTGAACAAATTAATTTACTTCAGCGACGTTCCTCAACCCCTCATGCTGATAAAATTGTACCTGGATCTATATGTAGAGGTGATATGACTCAAGTATTAACAGATAAGGATGAACAAGGTATAAATGTAGAGAAACCAGAATCTGATGTGAATGAGATTAAAGAAAATGAAGATAAAGGGTGTGAAAAAGTTGTAAAGTTAGAATCAAAAAGTGTAGACGATACTCCATTAGTAGAATCAAAAACTGTAGATGATACTCCATCTAATTCAAGTTTCTGCAAAGTTGATAATGACGAACGAATCGTGCCTGGTGCAATATCAAGGGGAGAAACTCCTGAACCCGTGGAAAAAATTGTAATCAGTGCTACTGTTAATGGTGTTGACGTTAAAGATAATGTAAAATCATAATATGTTTTAAGACTTTTTCTATTTTTATATGAAAAATTGTCCCAGTTTTGTTATTGTTCCTGTTTTTATGTATTATCAGATTTTGGTAAAACAAGTTCTCTTTTTTAAGTTTGTTTCAAGAGTAAGTAATACTTATTTATCCTAGTTAGTAGTTCGTTTATATTTAATCTTTACTCAGAGTTGAACTACAGTTCTTTGTTCAAATAAATGTTGATTTAATAAAGTTTTTTGTAACACTTGTTTTGTTACAATTTTAAGGATGCATATAACAGTTTTTTTGGTCTTTAATTTTGATAAGTTACGGAGTTAAGCTTTTTTCCCTAATAAATGCCTTGGGAAGTTTCCTCCGCAAAGGAGGCTAGAAAAACGGACCTAGTGTAAGGCTAGCGGCGCGAGTGATGTCTGTAACCTACTTTAACGCGAAAACCGCGCAGTATAAAAGAAAATAACATAAGAACAATGTTGTAGATAATAAAATTTCCTACAAAAGATTCCTGGAAAATATTTGCCTAAGGTTAATAATTTGGGTCTGGGAACCGTCAGACTAAACACATGCGCGCCTGACGTCGTTAACCTACTTTAACGCGAAAACCGCGCGGTATAAAAGAAAATAACATCAGAACAAAGTTGTAGAAAATAAAATTTCCTACAAAAAACTTCTGGAAAAGATTTGCCTAAGGTTAATAATTTGGGTCTGAGAACCGTCAGACTAAACACATGCACGCTTGACGTCGTTAACCTACTTTAACGCGAAAACCGCCCGGTATAAAAGAAAATAACATCAGAACAATGTTGTAGAAAATAAAATTTCCTACAAAAAATTCCTGAAAAATATTTTCCTAAGGTTAATAATTTGGGCCTGGGAACCGTCAGACTAAACACATGCGCGCCTGACGTTAACGTACTTTAACGCGAAAACCGCGCAGTATAAAAGAAAATAACATCAGAACAAAATTGTAGAAAATAAAATTTCCTACAAAAAACTCCTGGAAAAGATTTGCCTAAGGTTAATAATTTGGGTCTGGGAACCGTCAGACTAAACACATGCGCGCCTGACGTCGTTAACCTACTTTAACGCGAAAACCGCCCGGTATAAAAGAAAATAACGTAAGAACAAAGTTGTAGAAAATAAAATTTCCTACAAAAAACTCCTGGAAAAGATTTGCCTAAGGTTAATAATTTGGGCCTGGGAACCGTCGAGACTAAACATACGCATGCTTTCTTTAGCGCACGGTGTATTAGATCAGAGGTACTTTAAAAAATTTAACTATTTTTATTTAAATTAAAAATTTATTAACTAACACCAAACTAAAAGAATATTTAACTAAAAATAAATTAGAAATAATTAAATATGATCCGTTTGAAAACAAATGAAAATTATTATCTTGCACAATACATTCCACATAATCCTCATAATCAACTGCCATAATATTACACACATTTACATTATTACAAGATCCACAGCTTGAAGAATTCAATTCTTTTGACGAATTAATCGCAGAAATATATTTCATATAAATGTCTTCGTTTCTTTGCAATCTTGTTAAAAGTAATTCAAAAGAAAAGACGGATATATTTGGGATTAAATAATAAGAACTAAATCTGTATTGCACATTCCAGTTTTCTTTTGTTTTATAAAACTGTATGTAATCTAAAGGTTCCAGTGTTTCCGTGTCGTATAAGTACAATCGTGCTGCTTCCCTGAAGGGTGGGGATAACATCAACCATCCACAACCTCTTTCTATTTAAAAAAGAATGGCTTTTAAAATTTTTAAGTTTATTAAATAATTTCCTACCATTTTTATCATAAAATATATGAAATTGCGCCCCTTCTTGATATCCACCAAACTGTCCTTTGATTACATCCGCGAATGTTCGAACCATTGCAATGTAACGATGATTATGTTTAGGAGCAAACATTCGATTATCATAAGTATTTGCAATACCAGGTGTTGCAGATAGTAACAAATATACAATTTTTTTAGCTTTACGTGCTTTAATTAATTCGTTAGAAAGCCAGGTCCATTGATTTGCAGGGTCATCTAACTTGCTAGCAATATGAAATTTACAAAATAACGCAGTATTTAAAACAATTACTTGTAAATTTTCAGGAATTCCTAAATTTTGACTATAATATCCGGCTTTCCAAAATGTATGATGCGCAGGTTCATCCAACCACGTTCCAAAATAATCGGACATGTTTTGGTAATACAAAATATATTTTTCTGCGACTGGTAATCTAATTGGTGGTAATGAAGGAAGTACTACAATATTTTGAATTATTTTTTTCATTTCTTGAATCACAGCTTTTAGATTAGGTCCTCCGGCACTGGACCATAATATAAAATCGGGGTGAAATCTACCACTTTTTTCTTTAAGGACATTTAAAGCTTCGTTAATACATGTAAGGAATGGTTTTAGACAAGTGTCATTTTTCGGGTGAGTTGACCAATAGACATCCGAAATATGCCAAAATGTGCCTTAAATTTTTTTTTAATTAATTGTAGGATTAAATAATTTTTATATTTACGCACCTATTTTTTTTAATGCTTGACTTTCAAGTGATAGAAAGTAAATTAGGAAAATTATATTTAAGATATTCATTTTGATCTTTAATTTGTCAAAGTTGACTTTTAAGTCGACCTGGCGTGTAGCTCGTAAGTAAATTTATTTATCTCGGAGTAGGTACCTTGTCCCTTTCACCAAGATCCCAGATTCAAGTTTCTTTATTCTGACATTCTATGCTGAAATACTTATCCGTCTGGGTTCCGGATGAAGAATAGGCCCAGGGAATCCCCTGCCTGTCGTAAAAGGCGACTATTTGGGGCGACTGTCCTTTTCCTATTTTTCTATGATTTCCTACTTTGTGTTGTATTCATTTTTGTGAATAAAGTACGAAGTACCTTAACAGAATTTTTATAAAAAAAGATTACATCGGGCGCGCCGTTATGGGGAAAAAGTCTCCGCAAAAAAAAAATCAGTCTTCAATGAACGGAAGAACATATAATCAGTAACATAATATTAAGCTAACAAGGAATAGATAAAAATTGGTCATCATTATACAGTGCTTCCCGAAAGTAACGGATAAATTCAATAAAATCGTTGAGAAAAATATTTCAAATAAATGCTCGGACACGTCGATTTTTATTTTTAACTCACCCTTTATAGATCGGTATTTGCTGTATAATTTTTAGGCGGGAAAATATAATCAAACGACCGAAAATATTTTTAATTTTTTTGTTGTAATAAAATTATTACGTTTAAATAAGGTAAATACATTACCTACTATCAATTATACTTGTATTTTTAATAAATAATAGCTTTATTTATACCTTTAGTGTATTTTATTTAATAATAACAAAAATAAATGTATTAAATGGTTATTAACAATAATATAATTAACATCCTTCAAAAAGCGAAAGAATTTATTTGTGACATTAATTAGCGCTTGGAGTGTACCTGTACGGACACTGTCCGCGTGGAACACCCTTTAAGATGACATAAGAATGATATCAGGGTTCGATTACCCCGCTCTGTAGGCGCCATGTTTGTTTATGTTCGTTATCTTTTTTTCTGGTGTCAAGAAGGTTAGGCCGATGGCTTTAAAAACCAGTTTGGATCTTGTAAATTTAGCCCTACATGAATTTCCTCGTGCACATTTGCATGCTCGTCGGTTCAGATTTTTGTTTTTCAAGTCGTATATTCTCCTCGTGTTTCCCTAAAAGGGGGTTGAAAATTCGTTTCTGTAAGGGAACATCTGAGGAGCGGCTTTGTACGCATGCGCAACGCTTCGCGCCAACAGCCCGGTACAGATGGCAGATGTTTTGTAATCTTTCTGGGTAGTGCACGCCGAAGTAAATCGCATTGTAACTTTGGAATTTTTTTGTAGCGGTTTGCAAATTCTCACACTCTTCAAATTAACGTCTTTTAGAAGCGCCATTTTTACTGCATCCGGGCGTGTTCTTAAAAACGTAATCGGAAACTCGGAAGCGACGTTGTTCGTTTGTTTTCTATATTAGGCACAGCTGCTTTATCGAAGTGGCTTGGCGACCATTTTCCGAAGTGCTGTCGAACATGTAGCTTTTCCGGGAGGGTTGTAAGGTTTTTGCTTGTTTAGTTGTTACATCGTGTAACGCTGTAAATGTTCAGGGATCCGCCAATTGTAAGTATTTGTTTATTTAGTTTGGTTGATTGCAACTGGGTGCGTATACGTGATGACGGTTGCGTGCGAGAGGGTGGCGTTGCGTATTTGTGCTTGACCGGCGGGGGTTGTACCCGGAATGTAATTGTAATTTCTAATTGGTTTAGTTAAGCAAACGTTGTTCATGACTTTTCGAGATATAAATACAGGTTTTTGTAATAAAATTAAGATTGAACCTCGTTAGATTCGTGTTTTGCTTTCAAGCAGGGGAATTGTTGTTGTTATTTTGTTGATTACTTAATTTGCTTTTACATAAGGATTTTCCGTAGATTTTAAATAGAGGGGTCGACAAGTAAATAACGGCCAACTCGAATCGTTTCAAATTGAGCTTACAAACGTCCTCCATTTTGAAAAAGCTTGATGTATTGACATTTGAGGATGGCAATGCGTCGTGGGGTTCGTCGACCAGCAATGGAGAGCCCTGGGGGGTATAGTGTAATACCCTCCAGCTCCACTCCTGACATGGATATCCTGAAAACCAGCATCAATACTGAGTTAACTCCGAGCCCACACTTGCTCGATCATGGATATGGAGCTACACCCCAGAACCAAATAATGCCAACCCTGCCTCCAGTTAGTGCTCCCGCTGTAAAACGCAGGTTAAACATGGACACACAACATATCGTGGTTCCTATTAAGCAAGAATTTAAAGCTCCTCAACCCAAACGACAGAGAAGAAGTTCCCCTGTGAAAAAACATACACGTTTTGATACATCGTTGGGTCTTCTTACAAAAAAGTTCACGACTTTACTTGAGCACTCTCCTAATGGTGTAGTAAATTTAAACAAAGCCTCGGAGGAATTAGGGGTGCAAAAGCGTAGAATTTATGATATCACGAATGTGCTCGAGGGTATCGGAATTTTAGAAAAAAAATCAAAAAATAACATTCAGTGGAAAGGTGGCACTAAAGGCAGCCACGCATATTCAGCACTCCAGACAGAAGTACAAGCTTTAGAAGACCGGGAGAATCAATTGGATCAGTTAATTCATTCGGCTGAAACGGAACTTTGTAAGTTGAGTCAGAGCCGACGTTACGGGTACATTACTTATCAGGACCTGCGTTCAATTGGACGTTATAAACATAAGACTGTGATGGCCATCAAAGCGCCCACCGACTGCACCCTAAGTGTACCTGAGGGTGAATATAAGATACAAATGAAAAGCGAAAGTGGAGAGATTGAGGTGTTTTTGTGTCCAGAAAATGTATCGCCCCCTAAACCTAAAAATATTCCACCCATGGATCCATTACTTAAAGACTTTAAGGACATTAAACTTAGTCCCGGTTTGCTTACCATTACCACTCCTCCAGTGCCTGTTTTCGACAGCCCCATTTCGCAACATCAGAAACCCGTTTCTACAGAGGTAAATATTTTTCTATTTATTTTATTTGCTAAGCAATATACCCTATGCCAAATATTGTAGTAGTCTTAACAATTGGGACGTATGATGTAACATCAGAATTGTCTCTTCACTGATTTCAGGACAAACTTTGAATTTTTTGTAAATACTGATAAAAAATGCACCAGTTATGGAACTTACAAATATTTATTGTCGAATAAATAATTTGTTAGTTAATAACTGTTGCTAATAGACAGTGTGTTTCATTTTGTATGAATACACCTAGATACCTTTTTTATTTTGAAAGCAATCCCGAACCTTATAAAATTGTTACTAGTTATGTTTGAAGGGTGAACGCAGTGGCGTAACTAGAAAATTTGGGCCCAGACGCAAAATTTTGTAAATGGCCCCTATCTTTCGAAGCAGGACGATTTGACTCCGGTAGTTCGGCGCTGGCAATTCGACGCTGGCCATTCGGGGCCGAACAATTCGATACCGGACAATTTGGCGCCAATACATACATCAAATATTATTATCAATAAATGAAAATACACAATGTTTTAAAATTACATGGGGCCGAGGTTAGTTGCTCTTAGCAAATAAAATAGCGGTACACCCGAATAACTTTTTTATTGTTAAAGGTAGAAAGTTTGTGCTTGGAGACTATTTGTATGGTTAGCTATAAGCTTTATTTTTGGTATGTCGGAAATTAGTTTGCGTTTCCGGTTTAACCGGAAGTGATGCTAACTTGAAAATTTTAAATAGAACACCCTATATATTTTTGCATTTTTGGATTTATACTGTTATAAGTTTTGAGAAACTCATATAGGACTATGTACCATAACTCAATAGTTTTCGAGATATTCGAGCTATAAAGTATAAATTTGTAATTTTTATTTATTTTGATTTATACCACAAAAAAGGTTATTAACTTGAACCCCTTATATAATAATGCGGAAGTAGTGACTCATCAGCATCATCGAACGTCGTCAACCCCCCACCCGTTGGGGCGAGCAACTGCGGGCCTCGAACCCGTGATTTTCTACGTTTTTTCGAGAGTAATCGGGCTGGGGTTCGGGGGGATGGAGCACCTTTTCGCCCCGCATCTTTTAGGACCAACCGAATTTCGGTCCGGGGATCGAAAGGGACGGGAGAAGATTTCGCGGTTTGCGAGGGAAACCCGGGAATTAGGCGACCGCGGTTGCAACATAAAATCGTAACCGTTATAAACTTATAACCTTTTTTAAATTAGTGTCGTTATATTATAACGACACTAATCCCGTGAAAAAGAGATTTTCACGGGTTCTTGGGAATTTTAAAAAGTTTTAAACACATTGTTGACTCAACAGTATTCGATATCAAATATCAATTCGATATATTGGAATGCAAGTTTCTCTCAAGGTCTGAACTTTCAGACTCAGTTCATAATTGCAATTTAATACGACTAAAAAAATTGACTTTGAATGTTTTCAAAATTCGTTCGAGAGGCCAAGGGCTCTCAGAATTGACGGGCCCCGACGCAATGCGTCCTTTTGCGACCCCGTTTTAGTTTTTAACATATGGATTCATCAACGAGACGTAACTTTAAGGCCCGGTTGCACCAAAGTATGTGACTACGAGTACGAGGTTAGCTAAACCAGGATCAATTGGCATGGATACAATTGTTCGAACAATCGTATCCATACCAATTGATCCTGGTTTAGCTAACCTCGTAGTCAAATACTTTGGTGCAACCGGGCCTAAGTCAGTCTGACCTGGTCTGACCATTATTGCATGGGCCTATCTAGTGAGCGGGGTTATGACCTGGCGCAAGTTTCTGACCAATAAGAAAATTCGACGAAACTACCTGGCGCAACAATCTGAACCAAAAAAATGGGAAGGTGGCGCAGGTCTTGTTAGGTCGACTTAAAGGTCCACGCGCACTTGTTCGGTTCGGTTCCGTTCGGTTCGAAACCGTCCGATCGGCATAAATTAAAATACATGGAAATGAATGGCAGTCCGCGCATTACGTCGGTTCGGTTTCGTCCCGTTCGGTTCAGTCCAAGTATACTACAAATGTCAAAAAATTTCGAAAGTCCGATCAGTCTATAGGTAAGAACGGGACGAAAAGGAATAAAAGGATGGTGCCGTACCGAATCAACGTAATGCCAGTAATTTCCATGTATTTCCGCGGCATTTGTAAGCGTGGTGGACCTTTATTTGATTTTTGCCGATCGGACGGTTCCGAACCGAACGGAACGGAACCGAACAAGTGCGCGTGGACCTTTACGTTTATACCTTGTTGATGAATCCAGCTGTAAGATTTAAAGGAAGTTTGATAAAAATGTACTATATGTAATATCTTCTAGTTTAAACCATATTGGTAAATTAACACCTCTGAATTAAGTAAATTTCTATACTTTACAGGTTTGCAGAAACCTATCTTTCTCAAAAGACCCAGTATTTCAAAGTGTGGGAGCTCCAAACTCTGTACAGCAACAAGTTGGTCCTTACAACGGGACACCTCCATCAGCATCAAATCTGGATTTAAGTCTTTCTCCAGAACGAACTGTTTTAGAGAGTTGCATGTTTTCTAGTTGTGCCATAGAACCTTCGGCGACAACATCAAAATTGAAAAACTCATTAATACATGGTCCAGCAGATCTAGGTCCCATGTTAGAAAAATATTCTCCAAACACAGGAGATTATTCTTTAACAGGTAGGTTTGTTTGTTTTTGTATTTCATGTGTTTCTTTTAGAAGCAATTTAAAAAAAATATGTATTGGATGCTTGGTGTGATTGAAAACTGAAATAGTCAAAACTAAATAAAGCACCCAAATAGGGTGGGGTAGTCTCTCCATTCGTAAAGTTGGCTAACCAGTACAGTTTGCATCTGTTCTAAGAGACTAATCTGTACTTCTGTTTGGAAGGTTAAATAGACTATTGAAATGCTAAATAGTCATTTTAACCTTCCCATTCGATATAAAAATGAACTTTCAAATTGGAAATGTCAATGATTTCAGAAAGAGGGGGGTTGTTGAGGTTGAGGGGTTGGAATATAAAATAATGAGATTAGATAGAGAATTTTTTACCTGTAAAATGATATATCACAAGGTAGGGGGAAATTTTAAATTTCAAGGGGGGGGTTGCTGGAGTGAAGGGGGGAAATTATAAAATTATTTCAATAGTGGTTTTAAACTTCCCATTCGATATAAAAATTGACGTGTTTTTTTTCAAACCGAAAATGTCAAGAATTTCAGAAAAGGGGGGTTGGGGGGGTCATGGGTTGCAATAAAAAATAGTATGGTTAGATAGAGAATTTTATTACCTGTAAAATGATATATCAGAAAGTAGGTGGTTCCATTTGAAATTTCAAAATGGGGGTTGCTGGAGTGGTGGGGGTGAATTATAAAATTACTTCAATGGCGGTTTTAAACTTCCTCCTCGATATTAACGTTGACGTGTTTTTATTCAAACTGGAAATTTCAAAACTTTTAGAGTTATTAAAGGTGGCCAGTTTTGAAATGAAAGCCCTGTATACATTTATTCTATTAAGGCGACTTGTCGAAAAAACAGTGTTTCTCATTTTTTAAAAATAGGCCCCTATTAGTTGGTCATAATAAAAGATCGTAAATTCATGTTGCCTACTCTTTTTTTTTAATATTCAAATGTCATTATTAGCATAATATGCATTTGAGAAACATTGTTTTATGTAACTAATGCTTTTAACTAATGTTAACATATTATGTACGCCTTGTATTTCAGTAGACTAATGTGTAAACATGCTATTTTGTCAAGAGATATTGGTGCCGGTAAATTGCGTTCTGGGACTATGTCTGTGACTTGTGTGGATAGTAATCACATCACAGGCAGAGTTCTAGGTACGCACTTACTGCTTGCTACTTAACCAGTGCTCCATAATAAGCAATTCAACTAATGATACGACTAATCATAATATAATATATTAACCTTTTCGCAACAATAATATTGCTTGTGCCATGTAATAATGCATTTGCTTGGTTGTACAGTGTGTTGGATCTCATGGAAGCTTCTCTTCGTAGCACCATGGGATTCAGCTCATTGTGCAGCTACCTAACTGTTTAATACTGACGCTATAACCTGCTGCTTTTAATTGTGACACAATGTTGTTTCTACAACATTAAACTGTGATGTAATTTACACAGGTGTATTGGTGCATTGTTTTTTTCTGTTGTCTAACGAGACTTGTACAATTGTTGTTATTATATTTTGGTTGAGTTCATTCTAACATATTTGTTTGGCTACTTCACGGTAATAGACTAATACAGCACGGTTTTTTATTGACCGGCTTTGACTATTGTTCTATCAAATGACATACGTAGTAACACTGCTTTGCCTCTTGATGCTTTACGTTTTTCATTGTAGTTAGCTGTCAAACAAAGTGGGCCTATAATTTATGTATATTAATCAGTTTCTCGTGTTTCATGCTTTGATAATCAAAAATAATAATAATTATTGAAGAAATGTGAATGCCACTCTGCTTGGTCAAAATTTAGATACGTGAATCATTAGTAGCCAGTTTTAATTTTAAAGCCACATAAAGCTCTTATTCTTGATTGCCTTAGTCGTTTGTTTCTTCTAAAGTAACAACACGGAGACATTTTCGGAGGCAAGAAATATGCCGCAATTCGCCGCAAGGGCAAGGGGCGCTCTTGCCCTATGAATATTAATTTTAAATTTAATTTTAAAATATTAATTGTCGCTCTTTTTTTAATATTTAAAATCGTAGTTATGTCAACAATTACAATTAAATGAAAATGATAAATATATCTCAAATATATTTCAAATTTGAAATTAAAATCAACACTTCAGCGGTGGCGCCGCCGACGGAGAATACGTAATAATTATTGCCTTGTGGTTTAAATCTTTGACTGGCTTTGGGCCGTCAAGTTCTGTACTCGTGTAACCACTTTTCTTTTTTTTTTTAATTTTATGTTATTATTTGTATTATTATTGTTATTATTAATATTCTAATTTAATGTTATTTGTTAAATTTCAAATCATCTTTTATTTGTTTTTTAAAGTGTTTGTTTATGCTATCTACTTTAAGCTTTTTTTTAAATTATTTATTAATTAATTATTTAATAATTAATAAAAGTAATGAGGGACATTGTTCCAGGTACATTAGAATCAATATTTTGTTCAGAGCCCTTCTTACCGTTGGAACCATTGTCACATTCCGAGTTTAACTTCAGTTTGGACAACGAAGAAGGTGTGGCAGATCTCTTCGACTTATTTTAATTTAGCTAATTTTCTCGTACTGAAAGTGCTGCTCATAAGAAACTAGGTGTAATTTTGTTATGAGTATGTACAAGATTGAAATTTTTACAAGACCCTTTTTTATTGATTGCGTTATCAACTTCTTTATTATTGTAAATTTGTAATGAGAATGTTTGTTGAGATTGTGATACCAAAATTGGTGTCAGGGTATGATTGTTGACCAAAGTGCCTATTTGTTTTGGTACAGTAGTTTTTAAATCTTTGTTTTATATAGTAATAATTGTAAATTATTATACATTTTGAGTGTTTAACTTATTTGTGTGTTCTCCACAGATTCATTTTTTAAATATATATTTTGTCACTTGACTTGAGTCTCCGCTGTTATAATTTAGTGTGAATATTACATTTGCAAAACTTGATTACTCAAGAGCATGGTTCAATAATTGGAATCAGAAGGTGCCATGGACAATTTATAGTTAGAATATTGTTTTGAAAGGGGCATTTTGTGTAGCAGCCTTTGTTTTTTATACGAATAATAAATGTCGTTCATACTGTTGAACACCCACTTAATAAAAGTTGAAAACGTATCTGACAACATACCAAAATATTCCGGCATCAAAAACCTATTTTTCTATGTAAATGGTTGCAATATCTCCGTACTAGTCGAAAATTGTAACATAGACAATTTTCACAATTTAGTATAGTAGGTGCTACTCATAGTAATGGCTTCATTTAAATGATAAACCAGAATTGTGTTATGGTCAATTAGAGAACCTTGCGACTGATTGCTTTAATAAAGCTATTACTAAGGGTTATCCTTTGACCAATCATCGGCTATAGATTGTCATTTCGTATGCCATTGAATTTTTGTTGACATATTGTGTTGTCAAAAAAAAAACGAATATTGTTACAACATGCATGATTTTTCACTAAGGCATCTATAACCGCTTATAGGTCATTCATGCTGTGTATATATTTTCAGTCTGTTTTTGTTGCATTTGTTTATAATATGAATCTACACTTGGAGAAACTTGGCAAAAGATCCTTTTTGGAATTAATTTACTTACGGGAAAGCCATTGCTGTGCTGTGGTTTTAGTAGCGAGTAAAACATTAGAAGTTGTCGGTTATTATTTGGCGTATTAATAAATATTGGATACATTTTTATTGTTATTCATTAAAATTGTATAGGTTTGATTTGCATATCAGTGTATGGATCCGGTCCTGTAATATATTTTTTGCGATTTAGGTATATGGTAATTGAAGAAAATTATAAAAACTGATCGTATATTAGACAGTGTATAATGCGTATTAATACGGGATGTTTATAAAATAGTACCCTGCATTTTACTGGAATAACAATAAAAATACAGTCCAGTAAGTAGAATGAAGCAAAGCACTAAAATAATGTTTCTAATACTGGTTTTCAATGACACCATTACAATATGGAACATTTTTATATTCAAAAACTTCGATCCTAAACAAATTTATGATGACATGTCACTTCTAAAAGTTCTTCTCTACAACCTATTGCTTGTGACTTTAGAATATGTTCATATTTTTTATGCTTAGCTTGAATCAATATTAAAGTATTTTTTCACAAAAGTGACTGGTGTTTGAAAATTGTCAAAGTTGAATTTTAATGTTATTTTATTGTTGGTGAATTTTGAAAGGTTTTTCCCGACAAGTAATTGTTAATATAAACACTTGTTTAGATTATGGGAAGACTGTAATTGATTTTTGTTTTGTTTTTATGTAAAGCCACCAACAATTATGTGGTTGGATATATTTGGTTAGTATTTTTTAAACGTCCTGTATCTGCTGAGATTTATTATGTCTTTTTTTTTTAATTTTTGTTAACCAAGTGCCCCTCCAGAAAATGAATACTATGTATGATTTGTGAGAGGAAGTGGGTGTGCATTTACTTAAGTACAAGATATTTTTAATTGTTACGAAACGTATTTGTAAATAAACTATTTTAATCTCAGCACTGTTTCTCTCATGAATGTCCAAAGCCAATAGAGGCCTTAAATATGTTTACAATTATTTATTCTTTCTGTAGAAAATTTACATGCATCACATTTCTACAAAGTGTACAAAATAACAAAATAAAATTTATAGATGCACACTTTTTGTCGTTTTAATTGGCTGTTTTATATAATACTTTTCACAACACTAATATAGACTTTTTTTCTGACTTCTGACCGTTTTATGACAATCATTCAGCTTTATTTGGGTTAGATCACTAGTTGCTTAGAACACTGATATTTATTGTGTTTTCAATATAAGTTCTGCAACTATTGTTAAATATGAAACTCGCTGCTTAAATATTGTTAAAGCACTTTTTTCCAACAGTATTTTATAAAAAGGAAATTACATTAGTGTTTTATCTTTCAGGTGATTACAGTGGCGGACTGGCCAGGGGCAGTGGGTCGCTACAGCGCCCAGGGCCCTTAAGAATAATAATGTTAACAAGAAAATTATTTATGTAAAGTGTAAGTCTTAAGTCATATGTTCTTTTATACATTTTTATTTCGGGCCCCTATTTTGGCTCGCATCCCTACAAAAAAATCGCCAGTCCGCCACTGCGTGATTAGATTAAAAGATTTTAAAAAGACCCTTGTTCCTATACCTGCGCAATTCCGATGTTCATTTGTATTCGCGTGATGACGTCATCGGATATTTTTTTTAATGCAACCCCTATATTTTTTTTGCTAAACAAAATCTAATCAGAATCGACAAATTAACAAATTAATAAATTAATAATTAACAAATTAACAGCTCAACAATAGCAACATAACAATTTTATAAATTAATTAATTAAATGTTCAAAATTATGACCATTTTGTTGCAGAGAGTAGGTACCTAATTGAAACGGTGTGTAACTGGAAATAGTTTTTTGCCGGACTCTCTAACTTCAAAATGGCGGCCGCTATGAATTTTTCAAAATTTTGACTTTAACGCCCCACAACTCAAAAACCAGTTATCAGGTTCCGCAACAACTTGTTTGAAAGCCCTTTGGCGGTACTACTATACCATGAAAAAAATTTATTTAGTAAATTCAAAAACGGTCGCAGCGACGCTCTTTCAAAATTTTTGAAATTTTTGAAAAATTATTACAAAAAAACTGGTCACACGATTTTGTTTAAATTTTCTATACTTATGCGAGTTGGTATTAGCTAGATTTTTGTTTGGGATGAATGCCAGAATTTCTACGAAGTTTTGAAAATCGGAAATTGATGCAGGGCGTTTGCTTTCCACAGTACAATAAACAATGTGTTGTTATTTTAAATAAAACACCCTGTATATTATTATATAATTGAATGCAAAATTGAATTGTCTATCACATAGTATAAGGTAGTCATATAGCTAAAATGTACGGTTGATGAGAAAATCGCGAACTTCCGCTGCGTTAGTAAATTAGATGCCTGTCTCTCTTCTGTACGTATCGAACCCGTATAGCCTGGTCTTTCTCGCTACGCATTCAAGTGATTTCCAATGCTGCCTCGCGAACTGCTGTTGAATGTTGAATACCAAAAACGAAATGTTTATTTTTAGTATGGGAAAGGCCAGGGGAGGTTTGCACCTCCACTTTTTGAGAAATGACAAACTTTCTTTTCTTTAATGAAACCCATACTCAAATTACATTTTATTGTAAAAATAATTGCACTTCCTTTCTATAAAAATTCTTGTCTTCATAAATTGATAAGAATTAAAAGGTGAAAGTCTTTGTTCGTATTTATTTGTAGCCGAGAAATCGCACCATGTGCATGATAAGAATCGTTACGTTAACATATCCGAACACCGGTTTAATTTTTAGTTATTCGCGTATTCTCAGAGAAGGTGGTGTTCTTTATGGGTGCTGAAAGAAAATAAATTAACTAATTTTTATTTGGGATGAAAATGTTTGTTTCCAATGGATCCCTATTTAAATTTACAGTGAGAACAGAAATTCCTTTTACCTTTGCAGCAGAGATTTATCATTTAAGGTAAGATTAATAATTTTGTTTTTTTTTCATTAAGATTTGCGGCGAAGTTTTAAAAATTGTAATAAAATCGAATGGATTTTCTTTGTTTGATTTATAATTCAAGAAAATCATGTTTCGACACGAAAAATTTGCTTAGGTAACAAAATGAATCATCTTGCTATTAAATAGTTTTGTTTTACAAATAAGCCAGATGTTCTTATCTGCTATTCATTATTAAGGAATTTTACCAAATTTATTATCAAACCAGGTACGTCATAATAAGTAAAGTAGTTTTACGTTTATTTACATAATTTTTAACCAATTTATGTCTTTAAATGATTATAGCAGAAAATTCCGTTTACTTCCAATGACAAAAATATAATTTCGCGACTTTATTTATACAGGATGTCTCAAATTGGGTGGTGTAATAATTGATTAAATGGGAAACCAGGTGTATTTGTAAGGCCAACCTGTACATCAAACTAAAATGCTAAAAAAAAAATTCGTCAAATTTGGATTTTAAAAAAATTGTTTGTTCTCCGTACCTATCCTAAATTCTTAATTCTTTCCACGGCTTCTGTACTTAATTTTAGACGCTCTGTATAGTACATTTTAGAATTATTTTGAAATATAACAAGTTTAATAAATTATTAGGTACTTAGGTCCTTTAGCATTTTACTTGAGTCTCAATTTTATTCCGCAGTCGTGATTGCTCTCTATGCAGTCGATACTAAGTAGCATCTTTGGTCAGACCGAACTCAATTTTTACCGAAATATGACTTGCAATAACTTTACATTTTCAAAAATTGCTTTTTAAATTTTTCAACCAAAATTTTGCTGTGGTAATTTAAAATTTCTGAAAAAGACTGATCTAGTCTTCACCAAAGAAGGGTGAAATAGGATAGTTAGTTAATTTAAGATTTAAATATCCGGCTCTATTTCAGATATTCTTCAAGCGTATCCAAGGACTGTATCTGATATACCAATGACTTGGGCTGCTGAAACGCTTAACTGTTGAGATCTATTGGACAACACTAAGGGAAGATTAAATCAGGAAGTGTAGTGCTATGTAGTGAACTGTACTGTACTATAGTGTAGTGTGAGTGATTGACATTGTTTTGGTTTTTGGATAGTGCTTGGTTCGGGAAATGGATGGATTTCGTGAATTCGCAAGAGGACAACGCAGTATTATTAAAGGTAGGTCCGACTACTTGAATTTGAAATGGAGGGGTATATCGAAAATTCATCGACAAAATAAGCTTTTCAAAAAAATCCGAAACCGAAAGCGGAACTTAGACATGTTTTTTTGGTAGCATATTTTTCAGACGCAGAATTTTGAAAATCTGAGTAGGGTATATGAAAGAAGACCATAATTCAAGGGAAATGGTTTTTTACCGGACTCTCTAACTTCAAAATGGCGGTTGCTATAAATTTTTCAAAATTTTAACTTTAACGCCCCACAACTCAAAAAGCAGTTATTTGATCATATTCAGCAACAACTTGTTTGAAAACCCTTTGGCGGTACTATACCACGAAGAAAAATTTATTTAGTAAATTCAAAAACGGTCGCAACGGCGCTCTTCCAAAAATTTTGAAAACTATACCTACTGTTGAATATCATAAACAAAATGTTTATTTTTAGTATGGGAAAGTCTAGGGGAGGTTTGCACCTCCACTTTTTTTATTATTATGATGCTTTAGGAATGCGAAGCAGGCGCAATGTAGTCAGTGTTGCCAATTCGTGGGATTTTTATGAGTTTGTGGGATGTTGTGATTTTTGTATGAAAATGGCAACTTTTAGGGGACGTTTTGATTGCTGTATTTAAAAATTGGTGTACCAAGAAAAGTACAAATATTGATGAAAAATCTTTGCTGGCGTACTTTGTTACAAGAAATGAGAAATTAAAAACTCCCGGACTTGTTTTAACTAAGATTGAAAATTGCATTCATTTTATTTTTTCTATAGCAGATGTTAAAGCGTGCTTTGTTCGACTAAAAATAGTTGATCAAGTATTACTTTAACCGCAAGGGTAGATAAAGTAACACTTTAACCGTAAGGATAGATAAACTACTTTAATTTTCTGGAAACTCCATGGAAACCGGATGGAAACCTTTGCTACTGAGATTTTCGGGTTTAATATAACCTAATTTTAAATTGTTTTTTTTCACAAATTTTTCGTATTTTTTTAAAATCTGCTATAGAAAAAAATAGAATTTTATACACGACGATAAAATTTAATTATCGACTCGCGAAAATTAATTCACTCGCGATTTCATCGCTCGTGAATTAACACTTTCCGCTTGATTGATAAAATATAATTTTATCGTCTTGTATAAAAAATAACTATTTTCAGACGTATAGGTACTATCTACTTTTCCGATGCAGTCTTTACCTAATAATTTCATTTTATAAAGAAAAAGTTGCAACAAAAACGAAACCGATAAAGATTATGACAAGTGCCGAAAGAAATCTTTGGTATTTCTGAAATTGATTCGACTTCTCCTTTTAGTTGAAATGAACGGCAAAAAGTCAGTTGGTAGAAAACATGCCGACGAAATCGTTCTTGAACTTTGCTTGGGAACCTCAGAAAAAGCCACGATACGCTCTAAAAACCATCCACTCGTCGTGGGGGCGATTTTCGAGGTGCCCTCCTGACTCAGAGGGTTCATTTTATCAAAGTTCTATATAGTAGGAGCTTGAACAAATTAAAGATCGCTCAGTTATTCATTACTAATCATAAAATATGAATCAAACGCTGCCGACGGAGTCGCGAATTTGCATTACAATATCAATGTAATGAACCAAGTGGTAGTGTTTATTTGAAATAATTAGATCAAGCAACTCTACCGGTTTTGCTTCAGTGTAGAATCGTGTCATGCACTGCGGAAACCGCATAGAGCAGATTAATAGAGTAAATCCCTTCATGTATGGCGTTTGATTATTCTCTGTATTTGTACTAGGTTAGAGCTAATGGCTAATAGGGGCGGCATATTTTGATTAATTACCGAACTAGATAAATGCCATAAATAATTTTACATGCAAATCAATTGGATGTGTGTAGGTGTCGGTATATGTTTAAACTAAGTCTGGATGAGTTATTTCAATTTTGATTTTATAGTTAGCTACTAAACTATTTAATCGTTTATTAAAAAACATTTTATCTTGATAAATTTGTTTTTAATCATCGATACCCTTTTGGGAAAACACCTCTATAAACGCGTCCGATTTGCTGCCATAAACTATAGCTTGTATTGACTGCAAGCTTTTTATAATTTCATGAGGGTTAGATTGGAGTGACGCATCAAATGAAGTGATCTTGAGGTGACTTCTCAAAATTCATCCCCTGATGTTGTGTTAACTGCGATGGTGTAACTGAAAATAAATTAAAAACGGTTAGTTATAATGCCTTACAATATTATTTTTAATTAAAAATTCGTGAAGGAGTAATAGACAGGGTGTTACAAAAATGTTGGGTAATATTTACTCCACGCGCTTGTATGTTGAAAAATAAGCGACCATTTACGGCGTGTTTGAACAGTTCAAACACCCCGTAAATGGTCGACATTAAAAAAGGCACTTCCTGACCTAAAAGTGTGGTTTTGATCGGCCATTATTTCTACGCTGTGACGTCATAATTTTTTTTAAATGTCAACCCCGCGATACCGCCACATTTATCACAAGAAGAAAATCGCACCTGTGTATATTCTTATTGATAAATTAATTGGCGTGTTTGGGTCGATTTCTTGTCGAATATTGGAACTTTCAATTGATTACATTTTATTAAATATCTCCGTTATTTATTAACCGATTTTGAAAAACTTTTTTTTGGTATATTAAGAATAAAAAGACCTATCAAAAGAGGTATCACAAAGGGTATCTTTCCATTTAAATTTTTAAAGTTGGGGTTGCTAACACTTAGGGGTTGAGGGGTGGGGGGATTAAAATTACCTGCCTAAATGGCAATTTAAAAACAAAAATCGACGGGTGTCAGGATTTTCCGCAAAAACATTAAATAACCAGAATATGATTTTGTGCGATACTTTATCATCACTCTGTATATTTAAAAAAAACGACTGCGTTTGCACGAGTGTTTATTCGGTTTTGTATTGTGCTTAAATGCTTACCTTATAGCAAGAATGTTAAGGGCATTACTGCTGAAATTTGCCATGAGAAGAATACAAGGCACTATAGATTTTTGTCAAAACAGTTTTTTCTTTTATCTGTTCTGAGTCTTGGAACAAATAAAAATTAATAATGAATATATTGCGTAGATACAGATTTTTTTTATTAGAATATTGAAATCTTACCATTGAAATGTTACGTGATTCAATTCTACACCCTGTATATTATGTGATTGTGATGTGTGAGTCGTGTCGAAAATAAGTATCTTCTTGTTGATGAATACTTAGGTCCTTTGTCCTAATTCGGTTTTTAAGATAGATTGATATATTTTGGAAATGATGTTCAATTCATTTTCAACGTTTGTGCCATCAGTTGGCCTCGCGAATTGATTATTAAATTCTACATGCCCACATAAAATACTTACGACATCATAGCATGTTAATTCCTTTATATTCTTGTATAAGAAACTTTTAGAATGAAATTTCTAATTATTAGCAATCAAACCGCTATTTGTTTTGGAATTTATCAATAAAGCACGGATTAAGTCTTACTTTATCGAGTTCATTTCATTGCCAAAGTTTTATATTATAATAGAAGATTAAAGCCCGATTAGAGCAAGTTTCCAATGGTTTGCTTTATTGCTGCTCTCGACTTAATTATCGCATAACTTTGATCCGTTGCACTTTAGTTTGTAAACGTATATTTTCTGACAAATATATTATTAATCCTTTCATAATACAATTTTCTTGACCAAAAAAATTACGTAAATCTTAATATAATTATCAGTTTTGAGTAAGCTTTTTATTAACGATTGCGAGAGTTTTGGTATCGCATGGCGGTTTTGTGAGAGGCGATTCTGTATTGTATACAGGGTGTCTCAAATGGATTAGGATAGTATGGGTATCTTGGTAATTATTGAAGATAGAGATTGGGTTAAATGGGCAATGTTTTGCAGTTTCTCATACTGATTCATATCCCGATTAGAAAAGTTACAAATTTTCAGTCGTTCAGTTGTTATCTTGAAAAAACTGAAAAATGCGTATTTTTAAAAAGTGGAATATTTCCGTAATTTTAATATTTATGGAGAAAAGTTTCAAATAAAAGTTACTAGGTTCGATTAGCACGATTTAAAAACGTCATTCAATTTTTTTTCAAAATGGCGGTTTTGAAGATATTGATAGCAACTTTCTTATTTTAAATGGGCGCCATTTTGTTTTTTTACAGAAATGGATTGCATTTTTTTTTCTGATTTCAACGATGTATAACAACCTATGTTTAAATAAAGTTTTACACTGAATTTACTGATGTTTTAATTTGCAGTCGAGTTAGCCATGAAAACAAAAGACATGAAACAAAATTTATTATTTATTAATTTTAATTAATTTATTATTTATTAAGAGGTTTTGGAAGCATTTAATGGTATTAGTCGAAACACATTGCGCAAAGTAACTGCTTCTGTATTAAAAAGGTGCCAATTATGTCTGGCTAATAATGGTCACCATTTTGAATATTTGTTGTGAAATTTTCTAAGATTTATGATATTTGTAGTTCAGGTGCAACATGCTTTACCAATAATTTTCAATAAATTTTGTTTCATGTCTTTTGTTTTCATGGCTAACTCGACTGCAAATTAAAACATCAGTAAATTCAGTGTAAAACTTTATTTAAACATAGGTTGTTATACATCGTTGAAATCAGAAAAAAAATGCAATCCATTTCTGTAAAAAAACAAAATGGCGCCCATTTAAAATAAGAAAGTTGCTATCAATATCTTGAAAACCGCCATTTTGAAAAAAAATTGAATGACGTTTTTAAATCGTGCTAATCGAACCTAGTAACTTTTATTTGAAACTTTTCTCCATAAATATTAAAATTACGGAAATATTCCACTTTTTAAAAATACGCATTTTTCAGTTTTTTCAAGATAACAACTGAACGACTGAAAATTAGTAATGTACCTACATTTTCTTTATTTTGTTCTTCTTTAAGTCATATGCTCCATAAGAAGTAACTTCTTTGTTTAGGGGTTTATAGTATTATATACATACTTCAATGTGCGTAGTCTTCTCGATAGGGAGGATACGATCTGCACTGGAACACGTATAGTACGTATTTTGACTATGTAGTACGTAGTTTCAGTACTCGACCGTGATTTATTGCATTAGTTAACTTTTAGTTAGTATACCTTAGTACAATATGGTTAATTATGAGCGTTGGTTATTCCCATTATGAAATATTTTACACCGCCTTTCTTAAGGAACCCCGAAATCATTAATCTATGTGAACTGTCCTTCTTCCTGAGCATGAATAGTGAATCCTTGTCGGAATCACAAAGAAATCTTATACCTTTACACTTATCTAAGACGAGTTGCTTGGTCCTAGAACCGAGGTACAAATTAATATTTTAGGAATCATTAACTTTGACTCTTATTGTTTCAGGATAATGGGGTAACTGTTTGACACAGACGTTTTTTTCTTTAAGCAGCTGTACAAAAGTCTTTCTTTGTTAAATTACTGTTGCGTGTGTAATTCGTGCGGATCTAGTACGCTTTGAGTAACTTTCCCCCGTTTTATCTCGAATCCGGGCATACAGATAGAGCTGGATGCTGGAGTTTGCGCGTCGGCGGCGTCGGCACCGCAGTAGTGAATTGACGGCTGCTGGCTGGGTAGCTGCGAAAGCCGGTTACATCTGCAAAAAGACTTTGCTTGTGTCGATTTGTTTGCACGGTGGACTGTGGGGTTGTTAGTTCGAGTTCGAGTTTTGTTTTTAACTACGCCGATAGTGCTATCATTAAAAAAAAGCGCGCTTACAAGTTTATTTTCAAATGGTTTGCTCCAGTGATGTTAATTTATGTTAATTGGTATTGATAACGTTTTTGGTAGGTTGCTCACTCATGTAGATTTTGTTTTATTGTACCATTTGAAACTGTATGGGTATTGCATTGCACATTTTGAAAATCGACGTTTATCCTTATAGGGTAAGAATTATAAATGTACTATGCAACAAATGCTGAATATTTCATTTCTAAGAAATATTTAAAAAAGCCTCATCGTTATTAGAAATACCTACTAAATACGAAATTAATAAAATATAAAACTTAACAATTAATTTATTATTTAAACATTAACAAGGAGTATACAATATTATATGTGTACCATCAATTATTAAAAAATTATAATCTATTTTCTATTTTTCTTGATGAAAAACTATTTATCCTTAATTGATGGAATTGTATTGCGGTTATACGTTGAACCTTTTAATTTTCTACTGAAAACAGCACTTCCACGCACAACGAATAGGTATAAAAAGATAGAAAAATTAATAAAAAAAGAAAAGGTTGTGGGTACCTATGTGATGGTTGTTAACTGTAAAATTACATGTAAAGATTTATAAGTCCGTTTAAAAAGGTGTCTTTATATAGTAGATATAAATCACCTAACCCGTTTAAGCAATAAAAAACCCAAAACACTTCAATTTTGTATTCTGCACGTAACCGGAGTGGCGAGCAACGTGGTCTAAAGAGTCCGGAGCCATATGTTGGGCTGTAGACCGAGATCGATGCCCCGCTCTTTGTCGATGATATATATGTATGTATATAATATATAACGCATACGACTTTCATCCGAATATGACCACACTTTCAAACAATCTGACGTTCCATCATAAGAAAACCGGCAGAAATGATAATACAGGGGGAATGGATCTAAAAAACTTTGATATGTTCATTGTTCGCCGGAAATTTTCGTTTACGTTTCTTGTGTTCTTCGCTTTTCTATTTATATATACCCACCCGATAAGATAGCTTATCAATAAATTGAAATTGTTTCGCTACTTTTGCCAGGAATAGCGTGAAAATGTGCAGGTTGTTGTACGTCATTATCGTCATGTATAAAAGTTTTGTTACGTACGATATTTGGTTGGGTAATCAATCTCTTGTGGAAAACACAAACGCTCCGCGACTTGTAATGTAGTTCGCTCTGGAAATCGCAGGAACAGTATTTTCCTATACAATTTGAGCAATCGACTGAAAGTTTTAATATTGAATTTTAGATTTGCAGCAGCAGATATAGAGCATAACGGAAATTAGATGTTTCTAAGTACCAAATTTACTTAGTTTCTGGAATTGCTTTGGATGTCTGATATTTAATGTATTCAAAGATTTATATCAACTCACAAATATGTCTAAAATTCAGTTTCAGTTTTTAGTAAACTCTTTGACGTCTACATCGTATCTAGTAAGTAAATTTCTGGAAATTTATTGATTGCGCAAATTAGTAGGAGTATTACTTAGATGTCTCATTTCGTAAGTGGAAAACGTTGAAATCGGTAGACTAGGTCCTTCTTTAAACCTAGATAAACATTATCAATGCATGGCTGGAAAATTTAGTGACATCATAGTTGCGAATTAATGTGATCCTTTAAAATCCTTTTAAAAATGAAGCAAGAAATTAGGGTAGTATTTACTCGTCAATGGTTTGATTAAATATTAAGTTTGTTGTTACAGTAAGGCGGTTCGGTTCGTTCACCGAGGAAACCAATACGACGCGACTGGTCGCGGGCGACCAGTCGCTCGTTTCTTCGTACACCAAAGAAACCTAAATTTTATCGGTTGCGAATATGTCGTCTTCGGATGAGGACCTTCTTGTAGGTTACTTGTTACACAAACGTTTTTGGGTTCACCCAGATTTTAAAGATAAGCAGGAACAACGATGGTACAAAATCGCAAGTGACTTTAAGGATCCTGCCAAGTTCAGACAAATCTACAGGATGAGTAGGGAAAGCTTTAAAGAACTTGAAAGGCTTGTAGGTCCTGTAATTTCGAGGAAGGACACCACAAATGCATACAACACATGAGAACACGTCCATCAACGAATGATCGTAGGCAACTAGTCGCTCGGCGACCAACCGGTTTGGTCGTCAGCGATCAGTTTCCTCGAGTTTAGTCTCTAGTCGCCTTGGTGGACGAACAACTATTATTTTTAATGGAATAGCTGCATGCGCGCGACTGGTCGCTTAGTCGCCCGCGACCAGTCGCGTCGTATTGGTTTCCTCGGTGAACGAACCGCCTAACTAAGAGCCTTTTTTCACGTCAAGAGAATTACTCCGAAAATTATTTTTGAAAATTTTCAGAGTAATTTTCACAATAATTTTCGAAGTAATTCTCTGACGTGTAAAAAGGCTCTAAGACTGCAATACATGAAATAAAAATTTGAGCCAAGCTTGGCTTTTAATGAAGGCACAATAAGAGATTTAGAATTTTTTTAACGATTTTCTCTTATGCCGTATGTGTAGTGGTGAAAAGTACCTACAGTGTAAATGAACGATTTCAAATATTTTCCAGCCAAATTCCTGTAAATAATATACGCGAGAATGAATTGAAATGGTTTTGTCTTGATATAGAAAGGGGGTTAGTACAGATGCGTCACAGTTTCTCTGTGAAACAATGGTTGAATTTGTTTTTTTTATTGTGAAAACGATACTTATCTTTGACCATCGTGCGCAGTGGATCATTGCTTGTTTGAAAACGATCTAACGCCGAAATGAATTTTAGAAAACCTTGAGGAAATCCAAGCCTTGTAAAATTGGGTAGCAGAATACAGATAACGCCAGCAACTAATAAAACCGCTGGAAAATTTCATGAAATGTTATTGGCAGAGACTGTAGGTATCTCCGTGTATTCTAATTAGAGTCCTTATGTTTAGAGTCCTTCAGGCCATTTTACTTGTTTTGTTCCGCTTATAATCCTCCAGTTTTTTTGAACCAAAATACATTTTGGTTTAGACTCCTTGGGCATTGTAACTTAACAGCGATGATTAGTAATTACTTTTTTATGCATCAATATGATTAAAAAAAAATGTTTCCAACTAGTTGAGTTAGATTAAGAATATGCGTGTAATTTTATATGGTAATTTTCGGTATATTCTTTTAGATTTATTGTAGGTACCTATCAATCCTATTTTCAGAATTATAACGAATACTTACATACCATTTACCATTGACGAAATAATGTTGTATTTGTCAATAAATAAATAGAAAATAATTTGCGGAATTACTTAGCAGCTTCTACTTAAGTACCAGTTACGCTACTTGATAATTGAAGGGGTGGGTCTAAACGGAATAAGAATGCAGCGGAATGCAGGTAACTTTTAGGGTGCAGCGTTGGAGGACTGTAAGCGGAAATGTTAATCCGACGACTCTAAGCGGAAGGAGTCTAATAGGAACAGAGTGCATATTTTATGTACTGAATTAGGTCTCCCAAAGCTCAAAGTGAAGTGGATATCTCGACTTTTGACACGGGATTAGAAAATAGATACCTGCTGAAAGTTTAGCTTCTTAGAATCCGATACAATTTACGGTAAAGATTCGCTACCTAAAATTACTGCAGCATGAATTCATCATTAGTGGAAGCATCTAACTATTCTCTAATTGAAAATTGTTCATATATTGTATAACGAATATCAGTGTCGGCGTGGAAACAAATTTTTTTGAAACTATTGGAATAGGGGTCGGTCATGTGATGTCAGCACGTTACTAATGCGGCTACCTCGGTGGGAGTAATCATTTAAATTTCAGCTCTAGTTTTGCATGGAATTTTCCTCAGTGGCGTAACGTAACTTTTTTTATAAATGGCAGTTGCCCACCTGCCCGTGCTTCGTAATTTTCACATCTTCGTCCGTTCGCGGGATAGTACCTACTGTCCTATTTCTTGATCAACACATTGTATATCGTGTTGTGACATGCCATTTACGTACAAGGTACAAGGTAGTTATACATTATTATAAATTGTAATAATTGTAATGGAAACTGTTAAGTTACGGCAGCCGAAATAGGCCGACGCCGACGTGAAATAAAAAACTAAACACTGTGTTTTTGAATTTCTTACAATTCCTGTCGAACGTTGTCCTTCCCATATCATCGATTTCTTGTTCGATCGAACTTCGAACAATATTCGAGAGTGTACTTATATTAATGTTGTATATAAGAATGGGACACTGTTTCGATCCAATGGGAATTGGGATCAGTAGAAAATCATTTCGAAAAGAATCCGAGGGCACAGAAACACGATACGTTAAAATGTTATCGAAGTTCAGTCGAACTTTGCCTTAGTGGATTTTGACGTAAATTGATATTGTACTACATTACACGGGATCCACCTTTTTTTTCATCTTTTCCCTAATGTGGTACAATGTACTATGTAGCTTATTCAAATCCTTACTGTCGGACATAGTCTGTTTAATAAATGTTTTTCGTCGGGATCGAACTCGAGAGATCCAGACGGGAACCCATACAGTACCTAGACGTGTAATTGTATAAAATATAACAGTTAACTCGCAATTTCATGAAACAATAAACAGTTTAACTGCTTTTGTGCATTCATAAATTGCTGTAGGAAAATATTTTTATTGTAAATATACTTTCCACAATTTTACATCGCGGTAGTTAGCAGTAAATACCTACTTTGCGCTCCTCTGAAGGCACTGTGGAAAATTTCAACATGTTTTTTTCAACTTCGTATTACAATTTAAATTTGAATATTTGTGATCTCGTACCTATAGCTTATTCGGATTGTGAAAAATATTGTTAACTTTAATACGATAAATTATTGCAGTGCACGGAGTTTAAAGCGACGTTTTAGGTTTTAATTCAGATTTAAAAATTTCCATAAGAAATGCAAAAGTGGTTGGTTTCTTATTAATACTCGTTCGCCTCTAGTTCATCACGGACTTAATACGGAACAGAATATGCACTTATGTTTGTATTCCTTTTGTTTATATCTCTGAAAGTGATTGTTGATAGTATAATAGTGTCAGCACTTTAATTTTCATGAGATTTATACTAATATAAAATTTACTTTAAATTTGATGCACAGACTGTACAAGAACTTAATCATAAATTGTTTATAAGGCTGAATATAATAAAAGATAAGGAAAACTCTTAAAAGACTTTGGAGAATGAAGGGGAATAAAATGTGGTCTCCTGAGTGCAACTAAGTATTGAATAGAGGACCCACAAAGGGGACAAGATTGCGATGACTGTGGGGAAAGTGGAAAAACGCAGTTCCGTCATATTAGGGTAAAAGAAAATTAGAATTTGGGGAAGCATAACAAACAAACAAATTAGAAATTATGATCAAAATATGTTATTTACAGTAAATGTTTCTTGCATATATGCTGCCGCGCTAGTTCGCACATCCTAGGTCACTCTAAGATAAGAATACGCTTTGGAAATCACTGGTTAATAGCACATTCGTCAAATATTTATTCTCTATTTTTTTTTATAAGACACATTGTATTTCCAATTGATGCTATGTTCAGTTCATCAGGGAAACCATTTAATCTCTTCACAATAATTATAATCGTTAGCAGTGGAAACAAACTCATTATTACGTTTTCTTTTCTGTGAGTTTTCAAATATGAAGAAACTTGTGGTTCTGAATGTTATTACGCCAATAAACATAAAAGAGAGCTTTTCAAACATTGTTTACTAACAACGAATTCAAAGTAAAATGTTTTCGTGTTTGTAACCAAATTACACTAATTGATTTACTGAAATAAACAACCACATCATAAGCAGCCTGGTTTCAATTTCCAGTGCTGTACGTGATTAAAAGATCAGTTTTCAACATTCCAGTAAAATATTTGAAAATATTATTATAGACAGGGTGTTTCTAAAATGGCGCAGAAACTTCTAGGGCAGGTCAGAGTAAAGTGCCTTAATAATGAAAATGAATGTCAGATTTGCAGCGGCCACGATTGTCAAATAAACAAAGAAGCAGATATGGTTTTCTTTTTCTAGCATTGCAAGGGACTATTGTCAGAGTTTACCTGTGTTTCAATCTGGAGGACATTAGCGTCATGCTGGATACATTTATTTATTGATGTTATATTATATAAATATAGAAAAACGCTAACTTGTTTGGAATACTTTTTCAATGGTTGAAATATAAAACATTGCCTCGTGTTTATCCATGCTCTAAGAGAATGACAAATTGTGATCAGATGACGTTAAACAAAAAAGTCCTCTTCTGTTCAAACGCCATTTCGATAATCAGCTGATGGATTTAAATTCATAAACGTGGCCACACTTAGACATGGTTGTACGAAAGTATACCACCTGTATCAATTAATTTTGAGATTCCTTTCAAGTGTGTATATTTTGTTTTGGTATTAAACATTAAATCTTCTGTTTAGGTTTTGAATTATTGTAACACATACAAAGCTTGTTTTATTCGGGAAAGGGGAAAGATTTGCGAAAGGAACTTTTTAAAGAAGCCTTTAATATATAACGCGTCTCCCCTATTCCTCCCTCAAAGAATAAATCTTTTTGTTTCTGTAATACCTAACTGCCACCTGTAAATCATAAACAGGGCTTGGGGAAGTAGGTACCTTCCAATTCTTTGTATAAACACTGCCTTGTCAAACTCCGGCATATTTGGTCAAACACAATTTTCTAAATGTAAACGCTTGTTGCTTTCCCTTTTCTTATCATTTTCTGTAACTGGAACAAAGTTCGTATTTATTTTATCCATTCGAAAGGAGTTAACTGAAAGTTCAGGTTTAAATTTTTTGAAGCGGTGTTCAAGAGGTCTCTAATTACAAAGAGGGAAGTCTAATTATAAATGGCTTTTTAAAGCTTTTCGTTGTTCCGATTGAATAAAATTTGGCTTTCTAGTTAATTAAATCTTAACCAGATTTTTCGTTTCAGTAAATGAATGGATTGATTGCTTCATGAAAGTTTAATTCATTATTATTCTGTTCAGAACATTCTCTTTCATTTGCGAAAGAAATGTCTACGCAGAATATTGTTGTGGAAAAGAAAATTGATGTAGAAATTTTTATTATATAATTTGCACTTAGGAGGAGAAATTCTAAATAACCTTCTTTCTCTTTCAGTTGAAACATTTCCATTCAATAAAATGAACCCAAACAAGTGGTTCC
Source organism: Hemicrepidius hirtus (assembly GCA_963082805.1). Lineage (NCBI taxonomy): Eukaryota > Metazoa > Arthropoda > Insecta > Coleoptera > Elateridae > Hemicrepidius > Hemicrepidius hirtus. Next base: position 1,935,398 of record OY720164.1, read on the forward strand.
GCTGCGAGGAAACCTCGAAAGGCTACGGCAAATCCGAAACATTGGGGGTAGTGGTGTCGCGAATTGCTAAGTGGTGGATGACGTCTCTATAGTGGGCAGCATCCCCATAGGTGCACTAGAGCATGGCGTGATGTCCACGGCCAAACGGCTGGTGCTGAGCTGGCGAGGCCGGAAGCAGTCGCACGACAGCTCGGCCGGGAGGCTGGTGGCCCACGGTGGAAGTGCTCTAGGTTCTGTCGACGGACACGAGCTTGACGAAATCGCAGTTGTCTCCAGCAACGCAGATCCTTGTCATGTCAAATATGGGAGCGGACCCTTGTCCACCATTAACGGACCACGACTTGTTCCAGGTGAGTTAAATGTGTACATTTCACGTCAACATGCTAAGCCTTCTATGGGATTAAATGTAGTGAAATACAAAGGAAATAGGTCAGCAGGATTATGTTACGTTGCATTATTTCTACTTCTACAGGACCCTTTTCTGCGACTTCTTAATGAATTCAGCTAAGGAATTTACATTTGTCTCTGCTTTATCAAAGCTTAACTTTATTTATCTAACCATCGGAACATTGTATAAGTTGCAATTCTCAGGTTTTGAGGTTTATACCGGGTGTTCGTTCTTAAACTCCAAGGGAGATTTAACATTGTATTGAATGTTTTTGTTGCTTCCTGCGCGTAAACTCAACTTACAGGAAGGGTAATGTTATCAATTGAAAGATAAAATTATTGCGCATCAAATGATACCAATAATAAGATTAATGTGCGATTTTTATTTGCAAATAGGTATCTACTAATTTAAAACGTTATAAAGTTTAAATATGGCATGCCATGATTTTGAAAATTCAAATAAAATTTGACGAAATTTGTCAAGTAATTAGTTGACCAAAACTATTTTATTTATTTAAGGTAGTAGGTAGAAATAAAGATATTAAAAAATAAATAAATAACAACTGCGCCAGTAGTCAATGCAAGCCATGGAATGGGAGAGCTTGCGGTGCTTGCAGTATTTCAGCCAATTACCGACCGAAACAGCAATATTTAGTACGCCGATCAAGTAGAATTTTAAATTTGGGATTGAAAATAATTAATAATTTACAAAGGATAAAAATAAATTAGAAAAATTAAATATGGTCTATTATTGAAATTAATGATTGTTTATGGGGTTCGCTAGAAAGATTTAGAGTCGATTGCAAAATATGCATGGTACTGTAAGCTTAAGGGGGTAATGCTGCAAGGCTGGAATATTTTCGCGAGAGAGCACAAAAAGTTCGGAGAAAGACGCACTTATACAAATACTTTACACTACGTGTCGATACAATTACGATAACGTGGACGAACGTAAGATCGCAAAACAATTATGGGATAGACATTATGTCATTTTAATCTTATTTATGGGTACACAATTCGCTCAGTTTTCTACACTGTTCGCCTAAAAGTTACTAGGAATTACGCTGACTAGCATTATTTGCGAATGTTATTGTGGTTTCTTTTTCCCTGCAAATGTTACTGTTTTCGCTATTTACCATTCATACTTTTACCTACACCATAATTATGATAATAAGGAATTATACTAAAAAAATTATTGCTAAAAGTGGTACCTATATAATTTAAAAGTATGCGGTATAGTGACTGTGTTATTGCAAATAGAAACATGAAAAATTTCTTCTTGAATTTTTTATTAAATAAACAAAGTACAGGATAATTTAAAAATTATCACGTGACCATAAACCCATGGTGACGTCATGACCCTTATGCAAATCAACAAGAACACAGTTACCTAGGCAACGGCGCAGCTGTCTCCTTTATTTTTCGTAGTCCGTATAAGACTCGCTCTCTCTATCCTCCCAGAGTAAAATTCCACGCGAAGATGAAGAGAAATTTCGTAGCGACATATTGTTACTATACTATAATAGTATATATGCATAAAATTCTGCAAAAGTGTCAAATTTAAACCTACCCCCTATCTCTTCTGATAAGCGAGATCCCCAGATCCAATTTGAAACACCCAGTATAGGGGCAGTGGATGTTTCGTCCCCGTGATGACAGTTAATCCTAATTTGATTCGAGTAACTTTTAAGCTGCATAGATGTTTCGTCCCGAAAGATAACAGTCCGTGATAATGATAACTGACAAAGATAATTACGGGAATAAATTATTTCCAGGGGTGTAACTAGTGGGGTGCTTGGGTGCGAAGCACGCGGGCCCCCGGCTAAAACGGTCTCCGGCCCTGCTGCAACCTTCCTCAAAATTTCGGTCGACTTCCTAACTGCAGATATCGTAGTTCTACAAATTGAGTAATTTAATTTAAGGGGGCAATGCTTTCAATTTGTCATATGTAATGAATTCATGTAATCGTTTTTGTAAGATGTTTCGGTGAATACTGAACTTAGAAAAAAAAATGAAAAACACCAAAATGCTCAGAAAAGTATACCGAGGATGCCTATAAAACGATTTTTTAAAAAAGTAATAGTTAGGTAATTTATTCGGGAACCTAAAAATCCAATATGGCACCCATTTAACTTAAGGAAGTTGATACGAGTACCTCAAAAGCAGCCATTTTGAATTTTTCTTTGACACCATTTTTAAACTGGTCTCATCGGAAACAGTGACTTGCATAAGAAACTTTTTTGCATCTCTTATTATATCTAAGGAAGATATTTGACATACAAAAAAATTACAGTTTTAAGTTTTTTTTTAAATAACTAACTGGTTCGACATTTTGAACTTTTGCTAACAGATTTTAAATCGGCATACAAAACTGCAAAACATTACTCATTTAACCAAATCTCCATCTTCGATAAGAATAGGTTACCCATGCAATCCCACTCGATTTGGGACACCCTGTATATCATTTTATCCCTGAGAGTGAATTTATTTTCTGAGCGAGCGGAGAGGGCGAAGGAATTATATAATCACCCAAGGGATTTTAAATGATACATCAGTCCTCTGGTATACAGTGTGTCCCAAATAGAGTAGTATTGCATGGCTATCTTTCTTATTAATAAAGATACAGATTCAGTTAAATGGGCAATGTTGTGCAGTTTTTCATGCTGGTTTAGATGCTGCTTAGAAACATCAAACATTCCGAACCCTTTAAAAGATATCTGCAAAAAACCACAAAATCCATTTTTCGAAAAAGTCGATTTTTTCGCTTATTATAAAAGTTACAGAAAATTGTTTTATACAAGAGTTACTTGATTCATTAAGATAAACAAAAATATGTTTACAAAAAAAATATCGCAAAGGCCGTTTTCGAGATGTTGATAGCAACTTTCTTATTTTAAATGGGCGCCATCTTGGATTTTCAAATGAATAAATTGCATTTTTTTTTCTGCATTCAACGATGTATAACAATCTATTTTTTCCCCTATTTCATCCCCTTCTAACAATACAGGTGGATTATGAAAATATCCTTAAAGAGCCTTCCTGTTAGTAGAACACGTCCACGGATTTGTATTTTTTTATCTACGTCCAAATTTGAGATAAACATTGAAAACCAAATTGTTACTCTATTTTTGAAAAGACGGTAACTGTTCAGGGTAACATATTCGGATAAAAGTATATCGGAAAAAGTTGTCTTAATTTTTGCCCAGGATAAACCCAGAACCCTGCATTTTCTACACTACTTAGGAAACACCCTGTATACTGATTTCATATTTGTTTGATTCATCTTTAACTCCAGGATGATTAAAATACATACTACTATAACCGTGTAGAGGTTTGATATTTTATTTTTACAGTGTAGATGTATGTTTTCGCTAACTGCACGTAGCTTGCTGTATGTTTTAATAAACAATTTTAAATTTGTGAATTTAAAAATTAGCCAACACTTTGGCTCCGTATTTTCGGTTTTTTGAAAAAACGGTTCGGGATAGACAATTTTCGAAATGAGGCTCTTGTAGTACACAAATTGACGAAGGTGCCTATAGAAGCCGAATTTTCAATTTCAATCAAATAAATGAGGAAACTAGAGAATAAACAATTTTTGCAAAAATCAATTTTTTTTATTAATTACCTAATAATAATTTTGAAAAAAACGTTCTATAGGCACCCTCGGTATATTTTTCTGAGCATTTTGGTGTTTTTGGTTTTTTTCTAAGTCCACTATTGACTGAGAAATCTTACAAAAACGATTACATGTATTCACATATACGGCAAATTTGCAGCATTACCCCCTTAAGAGGAAAAGCAACAAATCTATAATTCTTGTTGGTGCAGTGAAGGAAGTTAGTTATATTTGATATACTGAACAGATTAATTATTGCTCAAATTGATTATTATTCTTTTAGAAATTAGTGTTCGTCTTTTAAATTGAAAATTCGCTTAAACACCTTGTGAACGCCCCTGCATATTGCGGTCATGTCAAAATTAATTAAAAAGCGTTAAGAGAAAAATATGGCCACGATAATCATCCAAAAAAGATTGATTAAATTTTTTTTATACCGAGGTAACTAACAAATTCATTATTAGTTCTTTTTAGCAGACTCACCCTGTATAATAGAATTGTTGAGATATATGAACGAAATTGCAATTTGCGAATACATATTTCGATTCCGGTTTCAGACGAGAAATTTTTTTTATTTCAGAAAGTACAATGCACGACTTATTTTTTAATAACTGTCACAGATGTGCCCTCAAAATGGCTATAAAAGAATGAATGAGGGTTTTGATTTTCAACCTCTCTTTTTTATTTTTCGTTATGAACATTTCATTACTGAATTTCTATTGCACAGTGTTACTGGTTTATGCCGAGTGGTTGATCATCATCCCTGAACGCATAAGTAATTTACATGGGGTATCACATTTATGTGTATTTCTGCTCCCCATATTTACAGAAGGAATGGTAATGGTACCAAATTAAAGAGGATAATATTCCGCGTCGTTTAGTATTAAAAGTTAATTGTATACTAATGCTTGTTTTGCATAAAAATATAAAATTTAAAAATGTAAGTATTTTAAAAATATGAGTTGCTGCGGTTTTCGTTTTTTGTTTTGATAAGCGCAGCAACTCGTATTTTTAAAATACCTACATTTATAACACGGTAAACTTTTTAAACCCCTTTCCACAAACCCAGTCTTGAAAACTGCATTAAAATAATTTGCTGCTATCAACACGAAACCGGAAGATTTTAATTGCTCCTGGAACAATGAAAGGGAAACCTAAAATTAGTCAAATTACTGTCAAATATTTCTGCTAACGCGTTAATGTTATCCTTATTTCATTATTAATAATTTATTTATGATTTCTATGTCAATTTTAGCCTTGCTGGCGATTTATTAAACCAAATTCGAAATACAAAATAAACTTTGGTTTCAACTTTAACTGGAATTGTATTATGTAAATCTGTAATTTCATATTATTTTTATCTGAAAATTTTGAAAAAAAAAAGGGGAGGTACAGCAGAAAAACAAGTAGCTCAGGATCGTTAAGATTTTAAGATAAATAAAAGCTATTGATAAAAAATTAATGTGATTTGAAACATAACAGTAACATGTATAGGTAGAAAGATAAAAAATAAATTATAGAGATCGACACACTTGATAATTTATAAATCTAACAGTTGCTCATAAAACACCCTAAAAGAAACAGCAGTAAAAATTCCAGCAGTTCAAAAATTTGTGGCACCAAGTTTAACACTAATGTATTAAGAAGTAATGGACCTAACTAACTATAAAAGTCGTTCAGGAATTAGATTGTTATTTGATCTCATTTTGTCCCTGTACCTATATACCAATAGGTGAGAGTATAATAATTATCTAATCACTACACTGTCCCATCCCCCATCTTTTAGATGTTTTCTTTCTTCATTCTATATGATGGATTATGTTTTGTAAATTATTCAAAAGTTTGGAAGTCAAACGTTTTTAATCTTCTGGCATAATAATAATTACATAACAATCGTAGCTTTCTTTATCTTGGAATGTATTATCAATTGTACACAGTACAGATACTTTAAACTTTTGCTTTCAGTAAAAACTTTCTAGAATTAAATAAGAAAAATGAACAGGAAAGTAAGAAATAAGAATGGCTGTTTCCGGACTAGTCGCTTAAAATTCCAAGCAGAGAATCGTGAACACGTCTGCACCTGAAGCAGTTTCTTTCGTCAATTCCTTGCTTATGGTTTTGTAAATAACAGATAAACCTTTTGTACAATAGCCAAGTCAAAGATTTCAATGTTTCGTTTGGGGAATTATTTTAGCTTGTAGGCTAAATAATTTTGATTGAAAGATATTACTTATAACAGCTAATAAACTATACCGAGTGATTATTTAATTTTCAGCTCTAGTTATCCATGGAAATCTAAGCCATGACTTTGATTAATTCAAAAAAACGCAATTAATTGAAATGTCAAATTTATGAACTGTCAGTAGTAACCATTAATTTATCTTAGTATTTTTATTAACTGCTACAGTCGAGCACAAACAGTTTGTAAGTATTTTGAACCATTCTGTGAATTTATTCAGAGAAAACTGGTTGGGTTTCAGGTTTAATTTTTTTAAATGCAAAAACATTCAACTGTGTGTGTGTGTGTGTGAATTAATGGAAGTTATGACTTAAATTTCCATGGATAACTAGAGCTGAAATTGAAATCATTACTCGGTAGTTTATATCTACCTAATGAACTAAGTTTGGATCAAAAATAGTCATTTTAAATATTTCAGAACTGAAAATCAGGGAAAAGCAGTATTTTATTTGATTTCTAGATTAATCAGTAGTGTCAGTGAAAATGGTTTACTGATAGCACGTGTAAATATTGATAAAAATAAAATGTACACTGCTCAGTAGAAAATATAATTAACTGTTACGTAATAGAAGTTATGCGTTCAGAGAATTAATAATCACCACCCCTCACTGATTAGGTACGGCAACGGCAATTACATGATTGCAAGGCACTTCTATGTCGATACCCGTTGTAAACAAGTCTGTAAAACCATATGAGCTGTCGATTTACGGCTGTTTATCTGTTATTTATAATAGAATATGAATAAATAGTTCAAGTTAGAAATTAAACTAAACGCCATAAAACTAGAATAATAATAATGGAGAGTAGCTATGTTGATTGTTGCCGCTTGCGTGAATATGGAAATTGGAAAATGCAACAATTTTATTGTTTGTATTGAGGGTCTAATTATTAATTTATTATTGTTTGTTATGACGTTATGTTTACTGATGGTCCGATTCTTTCTTAATCTTTTTTTTTATTATGATTTTGCAGATTGATGTTTGTATTGGTTGTTTGATTATTTTAATTACTGTTGAAGTTTCCATGGCTGTTTCACTTCCTCTGATAACGTAGTGCGATGGAATCCACATAAATATAAAATATGATAGCAATGTTCTCATTTGTTTTGGATTTCTTGTATAGCCATACGTCTCGTGTAAATCTTGGATAGGACGCTCAGTGAGTCTGTACAGATGATGGTGTGTTTGGATAACTTGTACCTGAAGCATCTTTCTTCAGTTGTTAACGGCCGCTCCTGTTTCACTTTCCATTTTCATCCATTCCTGTAAACGTGTTCGTAGTTTTGATCATTGTCGTATATTTCACTAATGTTTACTTTCACCAAATCCGTTGGAGTGAGATAATCGTTAGCTGGCATATCGAACTGCAATAACGACTTATCGCAATTTGTTTGACTTGGAAAACACAGTCCTTTTCTCTATAATATAAAATAACTAACAAATGTAGTATCACTATTCTCACCACTCTGCAATAATTTTTGCTGTGTGTTCAACAGTTCTTTTCATGCCGCTGGTGTTACAGATAATAGCGCTTCGTTGCACATCGAAATCACTTTTTTATCACCATATCCATCTCTACCAATATGCACATCGTAATAATGTTTGCGTATTCCCTTATACTATTTTCGATCGCATCCAACTTCGGGTTTGAAATTGACAGAGTATGTAACTAGAGATTGGCCAAGAAAGCGAACTCCTTACTGAATTTAACGAAATGTGTGTTGAAAGATTTAGAAAATATAAAACTTTGAGACGTATTCCAGAAGTAAGTTTCCTTGTTGAAGACCTAAGTACTACCAATAGAAAATATACTAAATAATCTACAACTAAGTATAACGAATTTATCTACATATATCTGGGGTGTAAGTAGGGTCTAAGTCCAAAAAGGACGTAGAAATATAAATAGGGGTTCTCTAAATGCAGCTAAGTCCTTCCGGGACTAAGTCTAACCCGGAATCCCCAGGAAAAAATTGGCAATTTTTCTGTTTCTGGACAACCGGAAACAAATAGATTTGAAAAAATATCAAGAGCGGAATAAAAGCATCACATTTTGACATAGGTATAGGAAATATTGTTTGCTTTATCAGTTATTATTCGGAAATTCCCACTAACAGCCGCAACATTATAAGCTCAACACGAAATGAACTCTTTTTACTCCTAGTAATATAATATACTACTCTTAGCGACATTAATCTGCATATTACTTAGTAAATTATGTAAATTTAATATAATAATATAAGTTTTACGTAATGAGAGAATATTGACTTAATAATGAGTGGCATGGTAGGTACTTTTTTTTAAATCAGGTTATCTTTTTTTTTTTTTTAAAGAATCATGGAGTTGCCAAAGGCAATTCCTCTGCCAATTCAGCGGTCTTCATATGTTGCACTAGCAACCACACTAAAATGTGCTGGTGCACCATCGTGCCTAAACCACATTACATTTCTCGTTAGCAATGGTTCATCCTCTAAAGGTCCAAGTAGTGATTCTTCTAAAAAAATGTCGATACACCTCACCGTTAAGTCGTCTTGGTAGAAGTACCGATCCAATTAGCTCATACGCTACATCAATTTTTTTTAAATATCCAAATCTTTATTGCTCTGTATCTTCGCAACGAAGCGCCTTTCCGAAAATGAGCCAAGTACAAAAACATCTTAAAATAGCCCAAGGAATAACCCCCTTTATTTGTGCTCCATGTTTAGTAAACACCCTGTATATAATGGTGGTAGTATAATAGTCAGATTGAACTCGCAATTCAAACGTCGGATTGACCTAAAATCCTAATAAATCAATTAAGCGGAAAAGTAATAAGTACAGGTAAACTTAAATAAATTCAACAATGCATTCGAATAAATTAACCAAAATTAGTAACGTTTCGTTACAACAATTAAAGCCATAGAAAATTTTGTATTTAGTCTGTAAATTATACTTTATAATGGCTAAACAGAGCTAAAATTTACATATAGAGTAATTAAAAGTTTTTAGAACAAATTAAATTTCTCAAGATTTTATCACAACTTGATGTTTGATGTAAAACGGCATTACGTGACACAAATGTTCTATTTGACTCGTCTGCCCTGAAGTTGATTCTGTTTTTCTTAAATTATTAATTTATAGGATTATTTACGATGGATTACAATTTACTTTGGAAAATATCTCATATATTTTTTTAAGAAAGTGGTCTTTTCCAGAAGTTCATTTTTAATTAATTAACAGCTTTCGGGATTATATTAGAAAAGTTTGGCAAGTCTAAGTTGATTGAGATTGAGAAGGGTGCATCTAAGTTAGTAACATTTCTGAATTATTAAAAATGCCTTTCATTATAAATATTATGGTGTTTCATATTTTTCACGAAATCTATTCATGTACCATACTTGGGTACATCAGCATGGAACATATACCTTTCCCCTTTAGTTCCACCAAGTAGAAAACCTGATGGTAGATAGGCAAAATCAAAAAGAGGAAGAGCGGATATTTTTGTTGAACCACTCTCGCAAACATTCACATCTTATCAGCCAAACCGAGGAAACAACGAGGTCGAAAAAATCTGCGATAATCGATGTTAACTATCTCTGCCAATAAATGCCTTTTACCTTAGGGTGCAATAGGAAGTTGCATTATAATCAAGTTATAATAATTCTCCGGGGTGTGACCCGATGCAGGTAGTTGAAAAATATTTTTTTAGCATGCTTTTGATTGTTTCACAACCTCTCGGAAATAACCGAGTGTCAATTGTGCACACCCCTTAATTAAGAGTTTTCGCAACCCTCTATTAGAATAGATTATACAACTTTCAAACGATGTCACTTCATTTGATTCTCATCTCATTCTCCTGTACTAAAGCAGGTCATGTGTTTACTTTTGTTCTGCGTTTGAGTGGAGGAAAGTTAATTAAACTAATTACAGTCGTATCGATTGTTTTTAACTGAGGCGCAAAGTACAAAACGTCACCTGTTCTACCCACATGATATCACGCTAAACCACATAATGCAAATTCAAATTTTAGTTGTCATAAAGTTAGAGAGAGGTAATTAGGTTATGTAATTTTTACTAGATTGGGTTAGGAGTTAATGTATCCACATCTGCCCCCTCTTCTCTTGTCGTGTTATTTTGTCAAAAAATTGGTAAACTTCATTAATAAAGGACATTTCAGTTTTGTGCCGCGTTGCTTTTCTAAGTAAATTTCGCAGCCAGAAGCTGTGAAGAGAACAAAAAAATAATTTTATTTTCCTAAAATAGTGTCGATAATTCGATTTAACTAATTGTACTTCTGAGATATCTCAGTTTTACTTTTAATTGAAAAAAATAGTTAACTTGATGTTATAAAAGCAGGTGCAAACCCATTGAAAGTCGGTAATCGATTTTTATTCGGGAAACGTGGAAGTCGTCATTCACAGTGAAAGATAAAGGCGTGTGAGTGACGATTAAATTAATTACAATGAGAGAAAAGTCGTAAAGTTGTTGTAGGAACGTTTCAATGTGAATACTAGTGTGAAATTGTCAGAGAAACTTCACGTTTTTATCCCCAAAAAAGCACGGATAAAAATGTTTGCTTTGAAGTACAAACAGGCTTGCACCTAGGAATTAACTTTTTACAAAATTGGAAAAACGTGCTGTTGAATTACTAAGGGAGTTTTGTTGAATCGCAGCCAGCCAATAAATTGAAGTAGTAGTGTTTTGATATTTTCGTCTAAAGTGAAAAAGATATTAAAGTCGCAAACAAGAAATTCTCATTAGTAAGCGTACAATTTACTTTTTCTCAACCACCTAAATTTTAATTTTCTTGCGAGTCTGCTACAACAAAACTTCATTGCTTGTGTTTCTCAAATTTTAACTTTAAATTTTCAAGTTTAATTATATTTACGTTCATGCTGTGAAGTGCTAACTGACCGTTGTTGGAAATTGATGTAAATGACAAAGTTTTACTCTTTGTCAAACCTGTAATTAACATGAGGTAGTTGCTGGTGTGTACTAAAAGTTTAGTCGTTGAAGTAATGAAATCGGAAAATTTAAAGTAGGTATCATAGCGGTTATTGATTTCTGTAAAAGTGGTTTCCTTCATATAATATGGTTATAACATATTTTTAATAATAATTGTTTGTGGAAAAAATTTACGTTTTAACTTAATTCGTATTATAACATCTCAATGAACACCTGTTGTAATAACTGCAATATACTATGACTATTTAGCATTTCAATAGTAGTCGTTTTAACATTCCCATTCGATATAAAAATGAATTTTTTTTTTCAAATTGGAAATGTCAATGATTTCGGAAAGAGGGGGTTGTTGAGGTTGAAGGGTTGGAATATAAAATAATGTGATTAGATAGAGAATTTTTTTACCTGTAAAATGATATATCACAAGGTAGGGGGAAATTTGAAATTTCAAAGGGGGGGGGGTTGCTGGAGTGAAGGGGGAAATTATAAAATTATTTCAATAGTAGTTTTAAACTTCCCATTCGATATAAAAATTGACGTGTTTTTTTTCAAACCGGAAATGTCAAAAATTTCAGAAAAAGGGGGGTTGAGGGGGGTGATGGGTTGCAATAAAAAATAGTATGGTTAGATAGAGAATTTGATTTCCTGTAAAATGATATATCACAAAGTAGGTGGTTCCATTTGAAATTTCAAAATGGGGGTTGCTGGAGTGGAGGGGGTGAATTATAAAATTACTTCAATGGCGTTTTTAAACTTCCCCCTCGATATCAAAGTTGACGTGTTTTTATTCAAACTGGAAATTTCAAAACTTTCAGAGTTATTAAAGGTGGCTAGTTTTGAAATGAAAGCCCTATATGCATTTAAAGTATCTGCCTGGTTAATGATCTACCTCTAGACTTTTCACGAAATGACGTATTTCACTATGATTTAACAATAATAATTAGAAAAAAATACATGAATATATACATGTAATTTCTGAATGAATAAGATTTCCGTAAACCATAATTTTAAATTCATAATTGATAGGTGGCCGATATATGGTATATTTAAAATATTATCAAAATCAAACCAGACATTCGGGATATATCAGAGAGAAAGGGAATACTGCTGGAGGGTATTTGAATATTTTGAACCTAATTGCATAAACAAGAGATTTTGCAAGATTGTTATGAGATTTGGAAATATGCGCTATTCTCAGGGGAAGTTCAGATGGTGCTTGTGACAGTATACAAATTACACTGCAAGACATTTTTATGAACCCTTTTTTATTGCTGCTTGGTTGGTCGGATCTAGATTTTGCTAAAATACTGAGAAAATCTGCAATTGTAAATCTTAACAATTTTATTTTATGTACCAAGTTATAAAATTAATCTTTTATCCAATATTCTAGCTTACATTGAATTAGATTTACTAAAAGACAAAACGATTTATGTTATAAGTCCGGGAAGGGACTTATTAAAGTATAAGCAAAGTATAAGTATGGATGAGGCGACGAAGGTACAAAATTAATATATTTACTTATATACTGATTCTTACTGTAGCAGGTTTCCACGTAAAGTGTCATATTTCTCGATTTTAACTGATTGTGGGTACATAATATTCTTTACTTACAGGAGCCAAATGGGCAGTATATTTCTTAGATATTTAATGGTAACAGCAGCAATAAAGTGGAGAAAGTGTATAAGATATGGGCAAAAAGTTATAGCGGGCGTATAATTATTAGGGTTTCTGTTATAACAGCTGTCGGAGATGATGTAAGCTTTTAGGTGGTTTTTATAAACAACTTTGAGGTTCTTTTAGTAAAAACCGCGGGATGGTTGCTGCAACAAAACGAATAAATGTTCCTCGCGTTTTTAGTGTAAAGTGGTGGTAATGCGGTAGGAAATTAGGATGCAAAAACTGCTGAAAAGAATACAGGACAAGCATCTTAAATCACCGAGTTGTGAAATTTATAAAATACATGCGGGTGGCTTAAAAGTATTGCAGAACAATACGGAACCGTTTTATGTTTTAAATACATTTTGTAGTGAGTATGAACGTTTACAAAGTTTAAAAGGGAATACTAAAAGCTATTCTAAGTGCACTTTACATTCCATTTTAAATGTGACCAAAAAGTTTACATATCGTGTTGAAAAAAGCGAAATAAAACCCATTTTATTTTAATTATACTCAAAAGACAATGCAGGGTTGGCTAAAAACAGGAGACAATTCCGGGAGTAACCCTTGCTTGTAATTTGGAATCATTAAAAGTTTCAGTAATTAGCCAGGCGCAACCACGTGACGTTAAAAGGGACCCTTTTCCCCGCAATAGGTGCTCTGTCGTCGCATCATTACAACACACAATTAACTAAAGTGTAGACAGCAACAAGAGCGATCTACAAGGCAGCAAAAAATTGATTGAAAACTTCGTAGCCGTGATTAAAATTCTTATAGATGACACTTTTTGCTCCATTGTGCTGCTTGTTAGCTCACAAAGTTAACAAACGATTAAGATACCTATTAAAAAAAAGTTTTAAAGAACGTAATTACAGCTGATATTTTCGTTTTAATGACAGGGAAGGGATTTAGGAAAGATTTCAAAATTTGAGAAATATCATGGTTGTGGAGTATGTTATATATTTTCCACTCTCCAAATTTTTTACTTTCTTCCTTCAATAATAATAACAAGGAGAAATAAAGTAACTTACTTCCCGTTGTTAATATAGCGACCAAAACGCGTTCAGTAACATGTATTGTACCTACTTCCATCAAGTTAATGCCATAATGGTGACTTACAACGCAGGGAGTAGAAAATAGTTATTTTTTATACAAGACGATAAAATTATATTTTATCGGTAAGCGGAAAGTGTTAATGCACGAACGATGAAATCGCGAGTGAATTAATTTTCGCGAGTCGATAATTAAATTTTATCGTCGTGTATAAAATTCTATTTTTTCTATAGCAGATGTTAAAAAATAAGAAAAAATTGTAAAAAAAACAATTTAAAATTAGATTATATTAAACCCGAAAATCTCAGTAGCAAAGGTTTCCATTCGGTTTCCATGGAGTTTCCAGAAAATTAAAGTACTTTATCTATCCTTGCGGTTAAAGTGTTACTTTATCTACCCTTGCGGTTAAAGTAATACTTGATCAACTATTTTTAGTCGAACAAAGCACACTTTAACAGCTGCTATAGAAAAAAAATATTTTATTATGATTTAGATATTCGATTTTAAGTGTTCTGAGGTTAAGATTAGTCAATGTTTTATTATTTGATATTGTCTAAGTATTGATCGCTGTAGAATGTTCCATTCCAAAAATTCTGTAGGTATATCAAATACGTGACACAGTTTTGCATATACTTCTAACGGCGTAAAGGACTGGAAAATATAATAAAATAACTTATAATGTGAAAAATTTGTTCATATACATGGTGTATTAAAAATAGCGGATAATATTCACATCACGTGATTAAAAGTTGTAAAACAAGTAAAAAACTCCAATACCAATTTGGTCTTATGTTATGTTGTATTGCTACCTCGCATGTTAATACGTCCTTACATTTTTAGAAATTAAAAACAACAGATTTTGTATTCTTAAAAATTAAATTATACGTAAAGTAATTAGGGTAATATTATAATTTGTATCAGATACGTATGTAGGCTATTAATTTATGACAGTATAAACGAAGGTGCACGTTCCTTCCGTTGCAAACCAAGTTACGAATCCAGTATATGATTTATTTATATTCTTGTAAGTCATTTAAAATGAAAGTATAAAATATTAAAATCAATGTAGTCCGTACGCTAGGTCGGTTTTGCTAGCAAATCGATGTCGACACAGTTTCTCTTCAGAAACTGTTAGGGGACATCCTAGAGAGTACCCCGATGTAAGGTGGACATCCGGAAAATTGAGCAATCAGCCGCCATATTGGAAAATGTGAAAATGTGAAAAAAGTGTTTATCTCACGAACGAGTGGTCCGATTGTCACAAACTTTTTTTTGTTTTGTAGCTTATTTAATTGTTATTAATTTATATGCTGAGCGCAAATTAAATTCTGGACGTAAATAATTGAAAAAGGGCTTTAACTGAACCCCTGAAACGTACACAATTTTAAAACGCTTCCACTTTATTGAAACACACGGATTTCCTAAAAGTTATATGTATCATTGTAACCGGCATCATTAGTAGATCAAAATGTTTTTTTAAAGTGCTTGAATAATGTACTAGATGCCGAGATATTAATTATTTTATAATATTACGGCATGTGCGATGGCCAGAGTATGGGCAGTCGCGGCTGCTTGCGGGGGTAAGGGACGAAGGTCCCCACCAGGTTACGCGCATAGTACAAGAGCTGCACTTGCAATCTATCTCTAAATAGGTGCAATTTGTTGTATTTGGTTTCTAATACTTACATTATTTGTTAATTTTCCAATAACAATGAGTGCACCTATTACTTTGACAAATAACTGTGAATTTTTTGATGATCATAAATGTATATTTAGTCAAAAATATACAATGAGCGACTTTCAAGTACCGAACATGGCAAAAGAAGAATGAGAGATAGTGCTGCAATAAAAGGAAAAAATAATGTAATCAATAAACATTTGAAACTATTAGACGCCAATAATTCCCCTTTTGTATATCGCTCGAGAAATCTATGCTGTAAAACGTTTACTTACTGAAAAAATATACTTACCTACATAAAATAATGAACACAAAAATCAACAATCGAACAATCCGAGTACCAGTACATTGTGTCTATTTACTATTAGAAGTTAAACACTATAAAACCAAATTGTATAATAGGTAATAACATAAAAATGAAGGGAAATGCCAGATTTGCGAAAAACTCGCTTACTTTTTAGAAGAGGCTACAAGTTACTTTGAAGATTCTGTTTTTTTGCGTACACCTTTATTAAAGTCTGTAGAAGATGTATTTGGACAAGACCTTTATGGTCATAAAGATTGTTTTGCGCAAATATATAATCAAATATGAACACGCAGTTGCAATTGATGACGAAATCAAAATGAAATTTGGTGTAAGATTGACTTTAATTGCCAAGTGATTAAATATTTCTCGGCAGGTAGTGCTTTATTTATATCTTCTCGAATATTTTCACCTCAATAATGGGAAACTATGGTTAGTAATCAAATCTATCACATCTTGGCAAACAGATTCAATTTTGATTTTGTTATCAATTGCAACTGCGTGTTCATATTTGATTATATATTTGCATAAACAATCTTTACGAACATAAATGTCTTGTCCAAATACATCTTCTACAGACTTTAATAAAGGTGTACGCGAAAAAACATAATCTTCAAAGTAACGTGTAGCCTCTAAAAAGTAAGTGGCACTCTTTTTTTCGCAAATCTGGTACTGTACGGCATTTCCCTTCATTTGTTGTTATTACATATTATACAATTTGGTTTTATAGTGTTTAACTTCTAATAGTAAATAGACACATGTACTGGTACTCGGATTGTTCGATTGTTGATTTTTGTGTTCAGTATTTTATGTATAGGTATATTTTTTCAGTAAGTAAACGTTTTACAGCATAGATTTCTCGAGCGATATACAAAAGGGGAATTATTGGCGTCTAATAGTTTCAAATGTTTATTGATTACATTATTTTTTCCTTTTATTGCAGCAATATCTCTCATTCTTCTTTTGCCATGTTCGGTACTTGAAAGTCGCTCATTGTATATTTTTGACTAAATATACATTTATGATCATCAAAAAATTCACAGTTATTTGTCAAAGTAATAGGTGCACTCATTGTTATTGGAAAATTAACAAATAATGTAAGTATTAGAAACCAAATACAACAAATTGCACCTATTTAGAGATAGATTGCAAGTGCAGCTCTTGTACTATGCGCGTAACCTGGTGGGGACCTTCGTCCCTTACCCCCGCAAGCAGCCGCGACTGCCCATACTCTGGCCATCGCACATGCCGTAATATTATAAAATAATTAATATCTCGGCATCTAGTACATTATTCAAGCACTTTAAAAAAACATTTTGATCTACTAATGATGCCGGTTACAATGATACATATAACTTTTAGGAAATCCGTGTGTTTCAATAAAGTGGAAGCGTTTTAAAATTGTGTACGTTCCAGGGGTTCAGTTAGAGCCCTTTTTCAATTATTTACCTCCAGAATTTAATTTGCGCTCAGCATATAAATTAATAACAATTAAATAAGCTACAAAACAAAAAAAAGTTTGTGAAAATCGGACCACTCGTTCGTGAGATAAACACTTTTTTCACATTTTCACATTTTCCAATATGGCGGCTGATTGCTCAATTTTCCGGGTGTCCACCTTACATCGGGGTACTCTCTAGGATGTCCCCTAACAGTTTCTGAAGAGAAACTGTGTCGACATCGATTTGATAGCAAAACCGACCTAGCGTAAGGACTAAAGCTCTCAACAGATCTTTCTTGGTCTAAATTAATTATAAGGTGCGAAAGTATCTACTGTTTTGTTGAACGGGAAGGTTAGCGAAGAAGGTGGTTAATATTAGATTTTATTGCTTTGCTAACTGCAATAAGATGCTGTTGACTTCCTTGTGATTTACAGATGTTTCTGTTATTTATTGCTCTATACAAGCGCGGTTTCTTCCTGCGACTACATAAACCTGTTGAAAATCATTTGTGTGGAAATTTGTTTGCTAACTGACCTTAATATTTTTACGTTACATTGACGTCCGTAATACCAAAATATTTATTTTGGGAAAAGGTTTCATAAAAATAGGTTAGATATTTATGATAAAATTTTATTCAAATCTGTAACATCTAATACGGAAATAGTTATTCAGAAATGTATTAAATTCAATTTATGGGTTAAGGGGTATGAGTTTCCATGTGTATGTAGGCAAATTGATACATGTGTGAAGATTAAGGGAAATCAATTAAAATTTTGAATACGAGTCGGTATCGGCAGCAAATTTATAATTACACTTGCCCATGTAGGTACGATGTTACCATGCTGTGATAACAAATTATGATGTATTGTATTATAGTGCAAATTTTCAGCTCCTTAATAAATATGTACATTTCTTTGTTTCAGGTAAATTCAGCATTCATTATTAGTTTGTCCAGAAAACGAATTATATTATATGGGTGAGTATTCGCTATCCTTTTCAGTTATCATTTAGACAGGTCGTTTTTTATCTGCACTCATTTTAAATTTAGAATAAAATCTGCATACGTTACGGGTAAAATGAGGAATGAGGATTTACCCAGGTTAAGGAGAAAAAGACGTCTTTCAATGCCTCATTTATATTATGCAGAAATTATGAAAGTAGTGGGTCACCGTTTTGGTGTAGCTTCACAGGATCGAAGCAAAACTTATTTAAATCTTATCAATTAATATCAATAACATTTAAAAAACTATCGATCACATACAGTTGACATTTAGGTAGTAAAGATTTATTGCTGCTTCCACTTAATGTTATTGCCCGTACGTACGGTCATTCTTACTATTAAGATTGTCTTATTTTTCATTTTTCATAATATTCTATGTACTACTTATTTTGTTAAAAACTATCATGCAGCCGAGTATTTTTCAAGAATTCGAATAATCTATATCCTCTTATGGAGCTTTCACGATAGATGATTTTTCAAATTCTGTCTTATTGTTTTGATGCTAATTTGACTCTGAAATCCTCTATGCACATCCTGAGTAAGATAAATTAATAGTGACTGCAAAATTTTTCATGTAACGTTCACTTAGGTATACCTATCTTAATAAATAAAACTGATTTTATGGAGGCGCTGAAATACAACCTACGGGGTGGGGTGGTAGTGATCGCAATAATGTTAGCTAGTTAACATTTTACATTCAAGGAACACTTTTGTGAAATTTTTCATATGCGAAATAAATTAAAAACAATATTTATTCCTCTTTTGACAAGCCTACATATTTTCCACAATTTCTGGTGCCAATACTGCCTATGAGCTGGAAGAAGTTTATAATATAGGTGTGTAAAAGCAAAATCAATTGTTGTTTATCATTAATTTCACGTCCGAAACAATTCGTATAGAGTTCCTCGAGTTTGAAGTGTGGTCTAACTAATATTAATGCATCTTAATATTTTCAAGCGGAAAAATGTAACATCAAGCCCATTGGGCTGGCGGATAAATGTAAAATCAATTTGTGTGCCTATAGTTAATTTGGCAAATTAATATTTACAGGAAAAAAATTAGAGTTGTATCGTGCAGACAACTCCAGCTATTCAATAATAAATAAACGGTTGTATAAATTTGAAATTGTCGTCTTCAAGACTATACAGCTATTTAGTGTTTGTACATGGTACATAAATGAGGACGCTAAACAAGGGGATGGGTCAACATCCGGTACGGTATATAGCAGATAATCAAACAATGTAAAAATGAAGGACGGGCTAACAGACTAGTTATCACTAGGCACTGACTGGAATCTATGCAAACAGCATATCTCGGCTGGATTGTACTATATTTTACCAAATCTTTGCCGTTATTGTATTTTCCGTAGACAAAAAGTACTGCAGCAGAAAAACTATACAGGGTGTTAGGTAAACATGCGGCAAAAATTCAAGGGGTTATTCCTTGGCCTATTATAAGAATATTTTGTCCTATGATGATTTTTGAAAAACCCCTTTGTTTCGAAGATACAAGGTGAACAAAATTTGCAACAGTAACAACATATTTTTGACATTTTCAAGCATATTTTTATTATCAAAAAGTCATGTAAAGTTGCTCGGTAATAATCTGGAACATATATTTCAATATAAATATAATATTTTATGTAATTGAATTATTATGTGCAAAAGTTACGAATTGTTATTTAACGCTTACATTAAATGTATATAAGTTGGACACTTTTCAAATTTTCTGAATTCATAGTAGCTATATAGAAATAAAATAAGATTTCGTGAGCACCTACCCTACTGGCAACAATTCTATTATGTGAATGAACTTGAAAATTTAATCGGATTAATTTGTGATGTAATATTATAAAAGTTATTTTCCGTATTCACATCGAGAATACCAATAATAACACCCACTTTTTCATGGGAAGCCAATTTACACCCACCCATGTACAAAAATAGATAGAAAAGAAATTACGGTTAATTTAGTTGAATCTTGTATCATCAAATACTGATTAAACCTACACCTACATACAAAACCATATATTTTCATTTATTAATTTTCTAAGTTCTTATAGTCGCTTACGAAAATTTGCCCCAATTAATTAATTCATATTTATAGTCATTTATTAATAGGTGCACTTAAGAAACGATATGTTAATGTTATGGTTATTCAATAATCATTGTATGCGAGTATGTACACTACTCTAATACTACTTTGTGGACACATTTTTTAAAAGTTTACATCAAATAGCCATAATTATACTTTATGCTCAAATAAGAAACTGTTTTTTGATGGAAAACATCAATTTGATATTGTGGGTGGGTGGGATGTGTATGTGACGCCTCTAACGCAAAAACTTATAGTGAACTGATTTTGATGAAATTTTAAATAAAGGTACGTATATCGAAAATTGATCAACAAAATAAGCTTTTCAAAAAAATCCGAAACCGGAAGCGGAAGTTAGACATGTTTTTTTGGTAGCATTTTTTTCAGAAGCGGAAAATCTGAGTAGGGAATACGAAAGAAGACCATAATTGAAGGGAAACAGTTTTTTGTCAGACTCTCTAACTTTAAAATGAACTTTTCAAAATTTCGAATTTAACGCCCCATAACTCAAAACCCAGTTATCTGATCAGGTTTCACAAGCCCTTTGACGGTACTACACCATGAAAAAAAAATTATTTACTAAATCCAAGAACGGTCGCAACAGCGCTCTTCCTAAAATTTTGAAATTTTTGAAAAATTATTACCAAAAAACTGGTCCAACGATTTTGTTTACATTTTCTATACTTATGCAGCTTGGTATTAGCTACATTTTTGTTTTTTGATGAACGCCAGAATTTCACTGTGGCGCCCCCTACGAGGTTCTGAAAATCGGAAATTGATGCTCCTATAGCGCCTTTATTAGTCAAAATATGAAAGAAGTTTAAATATAAAAGTTATTCAGTATATAATTCTGCATTCTTCTAAATGTATATTACGTATACAGGGCGTTTGCTTTCCACAGTACGATAAACAACTTTGTTATTTTAAATGAAACACCCTATATATTATTATATAATTGAATGCAAAATTTAATTGTCTATCACATAGTGTAAGGTGTTCATATAGCGAAAATGTACGGTTGATGAGAAATTCGTGAATTTTGAATATTATGTTGAATTCTGACGGAAACGGATCGTCGTTCGGTCGGTAGCGATCGTCCGGCTTCGCCAGCTGTAATTTCTAGCCGGTACCTACAGATTGATAGGCGCATAGGATGGGTGTCTTTCAGTTTCTTCTGTTCATATCGAATCCGTATAGTCTCGTTTTTCTCGCTAGACATTCAAATGCTTATCAGGGCCTGCCTCGCGAACTAGACTGTTGAATATCCACAACGAAACGTTTATTTTTAATATGGGAAAGTCCAAGGGAGGTTTGCACCTCCACCTTTTTTATTATAATTCACAATTGGGACCCAACTCAACCATGGGATTAGTTACGACCAGGCTTGTAGCTTATAATGAGTTAACTACAAATTGATATTCCGGCCCTTAATGTAAGGTAAAAGAACTATTGCATTAAAATTTTCTAAAATAACATTTCTTGGATATGACATAAAGTTGATTGCGTGATCAAAATGGATATCATTTAATAAAGTCCAAAAGGCAATAAAGGCTAACCCGGCTAACCTTCCTTATATCAGCACTTAGCAGAAATCCAGCGATACAATTATTGTGCACACCTCGAACGTGTTTCTACGATTTCCCCTTTTTTCTATATTTTCGTTATAAAACGTGTTGCTTTCCCTCGACTGCACCTAAATCTATTCCCTGGAGATACGAGTGTCTTATTATTTTTCTACACTGAGACATCTGACCTCGGCAGTTAAATTTCTTCTTATAAAATATACCCCTGTTGCTCGAATAAAATATTTGAGTTACGCGCGGCTATTTTAGATTTAGACATAAATTTATGTCTGGGATTATGTATCATCGAGTTTTGTACGAATAAAGCTTATCTTATCTTCGTGTGCAAATATTCCAAAGGCTTTTGTAACAACAATATTTATTTTCTTTACGTTTCACGTACTACCCCATTCGATTCAAGATATTATAACCCCAGGTTGTCGTTAATTCCTTTGTGGCTTTATGTGTAAATTTTATAAAGAATAGGTTTCCCTGGGGCGTCATTAATTATTTACTATGATACTAAAAGAAAACCAGAGAAGACAACCCCTGAAATCAATAACTATAGGAATTCATTTTATTTACTTAACTTCTTATGTCAAGTTGTTTTTGTGGCGAGGATTTAATAACCTAATGTTGGTAAACAAATCCTTAGGATTGGCTGTAAGGCATGTTTACAAAAAAATGTGTAACGGTTTAATAACAACACGACATGATCAAACATAATCCTCATAGTCTACTAATTAAGTGACATTAACCACACCTTTTTCCCTGGAGCTACCCCATTGTTTCTATAAAAAGCGGTTTATCTTTAGCTCAAAGAGCTGTAATTATTTATTCAATCATTTCATAAGGTTGTGTATGATGGAAACAGGTACCTACTTTAAATATTTACAGAATATTAATTTTACTTTAATTAGTTTTATTAGCAATTAGGGGTATAATTAAACTCATGCGTGTGTTTCTTCTGTACATATCGAACCCGTATAATCTAGTTTTTCTCCCTACGCATTCAAATGATTTCCAGCATTGCCTCGCGAGCTACTATACTGTTGAATTCCAAAAACGAAATGTTTATTTTTAGTATGGGAAAATCCAGGAGAGGTGCGCAACTCCACTTTTTATTAGAAGCAAATATGAATTTGACTACAACATTGTTTTAGTAATGTTTTAAGTTTATGATGGCTTTTATACTTAAATGTCAGAAGTATTCCCAAGACATGTACACGTAACACCAAGCAGTATTACTGACGATTTCATGTTGCTGTCAACCCCGTAGACCTTTCAATGCAATAACAGAGTCTAAGCTCAGATGTTCGTTTTTGCGTCGCGAAGCACAATAAAACCTGTACAACTTTATACATTAATTTTGTCAGAATTGCACGTCGTGTAACCTGGAAATGGAATCGTAGGTACATATACATAACGGGCAAACTATAAAATGAAATTTACAGTTCTATTTCGTTCGACTGCGTGGCCATTTACATCGACAGAAATTTACTTTAAACCAGAACATCGTTTTTAATGTTGAAAAACTCGATTAGGTTGAAAAAGCGTGGCAACTTGATGTCGCTTAATGTAAAGGACAGACAAATCAAAGATCCCTTTTGAAGATGACAACTGATTTGAAGCCAATCTCATTAGGAGTTGAATTGGATTGATTACTCGACGTGCTAAGCCGTTTTCAAGAATTGATAATCTTTTTATTCACACCCTTTTAATGCTTTTAACGCCGATTATTCAGCGTGGTATTTTTAAATCAAATTCCTTGGATTAGATGTACTAAGCAAAGGAAACCCTACGCCTACAATATAACGTGGGGAACCTAATTTGCTACAATTTATTCCTATACAGACTGCTAAAGCTCCCTATCCTTCCCTCTCGTGTTTTTCTTATCCTTAATGTGAGTAAAGAGTGGAAAGATTATTTACGTTTGGATGTTTTATGTTGGGGTTTTTATCCTTATTTATGAACGGTAATAGACAGTAAATAATGCTGACTCCTAAGGTCAAAGGGTAAAGTAAAGCAATAAAAAAATTTTAAATTTCTCGGCGTATAGTATTTCATTGTTGTATTTCTTCAGATGGCTATTTTTTAAACGATTTTAACTTTATAGAAGACGTGTTCTAACGAGTTTGCTTAGGATTTGTCTATCGCCAGTGGGCACTTGATCTACAGGGAAATCGTCACAATGGAATGCATTGTTACTGCCGAAGCCATTGTACAAAATTCTATTCTACAAGAAAGTTACAAGGAAAACCGATAGCTTCCGAGCCTGTCCTTTAAAAGGTTCGTTTTGTCAGGATGAGAAAATTAAAAGACGGTTCTAGCAGCTCCCTATATTGCCCTTACTGTTCGCTTCAATGAAATCTGGATTGACACTTCGTTACTAACTTGGTTCATTCAGGCTTAAAAATAGGGACGGCTACTTAACATATCACCAAATCTTAGATTTATTTTGATAGGTACAAATTTTCTAATAAGAAGCTTTTCTGGGGAAGCTAAAAGCGTCTTAGACAACCTTAAAATCTTGAGTGAGGGCATCATACTACCATTTGTTTGATAGACATGCGCTTGGAGTTTTGTTGCTTTGTAGTACTGACAAGGCAGTTAAATTTTGTAAGTCTGCTATTTTCAAAAGTCTCTTTGTAATCTACCTACGCATATATTACGAAAAAACTTGCTGGTCTATACTTTTGTGTAATCGTTTTTTCCTTGGTTTTTATTTCTTTTTTCAAAATACGTATTTTATTTTAACCCCGTCTGCTGAAGAATTTAGCCAGCAGAAGCTGGTTGTGATACCAAAGTGAATATTCACGCAGTGTGCTTTTTTTACACGTGAACGGTTACACCCTGTATAAGTAATTATTGTTGTTCACTTTTATAGTCGACACTGGATAAACTATCTAATGCGCACTGGAATTAGAGTCTTCGAATTCTTATAATTTGGGATCTTTTCTTTGGCTGTCACTTAGTTTCCTTCTAAAGTTAGCCATGAATAAATCTGGATAGTAAGTTTCCCTCTACCTTACTTTAAAAAGTTGCCGTTAAATTTAGATGTTGTTAATGCTCATAAAAAAATTAACAAGTCAGCCTCCTCACCAATAGCAACAAAGGATTCCTATTCAACTGATATACCTATATCTGTATCTGCAATGAATGTATCAGCATCCTCCAGAGCTTGCTTGACAATGTAGGTATAGTCGATGCCGTGACCGAACCCAACGAAAGTATTACCAGCTGGTACTGGACTATACATTACTTTTCCAAAGTCAGGGTCTTGTAATAGTTGAGAAAACAATCCATATACGGCAGGATTACGGTCTGTTACATCATGGCCAACTTCATTCTCCTAACTCGAAGTTGGCTATGATCACACAAATACTATTGGTTTTATAGGGAAAACGACTTTTATTACCGTACGCCGATTTTCATGAAAAGCAGTTTTGTGCAGCCATTTTTTTATATGGCATTATTCAATACAATACAGTTTTTATTACTTTCATGCTCCTTATAAAAACATTAAAAAATACTTACTACTTTTATAAATTGTGAATAGGCACCGACACATTTGAAAATTAAATTAAATTAAGATCATCCAGCGTGGTTGCTCTCTGGGGTTTGTTCGTGTTCTGTTCCACTGAATTTAAAATGAAAACCATGTAGGGTAAATGCGCTGCACGTAATAGAAATTAGATGCCAGTACCACACATCAAAATTATACGTTACGTAAGACTTCACAGTTACTTTGAATATAAACTGCTGACGTCGTTAGAGGGCATTTCGCTAAGGCTACAGTATTTTGTTTATTCAGCACATCGTAACATTTTTGTTTACTTTCTTCGGTTATAATCCTTGCTCTCCCCACCTACTAAAAAAAAACTCAATGCTGCTTTGACACGTAGTAACTGTCGTAAAATCGACTATGAAATTGCGACTACCACTCTCTCCTATTTTAAAACTAGTTGTACAATATACTATTTTATACAAATAGCATGACAAAGACAATGGAGAAAAATGTATGTAGAATACAGGACTGACATAAACATGTCGCATATAGAAGCTATTCAATATTCTCGCGGTATTTGATGGTTGTTCTGCGAACTATTTTCTGAAAAGCAGCCCCTTCCTGCAGTCGAATATAATGTTAGGTACTACGTACTTACTGAATATATTTCCTTTGTGATTCCCTATAATAGCATATTACTAAAACATAATTGAGGTACTTGTAATGTAGGACGTAGCTGCGTAGTGAAATTTAAAGGTACATAAGTAGAATCAGGGACTGTTATAGAACAGATTTATGTATGCGTTCCATCGTTTGTAACTTGGAAGTTTGCAAAATGTGACATAATATATGGTACTAAATCACCAAATCGGTTCTTTTTGTGAACATTGTCTTGAGAAATTGAATATGACAGGAAGTGCTTCATTCCCAGTACGGTGTCGAAATGCCTAAAACTGAAAAATTTCTTGATGCTTAATATGTATTAACTTTCAAAGTTTAAGGTGAATGATATAATTTTTGACAAACGGAATGCTACACAACACTGAGTTTAAATATTTGTGTAATTAATAAAGACGAACCTCTCTTACTCGAATTTCTCTATTAGTCGAACTTCACCCGCTTTCCCGATTAAACTCTCTATAGTTTTACGCACAAAAAACTTTCATTAAGCCGAATTTTGATTAGCCGAATTTTTCGATAAATCGGTATTTTGTGATTCCGCAAGCGAATTTTTCACTATATTAGTTGAATTTACAAATATTTGTTTCAGTCCTACGGTAGGTTTCATAGTTGACCTCTTAGTTCAAGTTGAAATACTATACCTATACAAATTATGGAGTGCATTAAGCGAAAATTAAAAATTTTAAATTTGAACGAAATAGTGCCATAAATCTGTAGATAACTCCTTGTTAAACTAGGTGACTAGTAGCGCCAAGTGGACCATGTTTGATCGACGGGGTGTTCTGCAGTCTTCTGGGTAAGGGTTGGACCCGGGCCAAATCTGTCTTGCTGTAGTTATGCTGAGCCGAAAGGGCCCAAAAGGACCTAACCGGTTAGACTTGGTAGTAGAGCTGGGTCGAAGAGTTTAGTTAACTGGTTGGCTGTAGAGTGTAGCACACACTGACTCGAATGGAAATGTGTTGTGCTTTTATACTATTTTGTGTGTACCAAACCTGGGCACATTAGGTCCCACATGAAACCTGATATGGCATGATGTCTGAGTACGCATTTAGTAAACAGAATTGCATGTCCAATTAAAGCCATGACCTTCAGTCAACGTGGACTAGGAGGGTCGTATTACCAAATAAGGTATTTGTATTTCCAAATATGGACATGAAAAGTCGGAGTCCACGTGGACTACTAAAGAGTGGGACTGACCTAGTCTACTTAACATTGAGAAAATTACAGGATTATAAAATCAATCACTTTGATTACCTTAATAATTATGTTAATCGCTTCGTGACAATAGCAAATAATTTGTAAAAAATTACATGCATTTCCCTATGTTCACGAATATAAAAGTGTCCATACTGTATATACTAGTATTGGTAGACTGTTGTTAAATGCAATGTGTTTGTATAAAGAAGGAAAAAGCCGTGCAAAATGTTGTAAAGTGAAAACAAACATTTTACATAAGCAATGACCGAAAAACTGATCTCTGCTCAACATTTAGAAGATTAATTATAAAGCCAAAAAAATGGACGGTTTCGACAAATAATCCCTAAAACTAAACCCTTTTTGGAAAGGTTAATTATTAGTATTAAAAGCAGAAAATTAAAGGGGTAGGTAAACTCTAAAGAGCTGCTTTAAACTCCAAAGGGCGGAACACCCCACAAAAGTTTGGCGGAGCTGGTTTTAGGATGAAAGCAGAAGAAAAGCTGACCAGGTGTTTTATATACCTGTTGAGCAACATCACAGGGTAGGTACACCACGAACGGAGACGCGGCCACAGATAAACCGGTAATATCCGCTAGCGATTCCGGTACGCGATAGCTGTCCGGAAAACTGGTCATTGTTTTTTACGTTGCGGTTCAAATGTGTATTTATAGTCGCTTGGATTTTTAAAAGCAATCAGAAGAAATTGATATTTACTGCTGATAAGATGCTTTCAGGTTGCCAACAAAAAAATGCTTTCAAAGTTGGGAGATAAAACTGGAAACACACTTCCTTCCAGAGTTTAAAAAAATAAATAACTTGATTGATAACGTACTACATTTAGTTTTCAATTTACTATTGTTGCAGAATATGAAATGAAAAATTAAACGTTTCAGCATAATAGAGAAAGGGTGCCCTAACCCTCATTATACCTGAAAATATACTTTCAGTAAATTGGTTTGTAAATTATAATACTTACGTAAAGTAAGTAAAACTAAATACCAACGCAGTATAATTCCGTTTTCCGTAAATGTTTGGTCCTAAAGTCTTCCTTCAGAATAATTTAATAATAAACTGTCTCTTTATAGGTACAAGTTGTAAAATTAAACAAATGAAATATATCACGAAATAGATGTTACCATACTGTTCTAAAAGACAAAGACAGCAAAGTCCATACAAAGAGAACTCCAATTTCCTTTGTTATTATTTTATTCATCGGAAATCTGCTTTCATTAACTCAACAATAATAAATGTAATGGTATTTGATGCTGTAAAGTTTGACACTTTTCATTGTTCTCAGAACAAAAATTGTTGAATGCAAAGTCATTAATTATAAATTCAGAATGTAATATTATGCGAACATTAAATTTGTTTTATCTATATACGCCAACCGTACAAGTATTTTCGAAGGTGAAATGGGTCAGAAATTAGAAGAACCTCAAGCTATCATCTTTTTATATCTACTATTGTCTACAATTTTCCAAGATATTGGAACTAACACTTTTACAAAAATCACTGGGGGTTGTTCAGGGTTGTTGAGAACAAAATTATCTTCCACCTGCCTCTACAGATACATTAGTAATTACACAACAATTACAGAATTACAAGAACTACTTTATTCATAAGAATTTTAAGACGAGCAGCAATATCCCGACTAAAATCGTTTGGAAATTATTACACATACCCTCGTGAACAAGCTTCTTGCGGAAGCATCTTGTAATGAATGTGCGAAATACCACAAAATATTTCTTGCGTTCAGTGAACAAACACTACTGCAAAAAGCGTTTGAGTTACAGGCGCTTTGATCCTTCTCTACAATTATCAGTTTATGAAATGACTAGCGCAGTTCTTAAGATTAATGTTGTGTATGCGGCACCACTACGTAAATCAAACTAAATACCCACAGTATACTCATTTGTCTGAACCAAAGCTTGCTACAGAGAGTAATAGTGCCAATTTCCTGTAAGGTGTTGTTACTTAACTGTAAGCTTGACATATGATGAGATTCGTCCTTAATTAATCGTTTATTAACTGTAAGATGATTTTGAAATCTATCTGTAACTGCCATAATAATAAAATTCTGAATATATTTTATACAGATATAACGAAAAATATAAAAATTGTATTTGTTCATCCTACAGTTAGGTAGTTACGCTCCTACTCGATTACATGTTGCAGCCAACTCCATTATGAAATTTTAATTGAATCTCACATTTTTAATTTAACAGCAGCTTTCACGCTTGTGAGCTTATTAACGGCAGCAAACACACAAGATCAGATAAAATGTTATTAGGAAATCGGGGTTTTCCATTAAAAATTTACCCAAATTAAAAATTGGTAGGACGCTAATTCGAAATAACATTCAATATACATGTGCTTTTAAGCTTTTCAATGAATCACCACTTGTTTTAAATGCAAATTACTAGAAATGTTAGGTACCTTGTACCCTTGTACATTCATATTATGTAAATGAATTTCGGTCAACAAGAGTAATAAAAGTATGTGCGTTTTTAAAATAGTAGCAGTTTTCCATTTGTACTTGATTTTAGGGTGAGGTTGTGTGAACATTTTGAAATCGAATCTGTACTTTTCAAATAAGAATAATAATTACCAAAACTACAATTGTATTTATAAGAAGAGAAGCATAAATAATAGCATAAATTAATCGTATTATAAAATGCTAACATTGTCACCTAGCTGCAGATTTCAATAATCAACAAACAAAATTAATTAACAAATCGACCACTCTCTGAAATGCGTCCATTAAGGGGTAATAGTACCCAT
Source organism: Hemicrepidius hirtus (assembly GCA_963082805.1). Classification (NCBI taxonomy): domain Eukaryota; kingdom Metazoa; phylum Arthropoda; class Insecta; order Coleoptera; family Elateridae; genus Hemicrepidius; species Hemicrepidius hirtus. The sequence continues at coordinate 1,965,536 of OY720164.1, forward strand.
TGAGATATGCTGTTACAAAAGGTTGTCTTCTCAAAAATTCTGTAATAACATGAATTCCACTTCTTGCTTTACAATCTTGCTGTATACATTTTTAAATTAAATTATAGGTTTGTTCGTTTGTCTGGCCTAAACGGCCTCGAACAGGAAACAAACAACATGCTTTTTAATGCACCAAGCCCTGTGTAGCCACCATTTTCCGTTTCCTGTTCGGAGCAGGCTATAGAGTAAACGAACAAACCTTATGAAATCAGGAATGTTAATGTTTTGACCCAGAAAGACAACGTCTACGGTGTAATAGTTTTGAAAATTCTTTTTATAGTAAATTGCAGTTTTTTCTCTATCAACAGATATCTAATAATATTGCCTAGAGACTGGATGTCCAAACTTTGAGGACCTTGTGCAAAAGCAGGAAGCGTAGTAGCTTTATGTTTTAAAAGGTTTAACTCAGCATTTGACGAAGAATATAGCCACATGTAGGGTTTTCACCATTTATACACACCCAGAAATTCCTGTTGTGCTGGGAATAAATTCAGTGGTTACTAGTCTTACTTCAATTAAATTGTTTGGCAACTTGAGATACATTAATTGTTTTGTACATACTTGTGAAGTGCTAGAGGCGTTTGATATTGTGGTTATAGGGTGAGCTGTGAAAATTTGGACGAAACTTGCCATTGAAATGTCTTGCACGTTTTAGATTCTAAAGTGGAATTACTGGACCGAACTGGAAGAAAATATCAGTTCTAAGATTCTGTTTCGTACCTCTGGGTTTATTCACGTAGATCTTCGTTTTAATTTGTATAGGTACTCTTTAATTCACATTATTTTATATTTTTCTAATTCGACATTCAAGTTGATGTAATGGTCCCTTCATGAATGGCTTAGGATTGTCCTAAATGAACATCGAAAGAAACTTTTGCTGTCTAATATAGTCTTGTTACTTGTAGGTGACTTTCTGTTTGTTTATAACCTTAGAACGATAATCAAGTACACACCAAAAGGTTGAATAAATGTACATTTAACAACTGTAATAGATCTGAGATTTCTCTATCGAATTATACAGCCAATTTAGTTATTTCTAATTTAGACACACGCTGGCGCTATTGTGAAAGAGTGAAGTACAATTTTGTTCTATTCATTGGATATTTGAGATAGCTATGCGACGTAGTTTATATACAGGGTGTCTCTAAACCGAGTACCAGCCGCTTCCTGAGGCAGAAATAAGTCGAAAATGTCTATAAAAATTTTGTCCTAATCCGCAGCATAAGGAAGTTGTACGTCTTTAAATGGTGTTCAAAAAACGGAAAACAATTGCATTTTTCATTATTTTTTGAATAGAAATAATTTTATTACCTACTTCTGTAACACATTTTTCTTCATCAGAGGTTTTGTTTTATTAGAAACTTTTCATCGCTGGTCTTTAAGATATTGCTTTTTGCAAGAATAAATTGTTTTTCGCTGCAAACCATTCAATTCGATTAGGTTTTTTATTTTTGTAAAACACCGAGTTGTAAGGCTCATGGTATTCTGCCACTCGAAAGCGAAACATTAACTTCCCGTCAAAAATTGTCTTGAGTTTTCCCTTGAGAAGCTCTTAAGGTTGTTTCAATTTTCAGTACAAATTGCCGAAGCATTGACCGTAAGAGTCGTTGTGAGATAAAAATTACTACTGATTACCTTAAAATACTGTAGTAGTAAGGGGATTTTGTTCGGTACAGCGTAAAAATCCCAAAAAATCAACTAATTTTTATTTTCATGATTTGCTCGTTTATTTTACTGTCATAACTGTGGTTTATGATTAATAGTGGTAATTAAGTATGAAGCACATCTGTTAAAACACATAGGTAAACTGAATATTCATCAAAATGATTTATTACCTACTTTCTACATAGTAGAGTTAACCAAAATAAAAAGTGTAAGTTCTTGCAAACAAAGGCAAATTTTTCAGCGTTTATGGAAAGAAAGATTATGTTAATCAAATGTGAAAATATTCTGGTAATAAACTATTGGTTTTAAATTGTTTATTGATCTTGAATAAAAACATAAAGGACGCCCCTGAATAACATTTTATTATGAAAGGAAATTTGTTCTATAAGGCGCAGATGTCGGTGAAGCCATTCGTTTAAATTTACAGCTTATTTTTAAAAGTGGCAGAAATAAATGAACCACTAGTATGCAATAAATGTCTTCATATCATTCAAATTAATGTGCCACCTTACATGTTTCTACCTTTTTCTTGATATGAAAGCCAGAAATAAATTGGAAAATTCAATCGAAATTACATTGGTTTGCTCTTTGGGTGATATAGTTCTGCAGACAGATAGTGTCATTAAAGCGCCGCAAACGCGTTGACATGAAATTGCGTTGATTTCAGCTGAAAGTCGTCATTTATGGAACAATTCCGCATATTCGTAATCGGTATTTTTTTGTTATATGATTAAATATGAATTAACCAACAAGTTTCAGTAAGCTGTAAAATTGGCCTTCTACGCTTTTATAAATATCATTCGACGAGGGTAATCGATATATGTAGGAGTGGCGTTTAATGAAAAATTGCGCTATTTTTCAAAGGGGAGCTTAAAAATCGTTTGCAAACTTGAAATCATTACTTTGACGCTGAATTATGTGTTTAATGTGAGCCAGTTGGTCTATTAAAACTTTTTTGTTCGTAATGGCTTCAACTTAGTCTTAATTTTATTCCCCATTTTATACTAATCCCGGGTTTAAGGTACACTTTTCAATAAATATTGTGGTTAATTACATACTAGGCATCTGCATCACGTTGGTTTTTCAGTACTACATCAGGACCGGACGCGACATATCCGGAATTATTGCGAATGCTTCATAGCGCGTCATGCCCGGACACGTTTTTCGTTAATATCAATTTGTTTATTTAATAATTACGGAATTCGGAAGTATAATTTTTACAAATTGCGTGTAGTCCATAAGCTGAACAACCTTGAAACTCCGACGTCACATGGAGATTATACACGCCATTGTGGCTCACCTTAGAGACCTCACATAAAAATTTGTAGTAATGGAAGATTTAATAAAATGTTATAGTAGTGAAAAAAGTAAATAAAACACAAAGGTATTTCATTAAAACTTTTCAGCGCACGGTGTTCTCTTCAAAAGTAAACAATCTAGTATAATCTGTGAATTGGCGATCATTACTTCAAAATGCAGATTTTTCTGTTGATGTTCCCCTTTTGTTAATTATGTTTCACAGTCAAATGATTTGCCAATCTATTAAAGTAGTAGGCAATCATTTATCAAATAATTTCTCTTTGTCGTACGTGTTTCGTCATTTAGCAATAAACATTTACTTTTTCGTTGCTAATTGCTTATTTAAATATTGGAAAAGCATTTCGATAAATTGAAAATGATTTGACAAAAAAGGAATGCCATTTGACATACGACGCTGGCGTGTGACAAATTGGAAAGTCATTTGACTAATTGTGAAACACAATTGACAAAAGAGGAAAACCAAAAGAAAAATAGTTTAAATTGTAACCGAACTTTTTACGGTTAATGCACGGTTAGTTTTGATTTTTCACAATTTCTTGCTTCGTATCACCAATAACAATATCAATAACAATCAAAACTCCCCCAGGATCTGCAAACACAAGCACAAGTAGCTCAGAACGCTCAGAACAGCTAAGCTGCAGCAGCGATTGTCTTAAATTAAGCCCCTTTTGTCTGAAACTCAAGGGTTCGCTATTAAGACGAAAACTGTTGTGTGATTTACTCGATGTGGTGTTTTACGTTCGTAATGAGTGTAAATTTAGTCGGGCTAACAGTTGGCCTCTCTGGTAGGGTTACTAACGGCTTTTGTATTATGTAGCAAGGGAATTCTCTCTTTTTCATGCGAAAACTTTGATTTCCAAATTAAAATGTATTACAATTGCATGCACGTTTATAAGAAATTAGTAGTTGTTGTTATTTTAAAAAATATTTAAGAGCAAAATCGCAGTCTCTGTTTATACAGGGTGTCCCGAAAATGGCGCAAAATATTTATGGGGCGTTGTAGGTGACTGACAAGGGAGTAAGAAAAAAATACAAAAAAAATTCTACCTGCCGCGGCCGTGTTTTTGTAATTATTAACCGAAAAAGATGTGCACAATCTGGCACATCCACATTTTATAACTTGTTAGGAGGCCATTTATTTTGATTGTTACCTACTCATTATTACCTGGGAAACCATACGACTGATTTTAGAAACAGAGCACAATGTTGCCAGAATCATTTTCGCGCTATCTCGATGTAAAAATGTCTTCAGTAATAATTTAATAATTTGTAATTACGTGCTTTTTTGCAATTTTTAAAATTTGGAAACAATAAAAGACATTATTTTCTACAAATAGATTACCCTAGTCAGTTTCATTTCCAATTTTTAAAAAGTTACAAGTGTTAATTTTACATCTTCATATCTTACAAATTTGAGCGAAAAGATTTTTTTTAACATTTTTATCACACTTGTTTAGCGGTACTGAACAGCGTACCATATATATTTTGCGCCATTTTCGGGACACCCTGTATAGTACGAGTAGTATATTAGGAGTTGAGAAGTATATATCTATCAAATGTTTGGAAGTTGTTGTAGATAAAACTATTTTCTTTCCACGGTTTGTTTAAGTATTAGTTTCTGTAATTATATTCATTATACATTATATTGTAGATAGAAAAATGCATGTTTTTACTTTCCCATACCACCACTCTGGGTATATGGGAAGTATTGATATGAAAATTTTTGCGTACGTGTTTTGGGCCTGTAGGAACCCAAACAGTTTGAAGAAATGTCTGTGTGTGGGTGGTGGGTGTGTATGTACTATGTAACGCCTCTACCCCGAAACGAATGAACCGATTTCGATGAAATTTGAAATGAAAATAGGATTTTTAGTATGCCATTACAATGCAATCACCTTTATCGTAAGAAAACTACAACAACTAGAAATTAATTATCCATTACTCCGAAACGAGTAGGTATTTCAATTATTAAGTAAAATTTCGGTGTCTTTTACGAAATTATTTACAGTACTATCATAGGCTAAGTACTATTCATTCAAGTATAATATTACAAGGCCCCCAACAATAACCCAACACAGGAAATAACAGCCAAAACCTTGCTAAAAAATTCATTCGAGCTAGATATTACAAAGAAATTACAGCTCATTTAAAATCTCCAGGAATCTCACATTTTTCGTTTTCGCACACTTACAACCACTCGGTTCCCTAATCATTTTTTATATGAAAAAAGAAAAACCCATGCTCCGCAGCTCAGAAATTAATATTTAGTGTCACACTGAACCTGAAATTTCTTGGAATTTCTGAAGGTAGCGAATGGAAATATTTAATATGGTAACATTAATTACTCAGAATTCACCCTATAAGGGTGAATTTAAAAACAAGTTACCAATCCTAGCTTTGAAATATGTAGGTTGATGTTAGACATTTTTGCTAAACGCCACCGGATGGAAAACGAAGTGGAAAATTGTTGGCAATAATATCATAAAGATTTTTAAAACTTTTAATGCTTTTCTTTGGGAAAAATTCAAAGGGAGGAGAGTCTTGAAAACTGTGTCAAAGGAGCCATGTATCATTTATTCACCCAAAGAACATCAATGCAACAAAGAAATTATTCAGGAATATATCAAGTGAGGCATATCGCACATCCTTGCCAACACACCCCATGTTGTTGGGAAGGGGTGGTTTATATGAATCAGAAATTTATGAGCATCGGGAAAATAAAATCATAGTAACACGAACCCTCAGGGTTAGCAATATTCTAACTCAAACGTCCAATCCGATTCCGGCCTCAAATGCCTCGGTTGGGTAAACATATCGGGAGCTGGCGCATAAGTTTAACAGAATGTTCACAACTGGAATCTCTCTCCTTCCAGATATATTTTCAATTGAATTTCTTGCATTTCACGCTACAAGTGTTTCAGCGCCTTACAATCACCCTGCTGACATTTTCCTGTTTGAATTGCTGCTGTTGATTCCAGAATCTCTATACTGAATGTGATTATTCCCTACAACTGAATTTATCGGGATAATTGAAAGAAATACAAATGTTAAAAAAGGAACTAGAGGTTCCTGTAGCAATCGCTTTTAAAATCACTGTTATTACAATACTAGGATGAAAATTTACCATAGAAGAAACATTAAATGTATACGTACATACGTTGAATGAAGGCATTAAAGATAACCGCATTATAGGAAAAATTGGGAGGATTCTCACCCAACTTCAAGAAATTCTACTTCGATACAGAAACTTACAAGAGGAGTTGAGGACAAGAGTACCCTAATATATCTAGTCTCTGTGGTAATTTCCATCTCGGGCACATCACTGTAAAATACAGAATGTTCCAGGATTATAGTTTCAGGGCGTGTTAATGAAGTAATTAAGAGTTAAAATTGTTTAATGTGCCCTGAATTGCTTCATTTTGGAAATAGTCTTCTAAGGTGGATTGATCTTCGCCACTTTTTTATCGATAAGTTTTTTTTAATGTTCAAACTGACAGGTATGTGACAGATCTATCCATGTCTTTTATTGTAACAATTCGACCCTTCCCAAATTTGCCCCTTTTTCAGGAAGTATTGATATCATGAAAATTTTCGAAACTGAGTTTCGCGAAGATACGAACCCTAAAAAGTGATTTAGAAAATGTCTGTCTGTGGGTGTGTGGGTGGGTATGTAACGCCGAAACGAGTGAATCGATTTTGATGAAATTTGAAATGAAGGGGTATATCGAAAATTCACCGACAAAATAAGCTTTTCAAAGAAAATCCGCAATCGGAAGCGGAAGTTAGACATATTTTTTTGGTAGCATTATTTTCAGATCGCAAATTTTGCAAATTTGAGTAGCGGATATGGGGCTAACAGGATAACACTACCGTTGAATACCAAAACCGAAATGTTTATTTTTAGTATGGGAAAGTCCAGGGAAGGTTTGCACCTCCACTTTTTAGGCTTGTAATTATAATTGAGTTTCTCTACGAAAAATCTCCCAAATTACTTGATGCAGAATGCAGAAGTGTTTAAACTGTAGGTACTAGTGTCTACAAAATTAGTTGTTTCAAGTAAAATAGAAATGATAAAAATAAGCATTAGAGAAAAAGCAGGCATAAGATTATTGGACATTTTAAAACTGCCCCAACGTTTTGATAGACCTTACTACGGGATTGGAAATAATAAATCGAATACAGTATTTGTTGTAGTTGATTACAAAATTGAACTTCCACTCCAGGGATTTAGGTTTCTTAAATGAATTGAAGTTATAAATCAAAATAACGTTGTACCATATTATGTATTCAATAAAAATGTATTTTGTGTTTCTGACTGTAGTGATAGGTACTTCATAAATTAAATAATTTCATAGAGAGTTGAAACATTGGTAAGTTTAAAGTATTACCATTTCAATACTTCGCAATTAAAAAATACTTATCCTTTGTAGTATGTTCTACTACAAAGCAGCCTAACAAAATAATTAAGAATTAACAAAGTGATTGTTGTACGAGAATGTGTTGAAAAATTTATGCCCTCTCATTGCATAAGTTTTACTTACTGCATTGATTAGGCTATAAACTAGAACAGCATCGTGTGTTAGATTTCCAATGTTTGCTTTCCAATGGCAACCTGTCTGCGTTCAACTGTTTTGAATGTTTCTATTTTTATTGTTTTAACTGTTGTTTCGTATTGGATTCATCCATAGTAACGAACCTTTCCGGACAACATAATTTTCGATACTGTCTCAGTGTCTCTAAAATTAAAAAAAATTATCATTTAAAATCAAAATTTATTTGTTTTAGCACGGTATTATAAAGAAGCAGATTCCACCAAAATATTCTGCATATTATTATCGAACATTTGTTTGGGTGTTGTGTTAAACTGTTTCTAAACAAGTTGATAGTGGGTGTATCATATTTATTCGTATCTATTTTTTTTACATTGGTAGCATCGATCTGCTCCCACACAAAAATTATGCGGGGATTCAGTATTTTGACACTGGCACTTTGGTTGCGAATAATGTGTTGTAAATTGCAGTTCGTTTTAGAATTCCCCCAGGACTTCAGTAAAGATCAAAGTAAAGTTTGTACGTAGGTACCTAAGTAATTTATGTTTAAACGTTTAAAATGAATTAATAAGGAGAGGGTTCTTTATGTAGTACTCTGCCTAAGTAATAATATACCTAATCACGGCCACAATTTGTCGTAATATATGTTGGATAATAATTTATTAATTTTCAAACCGAAATGTATTGTTCGCTTTATTTGTAACATCATTAACACGAGAAGTTTGTAGCCAAGCAAAGGGCGTTGTTTATACTATCTAACTGTTGCCTTGTCCATGAATTTTGCCGCGGGTTAAACTGTTAAAGTCGGCTTGTACATTGTTTCGCATTGTTCAATTATCCAAATTCAGCAGGTAAATTTCATGTGAGATATAAAATTGAAATTGCTGCCGGCTTTCCTATCTTGAGCTATAAAATGGTAAAAGCAGCGGCACTAAATCGTTTTTAACAAGGTTGATACTAAACAAGTATCGTTTCTGAAAGCATTTTCTCCAATGCGGGTATTCGCAGTAAACGTCCCTCAATAATACTGCTAGTAAAGAATAAATATTGTCATAAAATTGAAAATTTACAGTACAGTTTCAATTAAAACGGTTCTTATACTATAATATTATAAGACATAATTCATTAAGCGTTCAACTTTGTATTTATATTTTCTATTTTAACAGTAATCTGCTTTTGATAATAATAAGGACCGGTTTTTCAGTTCTGGTTTAATTCCTGGTTCAGCTAAGCCAGAACTGAAAAACCGACCCCAAGTCGTTTTTACTGTTTCGCGAAAGACTAAAAATAATAAAGCGGTTTGAAATAATTTAATTCATCCTCGTGGAGAATCAGTACCTGTAGGCTACTGATTGTTTACATATCTAGACGAATGCGAGTTTTAACGGTCAAATATTTGTATACAGGGTGTAAGGGAAGTCGAGCGTAACAGTCGAAAAGTCTTTAGGCATTTTCGGCAAATGACGTCTTCTGGATTTGAACATATCATGCATTATTGTTTGCTATCTATAAATCGTTTCATACTTAGAGTGGAGTTTTGCTCGGTGTTGTCAGATGTATTATCTGGAATTTGTTACACCAAACCACCAAATACAGTAGGTGTGTAGCGGCAACGCTGTACAGTTTTGAGCCATTTAAAAAGCATTGCCGTATACCGCTCCTACTCCACTCTAAGGCGATTCGTCCACCGAGGAAACCAATACGACGCGACTGGTCGCCCGCGACCAGTCGCTCGTTTCTTCGTACACCAAAGAAACCTAAATTTTATCGGTTGCGAAATAATATTTGGTTGTGCACAGGTACAGTAGAGTGCCATCTTGTCTTTTGCTTTTCCTAGATCAGTTCTTGTATATACGTACCATTTCCCTGTTCTTTTGATGTAGAATTTCTAATCAAATTATCTGGTTTCTGTGCTTACCTTATCTCCTACTTTAGCATGCGATTTGCAATATATTCTTGTTCCAAATGTACTTGTTTCTAATTCCTTCCTTAATCGTCGTCGATAGGATTCATTGTGATGAGCTATTTATACATACTTTTCATTTGCGGTATGTAGTTACTACTTTGGCCCGGAAGCATTTTCTTAGGACTAGGTTTATACTTTTAGTAGTACGTTCCTCGACTTCACACGGCGGTCTTCCACAGGGAGAATCCGTGGAACTTGTGGGGTCTATACACATACCGCTGCATCGACCCGGACATTGTTGCTACATTGTTCAAAGTTTTACTGCATTAACTATTCATCAATTTTTTATGAAAATAGCGGACACCGAGAGTGAAGATGTCTGTAAAAAAAGTTATAAAACCTGAAGCATTCTCTAAATTAAACAACCAATCAAAAAATATATGACCTAAAATCGCGCGAATAATAATAATTCACGGGCCATGCTTTATCTTTGACTAAACACATCAGTAATTCATAGATTATTTACTACCCCTGGACCCAATTTTGGACATGTGTAACAAAGTGATAGGGACGCATTTTATTTACATCGAATTATTACTAACATTTTACAAACTACAGATAGTAAATAAAAATAACTTTTAAGTCAAATTTTGCGCTTGCATTGAATTCATACAAAACCATTATCATTTTAAAGAGAATTAAAACTTACTTTTTACAATTACCTGAATAATCGCAGTAACCTACATCTAGACGTATTGCATTATACACTATTAACGTAACGTCTCCCTTTGTAACATGTCTCCTTTGTGAGATTTGTATTTAAAAATATTCCGGACTATCTGCCTTGTTTGTTCTTTCATTTATTTTAATTAGGGTTTTTTGCTTGAGGCAACCTCCGGTTCCCTGATTTATAAGTTATTATTTTCTGCTTAACTTTTTGTTTCAGTATGATATTTTTCCATTTAGGTATATTATTATTATTAGATTATATTACAGTCAGCAATCAGAAATCAACTGAAATTTTTCAATTATAGATAGATATTATTTGGTTATTTCTCATTGTAGACTGAAAAACCTTGTTGCCGTAACAAAAATTTAGTTCTCCCAACAAATAATTTTTGTCACTATAGGCTCAACCAAATCGTTGTTGTCAAAATAAATACGAATTTGTTGCGATATATTATTTGTTGAGTCAATTCAAAAAATATGTTGCTATGTTGTTATTATTTCCTACCAAAAATTCGTGTTGCTCCTATAACAAACAAGAAAATAATATTTGTGAGGACAACAAAAATGTTTGTTGTTAGAACAGTCTATTGTATTTGGAGCAACAACATCGTGTTATTTTCTGAAAATAATTCGTTTTTGTTTCTAAAAGAAACTGGAAAACAATATTTGTTGGTGCAACTTGTACGAGTTCTATTCTCACGCACAACAGAATTTACTCAAAAGTTAATCTGTCGGGATTTATGGTTTCATGTCAGTGTATTAGTAGTAAATGCATGCGTAAATGAAAAAAATAATTTGGGGCGAGACAACCATTACTCCAAAAATACAGGGTGTAACACAACTTAGCCGAAAAAATTTAACCATATATGCAGTTTTAAATAAGAAATCGATTTGTTAAAAAAATTTTTAATAAAATTCCAACAGAAAACGAGATAAAAATTGTTAAAGTTACAAATTAATGAACATGTTTTTTTTTTCATTAATTTGTAACTTTAACAATTTTTATCTCGTTTTGTGTTGGACTTTTATTAAAAAAAATTTTAACAGATCGATTTCTTATTTAAAAGTGCATCTATGGTTAAATTTTTTCGGATAAGTTGTGTTTTGTTTTTTTCATTAAGTTGTAACTTTAACAATTTTTATCTCGTTTTCTGTTGGACTTTTATTAAAAAAAATTTAACAAATCGATTTCTTATTTAAAAGTGCATATTATATGGTTAAATTTTTTCGGCTAAGTTGTGTTACACCCTGTATATACCTACAATAATTATGTAGGTATCATTTCTGGTTTAGTATTAATAGGTACTACACAAGACAATCAGATCATCTTTAATTATTTTAATTTTTTTGTTCCAGGTATGGCAAAAATGAAAATTAAGTCAATCGTATTTGCATGGGTAAGCAACCTTGTTTCAAATTTATTTTATGAATGGATTAGTTATATAAAATTAAGTTAATTAGGGATTAGCATAATTACGGGGAAGTTTTCAGAAGAAAAAACTAAATATTGTATAATCTACCATAAAACGCCAGGATGGCGTTGCAATAAAACTGTAAAATAGCGCAATTACGCAGGTAATAAGAAGGCTCGAAGGGCAGCAACTGGAGGTGTAATAAAATAGCGGCGAAAGCACCTGCTCAAGCAAATTAATACAGTTTATACCTGTTCTGACTCTTACGCTTTATCATTAAAATTTCAGTGGTTTATTTTCACCCCAGTTTTCTGTTTCTGAAAAGTACACACTGCAGATATTTAAATATTTATCGTATTTATGGATTTAAGCACCCTACCACCATTTGAAAACCAAGCATGTTATAAATTTAAGGAATTCTTAAGTTAAAACTTGTGGATGTTACATCGTTATTCCACATTGTCAAACACCGGCCTACTACAACGCCTGCTACAAAATTGCAAACAAATATAACAATCGAAATAATAGAAAATTTAAATCTAGTGCCTACAGTTCAATTGGGGAGGATCCCCGACAATTAACCGTTGGTTACCTAACAAGGAGTTAACCGTTAACTAGTAGATAAAATATCTGATTTCAAACTTTATATGGGAATGAATAACAGAAAGGGAGTATAAGATGGGGAACGGCCAATATTTAAAAAAAAACTGAAGTAACCTGGAACTTGCGGCGTTTGCTTTATTTTCTTTTTTTTCTCGGGTAATTTTCTAAGAATGTCTTGGAAGGCAAAGAATATCGTAGGTTTGCAATTCACTAGTCCGTATAAATATTTTACCAGCCCCTAGCGCAGTTCGCAATATTAGTTATAAACTTGTTAACGTTTTATTTATGAAAAATTTAGTTCAGCATTTGTGGATTATTTATTTTTATTAGCGAACTTGAAAGCTTAATGAAACATTTTTGCTGTAGGTAGTAATAAAAACTGTTTACGAGGCACCATTTGGGAAAAAGTCCGATCTCGGTTCTTGTTGGCAACATTTACTCGTACCCGAGTTATTTAAACATTCCCCTAGTTCCATTTACAAAAAAATTTTATTTTTAACAATAGGTACCGTATAATTTTTTTACAGTAGTATACTACCTACACGCAGGTGTTGTTTAACAATGTCTAGTCTGAAAGAGGTAGTAAGTACTATATCATATTTGGTGCAGTTTTTTATAGCTAAGAAGAATTATTGTTCTATTTAGTAGATGTATGAACATTGCAAAATTATACAATATTTTAACACGTAATGATGACAAAAGTAATTATTATATAGTAAACCGACTGCATAAATTCCATTGCATATCGGTTAAATTCTGTTCGATAAACAAATTTGTTTATTGTACCTATTTGACTTCTACGCTATTAAACATTTTCATGTTTTAAAATGTATTCAATATAGTATAGTAATTTCAATTTGGTTGAGTTTTCACCGCATCCCCAAACCACTGAAAATTGTTTTGAAACGAATGCCGGATTAATTACTTTAGAGGTATCCGTTTCACCTTTTGGGTACCTACTAAAACGCAATTCTTGTTGCTTATTTTGTATAATAGTAGTTTGTTTTTGTTAAAATATTGCTCCTACCGGGATGCTTCGATATGAGTAATATACGCTGCTATTAAATTCATTAAATTTTAATTTGTAGCTAGACCAGAATTAGCATCGAATTTCTACTTGTAAATTTCAAGCTGAACTGTAATAATTCACATTTTACGTTTCAAAGCTTTATAACAAAAGCAAATAAATGGTTGTCCTTGTGTACCTCAATGTTTACTCATCCTGCTTTGATGCATTCAGGCAGAATTGAATAATTTACGTAAGTACCTGTATGAGCACCGCATTTACCGATTTGCCTCTATTTATGCAAAATTTCTAATTTATGGAAAGCTTACAGTGAGTTGTGGATTAATGAAATTCTATTCATTTTTATTTCTTTAGCGAGCAAGGATTTTCGTATTTTTATTAATTTTGAAATTACTTTTAAAATTATTACTTCAGTGAAAGGAATATGGAAAATGTAATTTTGCCGACATGAATACTGTTTATTATTACTTTTCTTGAAACTGAATTTGACACAATCTAAAACAAAACTTAATACATCGTGAGGTGAAGAAGGTTTTATATTTACTGTTAATGGAGGAGAGATTTCGCCAATTCTTACATTTCCGTCCCGTTCCTGGCGAGCAGTGCCCCGTACGCAGGCGGCAGCAGTTTAGGGGTGCCAATTTAGAGAAAATACAAATTAGTATTTTTACAATTAAATATTAATAGGTACCAATCCTTAATAGAAACAAAAAAAAAATTTTATAGTATGTTTTTGGTTTATTTTCTGTAAGTCGAAATTTCCCTAAGGGCCAGTTTATCAATTCGGGTTAACTCCTTGTTAAGCTAAGCAACGATTAAGTGTCACAGATACGATTCTTGAAATAATTCGTATCGTATGATAATGGATAATGATAAACCGGCCCTAACTCGATTTTTTTTGTTGACCCTTGACATTCGAAATTAGCGAAATTCCAGTGTATTTGAATTGATACATAGTGACTAGAGTAGTAGGTATTTCTGAAAATGTCTTACTGGAATCTTCTTGGTAGTTAACACTAATTTGCAGACGCACAACTAGCGATCCTGTATATATCCTGATAATGTGATACATATGAAGCAAATTAAGAACTAAAATTTTACCAAAAACAGTTTAATAATGACTTCTATTATTAAATTTTTTTGGGAACTTTTCAGTATCATAATGGAGCTAAGTACAAAAATATTATTAGATTACTGGGTGTTGAAATAATTTATAGGTAAATTTAAAATGGGCTTTAATGACTTTATACGAGACACATAAATTTTATGCTGTCATGTAAAATCCTGTAAGTAAAAATTCTATTTTTATATCTGAGATCATTTAGAAACGAGCTTTTTATACAAAAGTTCTTACTTTTAGGGAAACTGTCATGACTCAGGTAATATATCACTTTAGAGACTGCTTATGAGCGCCCTAGACTCGCGAATATTTTCTGCTTTCTTCTTTAATATAAAAACTTCCTGTATTTTATTAAACACAGATGATCACGCGGTTCCGCAGCCCGCTTTTAACGTAAAGTATCGAAAATTTGCAAATAAGGTAGCGAAGAAATTTGGAGTAGTTAGAAAGTTCGTGACTATTTATGTAAAGCTGACGAAGCGCTACAATTTTCCCAGATGGCATTTCCCAGCTTCACTTGCATCACGATAATCCCAGAATCGCTCAAAAACGGAAACTAACTAACCTTGTAATTGGTTTTGCACACATGGGTTTAATTCTGTTCATGTGATTTATTGGAATGTTGATTAAACTACACGTATTTCATAATCTAGGCTTTGTGTTCAATTGTAACCATTCCATTTACCTTTTCAATAATTATTTGTACAACAATTGGTGACATTACTCTAAAACTATCAGCTTTTAACTTTAATGTTAAAGTTACGATATTAGACTGGGTTTAAGAACCCAGTTGCAAATAAATAAACAATTAGTATAAGTAGTTTTCATTTAGTCCTGGATTTAAACGGTTTGTTTAGGACTGGAATAAACAATAAGTAGATATACATAATAGGAAATATTTATTGGGCGAATATCATTGTAACGGAAAGTAAAAACAGCATAGGAGGGTACTATCATGAAGATACAGATAAACCGCTGTTACGAGCTATTTTTACTGAAACTAAAAAAAATGATCAAGATGCCAAGCACTTTAAACGAATCACCCCATACGTTTTTAGGTTTGACTTCAAATAAAACGGTTGGTTTGTGGAAGGAAAACTTTGACACTACAAAACTGCAAACGAGATTATGATACTGCAGTAATTATACTGAGACGGGTTACCCATTATTTATTCGACGAAGTCGAGCTCGTGTGTGCAATAATTATCATAAGTGATGATGTTTCAAGTTTAAACTTCATCTTTTAATAAATTCTCTCTTACTTAGATTCACTTTAATGTCATGTTTTTGCTCTGCTTAAAACTAGAAATGGTTTGAAACCCATAATATATTCGTAATCTTCTTAATAAGCAACCGCATGTGCCAGGGATCTATGACTGATTTATTTAGAAAGGGGTTATAATAATATATTGTTTTTTCTTGAAGCGTATCATAATATCCGTATTGTTGTACAGAACTGGCTATGTAGAAGGAAGTCATTTTGTTAGTAGTCAAAAAATGAAAATAATGTTACTAGTACAATAATGTGTTTACGTATCCATGGCAACGGCAGTATTTTGCCCATAGCTCCACCCCCAAGGTTGATAGAGGGGAGAGCGTTGTCCTCTGGAAATGACTTTTTAGGAAATGTTTATTTACAGCAACAGAATATTTTTACACTTGAAGAAAAAATAGTATATATTATTCGGAGTAGAACGTCTTATTTGTGTTTCGCTCACTTGCACAGCCTCGGCGAGTGCGCCTCGGCCGCAATATGAGCTCAACACAAAAAGAATTCTTTCTACTCCTAATAATATATTATACTATTATTGTTATTGTATCCTATTAGAAAATATTATTATCCTGAACTCGGAATAATCAAAATAATTAGGGAAGCAGTGAATTTAAAATTAATATTAGGGCATTGATATCCCTATGGTGCTTGAATCAATTCACCACTCTGTATATAACACAATTATTGCCAAAACGTATGCATAAAAAGCTGTTGACCATCAATCTACCATAAGACTCCGAGTTCCTCGGTTTCGGACACATTTTGTGTTTCATATGAAAGCTGTAGCTGTGTTTGGAAACAGGAAGTACGTAAACATTTTAAAATTTTCATTTTATTCATTTCTGACATCTTTTGCAAGCTTCTTGATGTTAAGAATTGCCTATTCCTTTTGTATGTGAAAATCTTTTCCACTCGCTTAACAACCATGTAGAGACTTGAGGGTGTTAAATTTTATCACCTATACTTCCGCCGACATAGTATTTCCAAAAATCCTTTCAGTCATAATTTCCCCTTCGTTCCACGCAGTTTTCAATTTCTCACATGAACCTAAATATCGAGTAACTACGTCGCATAAAAACGAACATTTCGCATTGGTTTCCAGTTCGTTCCCCTTATTATCTTTTTTTTTTTTCAGCATACCAACTTTGTGCAGCAGCGAACACTTTAAATTATTTTTTCTTCAAGCGTATCATAATATCCGTATTGTTGTACAGAACTGGCTATGTAGAAGGAAGTCATTTTGTTAATAGTCAAATAATGAAAATAAATATGTTACTAGTACAATAATGTGTTGACGTATCCATGGCAACGGCACTATTTTGCCCATAGCTCCGCCCCCAAGGTTGGTAGAGGGGAGAGCGTTGTCCTGTCGAAATGGCTTTTTAGGAAATATTTATTTACAGCAAAAGAATATTTTTACACTTGAAGAAAAAATAGTATATATTATTCGGAGTAGAACGTCTTATTTGTGTTTCGCTCACTTGCACAGCCTCGGCGCGTGCGCCTCGGCCGCAATATGACCTCAACACAAAAAGAACTCTTTCTACTCCTAATAATATAATATACTATAATGTGGCTTTGTTTCGTTTCCACAAACATTATTATTGACGATACTTTTACATAGCAGTGTTTGTTGCAAAATGTCAAATATTCTGCATGAATACTTCAAAGGTAGACGAGTTAGTAGTTGGTTATAGCAGTCCCACTTCACTGGTGTATACTTTTATAAAATTCATTAAATTCAAACAGTTTGTAACAACTATTTGTTAATTTGTATAGGTCACGAGTATAGGTATGTTACATTGTGTAAACAGCGTATTCCTTTTCAGATTGAATTGTTTATAGAAATTTAACGATGTGTTTCTAGAGTTTTATGATTGAAGCAAGCTTATTCGTTGAAGCGATTAAAATACCTATTGATAAAATAAATAAAATTCGTAAATATTCTTTCCTTGCTATAGGAAGTTCACTGAAACAAGTTAGGTATTAGGTATTCTAATGACATTTGGTCACAGGACCTTCCTGGAGGACCAAAGAATGGTAGCACAAACAAACTACGGTGCAATCCTAGGATGTCGAAGTTTGGTTGTTTAAAATTTTTACGTGTTTTGTGTTTTCTTGTATACAGGGTAGGGTGTCCGTCTTTCGAAGCTAAGCATGGGGATCTCGGTTAGCTTAAGAGATACGAAGTCGGTTAAATGGAGGCAAAGTTGCGTATTTTAATGCTGATCAATAATCTGAAAAGAAATTTGACCTACGACGTTTAGTTTACAAAATATCTAAAAAAAATCAATAAGGTACATGAGGGTAATAAGGACCACCTAACGCCTTTTAATTTTTTAAACATTCAAAACTTATATGTTTTAATGTTTCTTTTTGGAATTACGTTCTTTATAGTATTAGTGACCTGAAACCAAAATTTTGACCACGAATTCAAAATAATGCTTGTTAATTGAAGTGATCGAGAAAAAAATGATTTTGGGCTTTATTTACCGAACAGGCGGAAAATAAGGCCCACTGTAAAGGTTATTATAAAAAATAGTTAGAAGTCGGAAAATGAATTCTTTATTAGGTAACTTTTTAGATTAAGAATAATTACATAGTAAAAGTATAAAAAACTGAATAAAAAACTAAGTAAATTCTGAATAAAAAAACTGAAAAAATTCTTCGGATATAAAACTGAACAAAATTATAACAAAACAACACGGTCACCTTCAACGTAGCTCTAAACCAGTTGATAACTTTCTTCATTTAGCTTAATCTGAAAACTGCTAAATGGCAGCACCATGCTAGAGATCCATAGAAAACTATACTAGACGGACAAAATCATCAAATGACATTTAGGCCCCAATTTCAAAAATGGGCCTTATTTTCCGCTGGGCCTTATTACCCGCCTGTACCTTATTCCCGATTTTTGTTTTTCGCTGATAAAATGAAAACAAGTGAAACTACGAATTTTTAATTAAGACATTTTTAAGACACTTTTTTACGGGGAATCTAAATACTATTGGATTGTTTTTCTCATATCGTTTAAAATAGCCAACAATCGACTGTCAACTTTTGTTTTTCCTATGGACGCCATATTGGATTTTGCATTTTTGAATGTAACTTTTTTTTCTGATTTCAACTATGTATGGCACATATACTTTAGCTTGTGTTTTTACCTACAATTTTGAGTTATCCGTTTTTACGCAGAGTGCCATGGAAACAAAAGCGATAATTTTGTTTTAAAGAACGTATATTAAGTGTTAATAAAGTAAAGTATAGAACAATAACAGTTTTGTGAATTTAATTAAAGTTATTTTTTAATTTATTTTATATTTCGAAATTTGCGCCAAACAAAATTGAAAAATACTAATCTTTGAATATGTTTCCTTTACATGCACTTTTTCTATTATAATTTGTTTTAATAATTCTGATTCTTATTTAGCTATTCTCGTAATTCAAGTGATCTCGTGTTTCTCAACAATTCAAGTTGCGCAAGAGCGAGCGCTTTGCTTTTATTGTCTTTAAAGTTAGCGAATTACATTTCGTTTAGATTTTATCGGAAAATTATCTCTCAAACTTCTATCACATAAACTTCAATAAAATTTCTGGATTTTAACTTTAATGATTCCGATCTCAAAGGATATTCGTCATGCTTCATTCAGCACGATGCAGATCTATAGCATCAAAACGTGCGTTCTCATTGAATCCTTATGATGTTATCGGTTTAACTTAATGATGGAAAAAGTATTTACTTTTTATACAACGTAAGTATCATAGTATGTTCTGGTGAGAACTTCAGATACATTCAATTGATTGTTTTATGTCTATTAGCAATGGTCCATATAATTACATTTGGTTCACAGGAAAATTTTCCTAAAAACCCTGTTTAAGATAAAGTTTGTTTTTCGGAATTACTGCGAACGTAAGCGCCAACTGCGTTGCTGAGAACCAACGTTCCGGTTTTAGCACCGCCAATTACAATGCAGATATGAGTAATAACGACAGTAATTTCAGATCTGCTTTGCTTTAGCACAAAATCTACATCTTAATTACATTACTGTTACACCATCTAAGAAATATTACATGAAGCCTCGCATCTTTCCGTAGGGACCTTCGCAGCTATAGAATGAACAACTTCACTTCAACAAATAGGTTTAAAAGAACATTTTGCATTTTGTGTGTTAGAAAATTTAGTTATGTAAATATAAAGTAATTATAACAAATTTACATTAAAAGCGCCATTACTACAGTAGTTTATTTGCTGTTAAAAATACTCTAATAATCTGTGTATCTAACGCAAAAATTGGAAATATAAAGAAAGTTTGAAAATATGTGCAATATAAAAGTTCAATATGTGATTCATTTTTAAAAATTTAACAAAGTTACAGTTGAACACAAATAGCTTTGCGGACGAGTAGGCTATGGTAGGCGCGCGCGTGTCATAATTTTTTTTTGAGATATTACATATTTCTTTGTTACCATACTCATATGGACTATTAATGATACTAATAATGTGTTTTTTGTTTAATTTTTATTAACTAACGGCTACCGTAATCGCCTTTTTAAAAAGTGGAGGTGCAAACCTCCCCTGGACTTTCCCATACTAAATATTACTGGCGAAGCCGGACGATCGCTACCGACCGGCGATCCGTTTCCGGAGTTCAACATAATATCGAAAATTCACGAATTTCTGATCAACCGTACATTTTAGCTATATGAACACCTTATACTATGTGATAGACAATTAAATTTTGCATTCAATTATATAATAATATATAGGGTGTTTCATTTAAAATAACAAAGTTGCTTATTGTACTGTGGAAAGCCAACGCCCTGTATACGTGATAAACATTTAGGATAATGCAAAACCATATACTGAACAACTTTTATATTCAAACTTTTTTCATATTTTGATTAATAAGGGCGCTATAGGAGCATCAATTGCCGATTTTCAAAACGTCGTAGAGGGCGCCACAGTGAAATTCTGGCATTCATCAAAAAACAAAACTGTAGCTAATACCAAGCTTAATAAGTATAGAAAATTTAAACAAAATCCTGTGGACAGTTTTTTTGTAATAATTTTTCAAAAATTTCAAAATTTTTAGAAGAGCGCCGTTGCCACCGTTTTTCGATTTAGTAAATAACTTTTCTTCATGGTATAGTACCGCCAAAGGGCTTTCAAACAAGTTGTTGCGAAACCTGATCAGATAACTGGTTTTTGAGTTATGGGGCGTTAAAGTCTAAATTTTGAAAAATTCATAGCAGCCGCCATTTTGAAGTTAGAGAGTACGACAAAAAACTGTTTCCCTTCAATTATGGTCTTCTTTCATATCCCTTACTCAGATTTTCAAAATTTCGCTTCTGAAAAAAATGCTACCAAAAAAACGTGTCTAACTTCCGCTTCCGGTTTCGGATTTTTTTTAAAAGCTTATTTTGTCGATGAATTTTCGATATACCCCTTCATTTAAAATTTCATCAAAATCGGTTCACAAGTTTTTGCGTTAGAGGCGTTACATACATACATACCCACCCACGCACCCACCCACAGACAGACATTTTTTCTAGACCACTTTTTTGGGTTCCTGGAGGTCCAAAACACGTATTTCCGCGAAAATCTCGACTTCGAAAATTTTCATGATATCAATACTTCCCATATACCAGTGGTGGTATGGGAAAGTAAAACTGGAACGTTAAAGAGAAAAATATGGTAAACAATACTAATCATCAATAAAAGCGATTTAAAAAAATAATTTCAATGAGGTAATTTAAAAATTCATTCAATCTATCCGGAAAAACCAAAAAAAGATTTGACTGCGCCTTTGCATAGTGAGAGTTATTATACTCTAGCTAAACAGAAGAATTATTTTAATACTTTAGATAATGGAGATATCCAGATGATTCGTTTTAGCAGACTCACCCTGTATTTGTGTTGTGTACGTATTAATTTACGGATGCCAACATTTCCGTTGCAAATTTTTTGTGGCCAGGGCACGTAACGATTTTAAAACGTGCTCATGGTTGATAGGTTGATGGTGTGATACATATTATTACACAAAAGCAAATTTTATAGTAGCATGTTTGAGTTTGATTAAAGTAACGTTCATTTGTTCTATTCTCAACCTCATAAATATCTCGGCATATTTAAATTATTGAGAGATTGTTAAAATTAATAATTTTCCTACCTTACCATATACGAATATATGACATTATTGAACAGATTAGTTTATTCTTTTTGAATTTTGTCCCCATATGGAATTCTAAATTTTAACAAATAATTTTCTCAAATCTATCTACTATACTGTTATCTTCAAAATACATTGTTGAATAGCCCTATTTTACCAAAATTAATCCTTTGCTGTTCTACTATTGTGTTCATATCGTTCATTGCTGTCTTCTTTTTTGTCAATGTGTATTTGCTACATACAGAATTACAGTGTTTGTTGTTTATGTCCAAATTCTATTCTACGACGAGCTTTGGAAGTTGGAATTTAAACCTTGTCTACAGCTCGAGCATAAAATAAAAAGCAAGGCATTATTAAACTTTTCGTTACCATGACATAAAATCGGCCATTGTAATTCACCGTAGATTAGTGTGCTGGAAGCATCTATTTGTTAGACAAACTTTCCTACTATGATAGGTCATACGTATAGGAGCAGCTGCGTTTGCTTTAGAAAATCATTATAGAGTACAATATTATGCTGAATATAGCAAAAGGAAAATAGAACTGGCGAATATTGCAGCTTGTAGAGCTAACGGCTGAAATACAAATGCTCGAAAGAGAATTATCATTAATTATTAGTTCTCCTAATATTCATTCTCGTCTAGTTCACTTCCTGTTTCCTTATTCGTGTTTATTACCGTTTACCTCGTCAGTCTAATTTCTCCCCGTCAACCTAGTAGTAATAATTAATTCAAGAAAGAGCGCAACAGAAATTTATTCCGACGTTTATAGTTTATTTCCGTCTCCCCAAAAAGGTGTAACTACTATTATTAACTTTGGCGCGAGATTTACAGACACCCACTCTCAAAACTTAATAGCGTTATAAAAAAACTTTAATAATTGCGTCGAAGCCTACGGCAACATTTTTTACAAGGGTCAAATTAAACTTCTTTAAAGTTTGACGAAGTTTATAATCCTAAATCCGGTAGACGACATGCCGCTGAGTGTTCAATGCAGCAAATATCACTAGATCAACTATTGCTGTGATGTGAATATTTTATTCGCTTTGGCAGGATACAAACTTTCCAAACGCGCTCGGAAACCCCTAGAAGGATAGGGGATGAACTTGAGGAAAGCGTATGTCTTGACCCGATCAGTAGTATTTCTAAGTTAATAATGAATATCGCTGGGTTTGAACTTTGGCTACATTAGGTATTGAAAAAGCGTATAATAATATTATATTCACAGTTTCACCACAAAACTTTGCGTCAGATTATTAAGTTTGTTTGATGCTTTTTCCACTGAGCTATCGAAACCACTGTCTAAAGTTTTAACGGTGTTTTGAAGTTTTCTTTTCAAAATTTAAATTTAAAAACAGAATTTGCCGACAGAGAGCTTTGAAGCAGTCTTATTTTACTTTTCTTTGACTTTCTAGTTTGCTTCTGTGTGATTTAAAATACGTTGTCTTGTCAACTAGATTCTCAGTTGAATACTATAATATTTCAATAAACGAATGAATTTTATATTTTTATCTATAATTATTTAAAATATTCCTGGATTGTATAGATAGCATTTTGAAAATACGTAAATTAATATTCAGTTTGTTTACGAAATTATTCATCAATCAAATGAGAGTGCCCGAAATGCATCAAATAATCATCAACTTAAGACGTATTCCCAAGTGATGATGCTCATCATTTATTAAACCTAGACATATCTGGTATCATGCGTGCTGACAGAGTAAGCTAATAATCCAACAAATTGTATAATTGTTTTCAGATTAAACCTGGATTACAGTAAATAAACTCATTAGTAAATATTTCTAATTTCGATGTTTATCAAATTAGATTGTTGTTTATGTTAAATATTTGTTGATAATTTCAATGTAACAAACTATTATCAATTATACACTTGAGTAGCTTAAGCATGTCATTCAATAATAATAGTATATTATATTATTAGGAGTAGAAAGAGTTCTTTTTGTGTTGAGCTCATATTACTGCCGAGGCGCACGCGCCGAGGCTGTGCAAGTGAGCGAAACACAAATAAGACGTTCTATAATAATATATACCTACTATTTTTTCTTCAAGTGTAAAAATATTCTGTTGCTGTAAATACATATTTCCTAAAAAGTCATTTCCACAGGACAACGCTCTCCCTTCTACCAACCTTGGGGGCGGAGCTATGGGCAAAATACTGCCGTTGTCATGGATACGTAAACACATTATTGTACTAGTAACATTATTTTCATTTTTTAACTACTAACAAAATGACTTCCTTCTACATAGCTGTAAGAAAATTATAAAAAAATATGTACTTTCGTAGCGTGGTTTTCAAGAAATCTTTATATAAAATATATAATAAATTGTAGACATGGTAAAAATGTGTGCATGCGCATTGAGTATAACTGATATTTTAAATAAAAATTCAATCCTTTTAACTTAGAGGTCGTTATGCAAAAGAAAACACTTCAAACAATGGACGGAATGCTTCTATCCGTTTTACTCGTCCGATCCTTTTCAATTTTCTAAACTTAAATTAAAGTTTCAAGACAAAGGCAGAAATTATTCAAACATTGCTAACTTTCTTAAAAAGGTTCGACTATGTTTATACATAGAGATATAGGTACTATATGTCTATTATATTAATAATTATTTTAATACTTTAGATAACGGAGATATCCGGCTGATTTTTTTTAGCAGACTCAAACAGATGTTTATGTTATGAGGTTGATTTATATTTAATTTTTGTTTCCCGCTTAATTCGTTTTGAATTTGCTAGTTAGTGCTGACTGAAAACAACAAAGGTTCATTGAAATAATTAACACCTGTAAGCAGAAAATTGAAATGGTAGTAGTTTAAATGAAATCCTTCGTGGCATTTTAGTGGCAACGGTGTGATCATTGTAATCATTTAATTCAGTCGCTATAAGAACCTCTTAGGACTGGGACCTCATGGGTATGTTATACCTAGGCCTACAGTACTTTATTACCCCTTTAATTACTTTATCGTGTTGGGAGCACAGAGCTAAAATATTTTGGATTAGCTGGGTTTAACGTTTCCTGAGTTTGGGTTTCATAATAATATCACGGATTGTTTTAGTTTATGTTGTGTTTAAATTAAGATAATTATTTTGTGTGTAGAATACGTAGGTTGTTAGTTGATAATTTTGTAACAGCAAGTAGGTAATATTTTTATGCTCATCAAATATGAGATTAGTTTGATAATACTTATAGTCCAGGAGCTAGCGGTATATTTTAAGACTAATTTCTATCAAGCTGAAATTTTTTTTATGAGCTGGTATGGTTATGTCTGCCAAATGTAGGTGGTCGGCAAAATAGGACCGCGGGACATAGAGCGCTAAGAAAAAAAATTGGCCAACTAACCAACCCAGGACGTCAGAGAGTGCTTCTGTCCCGCTCAAATTGTCGGACAAGGTGATTTTTGTGTTTGTTAAATTAGTATATAGTTATTAAAAAAAATCAGGTTGATGGTAATAAGTCAAATGTCTTAAAAACAATACGAACCCCAAACGGCAGACACTGATTCAGTTCCGACTCTTATGTCGGACAGTTAATTTTTTGTTGTCGGAATGTCTTAAATAACGAGCAAAATAGGAATTAGCTTGATTGAAGTTTGTAAATTTCATCAAAAAATAATTAAAAACAAAAACAATCTGGGCGCTTTATGTCCCGCGGTCCTATTTTGCCGACCACCTACATTTGGCAGACATAACCATACCAGCTCATAAAAAAAATTTCAGCTTGATAGAAATTAGTCTTAAAATATACCGCTAGCTCCTGGACTATTATTATGAAACGTTATTTACAGTAAACAATAATTCATTAGAAAAGATTGAGTGTAATAAAAGGTATATTCAACAGAATTTGTAGAAATTTGTAACTCTTTTTTATTTGAAGAGAAGTCAATTCAAGTCTATGTTCTTCTTGAGTTTCTCCAGCTTGCACCCCCCTTGAACATAAAACGCTTTATACCGTTTTAATACCAATGTTCTCTTGGATAATAGGACCATTTACGTTAATTGATCTTTCTCTATTGTTCCTCCCTCCCATAGTATGTTGAGTGGTTAATTTAATGGATTCAGCTTAATTTTTAAAAACTTTCCAATGGGTTCCTTCCATTTATCCTTGTTTAATGGCTTTCTCTTTGTCTCAATCTAAGTTTTATTTTATTTTGATATACTAGTAGTAATACAATCAATCCTACTCCTACTCTCTAGGTCTGTTTGATTGATAAAAGTATTGTGCAATTTTATTTGCTTTGAACTCGGTATGGTAGCACACCTGTTAAATTTCTTTGTCTTAAATTTTGTGCTCTGATAAATTTCCTTGATGATCAAGTTTGTTTTAGAATGTTATGTGTTATCTGAAGGTATCTAGATAAGTGACAGCAACTGGAGTGAAGTGCGTTGATGCCACTAAATCTGTTGTATATTATGTATAAGATCAAATATCTTTCCCAATATTTTAAAAATAGCTCAAGTAATAGGTACCTATTTGCAAAAAAGGTGATAGTCATGAATGTAACATCTGTATACATCTATCTCGTTGCTTTCATCAATTATTGAAAAATTTCTAAATCACAATTAACTGCCAGTTGACCATTTACTTAACCAAAATATTAGTGATAGTTTGGAAAAAAGGATCTTGTCATTACATATTTTCAGCAGGCCTAAAATGTAACCATCGTGAGTAATAGCCATCCTATAATGCTCGTTGAATAATATCCTATAAATTAAATATTAGATGAACGTTAATTGAAAAAAATTTATTCTGAAAATTTACTTCTAGTTCAATCAGGAATATCACTAACATATTGGCTACCCTTCGGTACAATAGAACAATTTCAAACTGTCAAAGTCAAAACCCAAGCTAAGATTTGGCTCAGGATACTCTAGCTCATTATTGCGAACAAATCTGGAGAGTTAGAAACAGATTACGTAGATACGCGTAAGCGCGTTTACAATCACAAACTATACTCCTGTCTTACGTTTGATCTAGGCGTTCCAAAACAATTAATGATCTCAATTCTAAACCCTTGATAGAATAACGTAAGCCGTAAATTTAATCCTGGCACGTTTAGTGACATTGCTCCACTTTTATCATCCTAATGGGGATGTTTTAGTCTTGACAGGCACATTTAGAATTCCACAGAAGTGAGGTTTGTTAAAGAATTGTTTGATTGATGAGTTATACAGGAGAATTAGTCCAAGAAGGTTAATATGATTGAATTTGTTTGTCTGACAGTTTCATGAAAAACAAAAAATTACATAGGTAATAGGGACATATACTAAATTTTAATTATTACTGTTAAGTCCGTATGACACGGTGTTAAATTTGAAACAAAATTTGCGTGTAAATTGACACGTAAATTTGATGTCAAATTTAACGCCGTGTCATACACAATAGTATATTAAGTATTAAGAACGGTAAGGACATTTTACCGATTGAAGACAATAGTTTGGAGGAGGAGCGCAGCGACGACTCCAATTATTGTCTGAGATCGGTAGTCCTTAACGTTCGTGATGCTTATGACGTTTTTTGCGCTACTGAATCCGGTAAAAAGAATTTTTAATAAATTAATAATTAATACAGATTCAAATGCGATAATTGTCAGTCTCTGCATCACGTTGGCGTATTGTCGATTGATATATTGCGTTTCTATAGCAATCTGTAAACAGTTACCGCCATTGCAGTTTTTTGTGAAAATTATTTGGAGTTCCGTGCTAATAATTAATGAAAATGATTCCGAAAACGAAATAGAAGAAGCTTGGAATGTGGGGTGTTCGGTTCTCATTCCTGATAAGTCTAGAGAGACGCTACGAAGGTACCTACAATCATTTTAAAAATTGGTGTACCAAGAAAAGTACAAATATTGATGAAAAATCTTTGCTGGCGTACTTTGTTATAAGAAATGAGAAATTAAAAGCTCCAGGATTTGTTTTAACTAACATTGGAAATTGCATCCATTTTATTTAACTAAACTGACATTTGTGACTGACATTAATTTATCAAATTACATGGCACATTCGTTTTGAGTAAATTTACTTACCGTTCTAGAACCCCAAAGTATTTTACCGACGACTTTATCCTTAGCAACTAGTAAACATAACTTACTGTCTTGGAAACAGCCGCGGTAAACAACGAAATAGAGCACAGTAGCGCAAAATAGTAGATTGTTTTATTAGGATGAAAAGTGTCACTTTTTTTGACGAGCAAATTTTGCATTTGTGAGGCGAAGCGTAGCGTAGCCGAACGGATGCAAAATTGCGAGTCAAAAGAAGTCACTTTTCATCCGAATGAAACATACTATTTTTTCCGCAACCGGAACAACCGGATTCAAAATAATAAAATTAAGATGCGAGGAATTAGAGAACACTACTACTACTAAAATCAAGTCTTCTTAGCTTTTGTTTTCAATTTTATTTATTCTGTCAAACCCAACCAAACCATCGAAAATGTTTGAACAAGATAATGGTAACGAAGATACACCACCAGAAATTTTAGACCGTGCAAAAGAAGTTGTATCAAATCTTCTGCCCAATAAATCTCGAGAAGTATACGAAGGTGCCTACAACAAATTTTTAAATTGGTGTAACGAGAAAACCGTAAAATCGTACACGGAAAGCGTGGTATCTACTATTAGCGTACTTTTCCGAATTGTCCACTAAAATGAAGGCTTCTACTCTTTGGGCGCAATATTCAATGTTGAAGGCAACATTAAGTTTAAAAAATGGGGTAAATATCGAAAAATTTTCAAAACTCCGTGCCTATTTAAAAAAAGAAAATAATGACTACACACCGAAGAAATCGAGAATTCTTAGTAAAGAACTCAGGTGGATCGATTCTTGAAGTGTGCTCCTGATAAGCAATACTTGATGATGAAGGTGTGTTTTAGTTTTAAAATCGAATATTTTACGATAATTAAATTTTGACGTTTGTAGGTTATATTAATTTTGGGTGTTGCTGGAGCTTGTCCCTGCGACGAGTTACTACATTTAAAGATTAATGATATTGAAGATCTTAAATCAGTCTTACTGATTAAAATTCCTAAGATCCTAACACTAAAACTAATAAGGCTAGATCATTTACTGTGATGGGAGATAGCTATTTAAATATTTACAGAAAATTCTTTGTCTAATATCTTTGTAGTGTTTTTCTTAAATAAATGTTATTCACATAACAAACCAAAATCTTAATCAAAAAAGTGAAAAGTAAAAGTTCCTAGGAAGTAAAAGTACTTTTACTTCCTAGGAACTAAAAGTGTTGCCTAGCAACACACACATTTTTTTACTAATAACAAAAACATCAACTTCACTGTCCGTTTTTGGTATCAAAAGTAATCACTTTTGATACCAAAAACGGACATTATTTTCTTTTTTTAAATAGGCACGGAGGTTTGAAAATTTTTCGATATTTACCCCATTTTTTAAACTTAATGTTGCCTTCAACATTGAATATTGCGCCCAAAGAGTAGAAGCCTTCATTTTAGTGGACAATTCGGAAAAGTACGCTAATAGTAGGTACCTACGCGTTCCGTGTACGATTTTACGGTTTTCTCGTTACACCAATTTAAAAATTTGTTGTATACTTCTCGAGATTTATTGGGCAGAAGATTTGATACAACTTCTTTTGCACGGTCTAAAATTTCTGGTGGTGTATCTTCGTTACCATTATCTTGTTCAAACATTTTCGATGGTTTGGCTGGGTTTGACAGAATAAATAAAATTGAAAACAAAAGCTAAGAAGACTTGATTTTAGTAGTAGTAGTGTTCTCTAATTCCTCGCATCTTAATTTTATTATTTTGAATCCGGTTGTTCCGGCAATCTACTATTTTCTCCGATAGACAGTAAAAGCATGCTTTGACTGACATTTGACTGTCTCCAAAGTTCCACATTTACTGCCTAGGCAAAAGTGATCATTTTTACTGACAGTAGCATTCAAAATCAGGTTGCTTCGAAAAACAAATAAATTTGAAATTTTTATTAATTAAATTTAAGTTCCATATTTTTCACGATTTCTTTAATTTCGGATGGGGTGAACATTTCTTCGTCATTTTCCATTGTAAATATTATTATAAATTAATTAATATTTACGAATTAACAAGATTAAACTATTTTATTCGCAACAAATAGAATGACATTTCTCAAGTATGTTTTTTCATAGCAACCAATAAAAACTGCATAGCAACAGATGCTTGCTGATACTAATAGCACAAAAAATATTAAAAATAATCATTAAATTAATGTTAAATGTAAACAATCGGAGAAAAAATTATATGTTCAACACGGCAGAAATGCAGATTTACTGCCTTGGCTGGTTTCACAGCTTCGGCTTCGCCTCAGCTGTGAAATACCAGCTGCGTCAGTAAATCTGCTACTTTTCTGCCTTGTTAAACAAATAACTATTGTAAATTTTCATGCAAATTTTTATGAAATTATTTTGAACATCCCTGGTAACAAATTAGACACTTCTACGTAGTCTTGAAAGACTCTTACGATAGGGAAAAGATGGTAGGCAAGGCCGTTTACCATTATGTTTAGTGTGTGTATTACATTACATTTACCCAACATTTATTTTGAAACATCCAATACTTTTACTATTACTATAATAGTCGTTGACGTTGTAGCACAGGGATTTCGCTTATTTGGAGCGACAGAAAAACGATTAAATTGGGGGAATGTTGGAAAATTGTCTATAGTTAAAATTGTTATGATAAAACTTTTTCCGAAATCATCCTTATTTTGTCCATTATTGAAACTTTGTGGAGCAGGAAAGTAACCTTTCCTTGGTTCAATACAGTTCCATCCAGACAACTATGACAATATACTTTTTAAACCATGCAAAATTTTGCTTTTATTGACTATTCACATTTCACCATGGAAACACAGGAACAGGACCAATTTATTTTTATTACATTTTTGTAAAATTATTACAAAAGTCATCTATTTTAAATTTAATCATGCAATTTCAGAAAAAAAGAAGTATACAACTCACGTTGTCTGGAACGACACGGGCGGCTTCAGATGTTGTCTCATTAATAAAGCATCACTTTGATGTCTTTATTGTAATATACTATTATATATACTATTTAATAAACTTTGCTTAGATCAAGAGATGTTCTATTTCCACTATAATACCTTTAGAATCCAAAGTTATTGCCACTTAGCATATACAAATTAAATTAACAGAAAACCAAACTCCTCTCAAGTTGTTGCCTCATTTCAAGGTTCCATTATCTACTAATTGATAAACGAAAATCCTTTCCATTTTAACCACTAATTTGGATACGCAAGAATTTCGAATGCAGGTTGACTTAATTTGTCCTTGTTCTAAGGTTAATCGTAGCCTTTAATTAATTAAGTCTTTCCTTTCGTCCGTCATATTGAGCTAAGCACAAGGGATTCGATTACCTAAAAACTTCAGAGTAGCCTCGCTGCAATTTCATTAATTTCTGTAATTGTGTCGGGTTATACCATTTAATGAAATTGTATTAGGACTCTATCAAATCTTACTTTACAATTATTTTAGCAATGGAGGAATAATTACTGTACATTAAAAAACGGACAAGCCAGTCTTCGACTAGTAAATTAATAATATTTACTACCTTGTAGCATAATGCATAAATAACTATTAGCCTACTCGACGTTTAGTATACACAAAATACTCATATACATACATTTCATATAACTTAATTAGTTGCTGTTTTAAGCCGCAATATTTTTGCGATTTTTCCTTTTTGTTTTTGTTGCTTAAATTTGAATTTGCCGCCAAATTTAACCAATGGAAACAAAAAGAAAAAATGTAAAAAAATGCGCTTATGTGAATGGGGCCATTTTCCGTGAAGAACTTTTTGGTTTTAAGAATTTCGTTGGTTATTACTAGACAGCTATGGAAATTTGGAAGTTTATGCGGTCCTTATACGATCCTTACACGTTTTATGCAGTGCGTTCACACTAAATAATTTAAAGGGTTCAGGTCGAGTGAAAGGGGATGCCAATTTCAAGCTGATGAAAATTGATGTAATGCATAATTCGCATTTACATTTTTCTTCTAAATTTAAAGGAAACTTTCTTGGGAGTATTTTAATTTATCCTTTACATTAAACTAGAAATTTTTGCTGTTTTGTTCTTTATGTTTACATATAATTGGGTTAATAAATTTATTATTATTATTATTATTATTATATGGTAGCCACGTGGAAGTAACTTGACAGCCCAAAAACTTAAATTTTTGTTTTCGATTATATATTATGTTTAACTTTCGTATACCTCTTTGTACCAACTTGCTTATCCTATTGATTGAGCTACATTATTTTGTTGCATACTTTTATAAAGTCCCTAATTAGTGCTTGGTATTATAAAATTTTCGGTTTTCATTGTGAATATGGATGGTAAAAAAATTGGGATTTCTAGTTTTAAAACCAGTTTGCACAGCTTTCATGAAAGCCATATTACCTACAATAGGAAATCCGTATTATAAGTCTCATTATAAACCCTCTTTTGCCAGCACGAACAAAAATATTCATCTTGCGTTTGCTGATTTATGCCCTGATGCTTCCAAATTTATAATGTCGTAAAATGATTTAGAGCTTCTTATTTATTGCTGAATTTTTAATTTATTATTCAGGAAGTTTCGAGAAAAGAGGAAATGGCAGTTAACACATTTTACATTTGCCTTTTTAATGCTACACACGATCTTAGTCCAGATACCTTCTTTTTTACAATCACTGTATTTTAAATTCACATTATTTGCCAACAGAGATTTAAAGGGGCTTTATGTTGTTTGTGAAGTTATTGGATTATTAAAATTTGTATTTCCCTCAAGTAAGATTATTAACTTGTCATTCCGCCATACAACACAATCCTTGCGGCATTAAATTTGTTCGATTTGACGTGTTCTTCCATAAATTTGGTAATTCCCTTTATGTATGCGCTTTGAAATTATATTTCTTTCTCATGATTATTAATGACACTATTATATTTTCTTATTATTTTAAGCTACTTATAACCTGTAGCCTGAAAAATTTAATAAGTAACACGGTATGTACGCTTCGGCTGATGTATTCCTACCTCACATATTAATACATCCTTACATTCCTTGTTATTTAGATAATTATTATTTCGTTCAACTGTTTTCGGGATTTTGAATAAAAATCCTGAGCTTGTAATAAATGAGTTAAATTTAGTGTATACTATTTTATTTTCTGGTTCGTCGTTGCGAATAAGATCCTTTGTAGTCGCAGTAGTTTCACTTTTGCCGGGGAAGCAAAGGAACAATCAGGCAATTCAGAGCACATTTTCCTTGTTAGTTGCCACCGACACATCAATAACAAAATCCCGAAGTTTGTTTCGTCCGGGAATCTTCCTATTTGCTGTCTTCTTTATATCCAGCTTTCTTAAATTCAATTTAATTTATTTTGTATCGATTGACGTTTTCCACAACAACTCCGGTAATGCTTACTTAGTCGATCTCCGATTTTGTATTTGTAAATGACGAGTATTTTCGAGTAATATGAATACAAATCGGTATTAAAATGCTTTCGGTGCTTCCAGAGTGAAAAGGCTTTTCTTTTTATTGCAGAAGCCTTCTTTATGATTCTTTGCTACAATACGCTAAGTGCTTTCTACTTTTTATAGCGAATTTCGGAACAGTGATCTCTTTGTAGGTACAAAAACGAAGGTTATGTTATTGACTTATATTACAATACACAAACTGCATGTAATGCAACCAATTAGGGCAGGCTGTGAAATTGAATTATATTAAATTGGTACTGTAGCCACATCCACAGAATGACATTTCTGACATGAAAATTTAGAACTGAACGCTCTTGTCTAAGTTTTTTATTTGATTATCAAATTATTAAAATATTATTATCAAATAAAAAACTTAAAAACTTAGACAAGAGCGTTCAGTTTTAAATTTTCATGTCAGAAATGTCATTCTGTGGATGTGGCTACAGTACCAATTTAATATAATTCAATTTCACAGCCTGCCCTAATTGGTTTTTTTTATTGATCTCTCGTTATTTTACCTGTGTACTAGCTGCCAATAAATACTACACCCTTAAAACGTTTATATCATAATAACCAACGCATTTTATAAGCTTATTCATAAGGAACTTCTTGCTTTACTGGAAAAGTTAAAGATATTTCTCCCCCAATTTCGTTGTTCATACTATTTCGATCGCTTCATGTGGTGATTAATCATGCTTCATATTACATTGAACAGTTCACTCTCTCCATGTTAGTTGACTATCTTACACAATAATTGATTGATATGGTATTGCCATATTATTATAGCTAGAATAGTTATAGACAAATGCATTTTTGTTTGTAAACGATATTTATGTTCCTGCCGATGAAACCTTATTAAAATTAAAAAATATATATACACAGGTGTTTCAAACCGACCACACAAAAACGATAGTACGTTGGATAATTTTCATGTAATAATCCCAAGGCAAAAATTAACATCTAAAAAATCTTTTTAATTAAGCTAATTATGTTATGGAAAAACCACCTTAGGTCAATATTAGAATTAACAACTTTTGCCTTTTGTGATATTTTTTGTTGATACTACACGACTCGTTTCTTGGGCATTTAAAGTTCATTAATATTGATCTGAAAATATGTGGCATGAGAATATAAACATAGACATATACTATACTATACTATACAGGGTGTAACACAACTTAGCCGAAAAAATTTAACCATATATGCACTTTTAAATAAGAAATTGATTTGTTAAATTTTTTTTTAATAAAAGTCCAACAGAAAACGAGATAAAAATTGTTAAAGTTACAAATTAATGAAAAAAACAAAACACAACTTATCCGAAAAAATTTAACCATATACGTACGCACTTTTAAATAAGAAATCGATTTGTTAAAAATTTTTTTAATAAAAGTCCAACACAAAACGAGATAAAAATTGTTAAAGTTACAAATTAATGAAAACAAAAACATTTTCATTAATTTGTAACTTTAACAATTTTTATCTCGTTTTGTGTTGGACTTTTATTAAAATTTTTTTTAACAAATCGATTTCTTATTTAAAAGTGCATATATGGTTAAGTTGTGTTACACCCTGTATACATACATATACCGTCTGGGTACTTTCAAAACCGAACATAGGGGAATTGCATTGTAAGTAACCTTTATATAGATTCCTGCTCGCCATTTAAACCCACAAGGATGGTAATGGTATGAATAGAACGACAAAAATACAGCGCATCTGATGGTACCAATAAATGTTAGTAGTTAGTTATCTTTTTCTGTAAAAAAAATTATGAAATAATGCTATTTTGAAATAATATAGGTTGCTATGATTGTCAACTTTTTTTTATCTGTCAATTAAATTATTTGAAATCAGTCGATGTTTCTGTTATTAATATCAAATAATATGAATAATAACGAGTATTCAGTAGAGCAGAGGGTTTTTATAACAAAGACATTACCATCCTTGTGGGTTTAAATGGCGAGCAGCATCCTATATAAAGATCAGTTACAATGCAATTCCCCTATGTTCGGCTTTGAAAATACCCACTCGGTAGGTACTATAATAGCGGGATAGTTATCTAAATATTATTAATATGGGTTCTAAAATGCGGAGCGAATTGGTTAACAGTAATAAAGTAATTCTTCTGTTGCAATATTATAAATCAGAGAACTACATACTCTTAAATTATTATTAATACGAAGAATACCAACAAGTTGCAAAGGGTTGTCCTAAGAAACTTTTAAACTTATATTCAATAGAAGAATAACATCAATGGTTAAATCGAAGATCCTTCTCTGTCTCTCTCTCTCACACACTCTCTTTCTTCAGCCTTTAAGTAATCCAATATTGAATATTGGTTTTCTGCAATTTTTTTCACTCTTGGCTTTTCTTACTTTTCTTGTCTGTCTGCAGCATCCAATTCTTGTCACGACTATATCGCATTTGTGGCCTTCTTCTTTTCCTTTTTCGTTCCCATGTTCGTCATTTATGTATATTATTGTTCCATCTTTATATACTTACACAAATGTAACGAATGAATGAATAGTTAACTATGGCATCTATCTAGCAACGGTAGATAATTAAAAAATACAAAATATCGTTATACATACATTTCTTACTAGTAAATGTGCAAACAGTACCATTATTTAATAATGTTTGGGAAGATATTAAATCTTTGGGAGTTTCTTGCGAAGTTTTTGCATAAATGTGGGAAAGTTTTGCAAGAGTTCTTGATCAAATTTAATTATAGGCGACTTTTTCGGTTTTCAGCATGGAAAGAAAGCTTTTTATCTGTTGCAATAGCTATTTTAAAACCGTTGGCGGTTGTCAGCAAACTTTCTCTATTAAATAAAAGATGTACATGTTTTGTATACTATTAAAATTAATGAAGCTCTGCATAGTTATATATAGAGTTATTTTATAACATGAACTACACAGCGCGCTAAATCGAATTAGAAGAACTTCTAAGGCGACTTTAAAAATAAACAAATGCGAGCATCAACGTGCAGACTTCTGAAGTTATACACATGAATAAATTTAGGAATTGAATTCTGAATATTTCATTTTTCGTCCTGTTAGTCTGTCAATTACATTATGCAGTTGCTCCATCTGAGCCGGCGTTACCAGGATATTGAAATGCGATTAATTTTTCACGTAGTTTTATGTAGACCCTCCGTTTTCCGTGCGTCTTCCGATTTCGCTGAAGAAATTGTGTATTTATTTTATTTGCAGTTAAGAACATTTTTGTGGGATGATAATTGAGTAGCAGGAGCGTAGTAGGGTGGATGATAAAATCACTGACAACGGACAACTAATGTCTAGGTTTCTATATAAGACAAAAATTACTATAAATGTTTTCTCGATAATCCTTGTATTTTGAAAAAAAATTAGCTGTTAGATACAAAGGTACTACATCTCCGTGTTTTGAAAAAACTATGAAAAAGAATTGCAAAGTAAACGGTTGTCGTTCTATTGTGTAATGATATCTCAAGCCCAAGCACTGCAACAAATTTGTTAACATAATTGCAAAAACAATACCTCTAACCGCCTCCACGCGAGGGTTTCAGCAGCACAACTGCAGTAATAAATAGTAGCAACTTGCCAACTTTAAGCACACTAATTTATCAACTAATACATTACGGCGTGCATCCAGAAGGGTTGACAGCAAACACATCTAGTAGTTGTATAATGTGCCATCCAAGGTCGTGCACCCAGAACTAAAACTGTTTTGATAGTTTAAATAATAGAAGCTGTAACTAAACTTAGTCGAGTTACTCGGAAGTTGACGGCCTAAATGTTCTATCTTTCTAGTTTCATCAACTTCCAGAGCATTATGTGCAAACGGGTGAGAGGAACTTTCAGATAATGGGTGACAGACAAAAACTGTTATGTTTTGCCAGGTTAAACCGCTAACGAGGCGTTTGAAGGGTACGCATGAAGCGGGTTTATGTATCCAAATCAATTTTTAACATATTCCGACCTGAAAACGACGCTCAAATACCTTTTTTGGGAAATCCCAAGTGATCAGTTTTCGGGAAATGATAATATTGTCACGTGCTTTGATACCTCGTTGGTATCCACCAAAAGCATACTCGGTAATAATTTGACCGTTTTATCGGAATTGACGACATAACGCTCATAACGTTGAAAACAAAATTAAATTTACGAATATTATTGTTAGCTAAATCATCAAACTGCTAATTATCTAAAATAAACTTATAACGCAAATAATCTCACACGTTATCTGTAATTAAAGACAAACAAACCTATAGCTATTCTGAGACTAACAAATTTAATTAAAAAACTCATAATTTCTTAGGAATGAGCATTAATCCTTTTAAATATAGTACATTTTTTTGAGTATTATTATAATTACACTAGGTATATGTATATTTGGAAGGGTTGACTAAATACGAAAATATTTAAGGAATTAAGAGTAGGTACAGTAAAATGTTAGAAGACTCATCACTATATAATTCACCAATTTACAGGATAGGACAATACCTCTCATTTGTAAATATTTATTGGGGATATATATTCGGTAAATGGAATTATGATAACGATATATAGTATTCTTTTTAATTTTTAAGCATTTTTGATTGCTTTGTCTTTTTGTTTCATGTTTTGAAAGCATGTTTGCTTTATATGTTTTAATAATGCGTATTAATAATATATTATGGCAACAATCTCATAAAAGCATAAAAAGCCCATAAAGGGGTCTTGATTATCTTCGTATCCAAATGTTCAACCCAGTGCAGGTCATTAAAACTGAATAATTCTGCATGTAAAATTTATAACCCTAGTAAGCACGCTGTCCATTTGTAAAAACAAACCCCCTTGTAGACTCATTGAACATTTTAATTTAATACAAGAATTCCATAATATTTCACACTTTATAGACACATCTATGTACCAGAATAACTACCACCTTCAAATGGTGCAATAAATTCAGTAGAAATACATATGCAGTCGACATGTAGTACCAGCGAATGAAAGTTTTCTGTAAGGCAGTATCTATATTTTGAATTATCCACGTTTCTCCATGCATGCTTTTAGCATACACAGTTAGTCCTGAGAGTTAAAACCGTCCTATTAGCCCTTCCTTCTAGATCGTCTTACCTGATTAAAAACGGTAATAGTTGGGTACGGATGTTCATGCACAATGGCGACATTTAATGAATATAATCAACCATTATACGACCAGTTGCGGCTGAATAGCACACCTTTAAAATAAGACATTGTGATGTATAAGCAATATCTTATACAACTTGAATAATCTTCATCAAATATCAATTTTCAATGAAGAATTAAGATTTACGTTTTATCGACGATAGGTAGTCATTTTAGGAAGGTTTTGAAATAAGGAAATGCGCTAAACATCAGCACGAAAATTCTGCAAGTGAAATCACTTTCAAGATAATTATGAAGATACGCTACATTTCGATAAATAAATTATTCTAAATTTCTTTTCACTAGATTTACTACTAATTTTCACAATTTATAACACAATTTTATAAATTCAGTATAACATAATATGAAGTATTTATTAATAACACAATTCTTGTTTTCTATTGCATGATAGTTTAAATTGTTCCGTCATAATGGAAACAGACGCAGAATAAAAACAAAGAACGCTGTGCACAGAAAAAAAACAATAACGTTCCGAAATCGTGTTAAATGTTTCATTTTGGTGGAGGCGCCAGTACAAAAGATTCGAGATGTATACACCTAACGGCCATGAATGGCGAGCCAGACAAAAATTGCTACATTAACTTCTGAATAAACTCCTGAAAGAATTCATTATGTTAGAGTACACCCTATTTTTCATTGTACGAGTGCTTAGAATATTAATTAAAAATTTTTTCTCATAATATTAGAAAACA
Source organism: Hemicrepidius hirtus (assembly GCA_963082805.1). Classification (NCBI taxonomy): domain Eukaryota; kingdom Metazoa; phylum Arthropoda; class Insecta; order Coleoptera; family Elateridae; genus Hemicrepidius; species Hemicrepidius hirtus. The sequence continues at coordinate 2,004,732 of OY720164.1, forward strand.
TATTTGGAGTCTGTGGCTCTAAATAACCCAATAATTTTTTTCCTCGTGAGTGTTGCGCAGTTGGCCAAAAGTTCATCATCCAGCTTTCAGGAACTTCATTTTTTAACGGTTTTCCAATACCTTGTAAACTTTACTACTGACGAAACTTCTCATTTTACACGTTTTTTGTCTTTTGTTTGATTACGATATTTGCCATAGTTTAGGCAGAAAAAAACAATGGTGTAGATCATGCACTCCAGTCGAAAGAAATTGGGTGCGTTCAAGAAAGGTAACAAAACAAAATAGCTGGATCGTGCAAAAAATATTATAAATCATATTTAAATATTAAGGAAATAGTTTGGTACCGATTCGGTACAAGCTGTAGTATTTACCAGTTACGGTGAAAAGAATTTACATTATCTGAAAATAAGCTTTAAATTTAGTGAATAGTTAGAACATAAATAGTAATTGCTAAAGCTAGGGCTTAAAGTTTGCAGACAGTAGGAAAGTTACTGCTCTTAGTTCGTAAGTTGAGTGCAATTTGCCTGCAGACCTAAATTCACGATTCTCAGCGAGAGAAGCTTTTAGCTTTGTCGGAATAAAAATATGAGGCATTTTCTCTTTTAGTGGACAATGGACGCTGCGAGAAAATATTAAGACATGGCGTTGTTGAAACGGGAACGTCCGGGTATTAACCCCTCGCACACATTGTATCAGAATACTGAACTCCGGAACATTTTCTTTTTTGTTTAATTAAGGGTACCGAATGTTTTCCCATCAAACGGCGAGATAATGGATGGTAGTATGATTTCATTTTCCATTATAATCGGCACATTAGCAATAAACTGGGTACAGAAAAAGAAGTATTTCGAACGTGGCTTGCAACTCTTAAGTATAATAGTAGTAGTATGATAATTTTAAAAACCGATTGGCGATTGGTGCTCATTTATTAGAAATAGACTCCATAATGTTGAAATATAAGTTAAAGTTATAATTTCTTTTAAAACGTATTAGCGTTAAGATCAAAAGCAAAGGGAACAAACATATAGCTCTAAGTTCAGAATATTGATTGTAATTTTCGGTAAACTTTTAATACAAATACCGATGAGACAAGGGGGAACAAACTCAACCAGAATTATCCTTTGGTGTTTAGGAAGTTACTTGCGCTAAAAACTCTTCAAAGAGCCTTATTAATGTAATAAATAATCCCATACTATTTCGGAGATTGAAGGCCACTTCAGAATTTACAACGATTTCAGAAAAGCACCACTTTAGCAGCCCTAGCTTTGATTTTCTATTCTACTAAATTGCTTTTGCTATTCCATTTGTTTGTTAGTGTTTGCTGTTTCACTTAAAGCGTTTCTTTGGACAGGGGAATGTTACCTTTCCCCGATAATCTGGCAATCCATATCCTTGCGCGTGTCTACGACTCTAGAAGGGTCGTGACGGAAACTGATGGGTCAGGACGACTGTCCGCTCTTGAATAATAGTTTGACCTCCGAGACGAACAAGTCCCCAAGTGATAAATAATATCCCCCATGTCGCTACTACTACTATCATATATCTACCTCCAAATTTATAGGATGGTCCATATTATAAATGTACCTATCTCTAATATTTTGCAATTCAAGATTAATATAATAATTATATAATAATATAATTTACTGTACACATGTGTTGACATACGAGTCTTCGAAAAGAACTATTAAGTTCGAGTAATAATAACTTATTAACCAAATAGTTAACACTCAATTATTATATTCAAATTTTTCGCTTGTTTTTCGAAGTAGGATCGCTTGACGGGAATATTATCCGCCATTTTTAATACACCCTGTGTTATAAAGTTACACATAATATGAACGAACTGATGTTTAAAAAGGTCATGAAATTGTTGGAAAGCTTAAGTTGAACTCACGTATTTAACAGATTACCAGAGTATGTACAAAGATGGTAAATAATTAAACTATTTATACTTTTTCGTGTATTTTAAGGGTGGAAAACATTTAATATATTAACGGAAATATAACTAATATTCGAAATACGAGTATCAAGAAAATGGCGAGACTTGGAGGGAGTGCTAGTTAATTACGTGTTTAAACTGTGGCCAGCCAGCAATTTTCCTTAAAAATAGGGTAAAACTAATTGACATATGTACACGTAATTTTTTCACGCAGCAATAAATTTAATTTAAATTTTAAATATTCTGAACACAAGCTACATCACAAAATTAAACTGACAAAGTTCGTGTCATCAGATACATTATTGAATTTTAAAATTCTAACTTTAGACCCGGCTAAAGTTTATTATTTATATATAAGGGCTACCTCAACATTAGAAAGTTTTGAGATTTGATTAAAAAAATTTGCTATATTTTTATCTTAGACATGCCAGCATATTGGGCTCTGCCAACTTAGCTTTCACCATATTGAAACAATTTACAAACACAAGAGCAACCCAGAGCTCGAATGAATTAACTCTGCATTGGTAATTTCTAATTTACTTAGGGCCAATTTTTCAGTTCTGGTTTAAACCCACAGCTAAACTGAACTTAATTGCCATGGATACAATTATTGGTATATTAGTTGCATCTATGGCAATTACTCTTGGATTAGCTGTGTCAGGGTTTAAACCAGAACAGAAAAAAAAACAGCCCTTAGTTATAAATATTTACACGTACTTCAAAATAATGTAGATCTTTCCTTAAGTTGTTGGGTTGCCTGGATTTTATTTTAATTTCAGCTTAATTCGAAAATATATTCCCTGAAATGATTGTCAAACATTTCTTAAATTGGCAATTACAAAGATAAAAGGGAATTGGGTAGTTTCAGGAAAATATAATAAAACTGAAAACATACTGAAATATTAAATGTACCACTTTAATACTTTATTTCTACACCTTCCCGGGAAAAAAAATAATAACCGATTCGTAGTAAGAACAAGAAATTAAATCAAGTTGCCTAAGAAATTGTTTTCGGCAGATAAACAAAATCTAATCAGAATCGAAAAATTGACACATAATAAGCTACCTACGTCAACGTGAATTTACAATTATTTTGTTTTGGAATACCTACTTGTACCTATGTATTTTGAAGTTTGTATTAATTTTTGCTTGCTAACCAAAATCCATAAAATATTGATTTATTTATTATTTTTTGATTATCCTACTTTCACATGGTAGTTCTGCAACATCTTTCTTCTTTACAGGTATTATTACATCAACTGGTGGTCGGATGGTGGGTGAGAGGCTCTGTAGTAGCGGTACCAGACTGGACGTAATAAGTTCTTCTCAAACCGGACCTCAGACCTGCGGTGGAGTGAAAAGCAGTCACGAAAGCGTCCCTAGGGCGCTAAAGTCGGTCTCCAAGCAGAGCCTCTTAGGTAAGAGCCAAACTCCGATGTGTAGCAACTAACTAACAAAAAAACATTCTCAAAATTCCCAGACTTGGTAAGCTGCAAGTTAGGAATGTCCAAGTCTACAAGACCCCGAGGCTACAATGAACAGCATTACTTTTCTCATGACAGCATCTCGACAGCTGCGAATGCAGCCGCTAATGTTAGTTCGGCTGCTAGCGAATTAGATCTTTCAAGGAAAGCTAGGAGAAAGGATCTTCGTAGTAGATTAAAACTGCCGTCGAGTGTAGCGTTAGCTAGCTATGCGGAAGCTCCACTTTTGGGTCGTTGGAGAACGTCAGGATCGGCTGCTGGTATCAATCCACCATCTTCCAATCACTTAAATTCTACTAGTAGTTGTAGTGGTACCGAAAGGTAACTGTCAAAGTATATATCGCCTCTTAGATTTTTTATAAAATATTGCAAGAAAGGCTTCTAAAATTATCAACTTATAAATGCGTTCAATTAATATTTATTATCCGAGTGGTAATTCCAGCACTTATTATTTGTTTATCTGCTTTGATTGTTTCGCAAAAACTGATTTCGTTTTTTAAACAATTCTATATTTTTAAAAGGGCATCTATAAATAATAGGGCAATAGGCAGGGGTGATTGCGTATCTGAATTGTTTATTTAAAGACGGTTGTTTACGTGTACTTAACATCAAAAATTAAATTCAAGTTAAGACTGGATCGTATCGTGTATTTTCTTGAACTTAATTTCTGACGTAGAGATTAAGTAAACGTAAATTAGTCGTCACATAATTTTAAAGTATCCAATTTTGGACAGAATGATTCTATTCTATTCCGTACAAAATTGGTTACCTACCGCAAATGTTAAATGTAGCCTCCAGAGTGTTTATTTACCCCATAGGTAATCAGAATAGTTTTGTCTGTGTATTGTATAAATTTTCAATTGATTGGATGCATTAGAGCTGCTGATTGATATGGCATTAGGTCTTGCTATGATTTGATATTCTTGAAGAACTCTGCAAATTTTTGATTTCCTCAACTTTAGACCGTAACCAAACCCGAAAATTTATAAATCAAATTACGATACGTTTTCATGCAACAAGACTCTTGGAGGTGTGAAATCTCGGTAATCCATAATGAAATTTCGCCTCCATTCATAATAACCCAACGCTTACGCTCTTACGCATTTCTGTGTTTCCATTTATTTCAACTTTACATACGTCGCCATGACAACATTCCCGTAGCATACAAAATCCTGTTCTTTACAGATTTACCAGAAGTATCTAGAAAGGAAAAGTATACCCCTTGCGCATAATGCCATTTAATTCCACATTTAAATTAGTATTTCATTTTTTAAATTATTTCACATTATTTTTAGTAAAAGTTGGTAGCAACTCGGCTTGGAAATTTCTTCTATTGTAACGATCGATATAAATCGAATAAATAGAGGATTTTATTATACCTTATTATTGACATTTATTGGAAACCTGATCTAATAAATAATAAAATAAATGAAACAGACATAATTAAGGAAACGATAACAAACATGCAGGGTGAAAATTGAGTTAAATCTGTTCCTAAAGTTTAATTGAATTTTTAAGCGATATTTTAACAAAATCATTCAAGAATTAAACAATATGTGAGAAATATAAGAAAGGTTACCCACAATTCGCTTCCAAACTATTGTTAAAAGTGAAATTGTAAACCCTTCTTGATTAGTATATGAGAAAAAATCAAAATTAAAAACGTCTCAACAGCTCTTAAATGTTGAAAATATATTGCAATTATATCACCAATAGGTATTCATTATTGGCTTTTTAAGTTCGTCTATCGCTCTAACTTTGAAGCTTATCGTGCTGGCACAACAAATCTACAAAATGAATAAAACTGACACTAACACAAGAAGTAACTCATACTTTTTTCATTGGTCGAGCTATAAAGCGACACAGATCATAATCTGTATGCTAATACAAAATTTTAATTTAAAAAAAATGTTCAAATATCATTGGTGGCCCTATCGTTACGGAAAAATTATTAATTCCTCTCTAAAACGGGGTTGGCATTTGTTGCCTTGGCCTGCCCATATTTATTAGCGCAGCTTAACCGACATTACGGAAGATGCATTAAAACTAAAGCCCCTTTCGATCCCAATTGAAAGGTACATCAAAAAGGAGGAGAAGTCGTATATTGTTACCATCAACGACTCTTCATAAATTACATCCGAATTTGTTTTATGAAAAACCGTTTTAAAGGAAGCGCTTGACTAATGTTTTTTTAATGTTTTATTTTACTACCACTTTTTGCTTTATTGCCAATAACTTTTACAGATTTTATTTTTAGGCAAATTTATAGAGCAATTCGTAAAATAGCTTAAATGAAGCTCTTCTTGTCCCCGGTTCCTGTCTACATTTCATTTATCGAAACGTATTCTAGTAGAAGTAATAATGCAAAACGTTATTCGGTCGCTTTTCTGTTACCCATATCTAGATAATCAAAACAGTTTGTTGTTATTTCTTGTGAGGGTAGAAGCGGCGAAACAAGATTGCTGGAAGCGAAAACAGAAGCAAATAGTCCAAAACACAAAATTTAAAAAATGTTTTATCTCGCTATTCACTTAAAATTTTATTTATCTGTAGATGCGACAGGAGTATGAAAATGTAACCCAGTATCAAAGTCAGACTTTCTAATTATCTGTGATTTATGCAAAAATGTTCCTTTTTTAAAATAATATTTACCAGTTTCAATGCTAAAAATTTCTTGTTTGCTCATCAGAGTCCATTAGCATTTTTTCCATTTTACGTCAAGGAGTGAGCTTGAATTTTACTAATTCGCTGGTGAAATCTCGCAAAGTTCATTTCCCTGTGATAATGACTGCTTGATTCAGATTCAAATGCCTATAAAACTCCCTCTACAAATTCTGTAAAGTTACGTATCTGACTTTATTATCAGTTGACGGTTTTTTCCCGATGGATTTTTTTAAACCTGTCGTTAACTGTTCGAAAAATATGAACTGGCCGTCAGGTTGAGCTTATTCTTAAGTTGATTATTGATATTTTATAAGGTATCCAGGGAAATAAAAAAGGACTGAAAATTGAGTTACTTTTCCTTTTGTAATTTCATAAAAAATGTATCATAATGCTTTGGTTTTTTATTCTACAGCTTTGTGATGGAAACATGTTTGGTTGCCATAAAAGAGATAATGAAAACTACGATTTTTTCTATTCCTGCCTGAAAGAAACTTTATGCGTGAAATTCAGAACTATACAGATCACGATGTTATAATCTCGCCAGTCTATTCTCACCAAAGGCAACTCTAGGCAACTCCATGGTTCTTAAAAAAAATTGTGAAAGTGATTTGATCAAATGACGACTACTTTCTGAATTAATGTTGGACTTGCAGTGTATATCTATCTTTGTTAATCAAGAATTTGAGTTGCAGCTAATTCACCCTATCAGAAAACTTAAAAGTACGTCGACAGGCCTGTAAAATGGAGAATGAAAATCGTACTATTACGGTACTCGTCAATAATTTAATTATAAAAATTTTAACGTTTCGCCGGTTAACGACTTCTTCAGAAATAATAACAAATTTAATTTTATTGTTAAAATGACTATTTGCTTTTGTAATTCGTAGATACATAGAATCTAAATATATAAACTGCTTTTGATTTATATGCAGTCGGGTATAAGTTTTTAAGCTTCGTATCCTTATATCTAAATTAGTACCCACTTTGACATTTTGTCTTAATGAGATTAATTATCACTTTGCCTAAAATTATTACTCGCAAACTAGGAAGTAAATTTCAATTACTGCGCCTACTCGTTTTAGTAAACTCGATTAGAAATTAATGAGAATACAGTTCGAAAAGTACATGAGGCAGGGATTGATGGTCTAAAGAAATATTTATGATGAACATTGCCTATCGTTATAGTCGATACGGATTTCGGAGAGCTGATTCGTACCATCCACGCTCTCGCTCCGGTTCTAGGTGGACATTCGTGTTCGACCCAGCAGGAAGGCTGTGCTACTACTGGTCCATGGTTGTGTCCTTAGCTTTTCTCTATAATTTTTGGGTTATCATTTACCGGTTCGCCTTTCAAGAAATAAACAGTAAGTAGTATTAAAATAAATTGTGCGCAAAGTCAGTCCCTAAGCATTAACCGATTCCTATCTAGTGCCTTCTCATAGATTACACTGCTAATAGGATCATTAGTTCCGCTTCATAGTTTAGTCACGAACAATTTCACGCTCGTTTTAATTTACTTACTGCCAGCACTTGAACGAAGGAGACTTACGTTTCGATTTCTCGTGTTTTCAGAGGATACTATTCTGGTGTGGTTCTGTCTGGATTACTTTTCTGATTTCCTGTACCTCGCGGATATCATGTTCCATTTCCGCACCGGCTACCTGGAGGATGGAGTCCTGCAGACGGACGCAACGAAGCTGCGGCAACATTACATGAACTCCACCACCTTCTACATAGACTGCCTGTGCCTACTACCTCTAGATTTCCTCTACCTATCGATAGGCTTTAATTCAATCCTGCGATCCTTTCGTCTGGTGAAGATTTACCGATTCTGGGCGTTCATGGATCGCACGGAGCGACACACGAATTACCCCAACCTCTTCAGGTCGACCAGCTTAATCCACTACCTCTTAGTTATATTTCACTGGAACGGGTGCTTGTTTCATATAATCCATAAAAATAACGGGTTCGGGTCTAAAAATTGGGTGTACAGTGACTCGGAAAATGCAGACGTTGTGAAACAATATTTACAAAGTTACTATTGGTGTACTTTAGCGTTAACGACTATTGGGGACCTCCCGAGACCCCGGAATAAGGGGGAATATTTGTTCGTCATCTTGCAGTTGTTGTTCGGGCTGATGCTGTTTGCAACCGTGCTGGGTCATGTTGCTAACATCGTTACGTCCGTCTCCGCTGCCCGGAAGGAGTTTCAGGGTGAGTGTTTCTTTTATAGTTTTATGTTAATTTACGTGATCTTGTTATTGTGTGCAATTGTGCTTCCACAAGGATAACGCATTTACTACCGATATCGGAGCGTAAAAGACGCAGGTGTTATCTGTTTGTAGATGCACCGTTCAAAACTTACGACACGTCGAATTATTGGCAAAAAGCAATACATTTTCCAGGAATTTCAACCTGTAGAAACTACCATTTATCACCAGAGTGCGGATTTATGTGCATCCGAATATTGAACGGCTTTGTTGTAATGTACAGTTGAACATACAACCATTAAAATAGCCATAATTTTGGCACTTTAGTTTTCTCAACCGTTATACTAACGATAATTTTCGTCTTAACTCCTACCGAATGCATTAATTCTCAGAATACAAATTGAATCAAATTAACTTTAATTTGGAAATACAGTTAAATCGAGTAAATTGACAAAAAATTTAATATACCTACAACTGTGGTTGAACCACTGGGGTTTTTGGATTATTTCCTGCAAGTTACTCTTTTTATAACGGTCGGTTAAAATTTTAAACAAACGAGTTCCGAAACGGGTGTTGTTGGAAACCCTGGATTTAAAATTACATAAGAGCTCCCTTGAATAAAGAAGCAATTTCCTCTTTTCGGTTCAAAGTCGTCCTCTTCTACGTTGTTTATGGCATATTTAGTAATTTAAAATATAAAACGATAGAATTTGTTAAAATTTTATTTTAATGGAATATTAATCAGGAATTCGATACACAATTTTAGAATAATTTTCTTATCTGTAAACGTGTGTGCGATGACACATAACTGTTTCCGTTTCAATGATAGGTATTCGTTAAGAAAGTGTTATGATGAAATTAAATTATGTGATGACTCGACCGGGATTCAACCCCAAGTCCACTCGACCCGACTGAAATAACTAACGTGATTAGAAAGTAACAAGGTTTGTGGGATCAAGGCTAGTTAGTAGCTGAATAAGGCCCCCTCTTATAGAACACATATACCGAAATACCCATTGGTGTAAAATACCTCTTATAATTTTATCGTTTATCGACATTTCGCGGTGTAAAGATTAGTAGGTACCCGCATCGTGATCGAGAAATCCGACCCTCATTTACGGATAAATTGTAATTTCTGAATTCCTGTAAACGAGATTCGTAGCATTGTGCGTTAATCTGTTGTACCCTAATAGTTCCTCATTTGCTGAAACATTGGTGACCTTTTTTGGATAAAATTACATAACCCTCTCTGAAGCTTAATGAGTTTTCATATTTTATAGGGCAATATGGTAAATATATGCGTTGACTGCTTTAGCCTCAATAAAAAATTAAATGTGTCCTCATTTATTTTATGTTTGCAATGAAATAATCCAATGATGTTTTCAGGAGGGATATAGAAATTATATATACATCTCTCATATTTATGGATGGCGTAATAAATTAACATCAAATCTCTTAAATTAGACTTGAAAGATTTTTTGTTTTTTTTTTGTTGTACGATTTCAGGATCAACTGGGCTGAAATGTAATATTCCTGGAAGCAGGAACAAATAACGGTATTAGTATTACATATAAGTCCGCACTCTGGTTATATAAATCAAACAACTCCTTTTTCGTATGAACAACATGTTTTTGCGGAAAATGTGGTGTCCTTTACACTTTCAGCCGAAAACATATTACCACGCGTGACCGCAAAATAACCCCATTTTTCTTATGACGCTTTTTTTCACTGGCCACTTCTTCTATACACAATTTTTAGCTAAAAGTTATTTATTGTAACATACCGAACGCTACCTATATAGAGTAAAAATGATTACCTTTTTATTATTTTTATTAGTATCACTTACGTTGCTGTGGACATAACATCCTTGCACTTAAAATTGGAAATTCAGGAATACAATACAATCTACATATTGACATTTAGAGTAGGGCAATCCAATCTGCAACATACGAGACAAGCGTTTTTGAAGCATACAAAAGAGTAATTTGAATACGAAACGTGTAAAATTATTTAGATCCTTGTGGAATCCATTGCCTTACGCACATCGCATTGGCTGGATGTGTCCACAGATAAAAATAAGTGTAGATGGCAAATAACCCCCAAAGAAATCAATGTTGCAAAGACTATAACGCATTTAATCATTTTGCAACACATTCGTTTTGCACGGGAAATCTTGTGATAAATTCTGAAATCTTATAAAAGTTAAGCAGTGGTAATAAACTTTGAAATGGGCTGTGGTTTTAAAAACTTTTTTCCGCCCTCGTTTTCTCCACAAAATGAGAATGAATAATAGTTACTGATGTTGGCCATATTATTCACCCAGCGGTTACACTTTCACAGTCGCAAGTTATCTTCTAAATTAAGGGCAGAGACGTTTGTTAACCACGGAAAACGTAGTTAAGGTGCTGCGCAGAGATAAAATTCATGCAATGTACTGATCACAAATTACTGTTATAGCAGCTACTTATGATAAATTATACAAATATAACAATCCTTAATGTTTGTCTAAATCTAAATTACTTTCATTTTAATAGCCTTTCCAACTTTGTCACCTATACAAAGAAAATAAGAAAATATAGTCTTCTAGAAAAAGGTTCGATACGAACAGTGAATATTATGTACTTAAACCAATATCCCTGAATGTTCTATTTAAAATTTATAATTGACAAAAACAAATTAGGTGTTTAGGACGATAATTAAATTAAATCGGTTTCGATCTGAGCACCTTATCAGTTATTGTAAATTATTGAATTAAGGTTCATCTTCCTTTGTCTGTCTTACAGTAAATTTCTTTCAAAGTCTCTTGGGCATGTTTTATCATTTTGTGATTGTTTCTTAAAGTCATATTTTTGTTATTTGTAGAATGTTTTTCTGTTACTTTATTTTAATTTAATTTAGTAAGACTTAAGAAGTATCTAATTGACATTTTATATACGTACCTATAAGCTATTTGTTTTTTTCCGGCAGACTTTAATCTAATTTGTCCTTTCATATTTTTATTCATAACGTACCTATCTCTGCCTCAATTTCTTTTAAATGGTTTTAAAACCAGATACTGTTATTGATTGATTATTCTGTTTCATTATTTCTAATTTGGTCTTTTTTACAAAATTTCCACCGTTTATATTATCTTAAATATTCAAAATTGTTATTGTTCTAAATTTAAATTACTGAATCTTGTATTCTAAAATATGACTTATTTTAATGGTAATTTGTCCCCACATCTGGTAATTTAATTTACATTTTCAGTTAACTGTTATTTACTGCAAATAACTTTTAAATTTAATTTCTATTAGCATCAATATTTTACTGTCAAAAACCATCAAAATGTGAAATATTATGGGGGAGTAATGCAGCTTTGCTATAAATATTTAATATGGTCATAAAGTAGGATTTTTGAAACAGTAAAACAAACCATGGTGAGTAGGAAAGCAATCCTGTTAAACACACAGCGGTTGCCAAACAATTCACATTTTATATAAGCAACACAACAGTTGCATACTATCGTCATACTAATGTCCTAATTTTTCGGGACTAACCCGCTTTTATTACATTGAGGGTGAGGAATGTACATTTTCTTTACTTTTCTGTGCTATGATACTTGCTTTATATAAGGGCTGTTCCTTGTTTTATTTAAATCAATGAGCATTACGTTTCTAAAATTTTAAATTGTTAGTATAATTTTTTACTTTCTTAATCTGTTTATATACGATGTGATATTTTCTGTTTACCCGTTAAAAACAATACTCTACAATTACAGAGAATGGTACTTTTCCAAGTACAATAAGAAATTTTTAAATTCCATGAATTAAAACAATTGTGAATATTTGGTAAATTCCATTTGGATTTCATAGAGAGACTAGCAGCTTGCAGATTCTCAACACTTAAATTTTGCTAGTACTATAATATATACCTCTATATTTTTAGAGTATTAAGTACAAGGTAATAATTTATTTTGTTGATATGTAGGGCGATTTCTGCAAAGTATAAATTATTATCATACTATATACAAGACCCTTTAAATTCTTACATTTGGGAATACTGAACGATGGCCATCTACATTTGTTTGCATCTGTGGTGAATTCGGGATTCGAAATCCAGCCTACGCACATTTAAAGCGATATGTTGTGTCCTGTGTCCTATGATAACTAAACATGTTAATTGTGAACCAGCAGAAATAACAGGCTTTAAACCGCATATACATACATGTTTAGTTGTCGTCATAAAATTAACTGCGTCATCATATCTTTGTCATGTTCACGCAGACAACTCGGCGATATGTGAGTAGGCAATGTTTGCCAGATTCGTTTCCCGATTTTATTGTGTCGTCCTTTTATTAGTATTTTTTATTTTTCTAGTTGTTATAACACGGCTGTAAGCCCTAGGTGTCCCCTGGCTATCGTATAAAACTGGCTATTGGAATCGCGCTGATTAGAATGCAGGCAGTAAAAGCTAAACTGCAGTTTTCCGCATATATCCGCTAGTTTTATATTTATAGAAGCCACGTCACTTAAGCTTTTTATACTCTATACGTGTAGCACCCTTTTATAATGAAGTTAACTCCCGTTATGTGATGATGCGAACCCAGCTCAGTATAAATGCCTTCAAATCCTCGCATGGAATGCATATTATATACTTGATCTGTTTAATATTAACAAAAGCTTATAAAACAATGACTTTGTCAAAGTTAAATTACCTTTTAAAGGGATAACTTCCATTTTAATATACAGCTTAAGTAAATATATATCTTTTACCAAACTGCTTTTATATTGAACTTTCTGAAATATTGAAATTTAAATTCAAGTTCTGTATTATTTTTCAGCCATGCAATGGAAATTTGAAAATTTACGTTTTAAAGTTGCCGACGTAAAATCTAGTGCAACGCTATAATACTTTTAGTTACATTGTGTTTTATGTCATAAGTCATAAGAATTACTCAGACACATGAATTGCAGTGGCGTAGCTACCGGGGCCTCTGGGGCAGCAAGCGATGTCCGGCGTTGGTAGGATTAGGCGCCGAAGGCGCCGTACCTTCTGGCTTCTGCTATTTAAAATAACTTTTAATACGTGTCATACTTAAAATTTTATTTAAATTCAAGATGACAAAAATTGTCGGCAAGAAAAAAGGACATTAAGAAAATAATCTTTTACGGTTTTACTGTTATCAACATAAATAATAATAATCGTATCGTATGTCGTCTAGACTCATTATACGTGACTAGTGCAGTTAGCCGCCTTGCCGGTCTCACACTTTGATATCGGCAAAATCGTTCCGACAATTCCGATAAAAATTTGTATACCGCTTTTTTAATATTTCTAACAATTCCTGTGACAACTGCGACAGCGGAGAGATCGTTCTCAAAACTAAAATTAATCAAAAATTACTTGCGGAGCACAATGTCTCAATCAAGATTGAGTAACTTGGCTCTTTTGAGCATTGAAAATGAGAGAGCTCAAGCGTTAAACTTGACCAACTTGATTGATCTCTTCGCTGAAAGCAAAAATAGAAAAAAATGTTTCTAATGTTTTAATGTTTGCTATATTAAAATTTCTAAAAATTTCATTTTAGCTTTTGTTAAAAAAAAGGCATACCCCCCACCCTCTTTAATATGGGCGCCATCGTTAAATCTGCTACCCGGCGCCACTCAGCCTAGCTACGCCACTGCATGAATTTTGTGGATTTATAGCGTAGTTTTATTGACGTTCAACTCTACATGCTAGAGGTACCTCTGCTACTACTACCTGTAATAATTTGGAAAAATAAAATAAGTTGACATGGTTCAAAACGTAATTTTAATAAAATGCTACAAAGTTTCGAATATTTATCACAAAATGATAATTTTACAAAATTTCTTTTGTCGATGAGTTTTCCGGAGTACAGCGACTTGTTGAAAGTTAATATAGTCATTGATTTTATAGATCTTCCGGTTGTAGACTTGGAGAAAAAACTTTTTCTTTTCATTGAACTTATAATATTGTTAGCGACAAGATATTCTTTTCTAGCTTACGTATACGGTAGGCTTTGATCTAAGGTCGGTAGAAATGCCCGTACGATCTTAATAGTCAGATTTTGCTCGAGTATAATTTTAATGTCCCGGTAGTTACGAATATGGAACTTTATTTTGAAATGGAAATACGGGGCTAAGATTCGCAACGTTCTCTACTATAATAAAGTTATAATGACTGCAGTTATAAGTAGTAAGTTATTCAATAACGGATTTGGCTTCAATAATTGCGGGGTTAATTAATTAATTTTAATAGTAATACTAATAATAATAATAATGGTAATCGTAATCGAAGAAGAAATGCAAAGTGCCTTTTGAGAAATAACAGTTAGTATATATGCACAAATTTAAAAAGTCACTTTAGTGGTAGTATCTATGATTTATTAATGTTACTGTTCAGAAAAACCAAAATCAAACTTTCCGTTCGGGAAATTGGTTAGGTAAATGTACCTGTCAGTTTAAATTTATGTATGTCAGGCCATGCGCATTTAAGAGAATCACAAACAATTATTCAGATTCTTATCCGCCTAGCGCCTCGGTTTCTCGAAAATGAAAAGTTTCCATTGTGTTTCCATACTTAGCTTAGCATAAAATCCCACTGTCAAGTTAAATTAATTTTATAAATTGTAGAAAGGCAAAATAATATATTTCAGAAATGTAGGAATATAGATATTAGAACACATGTAATTAAACATACACTTCCTCCTTTAATACCCTACATCTCCATGTATTTTCCTTTTCCTATATTTTCTCGTGAATTCTCAAACGTAGCCTATAATAAGTGGAAACTTTAAAACTGAATAAACTACTGTACTAACTTGTAGGTACCTACATATTTCTATAAAAAATCTTAAAATACGTCAAATTTTATTTCTAAATGGTCACCTTTTTCTACATTTTTCTATCGCGACTAGTAGCGGTGCAATGGGGTGCAACTCAAAAATTTTAAATTGCAACAGAAATGTCTTATCCGTTACATACAGGGTGTCTCTAAAATATGGTGCCATAGCTTAACCACAGATTCCGGGGATCAAAATAAGACGATTTAACACAATTTACCTCTATCCGAAATTGCTTCGTTAAAGCGCTATCCAACGCCAAAGATCTTCAAAAATTTTTTATTTTTTTAAATAACAAAAGATTGTTTTTAGCGATTAGGATGAAACTTGGGATGTGATTCTTTACTGGAAAAAGGTGTTTTTTGACATAATTCTTTTGTTCAGGAGGGTCACGTAAGTGGTCAAAGGTTGATCATCCACAGTCAAAGAAGCTCATATCTTTTTAACAGTTACGCCAATAGTTTTCAAATTTTTTTTACAGAGAGACATTTTTATTTCAAATATTTTTTGTCTCTTCTTTGATTTCGGTATCTGCCATAGTTAGGCTGAAAAAAATATTTTGATTGGCCGCAGTGCATTTCTTAAAACAGATGTAGTAATCTAGTTGTCCCATATGTTGAGAAACAAATCACGAAGAGACAATTTGATATAAAGTTTATTACTAGCAAGTATGTAAAGGGTGGCGCAAAATAATCCGAACCATTTCTGAATCAATGGTTCAGCTTATTTTGTACCACCGGTAAATTAATAGATTTACAGCAAATGCTCAATGTGACCACCATTTTCCCGGATGCAAAAGTTGATTCTAGGCAAAAAATTGTCTCTTCGTCACTTATTTCTCAGCATACGGGACATCTAGATTACTACATCGTTTTAAGAAATGCACTGCAGCCAATCAAAATAATTTTTTCAGCCTAAACTATGGCAGATACCGAAATCAAACAAGAGACAAAAAATATTTGAAATAAAAATGTCTCTCTGTAAAAAAATTTTAAAACTATTGGCCGAACTGTTAAAAAGATATGAGCTTCTTTGACTGTGGATGATCAACCTTTGACCACTTACGTGACCCCCCTGAACAAAAAATTTATGTCAAAAAACACCTTTTTCCAGTAAAGAATCACATCCCAAATTTCATCCTAATCGCTAAAAACAATCTTTTGTTATTTAAAAATATAGAAATTTTTTGAATATCTTTGGCGTTGAATAGCGCTTTAACGAAGCAATTTCGGATAGAGGTAGCGTTAAATCGTCTTATTTTGATCCCCGGAATCTGTGGTTAAGCTATGGCACCATATTTTAGAGACACCCTGTATATTCATGTGGTCCTATTAATAGGCCATATAGGGATGGTCCGTATCAACGATACAAAATGTGCGCTAAGTCTTTGTTTCGGTTTGAAACTGATCACCCGGTATAAGAAGAAGAAGAAGAAACCTGACGAATTTGAACGTGCACGTAATTGAACAGGAAAATTCACGAATCGTTCGAAGCGAACTGCGTAATATTGAATATCAGCAAAACCTGTCCATCTTACGCACGAATAAGAGAGTTTTTGAATAAAGTGTCAATCGACTCGTGGTGGCATTTCAAATATAATATCAGTTTTTAAAAATATTTTCAATTTAGTGTAGTAAGAATAGCTTTCAATAACGAAAAAGGTATAAGAACGCATTTTTATTGTGTCGTTACCTAATTTTATAAAAACTACGAAATGGTTTGGTTTTGAAACAAACTGCATTCACATTTACAAGAATTATTTGTCAAATGCTGAAACGAGTTGAGCTACCTAAAAAAGTAGCATGGAATACAATAATTTTTTAATTATCACTTACAGCATAAAGTTCAAAACTTTTTTTCTATATTCTTCCCATACCCAGAAATGTTGCTGAGCTTACTATCGACAGCGTCTGCGTCTTTTCGGATACCTTGTATATACCTAAATAATTATTCTACAAAGTGTTATCAGAAAATCAATGAATTCGCTCAAAATAATTTTTTATTTAACACTTTTGTTCAAGAATTTACCTACCTACAAAGCTTTTTCTTTATAATAAATTAGCATCACAATAATGCAATAATTGAGTAAGCACACAAATATAATACAGTAATATTTTTTTCAAAACATTCGATTTTCTATGTAAACTACAGTACAAATCAGAACATTATTTCTTTTTTCTGCTATTGTCCGAAAACGTAAATTGCCAAATGGAAATCCTTGCACGGGAATTAAATCCAGATTAAGCGGATAATCATGTAGATGGTAGGTTCCCTATAAAAATATTACTTGTTAGTTTACTGAATATGTTATCCGCCAGGTAATAGGTAATTGTTGTGATATGAGTCCATCTAAAACTATACTATATAGCGTGTTAAACGGCTAATATCTAAACTGACTAAGTAGGTACATTCATTGTAAAAAGTAATTTGTTTTGGGGGTTTATAGTTTAACTAAAAATTGTATCCATACTTCGATAAATTATATGTGAACACATACTACTTAGAGCTAATTCCATTCTGGCCGGCGAAGGAACGTTCAGAACAGGTGGTTCCTTTTGCCGGTAACTCCGCCCTTGAGTGACAGCCCACTAGCTTAGTGCGCATCTAATAATTTCGCCAGCCAGAATGGAATAAGCTCTACTACTCGATACAGCAAACACGAAAAATATGTTTGTTTATACCTACATACCTTTGATATTGGACACATGCCTGGTATAAGTCCAGCTCTTCGTTCTATATCATACGCAAATTCTCCAAAATATTTGTGCATAGTCGTACAAGCATTTATTTCAGTTCGATTAACTAAATGAGTAATTTCAGTTTCTCCCATGAGCATATCAACAGTAAAATGTACCTGCAAAATATAACTCAGGAGTTTGAAAAGTACTGCTTGACTGAAATAAAAATAATCTTAACATTTTAAAAACACTTACTCGAACGGAGTCATCAATAGGTACTTCTACACTAATATTAGCAGAAAGCAATTGTTTATCGTCAACCATGCGAATTCTTGCATATACTTTATTAGGGTAATTAATATTTTTGTCGCAGAGTTCCATCTTTTTAACGAAATACTTGGAATAGCCAATGCTCTATAATTTATATTATAGCGTTTAAGTTACATTGGAGACACAAATTAAAAAAGTTGAGCTTACTAAAATAGCAGAGATATAGAACACAATGCACTGAAACGTGTATAACTTCATTGTGAATGTGATAAAAACAAAATAGTTTTTTTGTTAGTTGTTTATTTTTATATAAATCCATAATTACAAAAGCGCTTTAGATATCCAGATTAACATAGTTATGACGTATGTTTGCTAATTGCTAGTACACAAGTTTAATCGAAAACTGAAACAAAGGTTTAATTGGTATATTGCGTGTTCAGTTTCAATTTCAATGTTATTGTTTTTAAATAACAAATATACAAATCACATTTTCTTAAATTACCTAAATTGTGAACTAAAATACGGTAAAAATAATTAGAAGTATTAATGAAACAGTATAAGAATAATTATGCTTCCTTTGTATATAAAACTGGGAAGTGTTCATCACAATTCTCTTGCTAAAGATTCTGCAAAGCCAGTGTAGTAAATAAGACTTCATTAAGAAATCCTTTGCTTTATCAATTTAAGTACAAAATGTCTTAAAAGGAATAAACGTTGGCAAAGAAAATAAAGCACAAAGTTAATTCAAATATCTTATTATGCCAATGCGAGTGTCGTTATGAACTAGGGTCACTCACTTTTCGTTTGTTGTATTTCATCCTAACGTAGTAGACATTTAGTATAGTAGTACATACATTTGGTATAGGTAAACTACAAAGAGAGTTCAATGTAGGTAAAGGCCATGAATTATTTTACAAAAGCTTCGAAAGAGCTTTATGTACTATTTAACTGTAAATTTCTCGCTTAGCGTTAAAAATTATATCGAAATAAAACTCGGTTTGTTTATTTACTTTTTGCAGATGAAAAAGTAATTAAAATCGTTATATTATGTTCCACATTTCTTCTTTATCGTCCTTAAACTTTGTCACTACCAGCGCTCGTATCTTACAATTACAGCGTAGGTATTCTACAAAATTATGATTGAACCATTAACGATTAACTACATTTTTAAATGTTTAGTTCTTCTATGATAGATACGGCATTACGTTCGGCGCATGTCTGGGGAAAATTATTGCAGCTTCCTGAGATTATAGGGACAGTGGTGCGCACGATTGGTTGCCTATTCCCAAGGCGTAAAAGTCTGTTTCTGAGAAATCTAATTATAATAATTATTAACTACAAATAAAATCAATCGCTCGGACCTAGAGAAACTTTACTCTAGTATTTTTTATTGGTCATATTCAACTTGCAAATTAATTACAAATCAATTTAAAATATGAAAATGTTTGAAACTTTCAAAATGCAATAATATCGTCAAGTCCCCGGACATGCACAGTAGGTGCAGCTTCGCCGAATTAATGACGTCACCCCTTGACAAGACGTAATGCCGTGGATTTAGTGTCAAAATTATATCCACGTTAGCCGTGGAGCTAGTAACGGCGGCCATTTTTTAACCACTTTGTGAGAAGAGAGAGGATATAAGTTGCTCATACAGCTGCTTGTGATGTTTACGGAGTAGCCATTTGAGGGTACCTAACCAATTTGGTCGGTAAATCATAATTTATTAGAAATAATGGTATTCGATTTCAAAATGTTCGGGCATTATGCACTGTAGTAGTCATCAATAGAAGTCCCACAGAATAGTTACTTATTGTTAGAATAACGGAAACCTTCTCAAACCACCGTTTCTTCAAGACAGAAAAGGAATCTTTGACAATGCATTTCACCAAGAAGGAGTCTGACGTTATAATTAACAATGGCTGGTGGAAATGGAGCTTTCTCGTAGATTTTTTATATTGTCCCAAGTATCGCATTCAGTATCACAAACGGGAAGTAGCTGTCATCTGTTTGTATATCTTGTCTGTTAGGAAATTCATCGCTTAAGTTAACATGCACAGCAGGAAGGCGTTTTAGAATTGAAGATCGATCTAAATATAGGTTTGCAACGTAGACATCCGCGGTTGGTGGGAGGAAATGGAGCCGGATTTTGTTTTTCCCGTACATTATATTAAACGGAATGCACTTTAAACTGTCTGCTTCAAAACTTTTTCCGATAATAGGTCATTGGGTACATTTCGTCAATACTAATAAAAATAGGTTTAACGCTTAAGACCATCTCGGGTTTATTTATAACTTTAAAAAAGTAACGTTTTTTTAATATCCTGCGAATATCTATCACGAATTTCAATATGAAATAATTATAATAAGGTACCGGCTGTCTGTGTGGAAGTAAACCCGAGATATCGCTGAAAATTGCTGTGCAGAGATATAGGAAGATAGCTGTTATCACATTTGCAGCCCAACAGAGAGACTTGATTTCCCTCAGCTCCCAACTCTGAGAAATTGTAATAGAGTAAAGTAGGCCAAGATGGCCCATATCATTTAGCCCTTGCTTTTCGTGTATTTCGCATTACCTATTCTCCCCAAGTTATCATTACTGCCCTTAAATGTTTTAATATCTCCTGATATCCCACGTACCGGTGGACACGTACGTGCACAAATAATTTAAATCTGTTTTCAAACTCGGCGTAAAAGTAATTAATGTTTCAGTCTGTTCCATTGTAAACAATTACAAATAAATAGAAAATTGATAACTATTCCCAGATGATGAATATTTAACTGCAAGGATGTTAAATTATAAATTTATATATAAATAATGTAGTTAATGCCGTTCTATATATAGAAATCACAATGTGTACATATTTCAACGACTTCACAATATGAAATATTTACAGGTAGTAATTTTATGAATTTTACTGGAAAAGTTTAGATTACCTTTTGTAGCAGTTGTTAGGGTGTCTGTAAGAATTTATCTAATTAAGTTCAAGACGAAACTTATAGTCCAGGAGCTAGCGGTATATTTTAAGACTAATTTCTATCAAGCTGAAATTTTTTTTATGAGCTGGTATGGTTATGTCTGCCAAATGTAGGTGGTCGGCAAAATAGGACCGCGGGACATAAAGCGCCCAGATTTTTTTTGTTTTTAATTATTTTTTGATGAAATTTACAAACTTCAATCAAGCTAATTCCTATTTTGCTCGCTATTTAAGACATTCCGACAATAAAAAATTAACTGTCCGACATAAGAGTCGGAACTGAATCAGTGTCTGCCGTTTGGGGTTCGTATTGTTTTTAAGACATTTGACTTATTACCATCAACCTGATTTTTTTTTAATAACTATATACTAATTTAACAAACACAAAAATCACCTTGTCCGACAATTTGAGCGGGACAGAAGCACTCTCTGACGTCCTGGATTGGTTAGTTGGCCAATTTTTTTTCTTAGCGCTCTATGTCCCGCGGTCCTATTTTGCCGACCACCTACATTTGGCAGACATAACCATACCAGATCATAAAAAAAATATCAGCTTGATAGAAATTAGTCTTAAAATATACCGCTTGCTCCTGGACTATTAAATACAAAGCACAATTTCAAAACTAGATAAGATTAAGAGACATATTTTTGTTTATTTCTGATATCAGTAGGTGAATGTTGGTTATGTTCTTTATACCATCTGTAACCGAAATTGAATTGAATATCTGTCTTCCGTGAGCTATGAAATACCTAAAAGCTAAAGTATTGAGGTACTAAACCATCACCGTGTGTAAATCACAGCAAGGCAGACGTTGTTAGTACACATGGGAATTGGCACAGTTGCAGGGTTGGACAAAGGAATAGGAAAACTTAACGCGATCTTATACACACATTTGACCTTAAGCTAAGAATCCGTAATTCATATATTATGTGTATTTCTTCAGTATTTCTTCTGTTAAGTGCATGAACAAATGCATATGAAATTTTACTTGCATTTTATTTATATAAATTTTCTTTGTGCTCTGTAGTTTTTTTTTACGGGCAGAAACGTGTAGTTAAGATTAAGAATCTTCTAAATGTCTTCACCACTTTTCAAGATCAGAGAAATACAGTGGGAGGAAAATGAAATGGAAGTTTTATCGGTCTGATTTAACTGGAAATAAGATTCATATGGATTTCTCAAATGAAATAGTCTTTGTATAATATGTGAATGCATTTTTATCAAATTATGTACGAAATATTATTTATATAACCAGTTAATTCTTGTTGGTTGAACCAACGCTTTATAGTTGAACTCCTGTGCTTTAGAAACTATGTGTCAGGGCTGTTTCAAGCAACTCAAAAGCTTATCGGAAATATTTAGTCTATCTAGGAATTTTCGTTAATGTTTTATTTTAAGTTTCTAAAGTTCAAAGTACAAAGTGCAGCGTTTCCTAGAAGATAAAGCCATGGATTTGCAGTAAAAACACGTCGAAACCATGAATGGGAAACTCTCCAGACAAAATTATGATGCTATTTATGTGCTTCGTAAACTTTGAACCAAATTATACTCTGAAACGAAATAGAGTCTGGTTGAACTTTCTGGCCTTTATAAGAGTTCGTATACTAGCGTAATTATTATTCAACTTTCTTAACTAAAGAAGATGTTAGATTATAAACGTCAACGTGTAAACAATCAACGACAAAATATTGTCAATTGAATTATCACAATGAACTCGAAACACAGCCGAGGTGAGACCAAAATTTATCATTAGAAGTGAAGATAATATATGTGATGACAAAAACACAATAGGTGTCCGCCCAAAAATCCAGAATCCCACGAATAATTAGGCCCTGTAAAAGGAGGGTAGATACGATAAATCGTACAGATTCCACGCCATATGCAGTTGATAGCATTGGGGTTTTTTACATGGAACAGATCACACAATTTATGATTCGTTTTAGTACTTATATTGTGTCATACCGAAGACTTTAAAAAATGATGTTTTAAACGTGTCTACCCTCCAGCGTTTTGTTGACCTTTTTCCGGTACATTTCCCGAACTTCACAGAAGTTAAATAATGTATTGGATGCAACTTCATCAAAATAAGTATAAGAGGGTGCATGAATGCTCAGAAATTTAAAGGGTTATCAAAAAGTATCGTTTTCGAAAAAATTGAAAAGATTCTTGCAGTCATTATTAAGATTTCGCAAATGTTTTTTTCTAGATAAATAGTTTTATATATCTCCAATAAGAATATCTCAAATATTAATATTCACCATTTAATATTAAGTTTTTGGTTTTACAGTCAATCAACTATACTTCTACTTAATTAAAATCATAACTTTTGACTTATTCCAGAATATTTTTAGAAGCATATTCATAGTTTCACCTTCCATTTAATTAAACGTGCTGGAAAATTACAACATTTACTGAGAGGTAACTTGTGAGTTTACGCTGTAACAGATTTAATTTACCAAACATGCAATTTCCGACAGGATGTCTCATAAATTGAAAGGGTATACCCATCCACCCTGGAAAATTACACAACACTCAATTTCTACATAAATCATACAGTACAGAAATGTAGAATATAGTTGGAATAAGATCGATACAATCGTTTGACCTAACCCCTTTTTACTTTTCAACGCGGTTTTTAGGGCCTTTGAGTTAACATTCCATGCAAATAACAAATTTGGGAAATTTAAAGACAATCTTTACTTTACTGTTGTGGTTTTAACTTCTTGTGCTAAAATTGATTTTTCTATACAAATATAAAATTTTAGTACCTATACATATTGTTTCTCTTCTATCAGGTAAAAGGTAAACAAATACATCTTAACTAGAAAATGCTAACAGGACCCTTTCTTACAATTTTCTTTTTCAAGATTTATAACTTGCTTTCCAACCAGCTTTTTATTATATGCAGATTCTCATCTGAATTGCATCAAGCCACGTTTTTAGTAATATGCATGAAAGTAGAATGCAATTGCAAGAATATAAACGACTGTAAGTTTCCCGCGGTGTATGCTATTTCGAGGAAAGGAATATCAATTTGTATTCAACTGCTTTCGTTGTTCATTAGAAGAAGAAAACTTGGCACTGCGACGTTTGCTCATCTTTAGTAGAGCTGGCGGATAAAACTCTCGAGTTACATCTTATAATTTCCTGGAAAAATAGAGCACGGCTATCCTGAAATAAAAATTAAAATTACGTAGTACCTAAATATTAATGTTAAAGTTTCCTGAATTTTTTGAAATATTAAGGAATGTCTGGTAGGAGTATGGTTTTCCTTCGAACAAACTTGGGCTTGTAACTTAGATCTTAGTCGATATCCCGATAACAGCTAACCCAAAGGCGATCACTGCTATCACTGGAATGTTCGGGTTTCGCCATCTCAACATTATTTAACTCGAAGCAATCCCCTAGAATTATGTCGTCAACTTATTCAAACAAGCGACATTTTGTTGCGGTTACTACAGTGCTGTAGGATTCAATGTTTTAATTTTAAACTGTAACTCAAGTACCTGTAACTGTTAAAATAACATATTATTTACCGCGGTTACTTTACTTTTATTAATGCAATAGAAGATTTTGCTATTACTTAATTAACTTTTTATACACCCATTCAAAAATGGTTACTTTGAAATAAAATGCTGTATTACACGTCAAAGAATTATTGTTGAAAATTTTCAGAGTAATTTTCACAAGAATTTTCGGAGTAATTCTCTGACGT
Organism: Hemicrepidius hirtus; assembly: GCA_963082805.1. Lineage (NCBI taxonomy): Eukaryota > Metazoa > Arthropoda > Insecta > Coleoptera > Elateridae > Hemicrepidius > Hemicrepidius hirtus. The sequence continues at coordinate 2,029,512 of OY720164.1, forward strand.
GTAAAAAGGCTCTTAGGCACTGCCTACCCTGCCTAATAAGACAGATCACCATTGATAGGAATATAGTATTGGATCCCTACTCGGAAAAATACTATTACTTATTACAATGATTTTTATGGATTCACAAAATTTTCCATATAATTTGCATTTGTCTGAAGACTGCGATTGAACTGAAAGAGAATGTATAGCATAGAAATGAAAAACTTTTAAAGAGCTAATTAGATTTAAGAACCGACCAAACTTACAGAAAAAGAGGAAATATGAGATGAAGTTTCGAAAAAATTTTGAAAAGTAACTTAAAGTTTCAAAAACCTTCCTAAAAATAAGTTCCTATTGATGAATATTTTCTAACAAATATTTTTATTAGCTAAACTCGGCGCCGTAGGATATTCGCTGTATTCAATTTTATTTGAGTCCATTCCAATCAATATTTCCTAAATTCCTTTGGTAAATTTCAGCATAAACAACAAAATTCCAACACAAAAACTTCAATTCGTTAATAATAACATTGGTAGAATGGTCGTATCTGAAATTGAATGAAAGGAGTAAAAAAGAATGAAAGGTACAACATTTTCATCAAGTATGGCTATGAAAGAACAAACCGCTGCCTTTACAATTATTGGCTGGTGTATAATAATAATATTCTTACATACGTCAAAATAATTGTTGACAACTGTCAGATTTATCTTTCATAGCTATACTAGATGAAAATTATTTTTGCTTGTGCTGATTATATTTTAGAAAGTTTTACTAGGAACATTTCCAACCAGTAACCACCTACGTGTAAAATTATTTTAAGGTGTATTTCATGAACCATGACGTTTGCCTTCACACTTCAGTAAATTTTTACAGAACAAAATTTAGCTATTTCAAAATTCCATCAAAGCCATCGTGTCCTTCAAAGCAAAAGTTTACATAACGCCGCTTTCTTTGTGGACCTAACATTGTTTGAAAAGGGCCCGGCCAGCAAAACCACCCTGCTTGATAAGCGTTCGTGGCAGTTCCATCAGAGAAGTGTACTTCTCAGAAAGCTATTTTTAGCATAACTAACACAAAAAGATATAAAAAACGTCTCCATTTAGCACGCGATCCCTTTTATTGACAGCATTTTAGATGTGTTTGCTGAGGCTATTGACGGGATGGGATGGATATCTTCCAAGTTTTTCTTTGAGCGGCTGCGCAACCGCATAAAGAACGCACTTCCTTGTCGTGTCGGCGGAGTCCATTTGATTGACTTTTCACCCTCACAAACGAGGTTAAGGCAGAGTTTGTCGAGGACCGCATGAACACGTGTTGATAGATGCACTCGTGTCTTGGATACTAGAAAGTTTTTTGTTGAGAGTTTTTCATCTCATACTTCGACAAGTACTTGTTTTATTGATTTTAGTTTGTCCGGAGAAAGGTTAAGTTTATCTTGTCTTTTCATTTAGTCACTACAGCAATATCAAATCGAATGAATTACGGCTCATGAGGAAACAGATGTAAAATTAAGTTTGAGCAAAAACTCTCGAGTTTTCAATATTAAAAAGGATACAGTCTGTTAGTAGTCTTACCTGCTTTTTAATTCTCTTTCAGACTGTTACCCACAATTTTCAAATTTTCTACCGATAGTAAAATTAGAGTTAGTAAACATGTCCACCAAATCTGAAATAAATATCTTCACATTTTATGGAAATGATTTATTACCAAACGGCGCGGCATCCCATTCTTTGTGACACACCCAGTAGGTACAGTGCGATATCTGATATTTATATGTATGTATGTATGTGTTCTATATCAACTGGCATTTACTTTAGACTAACGAACCATTATTAACTTTTATACACAATCTGGCAACTGTAATTTGAAAATCTTAATACGTACGTGCTTAATTCGTAGAATATCCGAGATACGGTAGAGAATTATGAATTTTGCTTTACATTTTCCGACGTAGAACTAAGTGACATATTTCTTTACCCAAGTCTTCCAGTAAAATTATCACGAATGCTGAGTCATGAAGTTCATGAAACCCGAGTTTAAAGGAGTGTCAAGAGCCAAGTTGTAAAATTTCTGGCTTAGTATCAGAGGGAAAAAAATAAATAAGAAAAGCTTTCATTAGAATTACGTGTAAATTTTTATTATTACTCCTTCACTCTTTCGGCACGACGCCGACGTCAATTAAATTTAAAACCTGGTTTAACAAGGGTCCGATTAAACTTGTCGGAAAAATACGTCATTGTGCACTGTGTGTAGAATATTCATTAATACTAGAGCTTTAGTAATTAAAACCAGGAAATGGTACGAGAAAATACTTAGTGTTTATTCTTGCGAGCAAACAAACGTTTGAATTTGTTGAATGGTTTCCGCACGAAGCATGTAATTCCACCAAAGACCCCCGCACGCTTAGCTGTGGGACTTAAACTAATATTGAATTATAAATCCTAGAAAAATTTTAAACTTTCTTTTAATTACTTACTTTTACTTATTGATATAAAAGAGATAACAATAACCAGCTCAGATAAATCGTCCTATTTCTTACTATATACCAATGTTGTTACAGATTATAGCTTTTCAAAAGTTTAATACTTGAATGAGAGCATCAAGCACTAACAACTAGTTAAAAGATTCGATCTGCTATTACATCAATACACTTGGAGCACACTCGTCTTTTTCAGGCACAATCTTCGAGAGGCTTCTCATATTGAGAACCTGAACGATCCTTTGCGCTTCGGCAAACGCCTCTGAAGCATCAGTTGCTTCCCTAGAGACAAAACCTTGGTGTAGTGTAGATGATATCTTGTACTTTCAATATGTTGACCTTTAGAAAGGGTTATGAAATTTCTCTGCTAACTGTATGAACATGAACTCCTACACAATAGCAGTGATGCCTCTTATAGTACACTTTGATCATTTTATGACAATTTCACAGGTCGGGCGCATGGCTTTTATTATAGAAGTCGTGTTCCATTTTACATTAAGATAAGTTTGTAGATAAAAACGTGTGTAACAGGATTCATGTACTTATACCCACATTGTTCTATGCACCCAAGATGAAGCGTTTTAAATAAGCAGCAAGTAACATTCAAAAGCATTTCTGTAATGTTGTTTATAATCAGAACACTGAAAGATAATCTAAACTTTAATGTTTCCTATTTATGCGAAAAGGGGATAACCTTTTCATACATTTCTACCTCTTTCATGGTGGATATTCTAAATCGATGACTTCATAGGTGTTCCTTTATACTATGAAAGAGACAGTCTCTCAGGGCAGTTCAAGTTAAAAAGGCTTTTATCCTATTTAAGCTTTACTGAAAAGACTTACTGGTTAAGAGAAATTCGAAATTGCTAACGTAAATTCGAAATACGGTTATTAGATAAACAACAACAACATATAGTAGGTAATGTAAACAAGAGTTGGTTCGTTATTTCCCTCTGGTATTTGTTTTCATGCCTTAGTATTTTAGGAAAGAAATTGGTTTAAAAATAACAAAAACAAAGCAAAATTTCCATTTCTGTTTTTTATTATGAGTACCTACTATCTCATTATTAAAAATAAAAATATCTTTGAGGATTATTCTACTTGATTTTAAAATTTAAATGTTAAATAATGTTATCTAAGAGTAACTTCAGACATCCAAAGAACCAGAGAGAAAGCAAATACTTGGGGCGTGCTCGGGCTGAAGAAATATTAATAGATAGACGATACGCAATTTTTCATATTTTCGTGCAACACGTGGCAGTTGCGAGATTTTGTTCAAATTCGCATTATCTTTTTTTAAAGCAATCCTTTGCAGCATGACATACAATTAAAGTAAGAACACACACACCCATCTACATGCTTGTTTAAATTCAGATTATTTCCTCCTCATGCACGCTCGTTTGTTAGAATTCTCATATTAATGTTTAAATTTATTATTTACCATAAAAATGTCAACTTCAATGTCACTTTAGAATATTAACGAATTCGTATGATTTTTTAAAAGTATTTGCGTACACTACCGTCCAGTTAGTGTAAAGTACCTAAGTGCTAAAATTTATGTAAACGGTATAAGGGTGGTATAATGGTATAGTACCTAATTGTTATGTAAAGTAGTTCAACCCAATTTCCTATAAGTAATAGCTTTTTATAATATAAACATCGATAGAAAATGTAAATTGGGAATCCAAGTTTAATTCAGAATAAACACCCAGTTTGTGAAATGTTAGATGTAGATAGGACGTACAAGTTCGCGATGTTCATTATGCTCCAAGTGTTTAGACTTTAGGGCGGTTACATTCTGATATTCTAGAAACATGTCAAGGAGATTTTAAAGAGGTAAATAAAGAGGTTTATTGAACAGGGAGGTCGTCACATTCCGCTCATCAATGAATAAACTGAAAAAGGGGAAACCTTGAATGAGCCGAGGAAGCCTCTAAAGAGGTTAGGTGTTATTTTTATCGGCAATGTCACTCTCGAGATGTTTCTTATCTCATCCACGCGAGTTCATATCGCTAACACGCCTCGTCCGCGAATCATCTGTCATAATTTGACAAAACGTAAAAAACTTATCTTGTGGAACATATTACATTTATTGGTTCAAAGTTCAAACAAAATGTTTCTGAAAGGCAGTATTTTCATTCTTTCGATATTTGACCCATTAGTGCCTTTACTTTTTTTTTGTAGTAATACCAATATCTTCTTTAATACTAACGGATTTTTATTTAGCTCCCTTACAAACAACATCTATATGTTCAAAAATTAGTGAAAACCACGATTAAATTAATTACTTGGATAAAATTAGTTTTCGCTTGTATAGGATGGTTAAAGTTTCTACCTATCTCTTTCCAAGCGCTGAGTGTAGAGCAATTTTACTTTCAAATAGCATTCCTAAATAGCAGATATTATGTATGGGTATTGAAAAACAGTAAAAAAAGTTTTTAGCTCTGTTGGATTCCCTCATATTTGGGCAATAAAAATTCTAGTGTCCCTCGAAGACCGTTCAAGCGTAGTTGGCAGAATATAAACTAAGCAATTTGCAGTAAAGTACTTCAATTAGAATACAATAGTCCATTCGATAACAGTTATAGATTACTGCCTCTGAGTCTATCAAATTAGAATATTTATGTAAATAACATAATATCATCATTGTGCGATAGTCAAATATGAAATGACATCAATGCTAATTCAGAATTTTTTTAAAAACAAACTACAGTTCTGTGTGACAGTGTAGGAGTAATTTAAAAATTACTTAGGATAATATTAGCTTTTAAAATCTCTTGATGAAATTGTCTATAATCTAATTATTTTAAAAGCAGTTCTTTGAAGTTTTACTTTATATAAAAATATTCTAAAATTTATTTTTTTTAAATTGCAATAAAATTTGAGTATTATTAATTTGATAGAAAATGTAAATATCTTAAATGAAAGTGGGTTAAATTTTTGCTGTAGGATGCCTAAGATTTTATTACAGCAACTGCGTTTTTCGAAGCTGTTTTAAAACCTATAGTTAGCTAATCAAGCTCAAGTACTCTACGGACCCAGTGGTACCCGCTACCCTACCTACTACTGATGAAAAAAATTAAAGTAGGCTGATTTGTATAAAAATTGAAAATCTTCAATAACTTTTAATTTACCATACGTTAACAACACTTAAATGTTCTTTAATTAAATCTTATATCAAATTTTAATTTGGTTTTTTAATAGTTTCGATTACATGAACAACTAGCATGTTTAACACATTAGAAAAAGGATTCTATAATGCTCCTGTAATAAATATATCTACAGTGTGTCCACGGATTGGGTGCATATAAGGTGTAAATGACAAATTTCTTTAGAGTTGGATCTTCATGTTCTGAGGATCGCTCCTGCTTAGTCTCAAACTAAGATATTGAAAAAATGAGCCAAATCAATTAATATACAGGGTGTTTGTTTGGCCGAAATCTAAAAATTAGTCAAGAGTAAACTGTCTTTATTTTAGCAGATATAACAAAAATGTATTAGAAAAAGTTGTTTAGAATTACAAGTTATTGAAGATTTTCAACTTTTATACAAATCAGCCTACTTTGATTTTTTTCATCAAAATCCAATACTTTTAACTCATGGTTGTAACAAATAAGGTTTAATATTTTTTTAACAAATAATTATTTGTTTTTCAAGTACTTTGTTTAATTACTCTTCATGAATGGGCCATTAAAATCACAAATAAAAAATCTCATGTTGATGAAAAAAATCAACGTAGGCTGATTTGTATAAAAATTGAAAATCTTCAATAACTTTTAATTCTAAACAACTTTTTCTAATACATTTTTATTATATCTGCTAAAATAAAGACAGTTTACTCTTGACTAATTTTTAGATTTCGGCCAAGAAAACACCCTGTATATTAATTGATTTGGTTCATTTTTTCAATATCTTAGTTTGAGACTAAGCAGGAGCGATCCTCAGAACATGAAGATCCAACTCTAAAAAAAATTGTCATTTACACCTTATATGCACTCAATCCGTGGACACACACTGTAGATAAGTTCGGCTAAATCGTCTTATTTTGACCTCAGGAATCTGTGGTCAAGCGTTGTCTATCCACTTCTGGAACACCCTGTATACACGCAATGTTTTATGAAAGCGTCAAATGTTGACTATTTTCTTAAGGAAGCTTCGGAGTGCACATGTATGTTTATCTGAACTGTTATAATTGGCTTCATCACTGAATTTATATCTACATTTGCAAAACCCTTTTAGCGGACACTGTTTTAGATGACCTTCATCTCTAGGTGACACTGAAAAGTCTTATGTTTCGCAACACAAAACAGAAAATCTACAAAATTCTCCCACCGATAATTTTTTTTCATAAATTTCAAACTATAAATTGGTGCGAAGAGGATGATTGATAAGAATTTTATATAACTTCCACTTGGATTGATTAGGTAAATGGATAGATAACACGTTCAGTCACTATTGCGGAAATTAATTTAATAAAAGAAACCATGAAACATGAAAAAGCTACCCGCAGTATATTGAGGAAATAACTATTGTGCTCATATCGGAATCTTTCCACTACTTGAACTAATCAAGCAAAGATCACGTTGTGCGTGCTCAGTTCCATATATTGACTAGGCTACTATATATTTCATTTCATTTTATTTCCCGCATCGCTAATAATTTTCTTCGATTCCATATCCGCACCTGCGTCTACTAAACCGAAATTTGTTTCCTAAAGTCGACGGCAAGGCATGATGGGTATCAGTTATTGGAGTGTTTACCCTTCGTTGCTTTCTCCCGAACGCTTATTATCTTCACAGTCCTGACCTTATTAAAAGTTTGTTTTCTCTGTGTATACTCTTTGAATATATAAAATCTTTACGCTTCGGCTGTTATTGGGTGATGTTTCTACCAATCCCTGTTTATTAGAGTTGAGAGCTATATATGTCAACACTGGAAGTAAATATTAAGCTGTCACAAATCACAAATGGATTGAAATTAGATGTCTGTGTTGTGAAATTATCCCTAAAACGGATGATTTATTACAACGATTCTATATAACTGAAATAGACAATAATAGAGGAAACACAAAAACTGAAACAATTGTCCAACTAATTCGGTTTTATTCCTTTAACAAAACAGGAGAATGCGTTAACCTGTGCTTGTCACCTTATGATAAATTGCTCTTATATTCCATATTAGCTACACTGTCCAGAAGTTGAAAGTCCGCGACTCTTGGTATGCAAATTTGCTAAATTTACATGGTGTTAAAAGATCCTTAATTGTTATTGCTTAATTACCTGCTGTATCCCAAACAAACTAAATAGAAAACAGTACTACGACTAACTGATTTTATCACTAATGTACCTAAATACTCAAATTGTAATCGAAAATGAAAAAATAACTTTATCATGCATTACCCCTGGGGGAGTGTACGTACTCTATCTTTGAATATTCCGTGTAGTGGAGTAGTTGAATGTTTTACCCTCGCCAAATGTGATTACACTATGTGGAAATTGCTATTTTAAGACCGTGTCAAGCAATACTTGAGTTTACTGCTCAATAAAATAGGACAATAAACTTCAAACGATTTAAGAAATTCTATTTTCCAGCTATTTCTCCATAGAATCGGAATTAGTGAATAAAATAAAATTCAACTGAACTGTAATAATAGCCATTTTAGTCTCTCTATAACTAACAAAAATTTCATTTTGGTTGTAAATATGTTTAGTAAATATTTTAGAATTTTACTATTATTATTGTTGTTCTTATGAGATAATTATTAGGACACAGATAATAGAACCAATAATATACCTATAAATAACAATAAAAATAAAAAATATTGAAAATGACAAGATTTCTACTTGAAATACAGCTACTTTGGAAAATGGAAAGATGCGCTTGAGAAATTTGTCTATTAAAGTTAATAGCGAAATATAATAGATGCAGTTTAATAGGAGGTGGAAAGCCCGGGCCAAGAATGATAAGCTCTTGTAGATACTTCAGAAAGATTTACTTGAATACATGTTTCACCTATTCAATCAGCAAATTCTACCCCTTTAAAGTATTGAAAAGTATTAATCTTAGTCTGCCAATATCTATAAATACAGGTTAGATTTATACTTTTCGTTAAGTTTAGAATATTTCTATTTGCTTTTCCTGCAACATTGTCGGAAAAACGATTTTCGCTGAGTGATTTTAGAGTTATTTTTACGTCCTCTTCCTCTTTCAGTAGCTAATGGAATGTCAACTCAAGTTGATTAAATTTTTTAAAACATCATTTTATAATTTAATGCAGTTTGAAAGACCTTTTGAACATTAATAAAAAATTATTTTAAATACGGCAATAAATATTAATATCCATATAAGGTCTATTTTATACGTTTATATTCATTGGTACCCTAATCTGTATTATTCATTCCTTTGTTTAAAATTTATTAACGCCCACTAATACCATTTAATCAAGGGTTGCCTTTTGTAAAATAAAATTTCGTTTTTACCGTTTTTCTTTTTGAACCCGAAGCGACATCGACAATATATCCAACTAGAAACTGCACGACTCAATGCATGGCCAGATTCATCCCCTAACTCGTTAGGGGGTGTAGGTTCCCATACTCAAACCTATCTAGATGCCGAGCTTATATTCCACGATAAACATTTAAACCTGCATCTGACAATTTTCGGTATTTATTTTCAAAAAAAAAAAATGTTGGAAAAAAGCCGCTGAAAGGAAGCCACAAAGAAACTTCGCAAAATTATAAGAAAGTTTTGGTTTTCTGAAAAGTATAGCTACAATAACTTTTTTACTAGTTTTTCGTATACTTTTTACTAAATGGTAATTGGAGGTTTCTTATTATTTTTGTCTTATAATAAGAGATCAAAAAACTGTTCCTCAACGGATTGTGGAATGAAAAGTCACGTTATTGTTAGATTCTGGAAATGTTTACTAAATGTAGCGGTAACGCCCCACCGAAAATCAGTTTTCGGATCTGTTGATACATCAAGGACAATATTTAATTGTGTGGCTCAGGGCGGGATCTAGTGTCATCGACATGTGGGACTTAAAACTATTCAGTTTATATTCTGCTACTAAAATCACCTCTTAAAAGACATAGGTATATTTTAACTGTGGTTTCAAAGACTTGAGTATATTTTTAGAAATATGTAGGTAGTAGTTTAGGACAATTGCTTAAAAGAAAAATTATTCTTGACATTTGCAAAACAATTTATATTTCTATTTAGAGGGAAACTGCTTAAAGGCAAAAGTCAAAATCGTATTATTTTTTGGTTGAAAAAATCTCATACAAATTATTAAAAAAATTCACGTGTTCGAACACAGAGAAAACATAAAATATTATAATGAATACGTATATTGGATTGTAGAAAGCAACTGGATTGTTCGAAACCGAATAGGCCCTACTTGGGGTTTCTCATCGAAAATCCTAAAATGGATTTATAAATCCATAACAATTCAATTTGATATTGTGGCCTAGGATAACGCAGGTTGACGTAACCACAAGGTTATCGCTTACAGAGATTGGAATACAACCCCGCTATGAAGGAAATCTACATACTTTAAAAGTTTTAAAGTATTAAAGGTTTTGGACAAGCCGAAAAAAACCACTAACAGATCGAAAATATACACAGAGATCTCATCAGAAGATGTTACAAATTCTGGAAGAAATAAGATATTTGGATCCGAGATTATCAAATAAGCAAAAGCAGTACAGTTTTAAGATTGTTTATTTAATATAGTATCAAATAAAGCATTCTTTAAAGTCTGATTATGCAGGTACAAAATTTTGATCTAATTCTGCCGCCTCAACTAATAACACTTTCGCTGTCCTGTCCCAATTAGATTAATTCGTATCCGTTACCCAAGCTACTTGGCCCAACTCGGCATCGCCGAATTTTTCAAATGTAGAACTTACTTTTACCTGTATAAAATGGTAGATTATTTGAGAAGTTATTATTAACAATTTAACTTGACCAAAGAGCATGTGAGGTTGTCTTTGCCTTGACGAACGAAACGATTCTTTTCATTTCAAAACCATTACTACATTTTGAAAGAGATTTCAATTAAGAGTAGGTATAGCTACAGCGCTGAATTTTTCAATGTAAAAGCAACGGACCACCCTGTCGTAAGCATCGCTACATCCACGCAGAATATCACAAAGACTGCTCACTCTAAACCGAATTGTAAAGAGCCAGAAATCTGTCTATGCGGGTTTAGTAAAGCGATAAGTCATCGGTTTGCGAGAGTATTTTGCCCGGTTAACTCTATTAAACTCGAGTAAATCGGTGGCTTTAAGGGCAGTCGTAAGATTTCTGAATAGATCAAAGAGCTTGGTCAGCAAATCAAATTGCAATCGGATCTGAGGACCATATTTTAAAGATGAGATGTATCTGTGTTCCTCAGAATAGATTGCAGACAAAACCAAATTTTTTTAGTTGTTACAGCCGGAAGCTTTAGACTCTAGAATCCGTTGGAGTTATCAGATGTCAGTGTTTAGGAGGTTTAGTGCCTTGGAATTCTTCGAAATTGTTTGTGTAGTTTAGGAATTGATCGTTGGACCTCGTGTCAACACTCTTCCCCCAGTAAAAAGGAAACAAGGAAAAATGTCTTAGCTTTTTCAAAGTTTCCTACAATTGAAGACAAGTAAAAAGTAACTTAACAGATTCTCACCAGACACTAACATATTTTATCAGAATTGGTGTGAACTTGTACGAACTTTGATTCTAGCACCCCGTTAAAGATCTATTTCAAAACTTTCCGCCCTTATTTGAAACGGTTCTTATAAGAACTTATAATTAAATGTTACCTATACTAAGTATCAAATATTAAGGGGTTATTAATAATTATTTTTTTAATTGTATTATCCGATAATTAAACTTTTACCTAAAGTTGTTCGAAACCAAAAAACAACTGAAATACGAAGGTATATCGTTAACTTTGATCTAATTTAAATTTTCATTAAAAGGATGTTGTTTATCTTAATTGCCAATTACTAAATTTATTGACTTCATTATTGCGACAAAACAGTTAATGTTAAAATAAATCTAGAGATTCCATGAAAATTTTCTCAAATTGTATCTTGAAAATTATAATACTGTAAACCAATAATATATAATTTGGTTCTCATACGACAATAGTAAATATTTCCTGTCAGGAGCTTTCATATCCTGGGAAAGTTCCTACTTTGTAAATTCTGCTTTTGTCGAGTTTCTATAGCGTGGGAAGCGCCGACAAAAAATACATTCGATAATGAACCCTATTACGGTCAATCTCTGTCAAAATCGAAGCCCAAGCTTACACCACTAAATCCTCAAATTCACAAAATACGACCTACAATTTGATGGAATTAAGGTGAGTGAATTCTGGCGTAAAAGCGAGACAAGCAAAGTAATAACGATAAAAAATATATCTTCTCCAGCACAAAGACAAATTACTGTAATTATTTCTTGGTTTAGATACAAAATATTGAATCGATTTTGCACAAATCGAGAACATTCTAAACTCAATTACAGCTTTGGCAAGCACGGCGTCAAAAAATGTTTCAATGATTCAATAATCAAATCAAGCTTTCGGAGGGATTCTAAAGAATTGCAATAACTGTCTTTCGCACTCTAAGGAAATACGTGACCTGAATTTTTCATTGTGTCCAGTCTAGTCTCTCACACACGATTTTTCTGGTGTGCTTTACCAGGTGAGAAAATCTTTTAAATTTTTTTTATTATCTAAGTTGCGAGAAAAGTGAATTTTTTCAGTGAATAAAGCAACATCCCATAAGAACTAATAATACTTAGATTATACAAATATAATTTTTTTATACAGTTAGTTTCAGAACTTCTGAAGATTTCGAAAGAATGTTACAATATCTTATTTGCCGAATAATATCTGAATACTTACATAGTTTTTTGTTATACTTATACTCCTTGCTTAATGCTTCCTTACGTTTAAATGTGAAAATATTAATCTAACGGTAACAAAGCTGAAAACATTTCTTTTAGCTAACGTTCCATTTGGTAAATTTTCAAATATTTCTTATTTCTGACTACTTTAGATACATTAACTAACCGAAACTAAGGAAAACGCAGTGGTGTATGCAAATGGAAGAAGACATCGTTTAGTTTGACTGAGCAGAACCATATCAGTATTGCAGCTTTTACATACGAATGTTGTCCAAATATCTTTTCAGATTTAACCAATAAACCAGAAAAATAATTAAAGGTCAATTCAAATACAAACAGACGTTGTCGAAAGTGTCATTAATGCGCCATAAACGCCTAAATGTAAAATGAAACCTTTTTGGTTAGTAAATAAAAATATTCTATCAGATTATTTTATCGATAAATTAATGTAACTTTGTTCGTAAGTTTCACGTTTTATAAAAGGAGAGCAGTATCTAACATGTTAGTGTTACTTCTATGCCAACTTTACACAAACACGCACATACTTGTTTTCTCCGCACGCTTAGTACTGTGCGATTCTCGTCTTTGGCTGCGTATAATAATAAAAACTTCCAGATGAAAGCCATTGTGAGTATTGTTTCTGACATAAAAGCATTTGAGCTTTTAGTATTATTAACATCTTGAAAAAAGTGTATTAGATAGAAATTTATAACTTCCTGCATATAATACGCATTTTTATACAATGGAATCGAGCTCTCGCTACAATGGAATTTTTTGGCAAGGTTTATTTTTTTTAAACAGTTGACAAGACCAGTAATTCAATATTCAATACATTATTGCAAAAATAATAATTGAAATTTCGTTATACGCACTCCTCTATGGAAAATTAAAAATACTCTTAATATATCTATGGGTGGAAAATTTTACCAAACAATTATTTTCTTAAGACTTACGCAGTTACGCAAATGCCACACTTTTATGAATTAGATGAGATTCTAAGGATTCTAAGTTTTCCGTAAAAATATGTTAAGGTTGTCTTGCATAAATACAATACCCAGCTTAAAATATCCGCATACTGTGTTGAATTAATTAAACAGGGTGGCTTCATTTTCATTTCAAAACCTTTGGGATCTTGGAAACGGTACGAGATAGAGGGTCCGCTAAAACTTGCCTATTTACAAGAACCGCTGGGTGAAGGGACACAATTCTAACTTAATTTGTGTTTTTCCTGTCTTAAGTATTACGCAAACAAAGAAAAACTTCAAGGGAGAATATAAAACTGGAAACATGCAGAAAACCTACAACATCTCGAAAACAGATGACTCAAAATTAATGTTGATACAATCATTTTATAATTATTAATAAAAAAAAACTTTACAAAAAAGTTTTGAAAATCGGAAATTGATGCAGGGTGTTTACTTTCACAGATCGTCCGGCTTCGCCAGATGTAATTTCTAGCTGCTACCTACAGATAGATGCGTGTCTTTCTTCTGTTCATATCGAATGCGTATAGTCTCGTTTTTCTCGATAGGCATTCAAATGCCTATCAGGGTCTGCCTCGCGAACTATACCGTTGAATACCAAAAACGAAACGTTTATTTTTAGTATGGGAAAGTCCAGGGGAGGTTGCACCTCCACTTTTTATGATTTTAACTACAACGCCTATTACATTGTTCGGTTTTCCGACGTTTTCTACTGTAACATTATTAATTCGAAATGGCATGCCATAATAAATTCAAACTGTTAAGAAAGATAATATAAAGTTAAAAAGTTTTTATGAAGTTGTGGAATTAGTCTATGGGAGACCTGACTCTTAAAACACAATGATTAAACGCCTACTATAATAATTAATCACTAAGAAAGATAACAGCTCATTTATTTCCTTAGAAAATTAAAAAAAAGTTTTCGGGAACAGTTAATTATTCTACTATAACCCCTACAAATTAATAAAAAGTGCCTAACATATTTTTTAGACATTTTACTAATAAATGGGTCCGGGTTTGCAATTTTGCATGTACATAAGTTCCTCTGTAATACATCAGTAATTTTTTACTGGCAGTTTTTTTTTTATTAAACACTTATTGTGTTAAAGATTTCGCGTATGTACTAAATAATAAGAGAAAATTGTGGCGAATAAATAATTTTATGCAACCTGCTACCCTCAACTTCTCGGTAATTAATCTTGAAGGGAAGCACCTATTAAATTTATACTTAAGTGGCCCTTAAACCACCAAACTACTTTATCTTAACATGAAATGGTTATTTTTAGAATTGGTATCTGCACGACTATATTAAAGTTGTTAGTTCCTCTTTGTTAAAAGTTATATAATTTGAAACTCTAAACTTATTTATAATTAAAACCTGAGTTAACAAAGTGTGTTTAATTATTTTCTTACATACAAAATTACGTAAAGTTCTTATAGGTACCTATCTATTACGTTTACCCACTCAACTTCTCATTATGCATTATGCATTTACATTATTGAGCCTGCAAGATGATCTGCAGCATCCGGGAATTGATTAAAAAGTTAATATTCGATTATAAGAGAAACTTTTTTTTTAAATTAGGGAATTATGTAATCTTGTAACTTTGGTTTCCACAACTTTAACAAGATATTGTTTAACTATAAATATTTGCGTATACTTAGGTACAGTCTGGGTACAGTCTAATCTGAAAATTTGTTTGACGTGTACCTACTGGTTAGTAATATTTGTAATAACCATTTTCGTATTAAATTTTTGTGCTTCTGGTATCAAGTTACATGCGCCTTTCTTAAGATGTACAATTTCTGTAAGAGCCGCAGGAACAATAAATCACGCAATACATCGTATACGACCAAAACGCGTAAAAATTGCTGTACACGCCGTTTTCTATTAAATAAGTCCTATATCAAATAATGCATTTGTCAAACACGGTTTCGCCTCGTCTCCTCCTGACATGGATGCTTTTCCCATTTAAAATGATGGATTAGAACTTGCTTCTAGCCTTTGCGAGTACCCCATTTTTTATCTAAAAATATAATGTTATTTTAGATTTTGTGACCTCCCTTATTTTAAACGGCGAAATCCGAACTGCATTCCGTGGTTGTTAGTGATGACGTGTGCTTCCGGTATTATTAACGCCACCACCAACATGCGCTTTACTGCCGCGGCATTATGTGATCTCGTCTTTAATTAAAGATCCTGTAAACTGCTTTTAATGTGGTACTTAAAGGCGACTATGCATATATGTACCCCCTTACTCTTGACGTGTTAATTCTACGACCCCATCGTCAACGGTGGTTAATATTAAGGTTTCCTTCATACTACTAGTATTTGCTATTTATTCAATTTTATTAAACATGGATTATTACGAATAAGTAGTACATTAGTGTTACCACATACATTTTAATTTGAATTGTCTTCTACATTTACATGCTGCAATTTTAATTTATAGTTAAATGGGTATGGGTAGTATGAAAATACTAAATGGTCACCAAAATTAAGACCGATAGCGATAACCAGATATTGACATCCTGCTAATTTCTAAAATAACTTTTTTTGCCTACAAATGCTAAATATTCAGCAAATTTTATTCCACATTTAATTCAAAACTGATAACCAGATATTTAATTTTTGTTAGTGTTTTTTTTAAAAAAAGGAATTTTTTTGAGCAAGTGGATAGGGTGAATATTTCTGTTTCCAGTAGCGAATTGCGTAAAGTGAGCCCTCCACATTTGGTGAAGTAAAATCGGTAGGCCTATAGGATTTAAAATGCAAGCAACAGTAAAACAATACGAAGTATTGCTATTTTGGTAAAGCTGTTCTGATTTTCCAAAGTATCATTATTTGGTGTCCACTAAGAATGTTTGATGTTAATTTATTTTTTGAAGAGCATCACACTAGGGGTGTATAATTTAATTTGGTGAACATTGTATTTGCATTAGTCGAATACATATAGATACAAGGAATTGCACTGTATTGTTTCTTCAGTTTCTGAAGTCTCTTCTCCTTGTACAAGAAGTTTTCAGAATATTATTTCTGTACGCCTGTTTTGCTTGTTTAAAAATAATAAAAAGCGTTGTAGAGAGGGAGAAAGATGGAGGCTGTTACAAATTTTAGCTTTTTCAACCATATTTGTCTGATGTAAATACACATTGCCCGACTATACTGATATGTTGAGGATTCTCGAGAGCTTGGTCGTATTGCAGTGGAGTGGCAAGGCGATGCGATGCGATGCGCTGAACGCTATCCCAATCGATGACGGTCAAACCACAGTGTTATATTAGCCAGCTGCTAAAGACTTGGAGAGATATTAAATGTTACTCCAAGAAGAGATGGTGGTCGTCTAATTATAGTAAGATTTCTTTAAAGAACATTATTGGATCTTAATGTACGAAACACTATAATTGTATTAGTCATGTTGACATGTGAGTCGATATTTACGCAGGACTGAGTTTAAAATAATGGCCATGTAGGAATGAGACCACGAACATTATAGGGCCGCTCATTTCCGAAGTCATGAAGTTCGATACTCCTTGAAAATTTGAGCTGGAATTGTAAATAATTTTATAATTGAAAATTGTAAATATCTTAAGATCTTTAAATCCTACGCCATTAGTATATTTTTATTTATGCGTTTTCTTGAAAGATTTGCTATACGTCTCACATTATCGAATGATGTAGATTTGTAGACAGTTTATTATATAGACATAACGACATGGAAATCATTGATAACATGCATGTACTTAGAAAATATATAAAGGACTATACCGTTAAAGCTCCAAACTGAAACACGACGATTACCTCTTAATGCAGAAAATTTAAATCAAATAAACATTGTCCTTTCTCGGATTCACAATTAACACATTGCTGTTAGGAAGAACAGATGTTATACCTTTGGTAACTTTATCTTCTTACAAAGCTCGTATCGTTGTAAGCTTGCAGGGTTTGCACAAAAGCAATAGCTTTTGTCTGAGATTACATGACAAAGACAAGAGCATCTAGTTGTATAAACTTATGTTCAGGCACTATACAGGGTGTCCCGAAAATGGCCCAAAATATTTGTGGGGCGTTGTAGGTGACTGACAAGGGAGTAAGGGAAAAATACAAAAAAAATTCTACCTGCCGTGTTTTTGTAGTTATTAACCGAAAAAGATGTGCACAATCTGGCACATCCACATTTTATAACTTGTTAGGAGGCCATTTATTTTGATTGTTACCTACTCATTATTACCTGGGAAACCATACGACTGATTTTTGAACAGAGCACAATGTTGCCAGAATCATTTTCGCGCTATCTCGATTTAAAAATGTCTTCGGTAATAATTTAATAATTTGTAATTACGTGCTTTTTTGCAATTTTTAAAATTTGGAAACAATAAAAGACATTATTTTCTACAAATAGAGTACCCTTAAGTCAGTTGCATTTCCAATTTTTAAAAAGTTACAAGTGTTAACTTTACATCTTCATATCTTATAAATTTGAGCGAAAAGATTTTTTTTTTAACATTTTTCTCACACTTGTTTAGCGGTACTGAACAGCGTACCATATATATTTTGCGTCATTTTCGGGACACCCTGTATAACTTTAGGTTTTCCTGCTAAAAGAGCTAGGTACATTTCATTTCTCAAGGGAATTAATAAAATATGCAATTTGATAAATTGGGGATAATATACAATTTTTGTAACAGTTCGTATCTATGACGGTCATTCATGGTTAACTTAACTAGGGAGTTGATAAACCGCCGTCCTGTAATTGCGTTTACAAAATTTTGCAAACGAATGACATCATTCCGAAAATAATTTTCCCTTTTCTTACACTCAGCATAAAAGAACAGACGAGTTTCCATAGTTTGAAATATCCAATAAGGCAGAAGACACATTTTTAAATCCAAATTTAAAGTTAGTTGCCAAGCACCGTGAAAATATTAAAATTGAAGCTCTATCGTTGATATTTCGACGTCAATCTTCTCAAGCAAGCTGGAATTTAGTCAAGGATGGCTGCTCATGGAAACATTTTCGGTTTACGGCTTTCCTTTCTTAGATCATAAAACTCTATTAATTTCATTTTACTTACAATGAATTGCGGGTATTTCATTGATTAACTGAAAATTGTTTCGTTTCATTTGAAAGGCCCTTGTATTTGAATATCACATTTATTTACCTATTTCTAATTTTAATTTAATCTGACGTAGGAACATAACGGAAAGATGAATATTCTTATTCTACACAATTGTTTATTATTATACAGAAATGTTGTTTTGTTGGTTTAATGTTAAACAATAAAGATTCTCGTAATTTACTTGAAATATAATTTTATTTATTGTGTTAAATACTAATTTTCTGTGAATTAATATAGAAACGAAATGAAGGGTTACGGGAGAGTCAATGTCATATTCTACCCAACTCCCGGAGTGCGCGGTATATAGGCCACCCGGAGTTATTTTTAGCTCTCCGGAGCCATCGATCGTTGGGGGGGAGGGTTGCGGCTATTTCAGGAACATCCCCTTACCCTTACCGGTGCAACATTCCGACTTTGTACAATGCATATGTGTCGCATGAAGCATTCGCTTTCGAATATCTATATCCTATATGTATCTTTGAAATTCTTTTATTATAATTTTGCAAGTTATACGCATAAATGGCGCCCCAAAGCGTAATAATGGAAAACGGTTGATATGACGGCAGGGATTTCCAACGGGGTGGTACGTAGTTTACTGCAGTAACCACCAATTTCATCACCTCTTCATTACCAGCTAAATTGAAAAATTAAATAGGTCGTGTATTGTATCGCGAATATAGCTGGAAGCTTCGTTGTCGTCCCATTACAAGGGATGTTACACCACTCGAAAAAAAAACCGCTTATTTAGACCTCGGGTTCCAAACTTTCTAATTATAGACTTAATTGAATCGTTTATATTGGTTAGCTTTAAAAGCAAAGTTGAAAAGATTAATAAATTTAAGAGGAAAGTTATATAACATTTTTATTTTAATTGTGAATTTGGTTGTTTAATTGTCAGGTCAGGTCAAATTACAAAACTTTCGTTCTTGTTTTGCTTCTTTAACCTTTTTGCCATCTGCTGTTAATTGTTATTGCTTTCTTTCCGAAAGTTCCCGCGTGTAGGGTTAAAACCTTAAAGAAAGATTGATTAGAGTAACTTAGGTTTTGATAGATAAATTTAAATTTGGTTTCTATTGATTTCTGATGTTCACGTAGGGAGAATCTTTCTTTAAGAGAGGTGTATGCTGAATATTTTGAAGTAAAAGCTTATAATTAGTAAGAAGAAATGTCATATTAGTTTCGCTAGAACAAAAGTTAACTTAGTTACGGTATAGGTAAAACCCTACAATAATATACATTATTGTTACTGTTAAGATATGGAAAACGTGTGAAAATCTTGAAAATGAGATTTTTCTTGAACTATCCTAATGTAAGTGGTTTCCACTTAAAGTAAGCCGATTTGATATTGGAATTATTCGCAGCTATGCACTCTCGGATATTAGAAACCTTTCTAACAAAATTTTATTGATATCCTTAACTCAGTTTGCACACTTTTCCTGTTTCCTTTTACCATCACATACAGTACATTAGAAATGATAACAGTAGTTCAAAATTAATTAATAAATCTTTCCGCATAAATAAATATCAGTTAAATTTAATTCTGTATTTAGTGTCAAAAGCGTCAAAAACGTTCAGTGCAATTTAATTTGATGGCGCCGTAATTACTCGGTATATTTTCGCAATTCGGTATGATAATAATTATTATTAAAGATCATTATCACGAAATTCTATTATTTTCGCTAGTGCTAGCATAAAAGGTCTACTATTGCTGTTCGATGTTGACGTCATTCAATTCAACATTTGTGACCATTGTGTTTCTACGTCAACACAAAAGTATACGTATACTGGGCCTTAATAAAAGGGGATGTATTCCATTCAGTGTGTTCTATACTTAGAAAGATAGATAATGTTCTGTTTGTATCTTGTAGGTACAACACGGACAACTGTAACATCTTATTTATTGAATATCGTTTCAGATAGAAACATAGCTTTACATCACATGAAGTTAGTAGGGGCGCAAAAATATATGCAGGGTGTAGAACACAACATAGGGATTTAGGGGATTTCAATCGTAAAATCTAAGAGTCAAATATCACAGATTGGCTAGTAATTATTTTAGAGAAAACTGTTTTTGTAGAGAAAAAAAGCTTTTCTGATTATACTCCAGACTGAATTTTAAGTGTCAGAGGAAAATAGGCTACCAAGACAAGATGCCTTGATTATTTTTTTATTTGTCGTGGCTGTTGATAAGCTACCTAGATATACCAAATTTTTCTGAATACTATTTCCCAATATCATTATTGATTACCTCCTGTACAAATACATACAAAACATACAGGAAAACAAACAAATTAAATCACTTGAACGGATGTTGAAAATGATCTCTATTTACATTTTGATAACGAGCAACTCTACAAATAGTTCAGTTAGTTTCATATAATAAGAAGCTCTCCCAGAATCTTCGTTATTTCACGGAAAATTCTACTACAAATTATTTGGTCATTGGATGTAAACTGCAGATTTTAAATGTCCTTAGAAAAGAAATCAAATGATAGATTCGATCACTGCTTTTTCGTAGCGTTTGAAATCCAGTATAATTTTTGTCGTTATTATTATAAGGACCTAAATGAACCACCCTGTACACGACATATACATAACATTCAGCAGCTAATACTTGATAATAATGTAGAATTCATGAGCATTATGCATCGAATAGCTTGGAAAGGTCAATGTAGTGGGAGCAAGTAATATGCTTATGGAAACGGAACAATGCGTTTTGGTGATACGTACAGGTCAGTTCAGAATTCAGCTAATAATATAACCCCAAAATAATTTACGATATCTCGTAACGATCTAAGTTTTATATTTCATAATAATTTTTTTTTCGAGGATTTTCATTCTTAAAAACAATCACGAAGACTGACACTATTTTAAGTTTATTATTTAAATAAAAGTAACCCAAATACGAGAATAGGAAGTTATTAAATTACATTACAAATTGCTAACCTTCCCCAAACCTTATACAATTAATTATATAAAACGCCTAAACTCGAGAGAATGGGAAGCTATAGTTCCGAGGGAAGCTAACAGAAATTTGTGAGAAACTTGTAACCACCCTAAAAGTGAATTTAATCTTACTTAAAATAATCCCATTATAAGAATTTATGCTTCTGTTGTCGTCGACACCGAAGGCGACGTTCTAAATTCCATAGCAGCGCATTTCCAAAAAGATATCTCTTATCCCGATTTTCGAGTTTTGTATTTGCTGCAAATTCTTTCCTTCATTCCATCCATATCCTATATCTACTAACTTTTACTACTATAATTCTAAAATAGATAATTTCTTGTTACATTCTGTCGACTATCTACGATATTGAAGTAATATTTAGGAACTGCTGCACAAAAGCACGTGAAATTTTACTTACCTACAACAAATTATCGGAAACTACCAACACGAAATTATTTTTTCATATACTTAATGTGAATAATACCGGTTCTCTATAGAAAACAGTAAAGAAAAGTGTCATTTTTCATCTCCATATAAATACTTATACTACTCTTTGCTTATACATATTTTGTTACCATACGTTAACAACACTTAAATGTTCTTTAATTAAATCTTATATCAAATTTTAATTTGGTTTTTTAATATTTTCGATTACATGAACAACTAGCATGTTTAACACATTAGAAAAAGGATTCTTTAATGCTCCTGTAATAAATATATCTACAGTGTGTCCACGGATTGGGTGCATATAAGGTGTAAATGACAAATTTCTTTAGAGTTAGATCTTCATGTTCTGAGGATCGCTCCTGCTTAGTCTCAAACTAAGATATTGAAAAAATGAGCCAAATCAATTAATATACGGGGTGTTGTTTTGACCGAAATCTAAAAATTAGTCAAGAGTAAACTGTCTTTATTTTAGCAGATATAACAAAAATGTATTAGAAAAAGTTGTTTAGAATTAAAAGTTATTGAAGATTTTCAACTTTTATACAAATCAGCCTACTTTGATTTTTTTTCATCAAAATCCAATACTTTTTAACTCATGTTTGTAACAAATAAGGTTTAGCATTTTTTAATAAATAATTATTTGTTTTTCAAGTACTTTGTTTAATTACTCTTCATAAATGGGCCATTAAAATCACAAATAAAAAATCTCATGTTGATGAAAAAAATCAAAGTAGGCTGATTTGTGTAAACGTTGAAAATCTTCAATAACTTTTAATTCTAAACAACTTTTTCTAATACATTTTTGTTATATCTGCTAAAATAAAGATAGTTTACTCTTGACTAATTTTTAGACTTCGGCCAAAAAACACCCTGTATATTAATTGATTTGGCTCATTTTTTCAATATCTTAGTTTGAGACTAAGCAGGAGCGATCCTCAGAACATGAAGATCCAACTCTAAAAAAAATTGTCATTTACACCTTATATGCACTCAATCCGTGGACACACTGTATACTCGGCCCGGTACGCTCGCTCGAAAATTAAATAATCTCCTATTTTCCCTGTTATTTTGCTTTCTTTGAATTAATTATTATATTTAACATTACCTTGACAACGTCGTACAGACAGAGCACGAACTTATTATATTTAAAATGGACACAGTTTACAACAAACAGTTTACAGGCATCGTGGCACTAACTTTATTACTAATTTATGAAAAAGCAAACAAAAGTGGTTCGTTTCGCAAAGAGATTCATCAATTGTAATTATGTGACCGTCTTTCCCAGCACCCTGTATAAGTGCTAGTATAATAATTGTAATAGTTTCATTTGAAGAATTTATCTAAAGAAAAAATATCTTCCATTTAATTGCGATTTCAATTGCTAGATTTGTCAAAAGTCACGACAATATTTCGTCAATACGAAACAGGATGAAAGTTATTCTGCCGTGGAATATTCTTTTCAGTGACGAAGAATAAATTTAAAAGCAACTTCATACAAATATCGCTGCATCAAAGCTCTTTGTTCGTTTATCCTTCCCTATCGTATAAAATTCCATTCTTAGAGACTTCTTTAACACAGAAAGGTTCAATATACGAAGTGTTAAAAAATATAGTAAATTATTTTAACAGCGTATAGTATTGACAAAAATGAATATAATAAGCTTAGTAAACGTATAGATTCACCAGCGCTTCGTTACGGAGCTACAGTCTTCCGAATATAAATTCATAACATTTAGCAACATTCAATGAAGAATTCAATAATGCAGTCTCATCTCTGAAGCAGTTGCGAACCCGCGAGAAGGGTTGCTCGTACAAAAAATTAAAAGCTCCATTTTTATGTAATTTTTATTCTAGGGTGTTTTAAATTCACGGTCAACCATGGGCATCTCGTTTAAATTCGACTATCGAAATCCCATATGGTTGCCCTCGAATTTGAAACACCCTGTATAGGTATATCACGATACATCCAACGAATTATTAAAGATAGTCCTTTCAATAGATCTTTATATTTTGTCATATAAAAGAATTTATTAAAGAGCATTATGGACAATTATGTGTAGTGACCTCGAGCCGTAGGACTTGGGAATATAAGGGTTGTAAGTTTCGATTTGGTGACGACTGACAGCCATACACCCTTGGGGACCTCGTTAAGTACAGACTTGTCTGGCACATTAACCGTCCCATGGGGCCCTAAAAATACATTAAATAACAGAACAGAACAATTAAATTAAGCGAATTAACGGAAAGCATTGCCTCGGTTTTTTGCATCAACATCACAAGGGGGTGGTCGTTACGGGTACTTTACTAAGAGCACAAAATGAAATATTTGTTAATTTTGTGTACAGAAGCGGTTTCTCTTTACCCTTGTCTAACAGTAACAAGTTTCGTCGTTATTTAAATCACTTTAGGGTTTTAATTTTACAAAGGTGAAACGCGATTATGTTAAAGCAAGTGTTCCTATTATTTACATCAAAAGGGAATAGGTCGTTAAGTTAGGTAAATAATGACAAATTTCAATAAATTATCTCAATCATACACACAAATTCAATTCAACATATCTTTATTAAAAATAAAATAACTTTCTGACCAAAATAAATAAAGGAATCGTAATACACGAAAGAGGAGAGGAATAAAATCATTGGCACCACAGACCTGGATTTAGAAAGTGCAAATGGAAGATGTACGGCTGTCACTCACAGTGAACTTGATTAAGGTATAATTATTTTCTTTGATACAAAAATTACGCCGACCGTTTGAGGATTACGGTTTTGTAATTATTTATTTAGAGCTATGGTATGGATTTTTTTAAGCTTCGAGATTAAATCTTGTTGCATCGAGTTTTTTAGTTACAAAATTGTTATTAGAAAGTTGAGTTATTAATTTTTCAAATAAATTTTTGCTTGCGCTACTGTATTAAACTAAAACTCAAAAGAGAACTTAATTTAAAATAAAACATTAAGGTGGACCGGAAATGAAATTTTTACTCTTTATCCAGGGTTTTATGTATATTATTTCCGGAACACAACACCAATCATTAACCGCTATATGCTGCGGACTCTAGTTTTTTATGTTCGACTTGCTTTTCCCAGATTCTTTTATTTATTTAGGCCTAAACTTACAAGAAGGACAGCTAGAGTCATTTAGCCCCCCATCCAGCATATAAAAAGACAATTACATGCAACAAATAAAATTCTATCTTCTATATTGTAACTGATTTAAGCTTTTCTTGTATCTTTTCTGATACTTGCCTTCTTTGAGCTTTCATGTTGCCTAATTATACTAATTTGACACATACAGGGTGTTTCTTAAATCGCGGACACGGAGCACAGTACTACATTCCCCTCCAGACACCAATTGGAAAAATATAATACAATAATGCCCGTTCTTCGCTAGTTTCAGAGTTATTCTCAGTCAAAGATTGAGATTCAATTCCTTTATGCTTTGGAAAAACGGGTAAATTTTAACCGTTCCACATTGTTCATCAATCAAATATTAAATCTTAATAAATTTGGAATTTTTTATACGTTGTATTCCTTCCTCCGAAGACATTCTTTCTGATAAATATCTGTTGTTAAATTTTTTTTCAATATGTTGCAACAGTGCATTGTAGCTATGAGGTTATTACCTAGGAAACTTGTTCATACTGCCTTACTAAAACACCAAACGTTTAAAACAAAGTCCGTGCAAGCATGCGCAATGTTGTCAAATTTAAAATTTTTAAAATGCGAATAACTCGGAAACTAAATACATTAGGACAAAATCGCCTATACTTTTTCAACTCAGTTTTAAGATGAGAATCGCGTAGTGCTCTCCGTGTCCGCCATTTAAGAAACACCCTGTATAATCGAAAATTTCTTCCAAGGAAACTTGTATAATGTACAGCGCCACTCCAGGATCTCTGCTGGATGCGGTTGCCGTAACCACCCGTGTCCTACCCTACCACTGCAGGGCTTGTCATGTGTTAAACGGCGTTGGAATTTGATATTAAACTGGATAGCATTATTTAGGGCTTGGCTGTTTGCACTTAATTGTTATTGACATTAAATCAATGCCTCTGCTGCTTTTATTCCATGATGAGCTATTTATCGGGGTTTTAAATAAAGTCAGGCTCTCATTTGTGTTCTGAAACTTCATAATGACAAACTTCATAGAAATCCTTGTCAATTTCAGGTTTATGTAAAATAATGGCTTTAGATTGATTACCAAACAGACACACTCGAACTTTTAATTTTAAATTATTTATTGATAACATATATGCAGATAAACATTTAACATTTAAGAATCAACTTGACGCGAACAAATTATATTTCTCGTGTACTGATAAAATGTTGCTATTCTCTAGAATATTTTTGTAGGTCTCGATATTAATATATGCTTAACTATTATGTAGAGGATCATGCAAAATGTTAATTTATGTGATGAATAGGATTCATGCTATAAATAGAAGGAAGCTCTACAGGTATACAAGCACGTGCAACAATTTACTAAATGAATCAAACACGTCTTATTAATTACTGCCGAAGTAGGACAGCTAGCAAACCTCTCACGAACTACGGATAAACCAATAAATTCATGGTGAAAGGTCATAAAGGGGCAAAAAGTGTGATGCTTTGAGAAACATCGTAAAGTTTTGTTATTCCTATAAATCGATCCCAAGATCTATTTTCATTAGGATCGAATCCTGTAAAATACGCTCATCCTAAAGGAGACCCTCTAACAACAATGACAGTGGCATTACTGCTGCATTAACTTGTTAACTTAGCCGGATTTCAGATTCAGTTGATAGTAGTCTTCCTCTATCTAACAACATTCGAATAAAAGCTCCAATGTCGTTTTCTAGATTAATTGCAAACCTTTTGTCCAGACTTACCCGAGTATAATAGTGCAGCGCTTTAGTTCTAAGGATTAGATAGAAATTATTGACGTAGAACAATGGACCCAAGTCCTTCATTCGATTAATTTTCTGCAGCTCGACATTTATTAGACGTCGCCCAGCGCTCATGATTTGACAGGTTGTTAGCAGAACGTTTTGACACTTATAACAATACAAAACATAAGAGATAAGAGAGTTATATTTATTAGAATGGTACAAACGTAAAAAATAAAACAAATTATACAGTTGAGACAGACAGTGTTTCCATAGCAAGATAGCAACCAATACTAATCGGCAAGTTAATTTTTCCATGGTAGTTAAGCAACCGGGAAATGGACAAAAACAGTTTAGTAGGGCAAAAATAATTATTAATAATTAAAGTAAAACAGACTTCTCTGATTTCTTATTGTTTTCTTATTATCAATCCAGGCAGCTATTTAATTTGTTATTTGGGTTGCCTATTCTACTATTTTCCTTCGGTAATTCGTGTATACTTTATTTCATTGCTGGTAATTGCAACAATGCGTCTATCAATTGTTTAGTAATTTAGCACGTTTGCTCTGCACATGCTTCCTGTTAGGAAGGTAATAAAATATAATGTGAACACATAATAGCTAATAAAGTATATTATGTCTTACAATAAAAATAACAAAGATCCAACTCATCGGATGTTCCTGATACTCGTTCTAATTGTTAGATAAAAAAAGATAAATTCTATTTTATTCTGAAAACTATACAGGGGCATTATTACCAACCTTAAAACTTTTGACTAAGAATTTTTCCAAGAATATCGCAGCGTGTCGTTTTTTCGCCAATTTATGCACAACTATAGTAGGTACTTATATTGTTTCAATTAAAGTTCCTTAATTAATTAAAAAAAGTAACATTGCTGTAATTAGAAGTAAGCCGTAAATTTCTTAAATACGTAGTTTTTTAAATTCAACTTACATCTCTGCTGGAGGCACTAACTACAACTAGTCCCATATACAGAGCCCTTCATTTAACCATAAATCTAATAGGTACACGACAGCCATGGAGCAGACAGCAAATGGTCCTTTGAAACTATCTTAAATTTCATTTTATCTTTATTTCAAAATATATTTATAGCAGTTCCCTATCTATTTATGAAAATGTTAGCAGATGTAGGTATATTTCTGTATGCGCAGAGAAACTTCTCCTTAATTCTCATTTCCAAAAAATGCTATATCCTAACCATTTTAAAAAGTAAGCAAAAGTTCGATTATGTTACTTTATATGTATCTTCGAAACCATCTCTCAATTTTATTAACGAGTCATAAAACCAGGATATTCAATCTATTCTTCTATAATATAATCAGATATTTTACACCGCCGTTGTTTAAAGTGAATATTCAAAACATTCATGCGTATCGATAGTAGAATAAAAATTTCAAGAATCGATATACACTTCTCTCCCTAGACTGCAGAGCTGGGTGCTTTGGGACTCAGATTACTAAAGATTTGTTTCGTTAAGAAACTTGGACGCAGCTACAAGATAGGCTTTAGTATCGTGGGATTTATACGCAAATTGCCAACTTTTATAGCACTAACAAATGTTCGTAATAGACTTTGTTCTCTTTTGTTTTTTGTTAATCAAATGGAAAAGCTCGAGTCTTGATTAACACAACAATTCAAATTTTAATTAATTGAAAAGGCTGGTAACATGTTAATATTACAAAAAGTCTCAAAAAAACAAATCACTAGTTTTCAAAGAAAGGAAAGAAAAAAAATTAATAGAACCAAAACGCTCGGGAGTTCCAAATTTATCTGCCCTGTTTATCTTTCTTCCCATAACAAAGCGATCAAAACACAAGAGACTAAGTTTTTTCCACGTACACGAAGTTTCTTGGAAACTGAAGCAAATTATAGTTTATTCGTTGCCTGAAAAAGTATTTGCTTTGAAAAATAACTACGGGAACTTCTCCAGCACGTGCACCTATACAGTTAACTACTGAGCTTTTGCAGCATAGTAAGACGAAGGAAATCCCCTCTAATTACGTTTGCGGGGGTTGGACACTTCACACTCCGAAGGTTAGAATATACTGTATCTGAACAAACTTTTATAATTTTAATTAAAGTATATTTTATGGAGCTTAAATAGTTATACCCCCACTATTTTGTTACAGAAATCTAAAAGTACGCGTGCACTGGTCCGCATCGTCCGCACGGACTGGAAATTATCGGATATTTTAACGATAGTGTGTTTACTGGCACTGCGATTTTCCTGCGTATGAACTCGAGTTTACTTTTAGTAATTACAATTTAATTTGTCGGGAGCCGTTCCGTACGGTGCGGACCAGTGAACGTTTTCCCATTTGATATAATAATGGAATAAATATTTTTTTCCAATCCGAGCGATGCGTGCGGTACCTTTAAAGCAAGTAGAGACTTTGGAAGAATGCTAGAGATCTACTGAGTGACGAATGTGTGTGTCAAAGTAGCAGGTCGTATGATTCTCATAAAGTTAAGACTTAACAATGTTAACAAATACGCAATTCGATTTTATACAAGAATGGGGAGCAAAACTGGCGGCGATAAAGTGTGTCGAATTACAAAACCAATATAATCTAACTTGGTTTCTATTCAACATTCATAAAATGTCCCTTGGTTGGGGTTAAGCGAAGCAAACAAGATAAAACGCAACCGACCTAAAACTTAAGTCTCAAGTTTAGTGATCAAATGAGTTCGAATCTAGTTATTTGTATGCCGAATGTAGATAAGCCATTTTTTATACTTTAAACATGCCTCCACATCCAAAGACGGAAGACGTCCTTAATGTACCTAATCGAGTTTTTCTTTTCGACCCTTTTTAAATAATAGAAAGACAAAATGTTCATTCCCCCAAACGCACGAACTCGTCTAGAATGTCGAATTAGGTAATCATCCTTTGCATTCACAACCCATAACTAGTTGAATGTGCCCAGATTTCATAAAGAAGTTAGATCAAATATTACCATAACTTTAGTCGTCTTTAAAATCAAATAGTTCGCGTAACACCGGCCTCAATTTAAAATGGTGTACTTATAGTACAGTGGATCTGCTTAACCACAAATTGTTTAATTGTTTATTCCACAGTTTACATTTACTCTAAAAATTTTCATATTGGAAACTAATTTATAACTTTATCATGATCAGTGTTAGCACATGTATTTTTTGCATACGAAAAAAAACTTTTTGTTGCATGCAATAATTTATTTGAGGGAGCTTTCTGGACCATCGACTTTTGAATAACTCGTATAATTAATTTAGCAAACCCACGTAAACTGGTAAGCAAAAATTAATTCCACGCACAGGTTTCCACTTTCAGTGACAGATTAAAATGGAGAGATTAATGAAATACGTTATTCATAAATGCCTTCACATTTAATCGTTTCATTTAAATTGAAAATGAATATTTAAAAACCTTTCTAGACACTGTGAAAAACCGTACAAGATTTAAGTGTATCGGCAAAGGCATCTTCATTTCGAATTCAATTTGAAATTTAATTAAAGCATTTCGACAATACTCAAGTTGCTTGGAAATTCTCTCTTTGTAATTAAATATTTAAACGACATTTTTATTGCATTTAGACGCCTCCTGTTAAACAAGTAAATGCGATATAAAACACGATGCTATAGGATAGGGTGAGTTTTTTATGTTTTGGGATTCTAGATACGTTTTGCACGTGCTCAGTTCCACTAAACAACATTTTATTGCGAATTTGCTGGTCATCGTCAACTTGGCGTAGTAGGTTTGTTGAAACCGAATGAATTTCCGTTGCTGGCTGTTCCGGTCTAAAATTAACCCACCAATGATTAAGGGAATTTTAGCAATTATTTTTAATGCAGGCAAAAACTCGATTGGTTTCGTTTCCAGGATAAGCGTTGCTAACTTTTTATCTGTATAGTTGCGCTTTTTATAATCGACTATGTATCCATTCCTTTTCCTTCATCAAAATTAAAATTTATGGAGGACTATTACACTCCAATAACTGACTACTACAATTTAATTAACTATGCGATACATAGACCCTAGAATGAACTGCTGTTGCTGTTGCATATCACGTGCGTATTTAATCTTTGTCCATGATATGCAGTCTACAGCTTTGCTTCTCTAATAGCTTTCTAACTCCTCAAACTTAAAAATCTATTATATCTCGCTAGTAAAACCTAAAACACATTTGACTGTGCCTTTTCATAGAAAGAGTTGGCTATTATAGTTTACCCAAACAGAATTATTTTTAATGCTTCAGATACTTAATCAGATTTTCTTTGTAACCGCGCAGGGTATTTGATAGACCGGGTGCTATAGGCATTGAAGAGGTCTATGCCGAAACATAATTAGAACTTTATTCCTAGTTTTTGATTAGCATAGTTATGGTATTTTAAATTTAGAATTTATCAACTACTAATTATTTGCGACTATTTTTCTGTTTGGTATGAATAAATGCACCAATCACCTACTTAACATTCCTAGGACCCAATTCAACCACCGTTCCCTCGACCTCTGAGGAACCTAATTCGGTACGACCACGTTATGAGGCTTCCTGCAACGCTTTATAAAAAATATACAGTGTGTCCACGGATTGAGTGCATATAAGGTGTAAATGACAAATTTTTTTAGAGTTGAATCTTCATGTTCTGAAGATCGCTCCTGCTTAGTCTCAAACTAAGATATTGAAAAAATTAACCAAATCAATTAATATACAGGGTGTTGTTTTGGCCGAAATCTAAAAATTAGTCAAGAGTAAACTGTCTTTATTTTAGCAGATATAACAAAAATGTATTAGAAAAAGTTGTTTAGAATTAATAGTTATTGAAGATTTTCAATTTTTATACAAATCAGCCTACTTTGATATTTTTCATCAACATGAGATTTTTTTATGGTTTTTATGGTTTTAATGACCCATGCATGAAGAGTGATTAAACAAAGTACTTGAAAAACAAATAATTATTTATTAAAAAAATACTAAACCTTATTTGTTACAAACATGAGTTCAAAAGTATTGGATTTTGATGAAAAAAATCAAAGTAGGCTGATTTGTATAAAAGTATGCACTCAACCGTGGACACACTGTATATAACCGCTTATACTCATTACTATTTTTTTGTTAATAAATGTTTTCTCAATGCAGTAATGGTGAAAATACGAACAGTATGGTGTATGACAAAGCGTATTTCCTTGGCTGTATACCTTTCTGTTTTTATACAGAAAAGTTTCTTTCTAACGAAAGCAAAAACAAACAGGTATAAAGTTTACGAAATACACTTTGTCATAGACTAAATTATTTGCATTTTCACGGAGAAGCGCGCTTGCATATTTTTGTTTCTGTTACTCCATTGAGGAAACTATTAACAAAAAATTGGTAATGAGTATAAGGGGTATGACGTTTTTTATAAAGCGCTGGAAGCCCCTTAAAAGTGGTGGTAATCACTCCACTACACGTTCGGAAAAACAAAACTATATATTACACTAATAATAATTATTTAGATATTAACAGACATTCAATATTTCGCCATTAGTTTAACACTATACAGAGCCTCGTTAGGGATTATAGATATAGATCTATATAGTAAGTACAAAAAAACATTTCAATTTCCTAAAAAGGAAATAAAAACGACATGGTGAACCCACCTAAAGGCTACGAGTGAGAAAGATCAGTACGTGTTCAGCCCACTAATAATACAACTTTCAAGTATTCCATCTTCTACTGAAAAGTTTTATTTGTGTTTTGGTAACGTAGTAGCATATCACAGGAGTTGAATAAAACGGAGTTACAGTTTAGTACTACAAACGTTCAGCAATTGTTGATTTCAAACTGAAGAAAAATACCAGATATTAAAATGGTTGCCTTTATAATGTTACTACCCTACAGCTATATTTTGTTATATAAAACAAACGTCACAGTTCATGAAAAATCCTGAACATTTGAATTGCCGTGCTTTTATGAACTTCTCATTGCGATTTTTTGAAATAAAATTCCCTGCATTGTTATTTGATAACATTTGAAATTAATTAGTGCTAACGCGCCACAAACATAACGCAACCTTTTGTACCTACATGTAATTTTAATAAACGGGTGATCCATTTTATTTACTCCTAATTTAAAACTTGAGATTTTTAAATATGGCATATGCCATGATTGTCAAATTCAAAAACAGTTCCCGAAATATTTGGTAATTGGTTGGGAAGGGTATTTAAACTTAAAACTATTAATTACATTAATGTTTATTGAGGTAGTATAGAAATAATGACTAAATACAATAGTAAATCGAATGCATGTTGATTAACAACGCTAATACCTATGTTCGATTGTACTGAAGAATTGTGCGCCATTTTTGAACTGCTCTGTGCTCTGTTCTAGAATACAGAATTAAATTTATTTTTTTGTATTGTATTAATAGCCTACATAATGCCATGTCTATTTTGCCGCGAAACTGATTCCAGATACTTTGCAAAGACCAAAAAACTAAATCAAAGTCGTACTTTTATAAGCACCTACTGAAGTATTTCGTACGGGTCTACATTCCTAAACATAAATTATTTTTTAAACTTGCATCAATGCTTTGTATCAACATACCCATTTCCCCTTTCATTTCTTGTTTCATTTCTGATATTAGTGTCATTCCCTACTTGGTATTATTTTACATTTCCAGAATTCAGCGTATAACAATAAACAAACGAATTCCCTTTTATAATAAGTAATATCCTAACATAATGGCTTCCTTAGGTTGTAATATTACAGCTCGTTGCTCACAATAACAATTTTATTTTTCCAACTGCAATAGTACAAATATTACGCCGTATCTAATACTTATACATCACGACCATTCTTTTTCTCAACATAAGAATATACGACAACATATGAAATACACAATCAGTGAAACAAATTTACGACTCTGCAACCGCCAAAATTAGTATTATAAAAATTCTAGCAAGAGTAGGTACCAAAGTTATATTCTGCAATTCTTTGTCTGCGTTGATCTGTCACTGTTCTCTGACACAATAGATCAACGCAGACTACTCTACAACTATTTAAAACAATGCAACAATGCTAGTACTAGTTTAATTGGAAAATTCTTTCATTACTTATTTTAAATAGAACTGCACTATAATTATTAAGCAGAGTTTTCCTAATAAAGCATCCTCTAATAAATAAAAATGCAAAATATTTATATTTCCACTTATGTTTTTCTCAAGCTTCCACTAATTAACGGATAATTTTTAAAGCTTTATTTATAAAACGTGACATGTTGTGTAACAATGGATAATTATATTTTCTAATAACTGCATTCGTGTTACCAACATCATTGGTCGATAAAAGAATTTAACTTAATTTTCTCTTAGTATATAAAATCCGAGTTGACTAAACAAGAGGGCCCTTGGCCTGTAAAACCTTAAATAAAACTGTTATATCTCTTAATGTATTTAATTGTATGTTTTTGGATTGTTGTTCTTATACTTGTTCGCTTACTTATATTGATAATTGAAATTTTGTATTTTTCTCTGCCATATGCTGTTTCCCATTCGCTTTTAAAATCTATTTTTAGAATGTTCGAAGGACATTCACAACTTGTTCCTTGTAGACTGTGGAAATTTAATTCGTCCAAAGGGCAAAGTCATGTCATTTACCATAAAAAAAAATGTGATTTTTGTAATTGCATAATTAACAAAATAATTACTGGAGAACAAAGCGAACAGCCATCAAGTTGTGAATGTTCAGCAGTAGCAATAATTTCAAAATTACTTAAATCAGTCTAGCCTTAGTGCTTATAGTGAATGAAATTATTGCTGAAAATATAAGTTATACTGTTTATGTAACTTGTAATATTTTGTTACAGCGAAGTTGGACGGTGTAAAAACGTACATGCGGATGAGAAGAGTGCCAAATCATTTACAAGTGAAAGTTATAAAGTGGTTCGATTATTTGTGGCTGACGCAAAAATGTTCCGATGAGGAGAGGGCGGTCTCATGTCTTCCAGATAAATTAAAGGCTGAAATAGCCATCAATGTCCATTTGGACACGTTGAAACGGGTCGAAATATTCCAGAACACAGAGGCTGGCTTCCTTTGCGAACTGGTACTTCGACTTAGGCCTGTTCTGTTCTCTCCCGGGGATTACATTTGCAGAAAAGGTAAGAAAAGTCCCTTTTGGGGGGGAAATTCTATTGAGCTTGTATTCAACTCAATTCGATGAAAGTAATGAAGTTCTTTTAAAAGGTTTCGTATCTGTTCCCACAGGAAAAATAGATACATATAATAATTATCGATATTGCATGCTTGAAATAATATTGAAAGATGTTATTTCTTTAAATATACTCTTATTTTTAGTTCATAATTCAAATCATTTTTTTCATCAGATGGACAAAAAATATGAACGATAACATAATAAATTTGTTTTTTCTATAGCAGATGTTAAAGTGTGCTTTGTTCGACTAAAAATAGTTGATCAAGTATTACTTTAACCGCAAGGGTAGATAAAGTAACCGTAAAGTAACACTTTAACCGCAAGGATAGATAAAGTAGTTTAATTTTCTGGAAACTCCATGGAAACCGAATGGAAACCTTTGCTACTGAGATTTTCGGGTTTAATATAATCTAATTTTAAATTGTTTTTTTTACAAATTTTTCTTATTTTTTTAACATCTGCTATAGAAAAAAATAGAATTTTATACACGACGATAAAATTTAATTATCTACTCGCGAAAATTAATTCACTCGCGATTTCATCGCTCGTGAATTAACACTTTCCGCTTGTCGATAAAATATAATTTTATCGTCTTGTATAAAAAATAACTATTTTTAATTTTGGAGTATTTGCTTTAAGACATTACAATTATAAATAGTGTGCGAATTACTCCAGATCATGAACTGTTAAAATGTACCAGAAGTTCCGGAAGTGGAAGAAAATGGAGTAAAATTTTGGTAGATCTAGTGATAATAACATCTCAAGTTTCTATAAAAAATATTTCTCCGGGGTAACCCTACTTAGGCATTCGCTCTTGAACTTGAGTGTTAAATATCAATTTTCTTTGATCAAACTCGATAAAAAAATATTGAGTGGATTTTGCTAATTTTTAAAGTCTTTTCAGAGTTCTCGGCCTTTTTTGCGTTAAAAATGATGAAAATCTGAAAATGGTATTCAAAATTAGAAAATTCTATTTTCCACCATTTTTCAGGATGTGTGGAAACCTGGGTGCACTCTGCCGCTGTGCCCACAACAATTTTATCTACTATTCGAATACACTATACTGAATAGTTTCAAATAATATGCCGTTAGTTCAAAAATTATCGGAATCGTCTGAACAATAAAAAAAGTAATAGCGAAAAAAGATTTCCAACACTCGACTTCAAGAGCGAAAATCTGCGTAGCGTCACCTTGGAGAAATATTTTTTATAGGAGTTTCTGACATTATTTTTGCTTGATCTACCCAAATTCAAGAGATTTCCCATCATTTCTAGGACTGTATTTATAGCTTTTAATACGGCAGTCGTTAAAAGTTATTTCTTAAAAATAAATTTTGTTTATTTTTACTATTATTCCCTACTAAGAGAAAACAAAAATAAAGCAATTCGATTATAAACTGACTGAGTTTTCTCAACTTCCAGCTACTTCATTCCATTTTTCACAGAATCGTACATCGTTTTCATTTCACTTAATAATTCCATTTTAAAGATATAATCATTATTTGCTTTCCTTGTTCGGGTTGCAGGGATCTTGATTATTGCTTTTCATTATCCCAGTTCTCAGCAAAACGATTATTAAATACACTTGAGATTTGATGGACCTTTAAAATTCATATAAATTATTTTAAACCCTTTACTCTAGAGGTAGGTTATTAGCTTAATTGAAACGTGAAAATCATTTTGTCGACTGGTTTTACAGTTCATGAGTCATGTATTTTTGTACAGAAAGGAAAATTCAAAATAATGTGCAGTACCAATTTTTTTTCTAGAGAGTTAAACAATGCTGAAGTATCATCGTCTAAAAATGAACAAATTCATTAATTTTATTATTTCAAAACAAGCGTTATCATTGCTCAAGCTAGATTTAATTTTAATTTCCTAATACAAATTAAAAATTTGAGGTAAGTTAGTTAGATAAAAGATGCTAAATTGTTCACATTTAAAATAATGTATGAAATTAATTTAAATTACGTAGTTTACACCATTTTAAATAAACCTGCACAAAGTTAGCACCAAAGTAAAAGCGCTAACTTTTTTATTGTACACATTAATTACTTCTTCCTCATTTTAAGAAGTTGTGATAATACCATAAAAAAGTAATGATAATTTTTTTATCCTTACAGCTTAACTAAGATACAGTAAAATTTCAGATAATTGCAACAAACTGATTAGAAAATTAGAAATAATGGATCACTGAACTCCAAGGCACTACAGATTTTCGTCAGAATACCTTTTTTATTTTCTCATTTCTCAGCCTTTGAAAAATTAAAAATAAATACATGCGTTGACGAAGAATTTTTTTCTCTAAAAAAAACCTATACGGACCGTTTTTCTAAAATAATGAGAGAAGATTATATTAGACTTTTAAAATTTTACCATTGAAATCCCTGTATTTCGAAACTCCCTGTATGATTTTTCCATTATAAATAACACCTTTTAAAAAATGTTGTTAACTTAGCATAAATCTTATTTTTTAATATTATCATAAGTGCAAACGTTTTAGAATAATATTAATTGTTTGTTGTTTTCTTCAATCATCAATTTGTAGTGTATTAACTTAAACTGTGTGTATAAGAGGCAACATGGTACTTTGCAGGAAAATCAGCAAGTGTCATAAATTCTTATGTGTCCTTGCTGTCACTCTTGCCCCCGGATTAATACATCAAAGATGTCAATTCAGTAAGTAACAAGTGGTTTAACATCATCTTGAATATTAGAAAGTTAGTGAAGCAAGTTGAGAACATGTTTGGTTAGTATGCCGCACCTGAAATGGCGGTTGCTTTGCTAAACTTTGATATTTAGATTAAAGTGATAAGTTGTGCGGATAACACAACTTAATAGATGGGAAGTTTGGTGGTTTGACACAATACTTCTTTGCCGAACTATTCGAATCTCATCCAAGCGTCTAAGGGCAAGTAAGCCCAAAGACTATACTTTGTAATTCCAAGGGTTTGTTACAGGGGAAGTCGGCAAGGAGATGTACATAGTTAACAGGGGAAGACTTCAAGTGGTTGCAGACAACGGGAGAACGGTTTTGGCAACTTTAAAGGCCGGCAGCTACTTCGGAGAGATTTCCATTCTCAATATGGGAACGGCAGGTAAAGATTGTGGTAAATATCGTTTAATAGACGCTTCCCCTGTGGTTTCACTAATTTGTTGTACCTTTCCACGCACGAACCTATTTGTTAACTAAACTACTAAACTTAAATTTGGAAACATTGTAAACTTTATGATAGCCGCTTTTCAAAGGGCTTCCATAATCACTAGCACTTTCTATAATCATTTAAAAGGTAATGTAACAATATTCAGCTGAAAAATAATTGTCCTCAATTTTCTAATCCTCATTTTCGGTATCGACCTCGCGAAACCAATTCGCACCCTGAATTGTATTAGTTTGATTCACTTTTCCAGGCTCTGTTCCTCGTTTTGATTAATGGATAATTAATAACAGCTTTCAGTTTAATAAGAAAGGGGTAAAGAAAGACGTTTTATAAATCTCCTGTGAATTATCGTCGTAGAATAAAGTAGGATCAAAATTAAAAAGGATCATTCAATATAAAAAAAGAGGTGTCATTTAAAATGCAGGGAATATGAAACAAAACAAAGTCAAATATTACAATTACATATGCGTGATTTCGACGGAGATCAATTTAGAACAGCGAAAACTTTCAGTTATGATTATGACAAAATAAAGCTCAATTAATCAGAGGTATTCTAAATTCTGACTTTTGAATCTGGGCTACTGAATGTTCTTCTCGGCACCTTGTTTAGTATTTATAGCAGGTTCAGGTGGATATTTATAAAAAATATTGAAATTTTGATATTATGATATATGGAGAATTTGTGTAACCACAAGACAATCTTAATAAACAAAAAGTCTTTGAAACAACCATAGCTAGTTTCTAGTTTGTAGCGAACACAAGTAAATTAATGTTGACGTGTAACGTGGTCCACGAATCCACGATCATAGATCACGCTTTTACTGAGTCGTAGCTTCACGTTCGTCTA
This sequence comes from Hemicrepidius hirtus, assembly GCA_963082805.1. NCBI lineage: Eukaryota > Metazoa > Arthropoda > Insecta > Coleoptera > Elateridae > Hemicrepidius > Hemicrepidius hirtus. The sequence continues at coordinate 2,068,424 of OY720164.1, forward strand.
TTTATTTTTTGAGAGTGAAAATGGCCTCATTTGTACAAAAACTTGTTTTGCGACATGTCAAATATTAGCGAATAGATCTATTAAAAAATAGGGGAAAAATGAAGAAGAAGAAGAAGAAAAAGAAGAAGAGAACCCTCTTTGGTACCTATTCACTTTTAAATGGAACGTCGTGTCTAGGGCTGGGCGATACCATGACATGGGTATCGAATATCGATACCAATATGGTATCGATATTACTCAAAAGTATCGAAGTTTCGAAAATATCGGAAGTATCGAAAATATCGAAGTATCGAAAGTATCGAGGTATCGAAACGATCGAAGTATCGAAAGTTTCGACTACTTTCAACTTATATTTGTACATCCTGGTACGTATAGCCACGAATTTCGCAGCTTTTAAACGAATAAAAATAGCGGAACAGACAATTTGTAGATAAGTTTATGCGAATTCCCATTCACTGTACCAGACTTAAAACTATTGAACTAATCAAATTTTACAGCTTATTTGTCAATGACATAACAACGTATATACAGTTACTAGGAGCAACAGAATTATTCTAAAACCATCTATGCTTGGGCAACAAATACTCGACACCCCTCTTATGTATATAGAAAAGTTCCCCTATAAGACTTACCGTGTAGAAAACAATTGAAATTAAAAGGTTTTTCTATTTCACGGGTTAGGCCTCTGGGCTTGTTCCGGATCAATGTCCATCCTTTTCGCGGTTTCGTCTACCCTTCGAGTTGTTGCTAACCGCTAGTCTTGGTATCCTATTTGTATTCTTTCTTTCCAGGTCTTCCTTCCAACTGATTTGTACTGGTATTATTTTCTTTTTATTTTGAAATCTCGTAAATCGCTTCTTATGGTTTCTTTTGCAATCCTATTTAGTCTAGTACATACTTTGACCTGTCTGAGAAAAGCCATCTTCGCCTTAGATTTTATCATAGTCTTCTTTTTTGTTAGAGTTCAGGTCTCACTGTCATATAGTAATGTCGACACAGAGTGATTGAGTTTTTTAAATTTTGATTGAATTTTTTTTGTGCACTTATTTCCTATAAGTCTTTTTATCCTACAGCACATTCTTTGACAAATCGTGCTTGTTTGTTTAGTAGTCGTAGCATATGTAGAAATGCTTACCCTGTTCGAGACTACTGTTGTAAATTATATTCGTTTCTTTGATGTCTCCATGGTTTTCGTTTTTGTTTTCTCTTTTTTGTATAAAAGAAAAATGTAGACTGTAGTTTGATTAACATTTCCTGATAATTATACAAAGTAAAGTTTTGATACTATCTTTTATCTATATCAGAATCGCGCAGTATGCAGCACAAATGTGCAGGTACCTACGTAGTATGTAACTCTCGACAATACATGTGTAATTTCTGTTCTGCGGTCAGTTTACGTACCAAATTTTAATAAGCAACAAGTGATTGTGATTGATGGCACATCATACATAGCAACAAAACGTACAACGATAATTTAATAACTTCGTAATACTAATTGTAGAATAAATATATATATTTTGTAAATACCTTGCACGACTTTTGTCCCAATGCAATATACATAAATATATTGTATTTCTGTACAATTCAATATAAAATATGTTGGATATATGATGCACATTACAGATTTCTTGTGGAATATCATTTTGAGGGATTTATTAGAACAGCTTTAAACATAATGTGTACAGGACTACAGACGGCGATCCTTTTTAAATATTAGGAGCAGTTCAATAATTCACGGCGGTGTAGTAAGTTTGTTGTTTGAGTTTCGATTTAAAATGTAAATTTTCTAGTCCGGCTACAAATTTCTCGCTAGAAGAGATACTATCAAAGACAATACTAAAATCGAGTTTTTTTTCCTTATTGTCGGTCTGCAATTCTTTTTACAATCTGTGTTTGGTTCTTAAAAGGCACGGTTGACATATTTCGGCTAGTCTGTTATTTTTTTTCTTACAGTTGGTATTATCGTCGACAGTCTGAATAATTTGGAAGTAAGATGAAAGATACTGTGAACGTGTAACGGTTCTTTTCGAAATATTTATGCGGCGGGAATCATTGGCAGTCCGCCAACACTGTTTGGACAGATTCAAAATCGCGACAACCTCTAAGGGGATGTAGATACTGGCTCTACACGAGTATACAGTTTTTGTATGATTTGTATTTAAATGCGCAATCCTAGTAATAATCATTTTTCAGTAGCGTTAAACCAAAACACATTGCACAAATAAATATTTGAAAACCATATACTTCGTGTCCACGCATTGAGTGCACATAAGGTGTAAATGACAATTTTTTTTAGAGTTGGATCTTCATGTTCTGAGGATCGCTCCTGCTTAGTCTCAAACTAAGATATTGAAAAAATGAGCTAAATCAATTAATATACAGGGTGTTGTTTTGACCGAAATCTAAAAATTAGTCAAGAGTAAACTGTCTTTATTTTAGCAGATATAACAAAAATGTATTAGAAAAAGTTGTTTAGAATTAAAAGTTATTGAAGATTTTCAACTTTTATACAAATCAGCCTACTTTGATTTTTTTCATCAAAATCCAATACTTTTGAACTCATGTTTGTAACAAATAAGGTTTAGTATTTTTTAATAAATAATTATTTGTTTTTCAAGTACTTTGTTTAATTACTCTTCATGCATGGGTCATTAAAACCATAAAAACCATAAAGAATCTCATGTTGATGAAAAATATCAAAGTATAGGCTGATTTGTATAAAAAATCAAAGTAGGCTGATTTGTATAAAAGTTGAAAATCTTCAATAACTTTTAATTCTAAACAACTTTTTCTAATACATTTTTGTTATATCTGCTAAAATAAAGACATTTTACTCTTGGCTAATTTTTAGATTTCGGCCAAAAAAACACCTTGTATATTAATTGATTTGGCTCATTTTTTCAATATCTTAGTTTGAGACTAAGCAGGAGCGATCCTCAGAACATGAAGATCCAACTCTAAAAAAATTGTCATTTACACCTTATGTGCACTCAATCCGTGGACACACTGTATACCTACGTCCAACTATTATTTTACTTATTTCCAAAAGCTCTCGTCGCTCATTTCTTTAAATATTAGATCTACATATTCACGTGCTATTATATATTTTATATCCGTTCTAGCTTCTAGCCCCAAATAAGAACCGAATATGTATATTGTGGTCGATGTTGCCAAAATATTGGCAATGCTTGCTTTGTTACAGTGTTACTCATTGTCTAGCAACATACTATGTCTAGACCCGGTATCATATCTAGAGTTTACATAAGAAAGTATCCAATATTTTGCTAGATGAATTTTTTGTATCTGTTTCATATAAAAAATAAATATTCAACATATTCATCAAAAAATAACAAACAGATCAGATTATATAAATGATACGTATATTTGCTTCAGAATTTCAAACTTTGCTCTTAATTTTGCTTAATCCAGTTCAGCAAAATATTACTCAATACTTACTAAAGTAATTATGTTTCATGAGTAATACAGTGATACGCTTTCAATGTTTCAATATGCCATTGTAATTTTAGAATAATATAATTAACGTCTAAAAAATTTATAAAATAGAGTACGAGTGAAACTCACAGGAAGCAAAGTAGTCAAAACGATTGTTTTCCAACTCCATAGTTTTTAAACATGAATGTGTTTATTGTGATTGTAACCTTTCTTTCCAGAATACTGAATACCTGTGTGCTTTTTTAAATCCACATTTAGCAATAAACCTTGTGGTGTAAATCCACTGGGTTTATTACAAAAACAGCATCCTAATTCTCTTTTTCTTCTTATTTTTTTCCAGGAAATCGAAGAACAGCAAGCGTGAGATCTGTCGGGTACAGCGATTTGTTCGTTCTAAGTAAGAAAGACATGTGGGACGTTTTAAAAGAGTATCCTGCCGCTCGGGTGCGGTTAGAGGCTATTGCTGTCAAGAGGCTTGAAAAATATAAGAAAGCTCCATTAGAGAAAGGTAAGGAACTCCCTTTACTGACCGACCTAATGATTCCGCAGTTGTCGCAATGAACCATATAACTTCATTATTTGAACCGCTTTTTTTTATTGCATTGGTAGTTTGCACGAAACTGGCATATTTGTCTTCGGGAGAAATGGGATATCTTTATTTGTTACATTTATGCTTCAATTATATGATAAAAAGAGATGAAGAGATATCTTTACTATAGGCAGTCCATTTCATATGGTATGTTATTTCTTTCTTTATAATTTTTGGCGACTTCAAAATAATTGATGACTTCTGCCAAAATTTTAAGCTTAAAAGTGGGATTATTGTGTGTTAAAATTATGTAAGGGGTGCAAGAGAAATAAACAGTTTAATTATTCAAATATCAACGAACTATTTGATTTTTTCACTTTATCCATGATTTTTTTCATGAAATCTCCCTAAAAGATTCATTAAATATTTTCATATATTTTGTGGCTACTAGGTCTTTTAATAAAAATTAAAAATCAGAGATGATTATGGGTTGTTGTTCAATACTACCCCTGCATTGAAAATACAAACAATGGTCTTTTATATCAAGCTCGAATCTAAAATTCTATTATTCTGTGTTAAATATTAACTCAAAGCTTATAAGTGAAAAATAAAAAAAAATAAGGCGCAACCCACTATCAGAACGGAACAATTCTTTGCACTATGGATTTATTTATGGGGGCGATTTGATATAAATGTTATTGTTTGGTAAAAGTTTATTTACTTATTTTTATTTATTTTCGTTCATAATTATCATCAGAAGTCAAGTTGGCACAAAACAGACTGATATTTGAATTTACATTTTTATTGTAGATACGGTTATGTAAGATTAGCTTGGATTGTTTCGTATACGAAAGAAAATAAAACCAAAGCGTGAGGTACTTCTTCCAATTTCTCTGTATTTTTTCATCATCTCATTAATATTTTAAATTATTTAAATAAATTATTAATAGACGCAGAAGTAATTTCGGCAATGCAAGATACCACTTTTGCGATATTGATTCAGAACAAATTATTAAAGCGAATAAAAAAGTGCATTAGTGTATTATCAATCTTATTCTGAAATTTTAAATTAAAATATAATATATCTATAAATATTGTGAACCCGACTTTTAAAGTATTGATTCCAACTATAACTAGAGTTGAAAAACCTTTTCAGCAGCTTCTCATTATTAAAGTGAAGCAAAATGGTTTGCCTTTCCTGATGTTGCTTGAAAATTTGAAGCAAATCGTTTTGTCAAAAAACAGCGCGAAGGGTGGCGATAATTGATCACATGGTCTATTCATCTTTTGCGAGTTTTCTTTTGCGATTTTCTGAAAACATCGTGTAAAGCCATGAATGAGCCGAAGAAAATTTTCCAATGCGATGAACATAATTATTTTGGATAGATATGTTATTCAAAGCTGTACTTTTAAGAGAAAACTTTTATTCAGCACTTTTGTTAAAAACAACTACCTACTGAAAAGAAATTGACTTGATATTCATACTTTTCATTTATTTAATTACCTAAATTAAATTTATTTACAATCTAATATTAGAGTACGTGAAATTTTTGGGTAGAATTGCCACAGCAAGGTATTGAGAGAAGATTTTGTCATTGATAAGGTAAATACAAAGGGCACGTGAAAACTTACTTTGTCCTAGTAGAAAGTGTAGAGAAGTAGCAAATACCTACATGTTTTACGTGGTCTAATGGTCCAGCGCTGCGAACCACAACTACCTAAACGACCGTAACTTGTAAACCACACAGTCGTGAGTTGGGAAATGTTAACAGCAAGTTTACCTGGGACAGACAGTGTGTTTATTTAGGCAAAATTTAGTTAAATGATTATTAATTCAACTAAACGTAACTGCATCAAATGAATATTCTCTTGTTGGCTCTTTTAAGAGACCCACCGTTTGTAGTCTCAATTAGTATATATTAAGGGAATAATTACGTTAATTAGATCTACCATTTTGTTTTCAGAAAAGGTGTAAGTTATTGTGGAACTAATTATAAAAAGTTGTAGGTAGGTATACAGTGCTTCCCGAAAGTAACGGATAAATTCAATAAAATCGTTGAGAAGAATATTTCAAATAAATGCTCGGACACGTCGATTTTTATTTTTAAATTATCATTTAGAGATGTAATTTTAAACCCCCCACCCCCAACCCCTAAGCGCTGCCAACTCCAACTTTAAAAATTTAAATAGCAAGGAATCCTTTCTGATACTTCATCTGATAGCTTTTTTTATGCTGAATACAATAAAAAAAAGTTTTTCAAAATCGGTTGATAAATAACGGAGATATTTACCAAAATGTATTCAAATGAAAGTGCCAATATTCGAGCAGGCGGTGGTAAAAAACAATTGCAACTTGTTTGTAATTGAATGTAAACAAAATGTATTGACATTACTTAGTGGAGTGTGTGTTACTTATTATTAACGATTGAAAAATAAGAAAACAAAAATGAGATTTACTGAAGTAACTGAAGCCGAAAGAATCGAAGTTTTAATGATGATTGGGGTTGGAGATAGATCGATACATTTTGTTTACATTCAATTACAAACAAGTTGCAATTGTTTTTTACCACCCACTGCTAGAGCCGTACCAACGCCTGCTCGAATATTGGCACTTTCATTTGAATACATTTTGGTAAATATCTCTGTTATTTATCAACCGATTTTGAAAAACTTTTTTTTATTGTATTCAGCATGAAAAAAGCTATCAGATGAGGTATCAGAAAGGGTTCTTTGCTATTTGAATTTTTAAAGTTGGAGCAGGCAGCGGTTAGGGGTTGGGTGGTGGGGGGTTGAAAATTACATCTCTAAATGATAATTTAAAAATAAAAATCGACGTGTCCGAGCATTTATTTGAAATATTCGTCTCAACGATTTTATTGAATTTATCCGTTACTTTCGGGAAGCACTGTATGTATTTAATCCTACACAATTATTTTTTCAAGAAACTTGTTTAAAGCTAAAGTTTAGTTACTAGTCAGTCAACTAAAACCTCATCTAATACACAAATTAAAAGGCAATGAAAACTGTATGAAATTTAATTTAAAACTTTCAACAGATTACTACTGTTTGTCATCAAACTTAACGAGATCCTTTAGCGATTTAGCTGCTTATTATCTCTTCTGCAGCTTCGACTATTAAAAACTTATTGTTTCGTATTGTTTCATTTTGTTTTCAAGTTAGAAACATCTAAATGAATATCTACCCAATATTTAACAAGAAGTAATGAGTACTCTAAGCAAAATGGCTTGAATGAAATTAAACCATACAAAAAAAATCCTCTTTTAAAAGTATTCTGTCGGTCACGACCGGCCACAACTGCCAAACGGCAGCTGACCGATTTTAGGTTTTGATTACTCTTTCCAAGATTTATGATGATGCGAGATTTGACAAAAGTGTATCATAAAAAAAATATAATATACTATTTTCCTTTAAAAGCGATCATATTATGTTATTGTGGTTTTTAGCCTTTTCCCAACCTCATAAATCTACTGTGCCGGAAATATCGTAATTTGGTCATTTGAATATAGGTACAACTTTAACGTTTGTTATTCAAAATAGGCAGAGACGTAACATAACAAGAATTAAGAATTACGTCCCATCTTTAGATTATATTTCATTAGTTTACTTAAGTTGCTGCAATCAAATTATATTTTCTAGGGTTCCGATTTATAAATAACTAATACATATCTATTTAAAAAATCCAAACCATAATAAATGAAATTACCACAGAATGAAGTAAAACACAACTTATTTTTTTCAGTCTTTTATTTAATTAAATAGAAATCAACATCAAACATAGGGTGTATTCGGGCATCGCAATGAAAAGGAAAATATAGTGTTACTAGATTTAATATTTTGATCCTCCAAAAGATGAACTGGAAAAGCTGGAGGCACCACCTCCATATTTGTCGAAAGAACCGCTTCCGTATTCACTACTACCTCCATAAAGTCCGCCATAAGACCCTTCGTCTAAGCCTGACCCATGGCCGCCTTCTAATCCTGCTCCATGACCACCACCTAAACCGCCTCCATAACCTCCACCTAAGCCAGCTCCATGTCCTCCGAATCCTCCTTCTCCGCCGAATCCACCGGCTCCGCCGAATCCTCCTCCTAACCCTCCAGCTCCTCCAAATCCTCCTTGTCCCCCAGCACCACCTCCACCAACGTAGATGGGTTGAGGAACAGGTACTACCACGGTTTGGGGCACCCTAACAGGGACGGGTTGTGGAATAGTTACAGGGTAAGGTTGAGGAACGGGTACGTTAACTGGTTGAGCAACGGGATAAGGAACTGCTTGAGGTACTGGAACTGGTACGCGACGGGTTACAGTGACTGGTACAGGTCTAGGTACAACAACTGGCCTGGCAACTGGTACAGCAACTTCATATGGACGGGGTACAACAACGGGATATGGTTGACGAACAGGAACTGGTACAGGGCGGTTAACGGTTACGGGGTAGGGTTGAGCAACTGGTACTGGTACTCTTTGGGTAATGGTGGTAATTTGAGCTCCACCATTGCCGCCTCCTGCACCGCCGCCAATTCCACCACCTATTCCGCCAGCACCACCAAGACCACCTCCGAAGCCACTTCCATCGAATCCTTCATCGAAGCCTCCTCCCAATCCTCCCCCAAGGCCTCCACCAAGTCCTCCATGTCCTCCTCCTAAACCTCCTCCAAGGCTTCCGCCAAATCCTCCATGTCCTCCTCCAAACCCTCCATGCTCATCACCACCTCCCAAAGAAATTCCACCGCCGTGGATATCTGAGCCACCTCCAAAGATACCGCTGCTAATGCCCCGCTTTTCGGTGGTTTTTACTGCAGCATCGCCACCTTGTGTGAGACGGACAACGGCGAGAAGGCACGCAGCAACCTAAAAATTACAAATAATCAGATAAGCGTAAACGAGCAGAATGCGGATATACGAATATGGAATTATATTCTAATATTCCTTGCAAACTGTTTTAATTATTTTTAATTGAACTCTCTAATTTTATGTTGATGAATTACACCATAAAAAGTAACCGCTTGAAAACTTATTATGTATCAAATCGTGTATTGCATAAAAAATTGCAATAAAACCCTAACTTAACACACTACTTCTTCGAACGTAACTAAATGCTAATTAAATTAAATTCAACTTAAATAAACCAACAATACTATACAATTAGAAATATTATTATATTTACTCGGATTTAAATTTCACCGGATATTTTAAACGAAAACTCTTAACAAATATCGTTTCCTTTCAATATTTTAACACAATAAAATTTCAACTTACCACGTAGGCTTTCATGTCTTACTAGAGAAGTGGAGAAGTGGAGAATGATAAATTCATTGAGAGGTCGGCTTTTATACCAACAACGATGTTGAGAATTTTGTTTTTAATTAAACTTTCACTGGTGGGTGAATCCTGCGCAATTATTTTATTATTCGCATATTTTTAATAATTTTACACTTGGTTTAGTTCGCCTAATTGGTAACCCCTAGACTTATCAAATTTTATTCGTTCTTAATATAAAAAATCTCAAGTTTCAAGTTCAAACAATTACAGTCACAACGTACAGAAGAAACAACGAATCATATTCTATAATCCTCATTTACTTTATTTGGAAATTTCGATAAACCCACATCTCTGCAAAATAGGAAAAGCACCCTAATAAAGTAACGTCTCATTTGTAGCTGCGATGGGTAGAAGTCAGTCGACCCCAGGGCTTGTGGAATCCAGAGGAAAAGTCCCCCTGGAGGAAATGTGGATTGCCCCTTGCCTCGCCGGATTAACACCCGCATATCCTAGGTCTCTTTTGGGATCACCTCCGCGTGTTCCCGACAGTCCCGGGTCTAGGGGTTCCAGAGGGTCAACAAGTAGTGGTAGAAGTCATCGACAGACGCCAGCACCCCACGCTAGATCGGGTAAGATTTAAACCACCCCTGTAGTATTCTTGTTAATGTAATTTTTGAGAGACTATCCCTTTGTTCGTGTAATAAAGTAATACGTATTTGTAAATGTAACATATTTTAGACCACCTTGTATATTGTTCCTTATTTAATTGAAATTAAAATGAAAGTTAATTTACTCCGACTTCTACGGTGTATTCGCTCAACATTTTTATGGTTGGCAGGTAAAATCCTGTAGTTTGCAGGTGTTTGTAGCAATTCTAATTAACAAATGTGGAATGTGTAATATTTTGCAGTGTCAAAAATTGAGAAAATGGAGTGCAAACTCAATTTGAAATCGATTCCGATGAACCTCGGAAGCTCGGTATGGCTCAACCGTTCTCATTTAAAACCAAATATCTTATAATTAACTTTAAAAAACTATCTAGGAATTGTAGGTTTCCTAGAGTATGATTAATTATATTTTTATGGATTTAATTTTATACAAACAAGTATAAAACAAATGTACAATATACACAAACCGTATATGAAACCAGCACCTTAAAGAAATCAGTTCTTAAGTCTTCTTGGTTATATGATGATAAAAAAACTGCTTCTCCACTTCTCAAAAAAGTTACATTACTTAATTCTAATTCCCTCTGATATTAATATCTTTAAGGTATTTTAAAATAATAGTTTCCAGAAATATATTGAAATCCAAAAATTTTCGTGCGCACCGTGTCGTTATAGTGACAGATCAACGCAGACGACCATGCGCACAGTACACATAATGTGTATTATAATCACATTATTTTCTGAAGAGCTTACCAAACACAATTTTCTATCGAATAACAAGAGCCAGTATCGGAGAATCTACGAATAGCCAAAGTATAGCTTCTTTTAGTATTGTTTTCAATCACATAAAATTGATCTATCCAATATTAAACTTACTCGGACATCAGTATTTTAATGCGAGCACACATCCAGTCGGCTTTTGTGCAAGGATTTTAATGTCGTTTAGTTACAAATATTCTGTTAAAGGTCCTACAATGTCTAATATTACAATAAATGCAATAATAGTATATTATATTACTAGGAGTAGAAAGAGTTCATTTCGTGTTGAGTTTATATGTTGCGGCCGAGGCTGTGCAAAATAAGCGAAACACAAAATGAACGTTCTACTTCGAGTGATATATACTGTTTTTTCTTCAAGCGAAATAGTACAATATCTGATATAAAATAAATGTTTATTTTGTAAACGTCATTTCCACTACTGTCAAAAATAAAAACAAAACAATGACATATGCGATTTTAAATGAGCTAACGGTAGATAATACACCCGTTGCCACGGATACGTACACACATTATGTTACTAAATAAATAAATATTCTATGAAGTTGTTTAAAGAATTCTTTATATCACAAGTATAGGTACAGAAAACAATTTTAGTCAAAATACTGGAACCTTGTATTTTTTGCATTTTTTTACTGAAATAATTAATGAAAGTACGAATACCTATTCAGTTTTTAGAGGTTGTGTACGTAACTGATTGAGATCCTTGATCCGAGCTTAAAGTTGAAGTGCAAATTATTTGTGACCTGTTAGTAGATACCCACTATCGCGTCTTTATTTAGTTACTTTATTCCATTATTATTTATACATTATTTGAAAATGTGTGTTTCTTAAAAAGATAATCAGTGGGAATTTTGCACGATTGTGATGTTAATACCAGACAAGCTTAGCTGGACAGACCCGCTTAAGATTTAACTATTCCATTAATCCGCTCTCCCAAAAGCGCGGATCGTTTAGATAGTTGCCCTTCTCTAGTACTACAACGCCCTAAAACACTTGTATTTCAATTAGAAGTCTCTGCAGTGGTTCTCTGTGTTGATTGCTTCCCTCGCCCCTTAATTATAACCATTGTTTGTTCAAACAGGTCGTGCACTATCAGCTTTCGCCGCAGCACAATATTCTATAACGTCCCCACCTCGCAAATGGACACCACATTACCTAAAATTTATCGCTGTACATTGGCTAATTGCTCTAAAACTCACAAAACGTGGGCAGTAACTGATTTCGTCGTAACAATTGTGCTCACACACGATCCTAAACCGGCTAAACCATAACCACAGCATGATAAAATACGGGAGTTTATATTCGATTGTAACGTAAATTGCCAGTTAAACGGTTTAACAAGCAGTGATTAGATTAATTCTTTTTGAATTGCTGATAGGTTTTTATATAACGGGATTTTTTATTTAAATAAATTATACTGTAATCTAATACTAATTTGGTTTCATCACGATGAAGCACCTCCCCATATGCTCAAAATTTTCGCTGTCATTAATTTAATAGCGAATTCCAATCGCTGCACTAGTGTACACTAGTGTTGTGTACTAGAATTGTGTAATCACGTGACTGCACTGCACTGGTGTTAAAATTTAGAGGGAAACTCAAATATAGGCACATTCAAGTCACAGATGTAACACTTGTTGAAAACTACGTGCTTATTTTTGTCTGGTGCATCCACGATTTGTCAATTTTGAAATTCGAACACACTACACTAGTGTACACTAGTGCAGGCTAGTGCTGTTGGAAACATAGCGTAACGGGCTTTACCTTCCCCATTATTAGATTAGATTAAATATTCATAGCTGATAATTAACATAAACTAATACTCTGTCAATAACAGGTACCACATTGCACTGCGACAGTATGACACAATTGGTTTCGGAAGCTGCAACTCCTCTGCTTGGATCACACGAAGCATTGGAAAGCGAAATTAAACGTTTACGAGAGAGGCTACACACAGTAGAGGCTGAAAATTCTGCAATGAGCGCAAAATTAAATCAACAACAATGGGATCTCGAAAATCGTCTTGCAGAAATAGAAATGCAGATTTGTGGTTCTCGATCAACTAGTAGCATGGAAGACAACGAGCGCAACAGGGAAAGCATCATTTAACAACTAAATACGCTGCCTTACAACATTTTACATGCACATACGCACGCGTTTGTTCAGTACATTGTGTAATGGCGGCAAGATCGAATTTAATATGTAAAAATGACACTTTGAAAATGAAATTTAGTGATTTTAGAGTTTATACTGTTAATAAATTACGAAGTGATTTAACAATGCACTGTACTTACGCTACGTCTTCATGACTGCCAGTTTATGTAAATTTTCCTAATTTCCTAAAAATTAAACCCTGCGAGTGAATAAATTGTGTCTATTTGTGGTGCTTCAGACGATACAAATAAAGTGTGCTGTTGAAGACCGACTGTTTAGATAGATAACTAAACATGGTTAATGTTTATAATTCCCAGTTGTTGCATACGTTATCATTCAATCACAATCAGATAACAAATATTTTCAAAACTTTCATATATTTTTTCTATTATAGTACCTATACCTAAATTACCTACCTACCACTTTTCTACTGGATGGACTGGCATTAAGTAATTTATTATTATTAGCGGTAACGTTTCCAAATTACAAAACAAATATCTTCTTCCATGACAAATAATAAATCACAATCATTAATGGAAAGGAACGAATTTTAAAATGAAATAGTATTACTGGTAAACAAATAACATTGCATAACATTTCATGTAGACTAATGCTCTACAGACTATATTTCAATGATTTCCTAGGTATTTTTAAAAAACTATTGTTAACATTTTATGTTATTGTTAAATTATTTAAAATTAAAATAGTTTGTAGTAGGGACACTCCTGTACACTAGATGCCTGACCATCAAACTCTTCTGACCTGATAGGGAGGATTTAATATTCATACAAGAAACAAATGCTGCCTTTGTATTTTAATCATCAACACAAGTAAGTTTTTTTATTATATTAGTTTATTACTTTCACAGTGCAGGTTCGAGTTTTTCTTTTTTCGGTTTTGTTTGGTTTTTTGCATTTATTCGTGGTATTTACAACTCCAAGTCTAATTATAATTTTTCTTCTTAATAATTAAAAATCAAACATACAGGTATGGAGTAAGCCGATAATATCAATTAAATTTTAATTCATATAATTTTTAAAATTCAACGATTATTTCTGGTCTGATTTAAAACGTAAATCTTAAAATGCAGAAATTGCAGCATGTAGTAGTATCCATAATATTAAGCAATTTGTGGAGTTCTATGCAAAATAAATTATTTAAAAGTATAATAAATTAATAAATACTTATAAAAATATAAATACAAGGGGGTCCCATCCAAAAAGAAATACTTAATTTATTATAATTTTAAAATATACGCATGATCGAGTCTAAAGTATGTTAATGGAAATTGTAGGAGACCAGAAATACGTTTTTTTAAATATTTATTTGAAATAATTGAAATCAATTTGAAATATCATCTGAAGCTATATTTCAGATAATAATAGAAAATTAATATGGGGACATTGCATATTATAGTATGTGTGATTGATTTTATGTACGTGTCAGTTACACATCTCTTTAAAACTTTTTTTATATCTATACCAATAACCGAGATATATCCTGAAACAGGTAAACTCAATCACCCTGTATACTACATAAATTTATAGTTCTGCCCTGTTTTACATTATTCAGTTTTGTTTTCTGCATGTCCGCGTTCATATCAATGCTCTACAAATTATGGAAAGTAGGTAGGTACCTAAATTTTTACTAAAGTTTGATAAATGAAGTAGGTGGTAGGTACTAATTTAAATATCCCAAGAATTGGTTATAACAAGTATAATTTTGCATCTACAATAAATTACATTTTGATTATGAATAATTGACATAACAATCTGATTTTAATTGGTGGTTGATAGCGTATGCCTACCTGGTTACCTCCCTCTAAAATAAATGTGTACCTCCAAAAGAAGCGTACGATGTCCTTTAAAACTGTGAAAGAAATTTAGATAGTTTATACAAGAAAAGTAATTAACGTTCAATTGGGGTGCAACAAAATCTAAGAGACTTCCTTGCTGTTGGTCGGCAATGTTCGGCAAGTTCGTGTGCTGAATCCGACAAGGCACACGTACAGGGACCAAGACCAAACTGAAACTATAAGAACAAGCATCAGCAGCAGCATCCTTATTAGAATAAATAGAGCGCAACATATATTATTCCTTTCTTGACTAGACAAATACATAGGTACCTACATAATTTTTTCCATTCTTATTTTTCTAGTCGAAAGGATTAAGAATATTCGCGATTTTTCTAAACAGAGTATAACTGCCAAGGTCTTCATTCTATCACATTTTAGCTCTATTTGTAGAAATCTAGTAGTAATTTAACTATAGAGTTTTCTAGAATTCTTGTAGATCATTTCACATGATAGGTATGACTCCTTAAGGATTTGCTTCAAAACTTTAAATCCGTTGAATTATAGTAGAACAGAGTTCCAGTTACTAAAACCCAGTGAGACCAAGCATTTTTAAGGTGTTTTTACTATGCATTTGCTTCAAGTTTAATAGAGTGTCATTTCATTTTCATATAAGTCCCTATCTACATCTACGAGTACATTAAACAAAACTTTGGAATACATTTTCATATTTCTCCATTGTTAACAATATTCAATTCAAATAAAAAAAAATAAAAAGTACCCAAAATTTTAAATATACCGCTTACTGCATAGACCCCTCATAGGAGAGAAACAGTGTTTAAAATAACATTCAAACAAGATAGGTATCTAAATTTTCTGAAAGTTATAGTAAGAATATATTATTACTTCTTGTGTCATAGTATTCCAGTTTGATCACAGACTTTATATGAAAATGAAATAGAATGAATTTTTACAGTCTAAAATATGTTAAAAATTATTTGTTGCTAAATTGTTATATAGGTATATAATTATTGTAACTGAACAGTATTTATTGTAAAATAATTTATTTTTAGGATATGATAAATATTTTAACGAACCATAAGTTAGTATGGCAATGTTTAATATCATTTTTTGATCATCATACATCTGTAGTGCAGTCCAGTTTTCACCTTAGCTTATTCCATAATTAATTGCCCTTACATTTTGTAACTGTTACCTAATATTTAATATGTCTTATTAAATAAAACCTTAAATTTTATTGCAACATACTACCAAATAGTGATGATTTACCCCCAATCATAATCTTACAGTTGTTTCAGTTTATTGACCGTTGTAAATTGGACAAAACGGGTTTTTGGAAGTATGGTTTTCATTAATTGGTCTCCGTAACAGAGCCATATTTGACATCTATAATTGATTTTATTTGCAAATAACACTAACGCTAACGCGTATTGCTTTTTAGCGTCAACATAAAGAAAAGCTCAATTTTTGAAAATGTCGCATTCTATTGGTTGGCACTAAAACACACTACGTGTCTGTACTGAGTTTGCTGAGGCAATAAATTGAAGGCAATCACGCAAGCAATCCAGTAAGCCCGGTCCTGGCTGGAAAACTAGGGAATTTCGTAAATGTTACCAACCAAGCATTGTTTTCAAACGACTTCCTAACAGTTGTCAGTTATTATTGTAACCTTACTTTTTTCAGTAGTAATTTTCATGTTTTAAAATGTATATAAATAAATTTATGGTACTACTAGAGTGTAATTCGCAGTTAGTTATAACGAAACGATTAAAATGGACCTCAGAAAATGTCAAACTATTTGCTACTCTTTATGGTTAGTATTTTTGATATATATTTTGCATTTTTATTAAAACCTCCATTGTAACTTGAAATTACAAACTAGCAAGGATGTTACAAAGTCTTAAATAGGTACTAGGTAATAGGGAGACAATTTTTAGATATGCCACTAACTCAATGGAAAAGCTACAGACGTGATAAAAAAATTCCAGCATTAAGCTCGGATCATATACAATCAACTATTGCTTTTCGTGAACGCATTGGTATTACAAAAGATGAATGGTTAAAACATCCTATATTACTAAAAGAGACAGCTCGATGTTTAGAACAACAGTACTTGCAATTAAAAGAAGGGGGTTTTACATATGTGAATGCGGGTGTTCTTGCACAGTAGGTTACAATGAATAGATTTATCTCAGAAGGTTTCATTAATTGTTTTAGTTATCGAAAGTTCGTAAACAAGAAAATTAGTTTTTTAAAACTTCATAGTTTTATTCAAGAAAATGTAAATGTAGCCGAAAATTTTATTTCATACTTGAATCCTAAACCAAATGATTTACGAATTAGTGATTTAACAGATGAACAGGTGTTTGAAGACATTCATCATACTATCTTAACACGATATATAAGTAAGTTAAAACCATAATATTCGATAATGCAGTACAACACTGCTAATTTAGAATATGCTGGCAGTGTGGAGATGTGATGCGACACAAGATGAAGTGGAAAAATTTTATAGAATATATAAGTTGGTCTCGACAAAGAGTTTTGATTTTCTATGTCAAAATTTTGCAATAGCCAAAGACCTTGGATTTTCACCAAAAAAAATATTAAAACATGGATATCTTCTAATAAACCACCCTAAATATACAAATGTTGTGTTATCTGAAATGCCAATCGTAGCTGGTATGGATATACGTAAGGCCATGAGAATGTATCCTAAACTTACAGGAGTTAGACTAGAAAACTACAAAGAAATATATGATTATTTAAAGGCAAGTTTTTAACAACATTATACTATAATCTAAAAATTACAAATTCATAAGAGTTGGTCTAGAAAAATTAAATCAATGTGTGTATATCATTGAAATTAATTGATCATTTATGGTAGTTTACAATAATTTACATCTAGCCCTTTTTAGGAAGTAGGTGTAGCAGATACTACAATACAAAAGTGCATGAATATATTTACTTTATCTCCAAAAACTGTTAAATTGCGTTTTGAAGAAATAAAAGCAGTTTCAGAACTACGTGTGTTACTAAATAATCCTCGTTCATTAAATCTTATTCTTCATCACAATCAAGCAAGATCTCGGTTATCATTTCTAAAGCAACTGAAATTAAAATGCGCTACAACTGCAGTACTTTGTAAGTATTGTGCATTTGAAAAGTGTTTATTTAAATTTTCAATATCTTGCAGCATCCGGTCATGATACTTTTAATATGTACGTTCGGGGTGGTAAGGATATAAATAATCTCAACGAAATTCTTTTATTTATAAAACGCTTATTAAAGACTGAAAGTAAGCTAATCGAAATAAATTTAAAAAAGCATCCCCATTTTCGACATGTTCCATTAGTTCAGATAGAACAAAGTTATAAATTTTTAAAACGCCATGAATTTACAAATCAATCTCTAATAGCTGTAGTGCAAGTACTGCTGTATCCAAGGTGAGTTTTTATCAATAATAAGGTGTATGTTAATTTAAATATTTTATGCTTTCCTTGTAGCTCTAAAATTAAAGAAGCTTATCAGAAAATGCGTAAATTAAAGTGGTCCAAACAACAAAAATTAAGTCTAATCGAGAGATTAAATCTGATTCTTTACTTTTTGGAAAAGCAACATCATTTTACTGGTAATGGCATATGGGAAGACAGCTAATTTTTTGTGTAATATCTGTGTAATTTCAATATTATTTATTATACTTTTAATAAGTTCTGGGTTATTTTTGTTCATAAAGATTATAGAGGATGTATGCTTAATTATAAAGAACACAACAGAACAAAGACACAACGGTGCAGTACCTACCTCAAAATAATATAATAAGGATAATAATATATACCTACATTGGTTTCTTATTTTTTTATTATACATACTTACAGCTACAAAATAATACTAAACAAATGAGATCCTATTAACTCATCTTAGGTGACGTCTGCAGTTTC
The DNA here is from genome assembly GCA_963082805.1 of Hemicrepidius hirtus. Taxonomy (NCBI): domain Eukaryota; kingdom Metazoa; phylum Arthropoda; class Insecta; order Coleoptera; family Elateridae; genus Hemicrepidius; species Hemicrepidius hirtus. Next base: position 2,087,046 of record OY720164.1, read on the forward strand.
TTGTAGTTCTAGAACAAACATTATTAATTTCGCAATACTATAAGGATATATGCTTTACAACGTACATCTCCTGCAACTCTTATAAGTACATCTGCCATTTGTTTTCCAGTTTGTTGCACCATACTGTAAAATACACCATGTTTATTTTCAAGCAAAATATGTGGATGTTCAAATTCAACCATGGTACCAGCATCCATCACTAGTACTTTATCTGAATCCATTACTGTATGCAATCTATGTGCAATTGTAAGCACTGTACAATCAGCAAACTTTCTTCTTATTGTATGTTGAATTAGGGCATCTGTCTGTGGGTCTACATTCGCCGTTGCTTCATCCAATACAAGTACTTTATTGTTGCGTATAATAGCACGTGCTAAGCATACTAACTGTCGCTGCCCCACGCTGAAGTTTGTCCCCCCTTCAGACATTTTAGAATTTAAACCTATTGACAAAAATCATGTATTGCTAGGCAGTTTCTTCACTAGTAACTGACTTACCTCCAACCATATCATTGACGGCATCCTTTAATTCAACTTCTTCAAGAGCTTTCCATAATACTTCATCACTATATTCGTCGAAAGGATCTAAATTTTTTCTCATTGTCCCAGAAAAGAGTACAGGTTCCTGAGGTATTATAGATATTTTAGATCTTAAATCATGTAAACCGATATCCTTTGTATCAATGCCGTCTATTATTATAGACCCCTGTAATTCGGTAAGTCTAAACAACGCCGAGATCAGTGAAGATTTTCCAGCACCAGTTCTTCCTACAATTCCTACTTTTTCCAATGGTTTAATTGTAAAATTTAAATTTTTTAATACTGGAGGGTCGTCTAGAAAATAATAAAGAAACAGGTCGACAAATTTTACTTCGCCCATTTCAGGCCATGTTTCTTTAGGCTTTTTTCCTGGTGCACTTTCTAGTGCAGGTTCATGTTCAACTGCCGTATACTCCAAGACACGTTCAACAGAAGTCATCTGATTTTCAAGTTCAGTTGTTTGCCGTATACCCCATTGAAGCATTCCTGTTAATGCTAGCGATTGTGTTATTGCCAGTCCTACATTTCCTCCATATTTTTCTGAAAGATTGATCCATTCTTTTATAAATGACTAGTTGACATACAAAATTTGAAAGTGCTAGCGCAATAATTATAGTGAACCTTATTCATAGAAAAAGTGGCTATAACTCCAAACCATAGCGTTTTTTGACAAACTTCTATTAAACAATTTCGACTCTAAATTACTTCATTCGAAAGGAAGACACGCCGAATAAAAGAAAAATATACTACAAAGCAGCGCCGTAGATCATTCCCCAACAGGATCACAACTGTACACAACCTACGTTGATTCTTAATGTAAAATACATACCATCTCCAATAACGAGAAAGCTCATGGTGACGATAGCAATATAAACAACACATATAATATCCAACCAGTAACCAAACGCTGTAGAGGTGGAAATAAATGTAAACCATGCAGAACTATGTAAATCTTGATGATTATCAAATTCCTTTTCAAGAACTGATTGTGCGCCGAAAGCTCTTATTGTTGTTAGTCCTTGTAACGATGCACTTAAATGTGCAAAAACGGGACTTCTAGCTAAAAAATATATAAATTATGAGAATAAACAATTTGAATTTTTTATGTACTACTTACTGACTCCTTCAAGTCGTTTTACTGTTCGGGCAGTTTTCAAATAGAAAACTCTAAGAAAATAGAAAATTATGCCAATGAAAACTGTAGGAATCAATAGCCAAGGATCAACAGAAGCTACTACAGCTACTATTGCTAACAAAGCTAGTCCAATTTGTGTACAATCAACTAAAGCAAGTGGTAAGCGTTCGTCAACAGAACCCATATCTTTGGAAAAACGATTTAAAATTCTTCCGGATGTATTTGTATTGAAGAACCTCATCGTCGCATGAGTTATGCTGTTAAACATTTGATCATGAAGTTTTACGGATGCTCTCATGCAGATGGTGAAGAATGCAAAACCTCGACTAATGGCAAAAATAATAAGGGCTACAGTTATGCCTGAGTATACATAAATGGATGTTTCTGTAGAAAAGTCCCAAAAGTCCCCCTCAGCTCTAGGCAGATTTCTGAGTCCATTTGCAGTCATAAATTTGTTCACAGTTGTTTCAGCAGCTCTCTCTTGTTCCAAATTCACCCTGAAATTTTAAGTAAATTGTTTGTAAATTAATTTCTATTCAAAAATATTATCTTATATTATATATATTTGTATCCGAATAACTCTGGCGTAATTTAAAAGACTATTGACGGCGGTATTCTGTTGTACGTATTCTTAAAAGAAACGACGCTTCAATAGAAGTTCGTGGGTAATTGGATAATCCCAGCGGCCGAAGAGGCGAATTAATTACTACTTGATGATTTTAAAGAGACTATGAGAAAAAAAATCAAACTAACACCACGAGCAGATAGCGAGGACAGTATGTGAACTATGCGAGTCATTATGGGCGGCATAAGTAAAATAAATATTGACGTAGTTCCTGGTTCTCTTGGTAGGAGGAAGAAAAACTTACAATTTTGGATTATCGGATATTTTCTTACAATTTTACTTCTTGTAAACAATTCACATTACGATAATCGAAAACCCACGCAATTAAAAATAAATAATGATCCAAACTTACCAAAATGTAATAAAATAATCCGCTAAACTGGCAGCAATTTGTGTACTAATTAACAATGTTAAAAGCACAGAAATGAAAAAACAATTTCCACCAGCTGCAATATAAGATTTGTAAACATAGCCAGAAACGGAACCACTACTCCTTTGCTCTTCCACTTGCTGTGGTACAGCCTTTCCTTCAACAGAGCCAGCACTTATAACAGACGCTTTTCTTGAAATTTGTTTTAATAGTAACGGTTTTTCTACCTTCTCTTCGTTTTCTTCAGATTCGCTTCGTAATAATTTTGCAAAATCCAAACCAGAGCTTTGCAGTTCATTGAAAGTACCTTCGGCCTTTAACACACCATTATCAAGTATAATAATGTGATCCACGTCTTTTAAATATTGCAATTGATGAGTTATTAAAATTACGGTCTTCTCATGTAAATATTCTCTAATACAACTTTCAAAGAGTTGTTTTCCCACATGAGTATCAACTGCTGAAAGGGGATCGTCTAATAAGTATATGTCGGCTTCTTTATAAACGGCCCTTGCTAAATTAATTCTTGCCCTCTGTCCTCCACTTAAGGAAATACCTCTTTCACCAACAATAGTTTTATCGGCGTATGGTAAAAGGGTAAAGTCTCGTTCCAATGCACATTTTTTAATAACAGTTTTATAACGAGGTCTTTGCATTTCTTGTCCAAATAATATATTTTGTCGCACGCTTCCAGTAAATAACCATGGCTCCTGCGATGCATAACTTACTGTTCCACTGACATTCAAAGTTCCGGTAATTAAGGGCAATTCGTTTAAAATTGCGTGAAACAAACTAGTTTTCCCACTTCCTACAGGACCAATAACTGCTACTAAATTACCACGTTTAACATTCAAGTTTAAGTTAGTTAGCGTGTTCTCTATCGAAGATTCGGTCCACTTGGCAGTGCCATTTTGAATTGTTATAGCTTTATCTGTAATTCTTTCAGGTTTTGCACTTCCACCATTAGTTACAGCTGTGCTAGTTTCTTTACCTAAATCTATTTCTTCATACAATAAAAATTTGTTTAATCTAGTGACTGATACTTTCGTTTCGGCAACGACTGCAAGACCTTGCGGGAAAAATACGGTCATCGATTGTCGAAGGATATTGTAAATTGAAGTTAACATAAACACTTTCTGTGCATTAATACTATTATCAAATAGAACATATGCTAAAACTGTTATAAATATTGATGTTCGTGTTGTAAACATAATAAACGATGTGTACACTCCTCTTATGTACGAAGCGGCTCTTATTGATTTTATTTCAGTCCTAAAGTAGAAAATAAAAATTATATTTCTTAAAAACAATTAATAATAATCTATGGTAAATCATATTACCTTCTCGACAATGACACAAGTTTTGCAAATGGTTTTTCCCATGTATACATTTTGATTACTTGGATTCCTGATATTATTTCGTTCATAAGACGAACTCTTTCATCTGTTTTAATGGCAATTTTTAGACGATATACTGAAGACATTTTTCCCAAGAAAACTGAAAAACATTTTTGTTTAGCTTATTATCAGGTTGACCTACAGTTTCTTACTTTGTAATGGAATAAATAGCAGCAAAAATACTACACCGATGACAGCAGAAATTCCAACTTCCCTATACATTAAATACATAGCGACCATAGTTTGAATGGGCGCAACCCATAAATGATGCATAAAAACCGTGGCCATATCAAAACGATTTACATCATTAGAAAGTAAATTTACTACTTGACCGACAGTTGTTTGTCCAAGTGAAGTTTTATTTAATTTTAAGGCTTTTCGGTAGATAAGAGAGCAGCATGCTACTCTTATTTTCATACCCGTGTGTAAAATACCCATCATGTAAGGATGGTTAACAAGCACACTAACCAAAGAACAAGCAATAACACCCGTTGCGTATAAATAAGCTTCACGTTTGGTAACTTGTACTATAACTTCTTCAGGTGGAGTAAAAAACGATATTAGTTTTGCTAAGAATATAGGCTGTGATAACCTGAAATAAAATAAAACTATACCCAAAAACTTTATGAACAATTATTGTAATATTTTAGTTTATTAACTTACTTAACAACAACTTCAACCAAGAAAAGAGCTAATCCGAAAATTAAATACCCAAGTCCAAATGTTTTAAAAAGAGCCTTCATGAGAGATGGCTTTCTGTTCGATTGTTTCGCTTTTACGATTTCTGCATTCCAAGATATTTCAAGACTATCACCTAACCGATTAGATCTATGTTCTATTAATGTTTCATGGAGATCAACAACATCTAATTCTTTTTTACTTCCTTGGGAAAACAATGGAAAAGTGTAGCTAAAAAATGTTATAACAAACAATAAATTAAAAAGTATTTTGCACTAGTATCTAACTTTATAGAAAATTTTGTAATCTTCAGGTTTACTTGCAATTTAAAAAATATTCATAATATTACTCACAAAAATGTAGCAACTGATAAAGGATTAGCATTTTGTCTAGGGTTGGATGGTTTCTTATAACCAAGACCGGAATCCATCGCTAACTACTTTAAACTAGTGACATCACCAACTTGCTGCTTTAGTTATCTGAAACATTAAAGATTGTAAACGGCTATCGGATATAAAATCATCAAGATTACAGGAAAAAAAGCAATAGGTATCCGCTAAATATATATACAGTGTGTCCACGGATTGAGTGCATATAAGGTGTAAATGACAATTTTTTTTAGAGTTGGATCTTCATGTTCTGAGGATCGCTCCTGCTTAGTCTCAAACTAAGATATTGAAAAAATGAGCCAAATCAATTAATATACAGGGTGGTTTCTTGACCGAAATCTAAAAATTAGTCAAGAGTAAACTGTCTTTATTTTAGCAGATATAACAAAAATGTATTAGAAAAAGTTGTTTAGAATTAAAAGTTATTGAAGATTTTCAACTTTTATACAAATCAGCCTACTTAGCGATCCTAAGAACATGAAGATTCAACTCTAAAAAAATTTGTCATTTACACCTTATATGCACTCAATCCGTGGACACACTTTATATACATTAGTACAGTCATTGTAAGGCTGAGTCGGCAATACCCATATGAAAATGTAATCGTTCGTTAAACACCTAAGTAAATAAGTGCCCTACCTACGTAACTGCACTACGTAATAATGTATTGACGTTTATGATCTGTATAGTCTATAGTAGGTACCTATATTATGGAATTTCTGTTTCATGTGTTGATGTACCTATTATACTTTTAAATATCAGAAACACTTGATATTACGAATTAAAGAAATACTTATAAGAATGACGTCTAAGTTTTAAGAAATATAAACAAAGCAAAATTACTTTCAATTTTAGCGATAGAAGCTTTAGATTGGGTATACAAACATATAAGTAGATCCGATTGAGTTCAGTCGAACAAATCTCAAGCAGCTGATCTACTTTTTTTTTTTACAACCGTTTGCATTTTTTTTACATACCTGTACCTACTCTTGAAAATGGCACGTGAAAACCCTATCTTATAGACTAAGGGTCAATTATATACGTAAATCTACATAGAGTTAACCGATACTAATACTATCAAATAATTTCGTATTATACATTATTAGCAAATAATCACCTACGTTGACATTCATAATATATTGTATAGTATATATATAGTATATAAGTATTAGCTAGGTGCTTATCTACTTCCTGGGAGTAAGACAGCTAAGGACAAGTATTGAAGTATGTACGGGATGAGAAAATAGATACAGAAAAGAGCAGATTTTTTTATTGTTATTCATTATCGCTATATCTAACGTTATATTGTCGGGATCTATAAAAACTATTTCAATGTGAGGTATTTATCGTTAATTATGAATACCTACCAACGCCAACGCAACGTGAACCTTTACGCAATTTTGTATATTCTGGTATCTTGGAATCTAACCTAGTAACTTACACCTACACTAATCAATTAAATTGATATCGCAAAAAATAAAGTTACAATTATCTAAAGGATGACGTTTAATAAATTTCTCTAACTTTCATAACTTTTTTTTGATAAAAAACTTGAGACTACTCCCTCAGTCCTTGCACTACCCAGTATACAAATTTTGGTTTGTTCAGATGATTAACTTTAGAGGAAAACAATGAATTAAGAATTCCGAAGGGTGCTATTTATTAAAATATCGTCAGATATCTTGTTCCTTCCTTAAAAAAGTGGTGTAAGACCTTTATCTTTCTATTTCGAATTTTTTTGTACCCTTAAACAGCGATTTTTCGGAGTTCATCCGGTCCACTAATTGTATTTATGCGTAACGCAACTTTCTTTAAGCGAAGATGGGGGGGATGAGGGATGTTTGGCATATATTTTTCAAGTCTTTTAGAAGGGAATTGGAGGGGGTGAGAAAATCATCCAAAAAAAAAGGAAAGACTATAGTCTCCTTATTTTTTGGAAAAAAATTTGACCCCTTCAGATCTCGCCCCGATTTTCCCAGAATGTTATTTGGAGGGTATACACTTGGAAATTATGGGGCAAACTTCCCTCACCCCTTCCCACTGCTCCACACCTGGCTAGGAAACGTTCAGAATTGGGTTGTTCCAGAAAACTTTCGGAATTTTTTTGGACCAGATTGGAGGGGTTGGTGGATGTTTGGCACATATTTTTCAAGTCTTTACCCTTCATATAACATTCTGAAATTTTCCTAAGGATATCGGAGAGGGTCAAAAAATCTTCGAAAAAAAAAGGAAAGACTATAGTCTTTGCTCATTTTTTGGAAAAAAATTTCACCCCTTCAGATCTCGCCCTGATTTTCCCAGAATGTTATTTGGAGGGTATACACTTGGAAATTATGGGGCAAACTTCCCTCACCCCTTCCAACTGCTCCACACCTGGCTAGGAAACGTTCAGAATTGGGTTGTTCCAGAAAACTTTCGGAATTTTTTTGGACCAGATTGGAGGGGTTGGTGGATGTTTGGCACATATTTTTCAAGTCTTTACCCTTCATATTACATTCTTAAATTTTCCTAAGGATATCGGAGAGGGTCAAAAAATGTTCGAAAAAAAAGGAAAGACTATAATCTTTCCTCATTTTTTGGAAAAAAATTTCACCCCTTCAGATCTCGCCCCGATTTTCCCAGAATGTTATTTGGAGGGTGTACACTTGGAAATTATGGGGCAAACTTCCCTCACCCCTTCCCACTGCTCCACACCTGGCTAGGAAACGTTCAGAATTGGGTTGTTCCAGAAAACTTTCGGAATTTTTTTGGACCAGATTGGAGGGGTTGGTGGATGTTTGGCACATATTTTTCAAGTCTTTACCCTTCATATAACATTCTGAAATTTTCCTAAGGATATCGGAGAGGGTCAAAAAATCTTCGTAAAAAAAAGGAAAGACTATAGTCTTTGCTCATTTTTTGGAAAAAAATTTCACCCCTTCAGATCTCGCCCCGATTTTCCCAGAATGTTATTTGGAGGGTATACACTTGGAAATTATGGGGCAAGCTTCCCTCACCCCTTCCCACTGCTCCACACCTGGCTAGGAAACGTTCAGAATTGGGTTGTTCCAGAAAACTTTCGGAATTTTTTTGGACCAGATTGGAGGGGTTGGTGGATGTTTGGCACATATTTTTCAAGTCTTTACCCTTCATATTACATTCTGAAATTTTCCTAAGGATATCGGAGAGGGTCAAAAAATGTTCGAAAAAAAAAGGAAAGACTATAGTCTTTGCTCATTTTTTGGAAAAAAATTTCACCCCTTCAGATCTCGCCCCGATTTTCCCAGAATGTTATTTGGAGGGTATACACTTGGAAATTATGGGGCAAACTTCCCTCACCCCTTCCAACTGCTCCACACCTGGCTAGGAAACGTTCAGAATTGGGTTGTTCCAGAAAACTTTCGGAATTTTTTTGGACCAGATTGGAGGGGTTGGTGGATGTTTGGCACATATTTTTCAAGTCTTTACCCTTCATATTACATTCTTAAATTTTCCTAAGGATATCGGAGAGGGTCAAAAAATGTTCGAAAAAAAAGGAAAGACTATAATCTTTCCTCATTTTTTGGAAAAAAATTTCACCCCTTCAGATCTCGCCCCGATTTTCCCAGAATGTTATTTGGAGGGTGTACACTTGGAAATTATGGGGCAAACTTCCCTCACCCCTTCCCACTGCTCCACACCTGGCTAGGAAACGTTCAGAATTGGGTTGTTCCAGAAAACTTTCGGAATTTTTTTGGACCAGATTGGAGGGGTTGGTGGATGTTTGGCACATATTTTTCAAGTCTTTACCCTTCATATAACATTCTGAAATTTTCCTAAGGATATCGGAGAGGGTCAAAAAATCTTCGTAAAAAAAAGGAAAGACTATAGTCTTTGCTCATTTTTTGGAAAAAAATTTCACCCCTTCAGATCTCGCCCCGATTTTCCCAGAATGTTATTTGGAGGGTATACACTTGGAAATTATGGGGCAAGCTTCCCTCACCCCTTCCCACTGCTCCACACCTGGCTAGGAAACGTTCAGAATTGGGTTGTTCCAGAAAACTTTCGGAATTTTTTTGGACCAGATTGGAGGGGTTGGTGGATGTTTGGCACATATTTTTCAAGTCTTTACCCTTCATATTACATTCTGAAATTTTCCTAAGGATATCGGAGAGGGTCAAAAAATGTTCGAAAAAAAAAGGAAAGACTTTCCTCATTTTTTGGAAAACAATTTCACCCCTTCAGATCTCGCCCCGATTTTACCAGAATGTTATTTGGAGGGTATACACTTGGAAATTATGGGGCAAACTTCCCTCACCCCTTCCCACTGCTCCACACCTGGCTAGGAAACGTTCAGAATTGGGTTGTTCCAGAAAACTTTCGGAATTTTTTTGGACCAGATTGGAGGGGTTGGTGGATGTTTGGCACATATTTTTCAAGTCTTTACCCTTCATATAACATTCTGAAATTTTCCTAAGGATATCGGAGAGGGTCAAAAAATCTTCGAAAAAAAAAGGAAAGACTATAGTCTTTGCTCATTTTTTGGAAAAAAATTTCACCCCTTCAGATCTCGCCCTGATTTTCCCAGAATGTTATTTGGTGGGTATACACTTGGAAATAATGGGGCAAACTTCCCTCACCCCTTCCAACTGCTCCACACCTGGCTAGGAAACGTTCAGAATTGGGTTGTTCCAGAAAACTTTCGGAATTTTTTTGGACCAGATTGGAGGGGTTGGTGGATGTTTGGCACATATTTTTCAAGTCTTTACCCTTCATATTACATTCTGAAATTTTCCTAAGGATATCGGAGAGGGTCAAAAAATCTTCGAAAAAAAAGGAAAGACTATAATCTTTCCTCATTTTTTGGAAAAAAATTTCACCCCTTCAGATCTCGCCCCGATTTTCCCAGAATGTTATTTGGAGGGTGTACACTTGGAAATTATGGGGCAAACTTCCCTCACCCCTTCCCACTGCTCCACACCTGGCTAGGAAACGTTCAGAATTGGGTTGTTCCAGAAAACTTTCGGAATTTTTTTGGACCAGATCGAAGGGGATGGGGGATGTTTAACACATATTTTTCAAGTCTTTACCCTTCATATTTCATTCTGAAATTTTCCTAAGGAAATCGGAGAGGGTGAAAAAATCTTCGAAAAAAAAAGGAAAGACTATAGTCTTTGCTCATTTTTTGGAAAAAAATTTCACCCCTTCAGATCTCGCCCCGATTTTCCCAGAATGTTATTTGGAGGGTATACACTTGGAAATTATGGGGCAAACTTCCCTCACCCCTTCCAACTGCTCCACACCTGGCTAGGAAACGTTCAGAATTGGGTTGTTCCAGAAAACTTTCGGAATTTTTTTGGACCAGATTGGAGGGGTTGGTGGATGTTTGGCACATATTTTTCAAGTCTTTACCCTTCATATTACATTCTTAAATTTTCCTAAGGATATCGGAGAGGGTCAAAAAATGTTCGAAAAAAAAGGAAAGACTATAATCTTTCCTCATTTTTTGGAAAAAAATTTCACCCCTTCAGATCTCGCCCCGATTTTCCCAGAATGTTATTTGGAGGGTGTACACTTGGAAATTATGGGGCAAACTTCCCTCACCCCTTCCCACTGCTCCACACCTGGCTAGGAAACGTTCAGAATTGGGTTGTTCCAGAAAACTTTCGGAATTTTTTTGGACCAGATTGGAGGGGTTGGTGGATGTTTGGCACATATTTTTCAAGTCTTTACCCTTCATATTACATTCTGAAATTTTCCTAAGGATATCGGAGAGGGTCAAAAAATGTTCGAAAAAAAAAGGAAAGACTATAGTCTTTGCTCATTTTTTGGAAAAAAATTTCACCCCTTCAGATCTCGCCCTGATTTTCCCAGAATGTTATTTGGAGGGTATACACTTGGAAATTATGGGGCAAACTTCCCTCACCCCTTCCAACTGCTCCACACCTGGCTAGGAAACGTTCAGAATTGGGTTGTTCCAGAAAACTTTCGGAATTTTTTTGGACCAGATTGGAGGGGTTGGTGGATGTTTGGCACATATTTTTCAAGTCTTTACCCTTCATATAACATTCTGAAATTTTCCTAAGGATATCGGAGAGGGTCAAAAAATCTTCGTAAAAAAAAGGAAAGACTATAGTCTTTGCTCATTTTTTGGAAAAAAATTTCACCCCTTCAGATCTCGCCCCGATTTTCCCAGAATGTTATTTGGAGGGTATACACTTGGAAATTATGGGGCAAGCTTCCCTCACCCCTTCCCACTGCTCCACACCTGGCTAGGAAACGTTCAGAATTGGGTTGTTCCAGAAAACTTTCGGAATTTTTTTGGACCAGATTGGAGGGGTTGGTGGATGTTTGGCACATATTTTTCAAGTCTTTACCCTTCATATTACATTCTGAAATTTTCCTAAGGATATCGGAGAGGGTCAAAAAATGTTCGAAAAAAAAAGGAAAGACTATAGTCTTTGCTCATTTTTTGGAAAAAAATTTCACCCCTTCAGATCTCGCCCTGATTTTCCCAGAATGTTATTTGGAGGGTATACACTTGGAAATTATGGGGCAAACTTCCCTCACCCCTTCCAACTGCTCCACACCTGGCTAGGAAACGTTCAGAATTGGGTTGTTCCAGAAAACTTTCGGAATTTTTTTGGACCAGATTGGAGGGGTTGGTGGATGTTTGGCACATATTTTTCAAGTCTTTACCCTTCATATTACATTCTTAAATTTTCCTAAGGATATCGGAGAGGGTCAAAAAATGTTCGAAAAAAAAGGAAAGACTATAATCTTTCCTCATTTTTTGGAAAAAAATTTCACCCCTTCAGATCTCGCCCCGATTTTCCCAGAATGTTATTTGGAGGGTGTACACTTGGAAATTATGGGGCAAACTTCCCTCACCCCTTCCCACTGCTCCACACCTGGCTAGGAAACGTTCAGAATTGGGTTGTTCCAGAAAACTTTCGGAATTTTTTTGGACCAGATTGGAGGGGTTGGTGGATGTTTGGCACATATTTTTCAAGTCTTTACCCTTCATATAACATTCTGAAATTTTCCTAAGGATATCGGAGAGGGTCAAAAAATCTTCGTAAAAAAAAGGAAAGACTATAGTCTTTGCTCATTTTTTGGAAAAAAATTTCACCCCTTCAGATCTCGCCCCGATTTTCCCAGAATGTTATTTGGAGGGTATACACTTGGAAATTATGGGGCAAACTTCCCTCACCCCTTCCCATTGCTCCACACCTGGCTAGGAAACGTTCAGAATTGGGTTGTTCCAGAAAACTTTCGGAATTTTTTTGGACCAGATTGGAGGGGTTGGTGGATGTTTGGCACATATTTTTCAAGTCTTTACCCTTCATATAACATTCTGAAATTTTCCTAAGGATATCGGAGAGGGTCAAAAAATGTTCGAAAAAAAAAGGAAAGACTTTCCTCATTTTTTGGAAAACAATTTCACCCCTTCAGATCTCGCCCCGATTTTACCAGAATGTTATTTGGAGGGTATACACTTGGAAATTATGGGGCAAACTTCCCTCACCCCTTCCCACTGCTCCACACCTGGCTAGGAAACGTTCAGAATTGGGTTGTTCCAGAAAACTTTCGGAATTTTTTTGGACCAGATTGGAGGGGTTGGTGGATGTTTGGCACATATTTTTCAAGTCTTTACCCTTCATATAACATTCTGAAATTTTCCTAAGGATATCGGAGAGGGTCAAAAAATCTTCGAAAAAAAAAGGAAAGACTATAGTCTTTGCTCATTTTTTGGAAAAAAATTTCACCCCTTCAGATCTCGCCCTGATTTTCCCAGAATGTTATTTGGTGGGTATACACTTGGAAATAATGGGGCAAACTTCCCTCACCCCTTCCAACTGCTCCACACCTGGCTAGGAAACGTTCAGAATTGGGTTGTTCCAGAAAACTTTCGGAATTTTTTTGGACCAGATTGGAGGGGTTGGTGGATGTTTGGCACATATTTTTCAAGTCTTTACCCTTCATATTACATTCTGAAATTTTCCTAAGGATATCGGAGAGGGTCAAAAAATCTTCGAAAAAAAAGGAAAGACTATAATCTTTCCTCATTTTTTGGAAAAAAATTTCACCCCTTCAGATCTGGCCCCGATTTTCCCAGAATGTTATTTGGAGGGTGTACACTTGGAAATTATGGGGCAAACTTCCCTCACCCCTTCCCACTGCTCCACACCTGGCTAGGAAACGTTCAGAATTGGGTTGTTCCAGAAAACTTTCGGAATTTTTTTGGACCAGATCGAAGGGGATGGGGGATGTTTAACACATATTTTTCAAGTCTTTACCCTTCATATTTCATTCTGAAATTTTCCTAAGGAAATCGGAGAGGGTGAAAAAATCTTCGAAAAAAAAAGGAAAGACTATAGTCTTTGCTCATTTTTTGGAAAAAAATTTCACCCCTTCAGATCTCGCCCCGATTTTCCCAGAATGTTATTTGGAGGGTATACACTTGGAAATTATGGGGCAAACTTCCCTCACCCCTTCCAACTGCTCCACACCTGGCTAGGAAACGTTCAGAATTGGGTTGTTCCAGAAAACTTTCGGAATTTTTTTGGACCAGATTGGAGGGGTTGGTGGATATTTGGCACATATTTTTCAAGTCTTTACCCTTCATATTACATTCTGAAATTTTCCTAAGGATATCGGAGAGGGTCAAAAAATCTTCGAAAAAAAAGGAAAGACTATAATCTTTCCTCATTTTTTGGAAAAAAATTTCACCCCTTCAGATCTCGCCCCGATTTTCCCAGAATGTTATTTGGAGGGTGTACACTTGGAAATTATGGGGCAAACTTCCCTCACCCCTTCCCACTGCTCCACACCTGGCTAGGAAACGTTCAGAATTGGGTTGTTCCAGAAAACTTTCGGAATTTTTTTATACCAGATTGGAGGGGTTGGTGGATGTTTGGCACATATTTTTCAAGTCTTTACCCTTCATATTACATTCTGAAATTTTCCTAAGGATATCGGAGAGGGTCAAAAAATCTTCGAAAAAAAAAGGAAAGACTATAGTCTTTCCTCATTTTTTGGAAAAAAATATCACCCCTTCAGATCTCGCCCCGATTTTCCCAGAATGTTATTTGGAGGGTATACACTTGGAAATTATGGGGCAAACTTCCCTCACCCCTTCCCACTGCTCCACACCTGGCAAGGACGCGTTCAGAATTGGGTTGTTCCAGAAAACTTTCGGAATTTTTTTGGACCAGATCGAAGGGGATGGGGGATGTTTGGCACGTATTTTTCAAGTGTTTAGACTTCATATAACATTCTGGGAATTTCCTAAGGAAATCGAAAGGGGTCAGAAAAATCTCCAAAAAATGAGGAAAGACTGCTCTTTTTTTGGACTTTTTTTGCCCCTCAGATCTCGTTAGGATTATCCCAGAATGTTATTTGAAGGGTGTACACTTGGAAATTATGGGGCGAACCTCCCCAACTCTTAGAAATGCATTTTTTTAAATTTCTTTACATTGTGTCACCATCTATGAAATCTATATGGAAAATGTACCCTTCGAAAATTGGTGCCAAACTTAGATACTCATATAATGTACTTGACGTCACGCTGACGTCAGGTAACTCAAGGTAACCAAATAAATAGGTCGTACATATTTACTTTTTGGGACTTTTAACTAATCTAAAATCGTTCTCGTGGACGAAATAATGTAGGTTTGACCGTTGAAAAATTGAAAGGAATATAATAAAAATAACCTTACAATTTATGTTTGGAATAATTAAAAGTAATAAGAAACGACTTATTATAAATTATAAATCACGAAAAAACGATAAATAAATATTAAAAAAATAATTAAAAACGTTACAAGAAAAATTAACGAAAATTAATACTAGCAGCTTAAGTCAACTTCAACTTTTAAGGGCATAGTTAGGACCAAACGATTAAAGATACAGAGAACAGTTTTAAAAAGGCACATTTAAACATGTTTTTTCAACTCTTGTTATGTTTTAAGATTTGCAGATCTTAGAAAGTTCAAAGTCCAAAAAAATTCAGGAAGTTTTCAGAAAAAATCCATTTCTCAAACACTCAGTAGGAAGGGATGAGGGATGTTTGAGAAATGGATTTTTTCTGAACACTTCCTGAATTTTTTTGACTAGACGGGAGGGGATGAGGGCTGTTTGGCACATATTTTTCAAGTCTTTACCCTTCATATTACATTCTGAAATTTTCCTAAGGAAATCGGAGAGGGTGAAAAAATCTTCGAAAAAAAAAGGAAAGACTATAGTCTTTGCTCATTTTTTGGAAAAAAATTTCACCCCTTCAGATCTCGCCCCGATTTTCCCAGAATGTTATTTGGAGGGTATACACTTGGAAATTATGGGGCAAACTTCCCTCACCCCTTCCCACTGCTCCACACCTGGCTAGGAAACATTCAGAATTGGGTTGTTCCAGAAAACTTTCGGAATTTTTTTGGACCAGATGCGAGGGGATGGGGGATGTTTGGCACATATTTTTCAAGTCTTTACCCTTCATATTTCATTCTGAAATTTTCCTAAGGAAATCGGAGAGGGTCAAAAAATCTTCGAAAAAAAAAGGAAAGACTATAGTCTTTCCTCATTTTTTGGAAAAAAATATCACCCCTTCAGATCTCGCCCCGATTTTCCCAGAATGTTATTTGGAGGGTATACACTTGGAAATTATGGGGCAAACTTCCCTCACCCCTTCCCACTGCTCCACACCTGGCAAGGACGCGTTCAGAATTGGGTTGTTCCAGAAAACTTTCGGAATTTTTTTGGACCAGATTGGAGGGGTTGGTGGATGTTTGGCACGTATTTTTCAAGTGTTTAGTCTTCATATAACATTCTGGGAATTTCCTAAGGAAATCGAAAGGGGTCAGAAAAATCTCCAAAAAATGAGGAAAGACTGCTCTTTTTTTGGACTTTTTTTGCCCCTCAGATCTCGATAGGATTATCCCAGAATGTTATTTGAAGGGTGTACACTTGGAAATTATGGGGCGAACCTCCCCAACTCTTAGAAATGCATTTTTTTAAATTTCTTTACATTGTGTCACCATCTATGAAATCTATATGGAAAATGTACCCTTCGAAAATTGGTGCCAAACTTAGATACTCATTAAATGTACTTGACGTCACGCTGACGTCAGGTAACTCAAGGTAACCAAATAAATAGGTCGTACATATTTACTTTTTGGGACTTTTAACTAATCTAAAATCGTTCTCGTGGACGAAATAATGTAGGTTTGACCGTTGAAAAATTGAAAGGAATATAATAAAAATAACCTTACAATTTATGTTTGGAATAATTAAAAGTAATAAGAAACGACTTATTATAAATTATAAATCACGAAAAAACGATAAATAAATATTAAAAAAATAATTAAAAACGTTACAAGAAAAATTAACGAAAATTAATACTAGCAGCTTAAGTCAACTTCAACTTTTAAGGGCATAGTTAGGACCAAACGATTAAAGATACAGAGAACAGTTTTAAAAAGGCACATTTAAACATGTTTTTTCAACTCTTGTTATGTTTTAAGATTTGCAGATCTTAGAAAGTTCAAAGTCCAAAAAAATTCAGGAAGTTTTCAGAAAAAATCCATTTCTCAAACACTCAGTAGGAAGGGATGAGGGATGTTTGAGAAATGGATTTTTTCTGAACACTTCCTGAATTTTTTTGACTAGACGGGAGGGGATGAGGGCTGTTTGGCACATATTTTTCAAGTGTTTACACTTCATATAACATTCTGGGAATTTTCCTAAGGAAATCGGAGAGGGTGAAAAAATCTTCGAAAAAAAAAGGAAAGACTATAGTCTTTGCTCATTTTTTGGAAAAAAATTTCACCCCTTCAGATCTCGCCCCGATTTTCCCAGAATGTTATTTGGAGGGTATACACTTGGAAATTATGGGGCAAACTTCCCTCACCCCTTCCCACTGCTCCACACCTGGCTAGGAAACATTCAGAATTGGGTTGTTCCAGAAAACTTTCGAAATTTTTTTGGACCAGATGCGAGGGGATGGGGGATGTTTGGCACATATTTTTCAAGTCTTTACCCTTCATATTTCATTCTGAAATTTTCCTAAGGAAATCGGAGAGGGTGAAAAAATCTTCGAAAAAAAAAGGAAAGACTATAGTCTTTGCTCATTTTTTGGAAAAAAATTTCACCCCTTCAGATCTCGCCCCGATTTTCCCAGAATGTTATTTGGAGGGTATACACTTGGAAATTATGGGGCAAACTTCCCTCACCCCTTCCCACTGCTCCACACCTGGCTAGGAAACATTCAGAATTGGGTTGTTCCAGAAAACTTTCGAAATTTTTTTGGACCAGATGCGAGGGGATGGGGGATGTTTGGCACATATTTTTCAAGTCTTTACCCTTCATATTTCATTCTGAAATTTTCCTAAGGAAATCGGAGAGGGTGAAAAAATCTTCGAAAAAAAAAGGAAAGACTATAGTCTTTGCTCATTTTTTGGAAAAAAATTTCACCCCTTCAGATCTCGCCCCGATTTTCCCAGAATGTTATTTGGAGGGTATACACTTGGAAATTATGGGGCAAACTTCCCTCACCCCTTCCCACTGCGCCACACATGGCTAGGAAACGTTCAGAATTGGGTTGTTCCAGAAAACTTTCGGAATTTTTTTGGACCAGATGCGAGGGGATGGGGGATGTTTGGCACATATTTTTCAAGTCTTTACCCTTCATATTACATTCTGAAATTTTCCTAAGGATATCGGAGAGTGTCAAAAAATCTTCGAAAAAAAAAGGAAAGACTATAGTCTTTGCTCATTTTTTGGAAAAAAATTTCACCCCTTCAGATCTCGCCCCGATTTTCCCAGAATGTTATTTGGAGGGTATACACTTGGAAATTATGGGGCAAACTTCCCTCACCCCTTCCCACTGCTCCACACCTGGCTAGGAAACATTCAGAATTGGGTTGTTCCAGAAAACTTTCGAAATTTTTTTGGACCAGATGCGAGGGGATGGGGGATGTTTGGCACATATTTTTCAAGTCTTTACCCTTCATATTTCATTCTGAAATTTTCCTAAGGAAATCGGAGAGGGTGAAAAAATCTTCGAAAAAAAAAGGAAAGACTATAGTCTTTGCTCATTTTTTGGAAAAAAATTTCACCCCTTCAGATCTCGCCCCGATTTTCCCAGAATGTTATTTGGAGGGTATACACTTGGAAATTATGGGGCAAACTTCCCTCACCCCTTCCCACTGCTCCACACCTGGCTAGGAAACATTCAGAATTGGGTTGTTCCAGAAAACTTTCGAAATTTTTTTGGACCAGATGCGAGGGGATGGGGGATGTTTGGCACATATTTTTCAAGTCTTTACCCTTCATATTTCATTCTGAAATTTTCCTAAGGAAATCGGAGAGGGTGAAAAAATCTTCGAAAAAAAAAGGAAAGACTATAGTCTTTGCTCATTTTTTGGAAAAAAATTTCACCCCTTCAGATCTCGCCCCGATTTTCCCAGAATGTTATTTGGAGGGTATACACTTGGAAATTATGGGGCAAACTTCCCTCACCCCTTCCCACTGCGCCACACATGGCTAGGAAACGTTCAGAATTGGGTTGTTCCAGAAAACTTTCGGAATTTTTTTGGACCAGATGCGAGGGGATGGGGGATGTTTGGCACATATTTTTCAAGTCTTTACCCTTCATATTACATTCTGAAATTTTCCTAAGGATATCGGAGAGTGTCAAAAAATCTTCGAAAAAAAAAGGAAAGACTATAGTCTTTGCTCATTTTTTGGAAAAAAATTTCACCCTTTCAGATCTCGCCCCGATTTTCCCAGAATGTTATTTGGAGGTTATACACTTGGAAATTATGGGGCAAACTTCCCTCACCCCTTCCCACTGCTCCACACCTAGCTAGGAAACGTTCAGAATTGGGTTGTTCCAGAAAACTTTCGGAATTTTTTTGGACCAGATCGAAGGGGATGGGGGATGTTTAACACATATTTTTCAAGTCTTTACCCTTCATATTTCATTCTGAAATTTTCCTAAGGAAATCGGAGAGGGTGAAAAAATCTTCGAAAAAAAAAGGAAAGACTATAGTCTTTCCTCATTTTTTGGAAAAAAATTTCACCCCTTCAGATCTCGCCCCGATTTTCCCAGAATGTTATTTAGAGAGTGTACACTTGGAAATTATGGGGCAAACTTCCCTCACCCCTTCCCACTGCTCCACACCTGGCTAGGAAACGTTCAGAATTGGGTTGTTCCAGAAAACTTTCGGAATTTTTTTGGACCAGATCGAAGGGGATGGGGGATGTTTGGCACGTATTTTTCAAGTGTTTAGACTTCATATAACATTCTGGGAATTTCCTAAGGAAATCGAAAGGGGTCAGAAAAATCTCCAAAAAATGAGGAAAGACTGCTCTTTTTTTGGACTTTTTTTACCCCTCAGATCTCGCTAGGATTATCCCAGAATGTTATTTGAAGGGTGTACACTTGGAAATTATGGGGCGAACCTCCCCAACCCTTAGAAATGCATTATTTTTTTTTTAATTTCTTTACATTGTGTCACCATCTATGAAATCTATATGGAAAATGTACCCTTCGAAAATTGGTGCCAAACTTAGATACTCATATAATGTACTTGACGTCACGCTGACGTCAGGTAACTCAAGGTAACCAAATAAATAGGTCG
Organism: Hemicrepidius hirtus; assembly: GCA_963082805.1. Taxonomy (NCBI): domain Eukaryota; kingdom Metazoa; phylum Arthropoda; class Insecta; order Coleoptera; family Elateridae; genus Hemicrepidius; species Hemicrepidius hirtus. The sequence goes on from OY720164.1 coordinate 2,106,776, forward strand.
TACATATTTACTTTTTGGGACTTTTAACTAATCTAAAATCGTTCTCGTGGACGAAATAATGTAGGTTTGACCGTTGAAAAATTGAAAGGAATATAATAAAAATAACCTTACAATTTATGTTTGGAATAATTAAAAGTAATAAGAAACGACTTATTATAAATTATAAATCACGAAAAAACGATAAATAAATATTAAAAAAATAATTAAAAACGTTACAAGAAAAATTAACGAAAATTAATACTAGCAGCTTAAGTCAACTTCAACTTTTAAGGGCATAGTTAGGACCAAACGATTAAAGATACAGAGAACAGTTTTAAAAAGGCACATTTAAACATGTTTTTTCAACTCTTGTTATGTTTTAAGATTTGCAGATCTTAGAAAGCTCAAAGTCAAAAAAAATTCAGGAAGTTTTCAGAAAAAATCCATTTCTCAAACACTCAGTAGGAAGGGATGAGGGATGTTTGAGAAATGGATTTTTTCTGAACACTTCCTGAATTTTTTTGACTAGACGGGAGGGGATGAGGGCTGTTTGGCACATATTTTTCAAGTGTTTACACTTCATATAACATTCTGGGAATTTTCCTAAGGAAATCGGAGAGGGTGAAAAAATCTTCGAAAAAAAAAGGAAAGACTGCTCATTTTTTGGAAAAAAATTTCACCCCTTCAGATCTCGCCCCGATTTTCCCAGAATGTTATTTGGAGGGTATACACTTGGAAATTATGGGGCAAACTTCCCTCACCCCTTCCCACTGCTCCACACCTGGCTAGGAAACATTCAGAATTGGGTTGTTCCAGAAAACTTTCGAAATTTTTTTGGACCAGATGCGAGGGGATGGGGGATGTTTGGCACATATTTTTCAAGTCTTTACCCTTCATATTTCATTCTGAAATTTTCCTAAGGAAATCGGAGAGGGTGAAAAAATCTTCGAAAAAAAAAGGAAAGACTATAGTCTTTGCTCATTTTTTGGAAAAAAATTTCACCCCTTCAGATCTCGCCCCGATTTTCCCAGAATGTTATTTGGAGGGTATACACTTGGAAATTATGGGGCAAACTTCCCTCACCCCTTCCCACTGCTCCTCACCTGGCTAGGAAACGTTCAGAATTGGGTTGTTCCAGAAAACTTTCGGAATTTTTTTGGACCAGATCGAAGGGGATGGGGGATGTTTGGCACATATTTTTCAAGTCTTTACCCTTCATATTACATTCTGAAATTTTCCTAAGGATATCGGAGAGGGTCAAAAAATCTTCCAAAAAAAAAGGAAAGACTATAAGTCTTTGCTCATTTTTGGGAAAAAAATTTCACCCCTTCAGATCTCGCCCCGATTTTCCCAGAATGTTATTTGGAGGGTATACACTTGGAAATTATGGGGCAAACTTCCCTCACCCCTTCCCACTGCTCCACACCTGGCTAGGAAACGTTCAGAATTGGGTTGTTCCAGAAAAGTTTCGGAATTTTTTTGGACCAGATTGGAGGGGTTGGTGGATGTTTGGCACATATTTTTCAAGTCTTTACCCTTCATATTACATTCTGAAATTTTCCTAAGGATATCGGAGAGGGTCAAAAAATCTTCGAAAAAAAAAGGAAAAAAATCTCACCCCTTCAGATCTCGCCCCGATTTTCCCAGAATGTTATTTGGAGGGTATACACTTGGAAATTATGGGCCAAACTTCCCTCACCCCTTCCCACTGCTCCACACCTGGCTAGGAAGCGTTCAGAATTGGGTTGTTCCAGAAAACTTTCGGAATTTTTTTGGACCAGATCGAAGGGGTTGGTGGATGTTTGGCACATATTTTTCAATGCTTTACCCTTCATATTACATTCTGAAATTTTCCTAAGGAAATCGGAGAGGGTCAAAAAATGTTCGAAAAAAAAAGGAAAGACTATAGTCTTTGCTCATTTTTTGGAAAAAAATTTCACCCCTTCAGATCTCGCCCCGATTTTCCCAGAATGTTATTTGGAGGGTATACACTTGGAAATTATGGGGCAAACTTCCCTCACCCCTTCCCACTGCTCCACACATGGCTAGGAAACGTTCAGAATTGGGTTGTTCCAGAAAACTTTCGGAATTTTTTTGGACCAGATGCGAGGGGATGGGGGATGTTTGGCACATATTTTTCAAGTCTTTACCCTTCATATTTCATTCTGAAATTTTCCTAAGGATATCGGAGAGGGTCAAAAAATCTTCGAAAAAAAAAGGAAAGACTATAGTCTTTGCTCATTTTTTGGAAAAAAATTTCACCCCTTCAGATCTCGCCCCGATTTTCCCAGAATGTTATTTGGAGGGTATACACTTGGAAATTATGGGGCAAACTTCCCTCACCCCTTCCCACTGCTCCACACATGGCTAGGAAACGTTCAGAATTGGGTTGTTCCAGAAAACTTTCGGAATTTTTTTGGACCAGATGCGAGGGGATGGGGGATGTTTGGCACATATTTTTCAAGTCTTTACCCTTCATATTACATTCTGAAATTTTCCTAAGGATATCGGAGAGGGTCAAAAAATCTTCGAAAAAAAAAGGAAAGACTATAGTCTTTGCTCATTTTTTGGAAAAAAATTTCACGCCTTCAGATCTCGCCCCGATTTTCCCAGAATGTTATTTGGAGAGTATACACTTGGAAATTATGGGGCAAACTTCCCTCACCCCTTCCCACTGCTCCACACCTGGCTAGGAAACGTTCAGAATTGGGTTGTTCCAGAAAACTTTCGGAATTTTTTTGGACCAGATGCGAGGGGATGGGGGATGTTTGGCACATATTTTTCAAGTCTTTACCCTTCATATTTCATTCTGAAATTTTCCTAAGGAAATCGGAGAGGGTGAAAAAATCTTCGAAAAAAAAGGAAAGACTATAGTCTTTGCTCATTTTTTGGAAAAAAATTTCACCCCTTCAGATCTCGCCCCGATTTTCCCAGAATGTTATTTGGAGGGTATACACTTGGAAATTATGGGGCAAGCTTCCCTCACCCCTTCCCACTGCTCCACACATGGCTAGGAAACGTTCAGAATTGGGTTGTTCCAGAAAACTTTCGGAATTTTTTTGGACCAGATGCGAGGGGATGGGGGATGTTTGGCACATATTTTTCAAGTCTTTACCCTTCATATTACATTCTGAAATTTTCCTAAGGATATCGGAGAGGGTCAAAAAATCTTCGAAAAAAAAGGAAAGACTATAGTCTTTGCTCATTTTTTGGAAAAAAATTTCACCCCTTCAGATCTCGCCCCGATTTTCCCAGAATGTTATTTGGAGGGTATACACTTGGAAATTATGGGGCAAACTTCCCTCACCCCTTCCCACTGCTCCACACATGGCTAGGAAACGTTCAGAATTGGGTTGTTCCAGAAAACTTTCGGAATTTTTTTGGACCAGATGCGAGGGGATGGGGGATGTTTGGCACATATTTTTCAAGTCTTTACCCTTCATATTACATTCTGAAATTTTCCTAAGGAAATCGGAGAGGGTGAAAAAATCTTCGAAAAAAAAAGGAAAGACTATAGTCTTTGCTCATTTTTTGGAAAAAAATTTCACCCCTTTAGATCTCGCCCCGATTTTCCCAGAATGTTATTTGGAGGGTATACACTTGGAAATTATGGGACAAACTTCCCTCACCCCTTCCCACTGCTCCTCACCTGGCTAGGAAACGTTCAGAATTGGGTTGTTCCAGAAAACTTTCGGAATTTTTTTGGACCAGATCGAAGGGGATGGGGGATGTTTGGCACATATTTTTCAAGTCTTTACCCTTCATATTTCATTCTGAAATTTTCCTAAGGAAATCGGTGAGGGTGAAAAAATCTTCGAAAAAAAAAGGAAAGACTATAGTCTTTGCTCATTTTTGGGAAAAAAATTTCACCCCTTCAGATCTCGCCCCGATTTTCCCAGAATGTTATTTGGAGGGTATACACTTGGAAATTATGGGGCAAACTTCCCTCACCCCTTCCCACTGCTCCTCACCTGGCTAGGAAACGTTCAGAATTGGGTTGTTCCAGAAAACTTTCGGAATTTTTTTGGACCAGATCGAAGGGGATGGGGGATGTTTGGCACATATTTTTCAAGTCTTTACCCTTCATATTACATTCTGAAATTTTCCTAAGGATATCGGAGAGGGTCAAAAAATCTTCCAAAAAAAAAGGAAAGACTATAAGTCTTTGCTCATTTTTGGGAAAAAAATTTCACCCCTTCAGATCTCGCCCCGATTTTCCCAGAATGTTATTTGGAGGGTATACACTTGGAAATTATGGGGCAAACTTCCCTCACCCCTTCCCACTGCTCCACACCTGGCTAGGAAACGTTCAGAATTGGGTTGTTCCAGAAAAGTTTCGGAATTTTTTTGGACCAGATTGGAGGGGTTGGTGGATGTTTGGCACATATTTTTCAAGTCTTTACCCTTCATATTACATTCTGAAATTTTCCTAAGGATATCGGAGAGGGTCAAAAAATCTTCGAAAAAAAAAGGAAAAAAATCTCACCCCTTCAGATCTCGCCCCGATTTTCCCAGAATGTTATTTGGAGGGTATACACTTGGAAATTATGGGCCAAACTTCCCTCACCCCTTCCCACTGCTCCACACCTGGCTAGGAAGCGTTCAGAATTGGGTTGTTCCAGAAAACTTTCGGAATTTTTTTGGACCAGATCGAAGGGGTTGGTGGATGTTTGGCACATATTTTTCAATGCTTTACCCTTCATATTACATTCTGAAATTTTCCTAAGGAAATCGGAGAGGGTCAAAAAATGTTCGAAAAAAAAAGGAAAGACTATAGTCTTTGCTCATTTTTTGGAAAAAAATTTCACCCCTTCAGATCTCGCCCCGATTTTCCCAGAATGTTATTTGGAGGGTATACACTTGGAAATTATGGGGCAAACTTCCCTCACCCCTTCCCACTGCTCCACACCTGGCTAGGAAACATTCAGAATTGGGTTGTTCCAGAAAACTTTCGAAATTTTTTTGGACCAGATGCGAGGGGATGGGGGATGTTTGGCACATATTTTTCAAGTCTTTACCCTTCATATTTCATTCTGAAATTTTCCTAAGGAAATCGGAGAGGGTGAAAAAATCTTCGAAAAAAAAAGGAAAGACTATAGTCTTTGCTCATTTTTTGGAAAAAAATTTCACCCCTTCAGATCTCGCCCCGATTTTCCCAGAATGTTATTTGGAGGGTATACACTTGGAAATTATGGGGCAAACTTCCCTCACCCCTTCCCACTGCTCCACACCTGGCTAGGAAACGTTCAGAATTGGGTTGTTCCAGAAAACTTTCGGAATTTTTTTGGACCAGATTGGAGGGGTTGGTGGATGTTTGGCACATATTTTTCAAGTCTTTACCCTTCATATTACATTCTGAAATTTTCCTAAGGATATCGGAGAGGGTCAAAAAATGTTCGAAAAAAAAAGGAAAGACTATAGTCTTTCCTCATTTTTTGGAAAAAAATTTCACCCCTTCAGATCTCGCCCTGATTTTCCCAGAATGTTATTTGGAGGGTATACACTTGGAAATTATGGGGCAAACTTCCCTCACCCCTTCCCACTGCTCCACACATGGCTAGGAAACGTTCAGAATTGGGTTGTTCCAGAAAACTTTCGGAATTTTTTTGGACCAGATGCGAGGGGATGGGGGATGTTTGGCACATATTTTTCAAGTCTTTACCCTTCATATTACATTCTGAAATTTTCCTAAGGAAATCGGAGAGGGTGAAAAAATCTTCGAAAAAAAAAGGAAAGACTATAGTCTTTGCTCATTTTTTGGAAAAAAATTTCACCCCTTTAGATCTCGCCCCGATTTTCCCAGAATGTTATTTGGAGGGTATACACTTGGAAATTATGGGACAAACTTCCCTCACCCCTTCCCACTGCTCCACACCTGGCTAGGAAACATTCAGAATTGGGTTGTTCCAGAAAACTTTCGAAATTTTTTTGGACCAGATGCGAGGGGATGGGGAATGTTTGGCACATATTTTTCAAGTCTTTACCCTTCATATTTCATTCTGAAATTTTCCTAAGGAAATCGGTGAGGGTGAAAAAATCTTCGAAAAAAAAAGGAAAGACTATATAGTCTTTGCTCATTTTTGGGAAAAAAATTTCACCCCTTCAGATCTCGCCCCGATTTTCCCAGAATGTTATTTGGAGGGTATACACTTGGAAATTATGGGGCAAACTTCCCTCACCCCTTCCCACTGCTCCTCACCTGGCTAGGAAACGTTCAGAATTGGGTTGTTCCAGAAAACTTTCGGAATTTTTTTGGACCAGATCGAAGGGGATGGGGGATGTTTGGCACATATTTTTCAAGTCTTTACCCTTCATATTACATTCTGAAATTTTCCTAAGGATATCGGAGAGGGTCAAAAAATCTTCCAAAAAAAAAGGAAAGACTATAAGTCTTTGCTCATTTTTGGGAAAAAAATTTCACCCCTTCAGATCTCGCCCCGATTTTCCCAGAATGTTATTTGGAGGGTATACACTTGGAAATTATGGGGCAAACTTCCCTCACCCCTTCCCACTGCTCCACACCTGGCTAGGAAACGTTCAGAATTGGGTTGTTCCAGAAAAGTTTCGGAATTTTTTTGGACCAGATTGGAGGGGTTGGTGGATGTTTGGCACATATTTTTCAAGTCTTTACCCTTCATATTACATTCTGAAATTTTCCTAAGGATATCGGAGAGGGTCAAAAAATCTTCGAAAAAAAAAGGAAAAAAATCTCACCCCTTCAGATCTCGCCCCGATTTTCCCAGAATGTTATTTGGAGGGTATACACTTGGAAATTATGGGCCAAACTTCCCTCACCCCTTCCCACTGCTCCACACCTGGCTAGGAAGCGTTCAGAATTGGGTTGTTCCAGAAAACTTTCGGAATTTTTTTGGACCAGATCGAAGGGGTTGGTGGATGTTTGGCACATATTTTTCAATGCTTTACCCTTCATATTACATTCTGAAATTTTCCTAAGGAAATCGGAGAGGGTCAAAAAATGTTCGAAAAAAAAAGGAAAGACTATAGTCTTTGCTCATTTTTTGGAAAAAAATTTCACCCCTTCAGATCTCGCCCCGATTTTCCCAGAATGTTATTTGGAGGGTATACACTTGGAAATTATGGGGCAAACTTCCCTCACCCCTTCCCACTGCTCCACACCTGGCTAGGAAACATTCAGAATTGGGTTGTTCCAGAAAACTTTCGAAATTTTTTTGGACCAGATGCGAGGGGATGGGGGATGTTTGGCACATATTTTTCAAGTCTTTACCCTTCATATTACATTCTGAAATTTTCCTAAGGAAATCGGAGAGGGTCAAAAAATGTTCGAAAAAAAAAGGAAAGACTATAGTCTTTGCTCATTTTTTGGAAAAAAATTTCACCCCTTCAGATCTCGCCCCGATTTTCCCAGAATGTTATTTGGAGGGTATACACTTGGAAATTATGGGGCAAACTTCCCTCACCCCTTCCCACTGCTCCACACATGGCTAGGAAACGTTCAGAATTGGGTTGTTCCAGAAAACTTTCGGAATTTTTTTGGACCAGATGCGAGGGTATGGGGGATGTTTGGCACATATTTTTCAAGTCTTTACCCTTCATATTACATTCTGAAATTTTCCTAAGGATATCGGAGAGGGTCAAAAAATCTTCGAAAAAAAAAGGAAAGACTATAGTCTTTGCTCATTTTTTGGAAAAAAATTTCACCCCTTCAGATCTCGCCCCGATTTTCCCAGAATGTTATTTGGAGGGTATACACTTGGAAATTATGGGGCAAACTTCCCTCACCCCTTCCCACTGCTCCACACCTGGCTAGGAAACGTTCAGAATTGGGTTGTTCCAGAAAACTTTCGGAATTTTTTTGGACCAGATGCGAGGGGATGGGGGATGTTTGGCACATATTTTTCAAGTCTTTACCCTTCATATTTCATTCTGAAATTTTCCTAAGGAAATCGGAGAGGGTGAAAAAATCTTCGAAAAAAAAGGAAAGACTTTGCTCATTTTTTGGAAAAAAATTTCACCCCTTCAGATCTCGCCCCGATTTTCCCAGAATGTTATTTGGAGGGTATACACTTGGAAATTATGGGGCAAACTTCCCTCACCCCTTCCCACTGCTCCACACATGGCTAGGAAACGTTCAGAATTGGGTTGTTCCAGAAAACTTTCGGAATTTTTTTGGACCAGATGCGAGGGGATGGGGGATGTTTGGCACATATTTTTCAAGTCTTTACCCTTCATATTACATTCTGAAATTTTCCTAAGGATATCGGAGAGGGTCAAAAAAACTTCGAAAAAAAAAGGAAAGACTATAGTCTTTGCTCATTTTTTGGAAAAAAATTTCACCCCTTCAGATCTCGCCCCGATTTTCCCAGAATGTTATTTGGAGGGTATACACTTGGAAATTATGGGGCAAACTTCCCTCACCCCTTCCCACTGCTCCACACATGGCTAGGAAACGTTCAGAATTGGGTTGTTCCAGAAAACTTTCGGAATTTTTTTGGACCAGATTGGAGGGGATGGGGGATGTTTGGCACATATTTTTCAAGTCTTTACCCTTCATATTACATTCTGAAATTTTCCTAAGGAAATCGGAGAGGGTGAAAAAATCTTCGAAAAAAAAAGGAAAGACTATAGTCTTTGCTCATTTTTTGGAAAAAAATTTCACCCCTTCAGATCTCGCCCCGATTTTCCCAGAATGTCATTTGGAGGGTATACACTTGGAAATTATGGGACAAACTTCCCTCACCCCTTCCCACTGCTCCACACCTGGCTAGGAAACATTCAGAATTGGGTTGTTCCAGAAAACTTTCGAAATTTTTTTGGACCAGATGCGAGGGGATGGGGGATGTTTGGCACATATTTTTCAAGTCTTTACCCTTCATATTTCATTCTGAAATTTTCCTAAGGAAATCGGAGAGGGTGAAAAAATCTTCGAAAAAAAAAGGAAAGACTATAGTCTTTGCTCATTTTTTGGAAAAAAATTTCACCCCTTCAGATCTCGCCCCGATTTTCCCAGAATGTTATTTGGAGGGTATACACTTGGAAATTATGGGGCAAACTTCCCTCACCCCTTCCCACTGCTCCACACCTGGCTAGGAAACGTCCAGAATTGGGTTGTTCCAGAAAACTTTCGGAATTTTTTTGGACCAGATTGGAGGGGTTGGTGGATGTTTGGCACATATTTTTCAAGTCTTTACCCTTCATATTACATTCTGAAATTTTCCTAAGGATATCGGAGAGGGTCAAAAAATCTTCGAAAAAAAAGGAAAGACTATAGTCTTTGCTCATTTTTGGGAAAAAAATTTCACCCCTTCAGATCTCGCCCCGATTTTCCCAGAATGTTATTTGGAGGGTATACACTTGGAAATTATGGGGCAAACTTCCCTCACCCCTTCCCACTGCTCCACACCTGGCTAGGAAACGTTCAGAATTGGGTTGTTCCAGAAAACTTTCGGAATTTTTTTGGACCAGATCGAAGGGGATGGGGGATGTTTGGCACATATTTTTCAAGTCTTTACCCTTCATATTACATTCTGAAATTTTCCTAAGGATATCGGAGAGGGTCAAAAAATCTTCCAAAAAAAAAGGAAAGACTATAAGTCTTTGCTCATTTTTGGGAAAAAAATTTCACCCCTTCAGATCTCGCCCCGATTTTCCCAGAATGTTATTTGGAGGGTATACACTTGGAAATTATGGGGCAAACTTCCCTCACCCCTTCCCACTGCTCCACACCTGGCTAGGAAACGTTCAGAATTGGGTTGTTCCAGAAAAGTTTCGTAATTTTTTTGGACCAGATTGGAGGGGTTGGTGGATGTTTGGCACATATTTTTCAAGTCTTTACCCTTCATATTACATTCTGAAATTTTCCTAAGGATATCGGAGAGGGTCAAAAAATCTTCGAAAAAAAAAGGAAAGACTATAGTCTTTCCTCATTTTTTGGAAAAAAATTTCACCCCTTGAGATCTCGCCCCGATTTTCCCAGAATGTTATTTGGAGGGTATACACTTGGAAATTATGGGGCAAACTTCCCTCACCCCTTCCCACTGCTCCACACCTGGCTAGGAAACGTTCAGAATTGGGTTGTTCCAGAAAAGTTTCGGAAATTTTTTGGACCAGTTGGGAGGGGATGGGGGATGTTTGGCACGTATTTTTCAAGTGTTTAGACTTCATATAACATTCTGGGAATTTCCTAAGGAAATCGGAAGGGCTGAAAAAATCTTCGAAAAAAAAAGGAAAGACTATAGCCTTTGCTCATTTTTTGGAAAAAAATTTCACCCCTTCAGATCTCGCCCCAATTTTCCCAGAATGTTATTTGGAGGGTATACACTTGGAAATTATGGGGCAAACTTCCCTCACCCCTTCCCACTGCTCCACACCTGGCTAGGAAACGTTCAGAATTGGGTTGTTCCAGAAAAGTTTCGGAATTTTTTTGGACCAGATTGGAGGGGTTGGTGGATGTTTGGCACATATTTTTCAAGTCTTTACCCTTCATATTACATTCTGAAATTTTCCTAAGGATATCGGAGAGGGTCAAAAAAACTTCGAAAAAAAAAGGAAAGACTATAGTCTTTGCTCATTTTTTGGAAAAAAATTTCACCCCTTCAGATCTCGCCCCGATTTTCCCAGAATGTTATTTGGAGGGTATACACTTGGAAATTATGGGGCAAACTTCCCTCACCCCTTCCCACTGCTCCACACATGGCTAGGAAACGTTCAGAATTGGGTTGTTCCAGAAAACTTTCGGAATTTTTTTGGACCAGATTGGAGGGGATGGGGGATGTTTGGCACATATTTTTCAAGTCTTTACCCTTCATATTACATTCTGAAATTTTCCTAAGGAAATCGGAGAGGGTGAAAAAATCTTCGAAAAAAAAAGGAAAGACTATAGTCTTTGCTCATTTTTTGGAAAAAAATTTCACCCCTTCAGATCTCGCCCCGATTTTCCCAGAATGTCATTTGGAGGGTATACACTTGGAAATTATGGGACAAACTTCCCTCACCCCTTCCCACTGCTCCACACCTGGCTAGGAAACATTCAGAATTGGGTTGTTCCAGAAAACTTTCGAAATTTTTTTGGACCAGATGCGAGGGGATGGGGGATGTTTGGCACATATTTTTCAAGTCTTTACCCTTCATATTTCATTCTGAAATTTTCCTAAGGATATCGGAGAGGGTCAAAAAAACTTCGAAAAAAAAAGGAAAGACTATAGTCTTTGCTCATTTTTTGGAAAAAAATTTCACCCCTTCAGATCTCGCCCCGATTTTCCCAGAATGTTATTTGGAGGGTATACACTTGGAAATTATGGGGCAAACTTCCCTCACCCCTTCCCACTGCTCCACACATGGCTAGGAAACGTTCAGAATTGGGTTGTTCCAGAAAACTTTCGGAATTTTTTTGGACCAGATTGGAGGGGATGGGGGATGTTTGGCACATATTTTTCAAGTCTTTACCCTTCATATTACATTCTGAAATTTTCCTAAGGAAATCGGAGAGGGTGAAAAAATCTTCGAAAAAAAAAGGAAAGACTATAGTCTTTGCTCATTTTTGGGAAAAAAATTTCACCCCTTCAGATCTCGCCCCGATTTTCCCAGAATGTTATTTGGAGGGTATACACTTGGAAATTATGGGGCAAACTTCCCTCACCCCTTCCCACTGCTCCACACCTGGCTAGGAAACGTTCAGAATTGGGTTGTTCCAGAAAAGTTTCGGAATTTTTTTGGACCAGATTGGAGGGGTTGGTGGATGTTTGGCACATATTTTTCAAGTCTTTACCCTTCATATTACATTCTGAAATTTTCCTAAGGATATCGGAGAGGGTCAAAAAATCTTCGAAAAAAAAAGGAAAGACTATAGTCTTTCCTCATTTTTTGGAAAAAAATTTCACCCCTTGAGATCTCGCCCCGATTTTCCCAGAATGTTATTTGGAGGGTATACACTTGGAAATTATGGGGCAAACTTCCCTCACCCCTTCCCACTGCTCCACACCTGGCTAGGAAACGTTCAGAATAGGGTTGTTCCAGAAAAGTTTCGGAAATTTTTTGGACCAGTTGGGAGGGGATGGGGGATGTTTGGCACGTATTTTTCAAGTGTTTAGACTTCATATAACATTCTGGGAATTTCCTAAGGAAATCGGAAGGGCTGAAAAAATCTTCGAAAAAAAAAGGAAAGACTATAGCCTTTGCTCATTTTTTGGAAAAAAATTTCACCCCTTCAGATCTCGCCCCAATTTTCCCAGAATGTTATTTGGAGGGTATACACTTGGAAATTATGGGGCAAACTTCCCTCACCCCTTCCCACTGCTCCACACCTGGCTAGGAAACGTTCAGAATTGGGTTGTTCCAGAAAAGTTTCGGAATTTTTTTGGACCAGATTGGAGGGGTTGGTGGATGTTTGGCACATATTTTTCAAGTCTTTACCCTTCATATTACATTCTGAAATTTTCCTAAGGATATCGGAGAGGGTCAAAAAAACTTCGAAAAAAAAAGGAAAGACTATAGTCTTTGCTCATTTTTTGGAAAAAAATTTCACCCCTTCAGATCTCGCCCCGATTTTCCCAGAATGTTATTTGGAGGGTATACACTTGGAAATTATGGGGCAAACTTCCCTCACCCCTTCCCACTGCTCCACACATGGCTAGGAAACGTTCAGAATTGGGTTGTTCCAGAAAACTTTCGGAATTTTTTTGGACCAGATTGGAGGGGATGGGGGATGTTTGGCACATATTTTTCAAGTCTTTACCCTTCATATTACATTCTGAAATTTTCCTAAGGAAATCGGAGAGGGTGAAAAAATCTTCGAAAAAAAAAGGAAAGACTATAGTCTTTGCTCATTTTTTGGAAAAAAATTTCACCCCTTCAGATCTCGCCCCGATTTTCCCAGAATGTCATTTGGAGGGTATACACTTGGAAATTATGGGACAAACTTCCCTCACCCCTTCCCACTGCTCCACACCTGGCTAGGAAACATTCAGAATTGGGTTGTTCCAGAAAACTTTCGAAATTTTTTTGGACCAGATGCGAGGGGATGGGGGATGTTTGGCACATATTTTTCAAGTCTTTACCCTTCATATTTCATTCTGAAATTTTCCTAAGGATATCGGAGAGGGTCAAAAAAACTTCGAAAAAAAAAGGAAAGACTATAGTCTTTGCTCATTTTTTGGAAAAAAATTTCACCCCTTCAGATCTCGCCCCGATTTTCCCAGAATGTTATTTGGAGGGTATACACTTGGAAATTATGGGGCAAACTTCCCTCACCCCTTCCCACTGCTCCACACATGGCTAGGAAACGTTCAGAATTGGGTTGTTCCAGAAAACTTTCGGAATTTTTTTGGACCAGATTGGAGGGGATGGGGGATGTTTGGCACATATTTTTCAAGTCTTTACCCTTCATATTACATTCTGAAATTTTCCTAAGGAAATCGGAGAGGGTGAAAAAATCTTCGAAAAAAAAAGGAAAGACTATAGTCTTTGCTCATTTTTTGGAAAAAAATTTCACCCCTTCAGATCTCGCCCCGATTTTCCCAGAATGTTATTTGGAGGGTATACACTTGGAAATTATGGGGCAAACTTCCCTCACCCCTTCCCACTGCTCCACACATGGCTAGGAAACGTTCAGAATTGGGTTGTTCCAGAAAACTTTCGGAATTTTTTTGGACCAGATTGGAGGGGATGGGGGATGTTTGGCACATATTTTTCAAGTCTTTACCCTTCATATTACATTCTGAAATTTTCCTAAGGAAATCGGAGAGGGTGAAAAAATCTTCGAAAAAAAAAGGAAAGACTAGTCTTTGCTCATTTTTTGGAAAAAAATTTCACCCCTTCAGATCTCGCCCCGATTTTCCCAGAATGTTATTTGGAGGGTATACACTTGGAAATTATGGGACAAACTTCCCTCACCCCTTCCCACTGCTCCACACCTGGCTAGGAAACGTCCAGAATTGGGTTGTTCCAGAAAACTTTCGGAATTTTTTTGGACCAGATTGGAGGGGTTGGTGGATGTTTGGCACATATTTTTCAAGTCTTTACCCTTCATATTACATTCTGAAATTTTCCTAAGGATATCGGAGAGGGTCAAAAAATCTTCGAAAAAAAAAGGAAAGACTATAGTCTTTCCTCATTTTTTGGAAAAAAATTTCACCCCTTGAGATCTCGCCCCGATTTTCCCAGAATGTTATTTGGAGGGTATACACTTGGAAATTATGGGGCAAACTTCCCTCACCCCTTCCCACTGCTCCACACCTGGCTAGGAAACATTCAGAATTGGGTTGTTCCAGAAAACTTTCGGAATTTTTTTGGACCAGATCGAAGGGGATGGGGGATGTTTGGCACATATTTTTCAAGTCTTTACCCTTCATATTACATTCTGAAATTTTCCTAAGGATATCGGAGAGGGTCAAAAAATCTTCGAAAAAAAAGGAAAGACTATAGTCTTTGCTCATTTTTGGGAAAAAAATTTCACCCCTTCAGATCTCGCCCCGATTTTCCCAGAATGTTATTTGGAGGGTATACACTTGGAAATTATGGGGCAAACTTCCCTCACCCCTTCCCACTGCTCCACACCTGGCTAGGAAACGTTCAGAATTGGGTTGTTCCAGAAAACTTTCGGAATTTTTTTGGACCAGATGCGAGGGGATGGGGGATGTTTGGCACATATTTTTCAAGTCTTTACCCTTCATATTACATTCTGAAATTTTCCTAAGGATATCGGAGAGGGTCAAAAAATGTTCGAAAAAAAAAGGAAAGACTATAGTCTTTCCTCATTTTTTGGAAAAAAATTTCACCCCTTCAGATCTCGCCCCGATTTTCCCAGAATGTTATTTGGAGGGTATACACTTGGAAATTATGGGCCAAACTTCCCTCACCCCTTCCCACTGCTCCACACCTGGCTAGGAAGCGTTCAGAATTGGGTTGTTCCAGAAAACTTTCGGAATTTTTTTGGACCAGATCGAAGGGGTTGGTGGATGTTTGGCACATATTTTTCAATGCTTTACTCTTCATATTACATTCTGAAATTTTCCTAAGGAAATCGGAGAGTGTGAAAAAATCTTCGAAAAAAAAGGAAAGACTATAGTCTTTGCTCATTTTTTGAAAAAAAATTTCACCCCTTCAGATCTCGCCCCGATTTTCCCAGAATGTTATTTAGAGGGTGTACACTTGGAAATTATGGGGCAAACTTCCCTCACCCCTTGCTACTGCTCCCTGCCTGGTCAGGAAATGTTCAGGAATGGGTTCCTTCTGAAACCTTTCTGAAACAGATAGGAGGGGATGAGGGATGTTGAACACTCGGAGGTAAAAGTAGAGTCAATTGTTTTAGGTTGATTTCCTGGACTTCTCGAACGATTTCATCCTGGGGAGGCCGTCGTCCACTTCTTCGAGAAGATAGCGGAAGATCATCAGTCCTGAAGGAGAGACGACCCTTTTTAGGGATGTGAAGATAAAAACAGTCCTTTATAGGGCTAACAAAAATTTTAAAGAAAGGGTTTCCTAAGAGATAAGCAGTACGCTGTAAAACAAATGCATGAAGTTTTGTAATTTAGGAAAATTTGTCTGAATGTTTAAGTATTTTGTGGTGTGTACGCAACCATAATTAATAAAAGTTCCAGTGTGAACGCACCTTTAGCTAATAAAAATTGCTGTGTGAACGCATCTTTAGCTAATAAAAATTGCTGTGTGAACGCACCTATAGCTAATAAAAGTTGCAGTGTGAACGCACCTTTAGCTAATAAAAAATGTTGTGTGAACGCACCTTTAGCTAATAAAAGTTGCAGTGTGAACGCACCTTTAGCTAATAAAAATTGCTGTGTGAACGCACCTTTAGCTAATAAACGGTGCAGTGTGAACGCACCTTTAACTAATGAAACAAGCAGTGTGAACGCACCTTTAGCTAATAAATTATGCTGTGTGAACGCACCTATAGCTAATAAAAGTTGCAGTGTGAACGCACCTTTAGCTAATAAAAAATGTTGTGTGAACGCACCTTTAGCTAATAAAAGTTGCAGTGTGAACGCACCTTTAGCTAATAAAAATTGCTGTGTGAACGCACCTTTAGCTAATAAACGGTGCAGTGTGAACGCACCTTTAACTAATGAAACAAGCAGTGTGAACGCACCTTTAGCTAATAAATTATGCTGTGTGAACGCACCTATAGCTAATAAAGGTTGCAGTGTGAACGCACCTTTAGCTAATAAAAAATGTTGTGTGAACGCACCTTTAGCTAATAAAAGTTGCAGTGTGAACGCACCTTTAGCTAATAAAAATTGCTGTGTGAACGCACCTTTAGCTAATAAACGGTGCAGTGTGAACGCACCTTTAACTAATGAAACAAGCAGTGTGAACGCACCTTTAGCTAATAAATTATGCTGTGTGAACGCACCTTTAGCTAATAACAATTGCTGTGTGAACGCACCTTTAGCTAATAAACGTTGCAGTGAGAACGAACCTTTAGCTAATAAAAGTTGCAGTGTGAACGCACCTTTAGTTAATAGATTATGCTATGTGAACGCACCTTTAGCTAATAAAAGATGCTGTGTGAACGCACCTTTTAACTAATAAATTATGCTGTGTGAGCGCACCTTTAGCTAATAAAAATTGTTGTGTGAACGCACTTTTAGCTAATAAAAATTGTTGTGTGAACGCACCTTTAGCTAATAAATTATGGTGTGAACGCACCTTTAGCTACCAAAAATTGCTGTGTGCACGCACCTTTAGCTAATAAAAATTGTTGTGTGAACGCACCTTTAGCTAATAAATTATGGTGTGAACGCACCTTTAGCTAATAAAAATTGCTGTGTAAACGCACCTTTAGCTACTAAAAGTTGCAGTGTGAACGCACCTTTAGCTAATAAAAATTGTTGTGTGAACGCACCTTTAGCTAATAAATATGGATGTGTGAACGCACCTTTAGTTAATAAATTTTGCTGTGTGAACGCACCTTTAGCTACTAAAAGTTGCAGTGTGAACGCACCTTTAGCTAATAAAAATTGTTTTGTGAACGCACCTTTAGCTAATAAAAATGGCTGTGTGAACGCACCTTTAGCTACTAAAAGTTGCAGTGTGAACGCACCTGTAGCTGATAAAGGTGCGTTCACCCAGCAATTTTTATTAGCTAAAGGTGCGTTCACACAGCAACTTTTGTTAGCTAAAGGTGCGTTCACACAGCAACTTTTGTTAACTAAAGGTGCGTTAACACATTAATTTTTATTAGCTAAAGCTGCGTTCACACTGCAACTTTTATTAGCTAAAGGTGCGTTCACACTGCAACTTTTATAAGCTAAAGGTGCGTTCACACAGCAACTTTTGTTAACTAAAGGTGCGTTCACACTGCAACTTTTATTAGCTAAAGGTGCGTTCACACTGCAACTTTTATAAGCTAAAGTTGCGTTCACACAGCAACTTTTGTTAACTAAAGCTGCGTTCACACTGCAACTTTTATTAGCTAAAGGTGCGTTCACACAGCAATTGTTATTAGCTAAAGGTGCGTTCACATCATAATTTATTAGCTAAAGGTGCGTTCACACCACAATTTTTATTAGCTAAAGGTGCGTTCACACAGCAATTTTTATTAGCTAAAGGTACGTTCACACCATAATTTATTAGCTAAAGGTGCGTTCACACAACAATTTTTATTAGCTAAAGCTGCGTTCACACTGTAACTTTTATTAGCTAAAGGTGCGTTCACACCATAATTTATTAGCTAAAGGTGCGTTCACACTGCAACTTTTAATAGCTAAAGGTGCGTTCACACAGCATAATTTATTAGCTAAAGGTGCGTTGACACAGCAATTTTTATTAGCTAAAGGTGCGTTCACACCAACTTTTATTAGCTAAAGGTGCGCTCACACTGCTACTTTCATTAGCTAAAGGTGCGTTCACACTGCTACATTTATTAGCTAAAGGTTAGGTTTAGTTTAGGTTAGGTTAGCTAATGAGTTGGGTTAGGTTAGGTAATGAGTTGGGTTAGGTTAGGTATTGGGTTAGGTTAGGTTAGCTAAATGAGTTGGGTTAGGTTAGCTAATGAGTTGGGTTAGGTTAGGTTAGCTAAATGAGTTGGTTGGGTTAGCTAACCTAACCTAACCCATTATCTTACCTAACCCAACTCATTTAGCTAACCTAACCCAACTCATTTAGCTAACCTAACCCAACTCATTACCTAACCTAACCCAACTCATTAGCTAACCTAACCTAAACTAACTGGTAGTAATTTAAAGTAATTCCGCTGTCGCGTTCCAATGTTAGGACATCCTGAATTATCTCCAGCGATTGCGCCCGTTCGCGTTTTAAGAACTTTTCTGTTTATGCACAGGGCCGTTCTAACCAGTTTCTGGTTGGTTTCCCTATCGTTCATCTCTGGTAGTAATTTAAAGTAATTCCGCTGTTGCGTTCCAATGTTACGACATCGTGAATTATCTCCAGCGATTGCGCCCGTTCGCGTTTTAAGAACTTTTCTGTTTATGCACAGGGCCGTTCTAACCAGTTTCTGGTTGGTTTCCCTATCGTTCATCTCTGGTAGTAATTTAAAGTAATTCCGCTGTTGCGTTCCAATGTTACGACATCGTGAATTATCTCCAGCGATTGCGCCCGTTCGCGTTTTAAGAACTTTTCTGTTTATGCACAGGGCCGTTCTAACCAGTTTCTGGTTGGTTTCCCTATCGTTCATCTCTGGTAGTAATTTAAAGTAATTCCGCTGTTGCGTTCCAATGTTACGACATCGTGAATTATCTCCAGCGATTGCGCCCGTTCGCGTTTTAAGAACTTTTCTGTTTATGCACAGGGCCGTTCTAACCAGTTTCTGGTTGGTTTCCCTATCGTTCATCTCTGGTAGTAATTTAAAGTAATTCCGCTGTCGCGTTCCAATGTTACGACATCCTGAGTTATCTCCAGCGACTGCGCCCGTTCGCGGTTTAAGAACTTTTCTTTTTATGCACAGGGCCGTTCTAACCAGTTTCTGGTTGGTTTCCCTATCGTTCATCTCTGGTAGTAATTTAAAGTAATTCCGCTGTTGCGTTCCAATGTTACGACATCGTGAATTATCTCCAGCGACTGCGCCCGTTCGCGTTTTAAGAACTTTTCTTTTTATGCACAGGGCCGTTCTAACCAGTTTCTGGTTGGTTTCCCTATCGTTCATCTCTGGTAGTAATTTAAAGTAATTCCGCTGTTGCGTTCCAATGTTACGACATCGTGAATTATCTCCAGCGATTGCGTCCGTTCGCGTTTTAAGAACTTTTCTTTTTATGCACAGGGCCGTTCTAACCAGTTTCTGGTTGGTTTCCCTATCGTTCATCTCTGGTAGTAATTTAAAGTAATTTCGCTGTCGCGTTCCAATGTTACGACATCCTGAGTTATCTCCAGCGACTGCGCCCGTTCGCGTTTTAAGAACTTTTCTTTTTATGCACAGGGCCGTTCTAACCAGTTTCTGGTTGGTTTCCCTATCGTTCATCTCTGGTAGTAATTTAAAGTAATTCCGCTGTCGCGTTCCAATGTTACGACATCCTGAGTTATCTCCAGCGACTGCGCCCGTTCGCGTTTTAAGAACTTTTCTTTTTATGCACAGGGCCGTTCTAACCAGTTTCTGGTTGGTTTCCCTATCGTTCATCTCTGGTAGTAATTTAAAGTAATTCCGCTGTCGCGTTCCAATGTTACGACATCCTGAGTTATCTCCAGCGACTGCGCCCGTTCGCGTTTTAAGAACTTTTCTTTTTATGCACAGGGCCGTTCTAACCAGTTTCTGGTTGGTTTCCCTATCGTTCATCTCTGGTAGTAATTTAAAGTAATTCCGCTGTCGCGTTCCAATGTTACGACATCCTGAGTTATCTCCAGCGACTGCGCCCGTTCGCGTTTTAAGAACTTTTCTTTTTATGCACAGGGCCGTTCTAACCAGTTTCTGGTTGGTTTCCCTATCGTTCATCTCTGGTAGTAATTTAAAGTAATTCCGCTGTTGCGTTCCAATGTTACGACATCGTGAATTATCTCCAGCGACTGCGCCCGTTCGCGTTTTAAGAACTTTTCTGTTTATGCACAGGGCCGTTCTAACCAGTTTCTGGTTGGTTTCCCTATCGTTCATCTCTGGTAGTAATTTAAAGTAATTCCGCTGTTGCGTTCCAATGTTACGACATCGTGAATTATCTCCAGCGATTGCGCCCGTTCGCGTTTTAAGAACTTTTCTTTTTATGCACAGGGCCGTTCTAACCAGTTTCTGGTTGGTTTCCCTATCGTTCATCTCTGGTAGTAATTTAAAGTAATTCCGCTGTTGCGTTCCAATGTTACGACATCGTGAATTATCTCCAGCGATTGCGCCCGTTCGCGTTTTAAGAACTTTTCTTTTTATGCACAGGGCCGTTCTAACCAGTTTCTGGTTGGTTTCCCTATCGTTCATCTCTGGTAGTAATTTAAAGTAATTCCGCTGTTGCGTTCCAATGTTACGACATCGTGAATTATCTCCAGCGATTGCGCCCGTTCGCGTTTTAAGAACTTTTCTGTTTATGCACAGGGCCGTTCTAACCAGTTTCTGGTTGGTTACCCTATCGTTCATCTCTGATAGTAATTTAAAGTAATTCCGCTGTTGCGTTCCAATGTTACGACATCGTGAATTATCTCCAGCGATTGCGCCCGTTCGCGTTTTAAGAACTTTTCTGTTTATGCACAGGGCCGTTCTAACCAGTTTCTGGTTGGTTACCCTATCGTTCATCTCTGATAGTAATTTAAAGTAATTCCGCTGTCGCGTTCCAATGTTACGACATCCTGAATTATCTCCAGCGACTGCGCCCGTTCGCGTTTTAAGAACTTTTCTTTTTATGCACAGGGCCGTTCTAACCAGTTTCTGGTTGGTTTCCCTATCGTTCATCTCTGGTAGTAATTTAAAGTAATTCCGCTGTCGCGTTCCAATGTTACGACATCCTGAATTATCTCCAGCGACTGCGCCCGTTCGCGTTTTAAGAACTTTTCTTTTTATGCACAGGGCCGTTCTAACCAGTTTCTGGTTGGTTTCCCTATCGTTCATCTCTGGTAGTAATTTAAAGTAATTCCGCTGTTGCGTTCCAATGTTACGACATCGTGAATTATCTCCAGCGACTGCGCCCGTTCGCGTTTTAAGAACTTTTCTTTTTATGCACAGGGCCGTTCTAACCAGTTTCTGGTTGGTTTCCCTATCGTTCATCTCTGGTAGTAATTTAAAGTAATTCCGCTGTTGCGTTCCAATGTTACGACATCGTGAATTATCTCCAGCGACTGCGCCCGTTCGCGTTTTAAGAACTTTTCTTTTTATGCACAGGGCCGTTCTAACCAGTTTCTGGTTGGTTTCCCTATCGTTCATCTCTGGTAGTAATTTAAAGTAATTCCGCTGTCGCGTTCCAATGTTACGACATCCTGAGTTATCTCCAGCGACTGCGCCCGTTCGCGTTTTAAGAACTTTTCTTTTTATGCACAGGGCCGTTCTAACCAGTTTCTGGTTGGTTTCCCTATCGTTCATCTCTGGTAGTAATTTAAAGTAATTCCGCTGTTGCGTTCCAATGTTACGACATCGTGAATTATCTCCAGCGACTGCGCCCGTTCGCGTTTTAAGAACTTTTCTTTTTATGCACAGGGCCGTTCTAACCAGTTTCTGGTTGGTTTCCCTATCGTTCATCTCTGGTAGTAATTTAAAGTAATTCCGCTGTTGCGTTCCAATGTTACGACATCGTGAATTATCTCCAGCGATTGCGCCCGTTCGCGTTTTAAGAACTTTTCTGTTTATGCACAGGGCCGTTCTAACCAGTTTCTGGTTGGTTTCCCTATCGTTCATCTCTGGTAGTAATTTAAAGTAATTCCGCTGTCGCGTTCCAATGTTACGACATCCTGAGTTATCTCCAGCGACTGCGCCCGTTCGCGTTTTAAGAACTTTTCTTTTTATGCACAGGGCCGTTCTAACCAGTTTCTGGTTGGTTTCCCTATCGTTCATCTCTGGTAGTAATTTAAAGTAATTCCGCTGTTGCGTTCCAATGTTACGACATCGTGAATTATCTCCAGCGACTGCGCCCGTTCGCGTTTTAAGAACTTTTCTTTTTATGCACAGGGCCGTTCTAACCAGTTTCTGGTTGGTTTCCCTATCGTTCATCTCTGGTAGTAATTTAAAGTAATTCCGCTGTTGCGTTCCAATGTTACGACATCGTGAATTATCTCCAGCGATTGCGCCCGTTCGCGTTTTAAGAACTTTTCTTTTTATGCACAGGGCCGTTCTAACCAGTTTCTGGTTGGTTTCCCTATCGTTCATCTCTGGTAGTAATTTAAAGTAATTCCGCTGTTGCGTTCCAATGTTACGACATCGTGAATTATCTCCAGCGATTGCGCCCGTTCGCGTTTTAAGAACTTTTCTTTTTATGCACAGGGCCGTTCTAACCAGTTTCTGGTTGGTTTCCCTATCGTTCATCTCTGGTAGTAATTTAAAGTAATTCCGCTGTTGCGTTCCAATGTTACGACATCGTGAATTATCTCCAGCGACTGCGCCCGTTCGCGTTTTAAGAACTTTTCTTTTTATGCACAGGGCCGTTCTAACCAGTTTCTGGTTGGTTTCCCTATCGTTCATCTCTGGTAGTAATTTAAAGTAATTCCGCTGTTGCGTTCCAATGTTACGACATCGTGAATTATCTAGAGCGATTGCGCCCGTTCGCGTTTTAAGAACTTTTCTTTTTATGCACAGGGCCGTTCTAACCAGTTTCTGGTTGGTTTCCCTATCGTTCATCTCTGGTAGTAATTTAAAGTAATTCCGCTGTTGCGTTCCAATGTTACGACATCGTGAATTATCTCCAGCGATTGCGCCCGTTCGCGTTTTAAGAACTTTTCTTTTTATGCACAGGGCCGTTCTAACCAGTTTCTGGTTGGTTTCCCTATCGTTCATCTCTGGTAGTAATTTAAAGTAATTCCGCTGTTGCGTTCCAATGTTACGACATCGTGAATTATCTCCAGCGACTGCGCCCGTTCGCGTTTTAAGAAGTTTTCTGTTTATGCACAGGGCCGTTCTAACCAGTTTCTGGTTGGTTTCCCTATCGTTCATCTCTGGTAGTAATTTAAAGTAATTCCGCTGTTGCGTTCCAATGTTACGACATCGTGAATTATCTCCAGCGATTGCGCCCGTTCGCGTTTTAAGAACTTTTCTTTTTATGCACAGGGCCGTTCTAACCAGTTTCTGGTTGGTTTCCCTATCGTTCATCTCTGGTAGTAATTTAAAGTAATTCCGCTGTTGCGTTCCAATGTTACGACATCGTGAATTATCTCCAGCGATTGCGCCCGTTCGCGTTTTAAGAACTTTTCTTTTTATGCACAGGGCCGTTCTAACCAGTTTCTGGTTGGTTTCCCTATCGTTCATCTCTGGTAGTAATTTAAAGTAATTCCGCTGTTGCGTTCCAATGTTACGACATCGTGAATTATCTCCAGCGACTGCGCCCGTTCGCGTTTTAAGAACTTTTCTGTTTATGCACAGGGCCGTTCTAACCAGTTTCTGGTTGGTTTCCCTATCGTTCATCTCTGGTAGTAATTTAAAGTAATTCCGCTGTTGCGTTCCAATGTTACGACATCGTGAATTATCTCCAGCGATTGCGCCCGTTCGCGTTTTAAGAACTTTTCTGTTTATGCACAGGGCCGTTCTAACCAGTTTCTGGTTGGTTACCCTATCGTTCATCTCTGATAGTAATTTAAAGTAATTCCGCTTTCGCGTTCCAATGTTACGACATCCTGAATTATCTCCAGCGACTGCGCCCGTTCGCGTTTTAAGAACTTTTCTTTTTATGCACAGGGCCGTTCTAACCAGTTTCTGGTTGGTTTCCCTATCGTTCATCTCTGGTAGTAATTTAATGTAATTCCGCTGTTGCGTTCCAATGTTACGACATCGTGAATTATCTCCAGCGACTGCGCCCGTTCGCGTTTTAAGAACTTTTCTTTTTATGCACAGGGCCGTTCTAACCAGTTTCTGGTTGGTTTCCCTATCGTTCATCTCTGGTAGTAATTTAAAGTAATTCCGCTGTTGCGTTCCAATGTTACGACATCGTGAATTATCTCCAGCGACTGCGCCCGTTCGCGTTTTAAGAACTTTTCTTTTTATGCACAGGGCCGTTCTAACCAGTTTCTGGTTGGTTTCCCTATCGTTCATCTCTGGTAGTAATTTAAAGTAATTCCGCTGTCGCGTTCCAATGTTACGACATCCTGAGTTATCTCCAGCGACTGCGCCCGTTCGCGTTTTAAGAACTTTTCTTTTTATGCACAGGGCCGTTCTAACCAGTTTCTGGTTGGTTTCCCTATCGTTCATCTCTGGTAGTAATTTAAAGTAATTCCGCTGTTGCGTTCCAATGTTACGACATCGTGAATTATCTCCAGCGACTGCGCCCGTTCGCGTTTTAAGAACTTTTCTTTTTATGCACAGGGCCGTTCTAACCAGTTTCTGGTTGGTTTCCCTATCGTTCATCTCTGGTAGTAATTTAAAGTAATTCCGCTGTTGCGTTCCAATGTTACGACATCGTGAATTATCTCCAGCGATTGCGCCCGTTCGCGTTTTAAGAACTTTTCTGTTTATGCACAGGGCCGTTCTAACCAGTTTCTGGTTGGTTTCCCTATCGTTCATCTCTGGTAGTAATTTAAAGTAATTCCGCTGTCGCGTTCCAATGTTACGACATCCTGAGTTATCTCCAGCGACTGCGCCCGTTCGCGTTTTAAGAACTTTTCTTTTTATGCACAGGGCCGTTCTAACCAGTTTCTGGTTGGTTTCCCTATCGTTCATCTCTGGTAGTAATTTAAAGTAATTCCGCTGTTGCGTTCCAATGTTACGACATCGTGAATTATCTCCAGCGACTGCGCCCGTTCGCGTTTTAAGAACTTTTCTTTTTATGCACAGGGCCGTTCTAACCAGTTTCTGGTTGGTTTCCCTATCGTTCATCTCTGGTAGTAATTTAAAGTAATTCCGCTGTTGCGTTCCAATGTTACGACATCGTGAATTATCTCCAGCGATTGCGCCCGTTCGCGTTTTAAGAACTTTTCTTTTTATGCACAGGGCCGTTCTAACCAGTTTCTGGTTGGTTTCCCTATCGTTCATCTCTGGTAGTAATTTAAAGTAATTCCGCTGTCGCGTTCCAATGTTACGACATCCTGAGTTATCTCCAGCGACTGCGCCCGTTCGCGTTTTAAGAACTTTTCTTTTTATGCACAGGGCCGTTCTAACCAGTTTCTGGTTGGTTTCCCTATCGTTCATCTCTGGTAGTAATTTAAAGTAATTCCGCTGTTGCGTTCCAATGTTACGACATCGTGAATTATCTCCAGCGATTGCGCCCGTTCGCGTTTTAAGAACTTTTCTTTTTATGCACAGGGCCGTTCTAACCAGTTTCTGGTTGGTTTCCCTATCGTTCATCTCTGGTAGTAATTTAAAGTAATTCCGCTGTTGCGTTCCAATGTTACGACATCGTGAATTATCTCCAGCGACTGCGCCCGTTCGCGTTTTAAGAACTTTTCTGTTTATGCACAGGGCCGTTCTAACCAGTTTCTGGTTGGTTTCCCTATCGTTCATCTCTGGTAGTAATTTAAAGTAATTCCGCTGTTGCGTTCCAATGTTACGACATCGTGAATTATCTCCAGCGATTGCGCCCGTTCGCGTTTTAAGAACTTTTCTTTTTATGCACAGGGCCGTTCTAACCAGTTTCTGGTTGGTTTCCCTATCGTTCATCTCTGGTAGTAATTTAAAGTAATTCCGCTGTTGCGTTCCAATGTTACGACATCGTGAATTATCTCCAGCGATTGCGCCCGTTCGCGTTTTAAGAACTTTTCTTTTTATGCACAGGGCCGTTCTAACCAGTTTCTGGTTGGTTTCCCTATCGTTCATCTCTGGTAGTAATTTAAAGTAATTCCGCTGTTGCGTTCCAATGTTACGACATCGTGAATTATCTCCAGCGACTGCGCCCGTTCGCGTTTTAAGAACTTTTCTGTTTATGCACAGGGCCGTTCTAACCAGTTTCTGGTTGGTTTCCCTATCGTTCATCTCTGGTAGTAATTTAAAGTAATTCCGCTGTTGCGTTCCAATGTTACGACATCGTGAATTATCTCCAGCGACTGCGCCCGTTCGCGTTTTAAGAACTTTTCTTTTTATGCACAGGGCCGTTCTAACCAGTTTCTGGTTGGTTTCCCTATCGTTCATCTCTGGTAGTAATTTAAAGTAATTCCGCTGTTGCGTTCCAATGTTACGACATCGTGAATTATCTCCAGCGATTGCGCCCGTTCGCGTTTTAAGAACTTTTCTGTTTATGCACAGGGCCGTTCTAACCAGTTTCTGGTTGGTTTCCCTATCGTTCATCTCTGGTAGTAATTTAAAGTAATTCCGCTGTTGCGTTCCAATGTTACGACATCGTGAATTATCTCCAGCGATTGCGCCCGTTCGCGTTTTAAGAACTTTTCTGTTTATGCACAGGGCCGTTCTAACCAGTTTCTGGTTGGTTTCCCTATCGTTCATCTCTGGTAGTAATTTAAAGTAATTCCGCTGTTGCGTTCCAATGTTACGACATCGTGAATTATCTCCAGCGACTGCGCCCGTTCGCGTTTTAAGAACTTTTCTTTTTATGCACAGGGCCGTTCTAACCAGTTTCTGGTTGGTTTCCCTATCGTTCATCTCTGGTAGTAATTTAAAGTAATTCCGCTGTTGCGTTCCAATGTTACGACATCGTGAATTATCTCCAGCGATTGCGCCCGTTCGCGTTTTAAGAACTTTTCTGTTTATGCACAGGGCCGTTCTAACCAGTTTCTGGTTGGTTTCCCTATCGTTCATCTCTGGTAGTAATTTAAAGTAATTCCGCTGTTGCGTTCCAATGTTACGACATCGTGAATTATCTCCAGCGACTGCGCCCGTTCGCGTTTTAAGAACTTTTCTTTTTATGCACAGGGCCGTTCTAACCAGTTTCTGGTTGGTTTCCCTATCGTTCATCTCTGGTAGTAATTTAAAGTAATTCCGCTGTTGCGTTCCAATGTTACGACATCGTGAATTATCTCCAGCGATTGCGCCCGTTCGCGTTTTAAGAACTTTTCTGTTTATGCACAGGGCCGTTCTAACCAGTTTCTGGTTGGTTTCCCTATCGTTCATCTCTGGTAGTAATTTAAAGTAATTCCGCTGTTGCGTTCCAATGTTACGACATCGTGAATTATCTCCAGCGACTGCGCCCGTTCGCGTTTTAAGAACTTTTCTTTTTATGCACAGGGCCGTTCTAACCAGTTTCTGGTTGGTTTCCCTATCGTTCATCTCTGGTAGTAATTTAAAGTAATTCCGCTGTTGCGTTCCAATGTTACGACATCGTGAATTATCTCCAGCGATTGCGCCCGTTCGCGTTTTAAGAACTTTTCTGTTTATGCACAGGGCCGTTCTAACCAGTTTCTGGTTGGTTTCCCTATCGTTCATCTCTGGTAGTAATTTAAAGTAATTCCGCTGTTGCGTTCCAATGTTACGACATCGTGAATTATCTCCAGCGATTGCGCCCGTTCGCGTTTTAAGAACTTTTCTTTTTATGCACAGGGCCGTTCTAACCAGTTTCTGGTTGGTTTCCCTATCGTTCATCTCTGGTAGTAATTTAAAGTAATTCCGCTGTTGCGTTCCAATGTTACGACATCGTGAATTATCTCCAGCGATTGCGCCCGTTCGCGTTTTAAGAACTTTTCTGTTTATGCACAGGGCCGTTCTAACCAGTTTCTGGTTGGTTTCCCTATCGTTCATCTCTGGTAGTAATTTAAAGTAATTCCGCTGTTGCGTTCCAATGTTACGACATCGTGAATTATCTCCAGCGATTGCGCCCGTTCGCGTTTTAAGAACTTTTCTTTTTATGCACAGGGCCGTTCTAACCAGTTTCTGGTTGGTTTCCCTATCGTTCATCTCTGGTAGTAATTTAAAGTAATTCCGCTGTTGCGTTCCAATGTTACGACATCGTGAATTATCTCCAGCGATTGCGCCCGTTCGCGTTTTAAGAACTTTTCTTTTTATGCACAGGGCCGTTCTAACCAGTTTCTGGTTGGTTTCCCTATCGTTCATCTCTGGTAGTAATTTAAAGTAATTCCGCTGTTGCGTTCCAATGTTACGACATCGTGAATTATCTCCAGCGATTGCGCCCGTTCGCGTTTTAAGAACTTTTCTTTTTATGCACAGGGCCGTTCTAACCAGTTTCTGGTTGGTTTCCCTATCGTTCATCTCTGGTAGTAATTTAAAGTAATTCCGCTGTTGCGTTCCAATGTTACGACATCGTGAATTATCTCCAGCGATTGCGCCCGTTCGCGTTTTAAGAACTTTTCTGTTTATGCACAGGGCCGTTCTAACCAGTTTCTGGTTGGTTTCCCTATCGTTCATCTCTGGTAGTAATTTAAAGTAATTCCGCTGTTGCGTTCCAATGTTACGACATCGTGAATTATCTCCAGCGATTGCGCCCGTTCGCGTTTTAAGAACTTTTCTTTTTATGCACAGGGCCGTTCTAACCAGTTTCTGGTTGGTTTCCCTATCGTTCATCTCTGGTAGTAATTTAAAGTAATTCCGCTGTTGCGTTCCAATGTTACGACATCGTGAATTATCTCCAGCGATTGCGCCCGTTCGCGTTTTAAGAACTTTTCTTTTTATGCACAGGGCCGTTCTAACCAGTTTCTGGTTGGTTTCCCTATCGTTCATCTCTGGTAGTAATTTAAAGTAATTCCGCTGTTGCGTTCCAATGTTACGACATCGTGAATTATCTCCAGCGATTGCGCCCGTTCGCGTTTTAAGAACTTTTCTTTTTATGCACAGGGCCGTTCTAACCAGTTTCTGGTTGGTTTCCCTATCGTTCATCTCTGGTAGTAATTTAAAGTAATTCCGCTGTTGCGTTCCAATGTTACGACATCGTGAATTATCTCCAGCGATTGCGCCCGTTCGCGTTTTAAGAACTTTTCTGTTTATGCACAGGGCCGTTCTAACCAGTTTCTGGTTGGTTTCCCTATCGTTCATCTCTGGTAGTAATTTAAAGTAATTCCGCTGTTGCGTTCCAATGTTACGACATCGTGAATTATCTCCAGCGATTGCGCCCGTTCGCGTTTTAAGAACTTTTCTTTTTATGCACAGGGCCGTTCTAACCAGTTTCTGGTTGGTTTCCCTATCGTTCATCTCTGGTAGTAATTTAAAGTAATTCCGCTGTTGCGTTCCAATGTTACGACATCGTGAATTATCTCCAGCGATTGCGCCCGTTCGCGTTTTAAGAACTTTTCTTTTTATGCACAGGGCCGTTCTAACCAGTTTCTGGTTGGTTACCCTATTGTTCATCTCTGGTAGGTACTAATTTAAAGTCATTCCGCTGCTGTTGGCCGATATGAACAAGATGGCCGTTCTGATCGCGCAAGTTTGACCAATATGAACAAAATTTGCTTTTGGCCGATATGACCGGGTCCCGGCCAATTAGCGCCTTCCACGAGGATTACGTGATACCTCATGGACTGACTGCCTTATTGTTTGTTTATCGATACACAAGTTATGAGTTTCATAAATTTGTTTCCAGAAACTGGGCATGAGAGAACCATGTACAACGGTATAATTAACGTGGGTCGTTCTTCTGAACATTTTGCATAAGGTCATAATTTCACATTCGAAACACAAACAATTTTTAAGCAAAATGTAAAAAACTTTGAACAGTAGTTTTTCCATAATTTAAAGTTTTTGAGTTTTGAATTAGGTACACCAAGTTAAATTTGTTTTTTTCAACTCGATTTGCGTTCAAAAGTCCCTGGGTTAAAACGGCCGCGTACAACTAGCCGCGTTCAAACGTCCTAATCCGATTGAGATTATTATGTTAAACGTTTGTAACAAAAAAATGTCATTGAAAATGCTGCCATACTTCAACAAAATAATTTTTTGACATAATGTTTATCAATTTCAAGTGTTTGCTTATCATGGTTTTTTATATCATAGAATGATAATTTAAAACATGTAGGTACTATAATCTATTGTATTTACTGGTTGTTCAAGGTAAATGTGGGAAAAATGAGAATTTGAAGAATTACGTGACATCAGGATTAAATTTTTGTAAATATGGTTTTATTAACTATTACGGTACGCGGGGGGGGGGGCACTTCTAAGGTAGTATCCCTATCCCCACTCAATCTAAAGCAAAATTACGTATGGACATCACGTTTTCATCGTCGCGTCGCATAGGCATGTTTACATACAGGATGTTTCAAAAGTGGCACGTGCACTCTGCAGAACATTGATTGGCAGTGTTTTAAAATCGACAATTAGTGTTTGATTAACTTATACAACCTACGGAGGGCACGCCTGTTCCATACTGCAAAATTAGCGATATAGATACAGGATGTAACCATTCCTGTGTAAAACAAGTATACTACCTATTTATTCCTCTTCAAAAAAGGAAATAATTTACTAGTGGCAAATATTAACATTGAGCTTTACTTTTAAAGTTGTCTAATGCGAATGCGATTTACTTTTTTCATTTAACTTTTCTATAATTTTCAATACAGAATTAAAACCAATAGATATGAAATTTAATATTGCTTACCAAAAAGCTGCTTACTCCACTACAGTTGTTACACACAATACTTAATTAATAAAAATAATTATTAGAAAGTACTACAGTTATGTTATGAGGAATACACAATCTCAAGTAAATGTTACCTATAATGTTATAAAAAGTAGAAGTAGACTAGAACCTTGTTACCTATAAGTAGGTATTTGTAATATAATGCTTAAATCATCCTGATAAAGTAGTACTCAACTTACAGAAAGGATGCAACAATAAAGTTTCCAATTGAGATATAGAAATGCCGTAAGAGATAATGATAAAGTAATCGTTTTGTTATCTTTACCAAATTTAGAATTTAAGTGCTCAAAATCACAGATATCAAAATAACATAATAATGTATTAAAAACATTAAACTTCCCAAGATAGGTACTGGTTACTACTGCGAATAGTTTTCACTTACACTTACCTTTTAAAGTTACATTTATATACATAATAAATCGATATATTATCAATTAACAATAAATTAACAGTTTTTTCGATATCAGACAGCCTTATTCTTCCTCTACCAATCTACTTGCATTCTTCTACAGAAGATTAGCGATCATCATTGCCATCTACAGCAGCTTTCAAAAGCTTCTTTGTACTTTTTCCGTACCATTCTCGATAATTCTTTAACCATCTATCAAACTGAACTACGTGTCTATGAATCTGTACCAAGTGTATAGGTACAAGATTTTACTTACTCTGTACTTACTAGTGTACAAATATCAGGAAGCCACCTTCTTTCTGCCTGGACGTCTTTTTCCTTTGCATCAGTTGGAGAATTTTTAACTCTTATTAGATAGATAGTAGATATTTTTAAGAACCTTCTATACTTTTTCCCTGTGTTGTGGACTATATTTATTGTAAATTGTAGGTCTTTACTTTAAGTTAAGTCAAATGATAAGTAACGTGAAGGAATAGACAAAACAATACTGATCAACATGATTTCACAAACTTACCGAATACGTCATAATGATCGCTTAAAAGAAGTATATTACCTTTTATTCAAATTAGAATATCTTATACAGTGTGGAAGAAAAGTTGTTATATCCTTTGGGGCCAGTGCAACACGTCACCCTTTAAGAATGTGGCCCAGTCCATGTTACAGGCTACCCCTTTCATTGCGTCCTATGATCGCATGATGGCCTTCCCAACTCTCGTTAATACGTGTTCAAAATAAGGTTTTGCACCGTAACAAATTTGGCGCCCAACGTGGGGCGTGGAATAAATTCATTATTTCTAAAACGATGACGTTTCATGAAATTTCCTCGGACACGTCGATTTTGCTTTTTAAGAAAAACCTTGTTCCTATACCTGCGAATTTCCGATGTTCATTTGTTTTCGCGTGAGACGTCATCGAATATTTTTTTTAATGGAACCCCTATATTTTTTTAACGGATTCGTGTACGGCTCAACTTGCTGAATTCGAAAATGTACCACTTTAATACTTTATTTCTACACTTTCCAGCGAAAAGAAAATAATAACCCAGTCGTAGTAAGAACAACAAATTAAATCAAGTTACCTAAGAAATTGTTTCCGGCAGCTAAACAAAATCTAATCAGAATCGGTAAAATGGCAGCCGATATGAATTGTGCAAAATTTATTCCGTATATAATTCTGCATTCTCCTAAATATATATCACGTATACAGGGCGTTTGCTTTCCACAGTACAATAAGCAACTTTGTTATTTTAAATGAAACACCCTATATATTATTATATAATTGAGTGCAAAAATTAATTGTCTATCATATAGTATAAGGTGTTTATATAGCTAAAATATACGGTTGATGAGAAATTCGTGAATTTTGAATATTACGTTGGACTCTGACGGAAACGGATCGTGCGTCGGTCGGTAGCGATCATCCGGCTTCGCCAGCTGTAATTTCTACCCGGTACCTACAGATAGATGGGTGTCTTTCTTCTGTTCATATCGAATCCGTATAGTCTCGTGCTTATCAGGGTCTGCCTCGCGAACTATACTGTTGAATACCAAAAACGAAACGTTTATTTTTAGTATGGGAAAGTCCAGGGCCGATTTGCACCTCCACTTTTTATATTATAAATTCAAACTAATAACTGTTTATAGGCACACAAATAAATAGGTTACTGTACCTACTAATATTAAAAAACTTTTATTTATAAAAACACATATTTACAATAGAACGAATATTATTAAAATAACTGTGCTATTGCACTATACCTTCTTCCAATTCTTCTAATTTCTGTACAGGTACCTTACAAAAATTATAGCTAACTAAATATAACAGTTTTAACAATAAAGGCATAAGTATTGCAACCACAAAATATCTATCTATTGAAACAAACATGAGATCCTGATATTGATTAATTATCTTTTTTCATTTCTAATCGTTTGTAACTCTAGAACAAAAAGTGTCTATAAGAAAAACGAACGTTAATTTATTACAAAAATACGTACATCTTCAGCAATTTTCATAAGAACGTCTGCCATTCCTTTTCCAGTTTGTTGCACCATTCCATAAAGAATGCCAGTTCTGTTTTGTAGTAGAAGATGTGGGTGATCAAATTCTGCAAGTAATCCAGCGTCCATTACTAATACTTTATCAGAATCCATTACCGTATGTAGTCTATGCGCTATTGTAAGTACGGTACAATGAGCAAATTTATTCCTTATGGTTTTTTGAATTAAAGCATCTGTCTGAGGGTCTACATTAGCCGTCGCCTCATCTAGTACAAGTATTTTATTGTTGCGTATAATAGCGCGTGCTAAACACACCAATTGACGTTGACCGACACTGAAATTTGTACCACCTTCTGACATTACAGAAGATAAACCTACAAAATACATGGATATAATTATAAATCAATGTCCAACAGAAATTTAAAGATTGCTTCAAAAATTACCTGAAACTAAATCATTCACTGCATCTTTCAGTTCAACTTCTTCCAGTGCCTTCCACAAAACTTCATCATCATACTCATCGAATGGATCAAGATTTTTTCTCATAGTTCCCGAAAATAATACAGGCTCTTGGGGAATTATTGAAATTTTGGATCGTAAATCATGTAACCCTATTTTCTTAGTATCAACTTGATCTATTATAATATTACCAGATGTTTCAGCAAGGCGGAATAAAGCCGATATTAGAGACGATTTTCCTGCTCCAGTTCGTCCAACAATTCCTACTTTTTCTAAAGGTTTAATTGTAAAATTCAAGTTTTTTAACACAGGAGGATCATCCGGAAAGTAATAAAGGTATAGATCATAAAAATTAATTTCCCCACGATCTGGCCATTCTTTTGGAGGTTTTTGGCCAGGAATACTTTCGAACGCAGGTTCATGCTCAACTGAACTGTATTCTAAGACGCGTTCCACAGATGTCATTTGATTTTCCATTTCTGTAGACTGTCGCATGCCCCATTGGAACATTCCGGTTAATCCTATAGCTTGAGTTATTGCCAACCCTACATTACCTCCATATTGCTCTACAATGAATTATTTAAGTTGCATTGTACAAATTCATAAAACCATATACAATACCATCTCCCATAATAAGAAAACTCAATGTAACAAGTGCAATATAGATTACACAGAAAACATCTAACCAAAATCCAAACGCCCTCGATGAACTTATAAACAGGAACCATGCAGAACTGTGCAAATCTTGGTGGTTATCAAATTCTCTTTCAAGAATTTTTTGGGCATTAAAAGCTCTTATTGTCGTTAATCCTTGAAGTGAAGCATTTAAATGCGCGAAAACAGGACTTCGAGCTACAATAACATTCGATTAAATAATAAAATTTTAATAAATTCTATATCACTTACTAACTCCTTCTAACCGCTTTACGCTTCGACTGGTGGTCAAATAAAATATTCGAAGATAATAGAAGATTATTCCTATTATAAAAGTTGGTATCATTAGCCAAACGTTTACTATTCCAACAACGATGATTACACCGATTAAACCTAAACCCACTTGTAACGTATCAATCATGGCAGCTGGTAGCAGTTCATCAATAGATCCCATGTCTTTTGAGAAACGGTTTAAAATTCTGCCAGAAGAATTTGTAGTGAAAAATCTCATAGTTGCATGGGTAATGCTGGTAAACATCTGATCATGAAGTCTCACAGAAGATCTCATACATACAGAAAAGAAAGTGAAAGATCGTACTAGTGTAAATACTATTGTTGCTATAGTTATTCCAGAATAAATATAAATACACGTTTCTCTTGAAAAATCCCAAAAACTTGTTGAATCGTCTTTAAACTGGTATAATTGTTGTTTACTAGTAGGCGGTTGGAGAAAGAAGAACAAGTCATAACTTTTAGGTTGACTTCGATCTTGTTCTAAGTTAGTCCTGGAATAAACGAATTATTATTAATTGAAAATTTTATTAACAGACTAGGGTTAACATTTAAATATTTTTGCGATTATTAACATTGCAGAACTTACCAAAACGTAATGAAATAATCCCCTAAGCTAGCAGCCAGTTGGGTTATAACAAATAACATCAAAACAATAAAAATAATGCAACCATTAGCCCCAGCTGATAAATACGCTGTATAAACATATCCACCAATTGAACCACTGCTCTTTTGTTCTTCAATTGCCTTTGGTACATCCCGAACGTCCTCTTCTACGGACGACGTATCGCTTCGAACTGAAATTCCTCTTCGGAAAGAAGGTTTTTTTGACAATGAACCCTCCAACTTTTCTTCTTGCGCATTTTCTGACTCGCTGTTCAAAAGTTTCGCAAAATCAAGACCCGATTGCTGCAGCTCTGCGAAATTACCTTGAGCTTTCAAGACTCCGTTGTCAAGAATAATTATATGGTCAACGTCTTTCAAGTATTGTAGCTGATGGGTAATTAAAATCACGGTCTTTTCACGTAGATACCCTTGAATGCATTGTTCAAAGAGCTGGGTTCCAACATGGGTGTCGACGGCAGAGAGAGGATCATCTAACAAATATATATCAGCTTCCTTATAAACAGCCCTAGCTAAATTTATTCTAGCTCTTTGTCCTCCACTTAACGAAACTCCCCTTTCACCAACAATAGTTTTATCACCATAAGGAAAAAGTTTGAAATCTCGTTCCAAGGCACATCTTTTTACAACGCTTTTATACCGTGCTCTTTGCATTTCTTGGCCAAACAAAATATTTTGCTGTACACTACCAGTAAACAACCATGGCTCTTGAGACGCGTAGCTTATAGCTCCATGGACATTTAATGTTCCCGTAATCAAAGGTAATTCTTTTAAAACTGCATGTAATAAACTAGTTTTACCGCTTCCCACGGGGCCAATCACTGCTACCAAACCACCCCGTTTAACAGAAATATTTAAATTTGTAAGGGTATTTTCATTTGAAGATTCTGTCCATTTTGCTGTTGCATTCTGAATTGTTACCGCGTAATCGTCAGCATTATTTGAAATTTCGAAATTTTCTGTAGACGAGTTTTCATTCGTTTTATCGGATACTTTTTCAGGATTTTTATTCTCTTGGGCTAATTGTGTTTCTTCATATAACAAAAATGTGTTCAGTCTCTTGATGGATACATTTGCTTCGGCAATTTGAGCAACACCTTGGGGAAAATATACTGTCATTGATTGCCGTAGTATATTATAAAAGGCAGTTAAAGTAAATACTTTTGTTGCATCAATGTTGTAGCCATAGAGTAAATAGGATAAAATGCTAACAAATAATGAAACACGTGTTGTAAACATTATAAATGACATTATTACACCTCTAATGTATGAAACCGATCTGACTGCTGATATTTCGTATCTAAAACAAATATTATTTTGATAAACAAGTAATTCATAATAAAATAAAAAAAACGGACCTGCGAGCATAAGATACCAGTTTTGTAAATGGCTTTTCCCAGGTATACATTTTAATAACCTGAATTCCTGATATTATTTCGTTCATCAAACGGACCCTTTCATCTGTTCTCAGAGCTGTTCTTAAACGAAGCACAGCTGCCCTTTTTCCCAAAAGAACTGTAACATTAAAAGTTAAAGTCAGGGGCGGATATACAGTGGGACTAATGAAGCTGAAGCTTGGGAAGGGGAACCCCAATTTTCAGGAATCCTCGTTTGCAGATTTTATTAAAATTTATTCATGTCTTTATATAATTTACAAACAAAATCGGCTTCTCATGTAACAACTTTAAATATTACTATAGAACGGGGATAACAATGGATGTGGCTGGTATTAAAGTTTTAAGAGAAGGAGGTAGGTATGTTTGTATGAGGACATGATGATAAGTAGGGCTCTTCATATACTGGCAACTTCTTGAGATTTGTTGAACTTATTGCTAAATTGGACCCTTTTTACCGGAACGTCTTGTCTGATCAATTTTGACTATTTATCAAAAATCGTGTGTATGAGGAAACTGGGAAACAGAAAATGAATCTAACACCCCTATTCTGTTAACAGTCGTTCACGAACGACTCGTTAGCTCATGACAATCGGTGGTGACTCGCATAATAACGAAAAATCAAATTGTTGGTGAACGAGTCGTTACGACTTACAGAATACAGTGTAAGGGTGTCAGAGGGATGAAGTATATCGGGGATTGGTTAGAGGATTTATGTTTCTCAGAAAGGTGAGAAAATAAACTATTTCCCATATTGATCGAGAAAATGCCAAACATATTCGTTAAGATGGGGGGTGGGACTCAAGAAATATTTATACTTACATTGTAAAGGAATGAAAAACAGCAGAAAAATTACACCATAAACAGCCGAAATTCCAATTTCTTGGTACATAAGATATGTAATAAGCGCACAACCAACAGGAGCAATCCATAATTGATGAGCGAATATTACAGCAACATCGAAACGATTAACATCATTCGAGAGTAAATTGACTACTTGTCCAGCAGTGGTTTGTCCCAACGCAGTTTTGCTTAACTTGAGAGATTTTCGGTATATAAGGGAACAACATGCTACTCTCATTTTCATACCAACGTGTAAAACACTCATCATATACGGATGAGTAAAAAACACACTTAATAGTGAGCAAGCAACAACCCCTGCAGCGTACAAGTAAGCATCACTTTTGCTTACGGTTTCTTGAGAAGGTGTGTAAAAATTAATTAGTTTTCCTAAAAATATTGGTTGAGCTATCCTAAAAATGAATTAATCGTTGTAATAATACCAGAAATAGTTTCAATAACCACAGGTGATATAAAATTTATGGCGGTTTCGAATTAGATCAAAACCTCGTCCTTAATCCGCACTTCGAGTTGGGCCAACAATTTTCTGCCAAATAATGGAGTTTTAGTGATTTACTTATAAAAAAGCAATATAAGAACTTAAGAAGAACTAGTTACCTACACAATATACTTTTTGGTCTAACCCGACTGCCTCAATGAGGACTTTCAAGCTGTCCTGACCCAACTTTAACATCGCGGATTATTTAAGTTACTTGGCCCAACTCGGAATCGTCGAAAATTTACAAGTTGCTAATTAAAAGTATGACTTACTTGATAAAAATTTCATTTATTGCGACGATAATTCCATACAATAAAAATTCCAGGCCAAAAGTTCGCATTAACGCACTTCTTAGGGAAGGTTGTTTATTCTTTTTTGCAGCTTTTTCTTCTTCTAATTTCCATTGAGCTTCGAGTCTATCTCCTATTGTGCTTGATTTGTGTTCAGATAATGTTTCATAAAGATCGGGGACTTCAAGTTCTTTCTTATATCCTTGTATAAAGGTAGGAATGGTATAGCTATACAAAGAATGTTTGAATTGCGCAAATGAAACAAATTTTATTTGGGCATTCCCAGGTGTTGAAATACTTTGTAAACAGAACATTAATCGGCCGATAACTAAATTTTAAAACTATATAAATAATACAACTTAATGTTTATTTCAAAATGCCAAGCGAATATAAGAAATAAATTTTATTATTATTACTCTATTGCATATTTACTTCCTTTCCACTTTCAAAAAACCTGTTTTAATGAAATTTTTAAGCAACCTGTTATTAATTTTATCTATTTTCTATGTACATAGTGTTGTTATCATCATTTCCTACATTTTTTAAAAGTTATTACTAATAAACACGTAAACATTCGTTTTAAAAGATTTAGAAAGCTATATTTATTTTTACTACGTTTTTTATTAAAATGTTACTTTCAAAGAAATCTAAGAAAAATACCAATCAAACAAAATATGTAAATACTTACAAGAACGTGGTGATCGATATAATATTTGCATTTTCCCTGGGATTAGAATTTTTCTTGTGACTTAGCCCTGAATCCATTACTGATTTCTTTAACTTACATTAGAAACATGCTTAACTTACAGGTACTGTATTCCGCAATAGAAATCAGACTGTGTTCTGTTATCAAAAAGCGTCAACGCCTGATGTTTTATCTATCCGTTTTTCACTCGATACTTCTCAGAGAATGATACACCAACAATTAGAGATCTTATCGTAAACAGGTAGGTTGCACTAATAACTAAGAAATAGTAAGGAAACAGGTCAGTAAATTTTTATCTATCAAAGATAATACAGATTTTTCAAACCCAACCGCACAGAAACGGGGGACGTTGTTCTATAACTTATTAGGAATCTATAGGTAACATTTAAAGGTAACTTTTTTTTTATAGTGGTACTTTTCTTGTAATAATTGTCGATAGGAACATCTGCAAAATCTTCTTTATTAAAAGTTAAGTTTCAACAAATATTTGAAAAAGATAACAGCTTCACGTGTGGCTTGTACTAGAGATACTATCTAAGATTATTTTGCATTAATCTTTTAACAAAATAAACCATCCTACTAATCATCACTTACACATCTTTTACAAGCAATAATTATTATCTACAAAATGTAATTTGAATCAAAAGCAACATTTTTTACATTAATTTGTAACATTCGTGGTTAATTAAAAATATTAAAGATACGGTCAGCACAGGAATTTTAACAAAATAATTTTATTAAAATTGAACAAGCACCTACTTCCTACTTCAAAGGTCAGTAATTTTATTATCTTCAGATAATTGGAATGTTTAAATTGTCACACGTATAATATGCGTATCTAATGATATTTATCTACTTTCATACAGTAACAGTCAACATTACAAAACAAAAAACGGTTTCCTACGAGGCCTTATTACGATACTAGTGTCGTTATAGGTATGCCGTTCATTACGACGCGACGCACAGTGGTCTATATCTCGAACGAAATACAAAATCTGATGATCGAATTTTTAGTTCATTTTTGGTAATTAGGCTTTGAATACATTCTCTGAAATACTCGTTATACCAATAAGGTATGTCATAATAAGTCGTGACTGTGTTAGTTCACGACAAAGCTCGATTCTCGAACACCATGGTTTTAGAGATTATTTTTGTTTAAAACTAGGTACCCACAATTATATATTATAGTACCTACTATATTATATTACTAGGAGTAGAAAGAGTTCATTTTGTGTTGAGCTCATATGTTGCGGCCGAGGCTGTGCAAAATGAGCTAAACACATTTTTTTTATATACACAATATTTTTTGTACAACAGTAAAAAATGTGTAATTACTAATATATTATTGCCTTTAGAACGACTATCAGTCGGCGCGTTACTATGGAAATAATCGTTTTCAAAAGTAAGAGCAAAGGAAATGAAGAGCTTCTGGCTGAAAAATTGAAGAGATTCGTTCAGTCGATGGGTAGACAAAACGCTCCATGAAGAAAAATAAACGTTCAAGAACATAAAGGACTGGTCAAAAAGACACTGGCCCTCCACATTACAAGCCTAGTGCCTTAATGGTTTTCAAAAAAATAAAAGCGTGGCGACTTTCTAGTTTACCTACACCTGTAGCATGCGAACGAAAACTTACAATTTACCGAACTATGTAGTCCATCCATTTTTAATTGAAAATCGTCTTTAGTGATCCATTAGTTTGCAAAGTTCAAAGTAAAATTTTCGTGTCATTGAACGGACAATAAAATTATTTATCTAAGTATAGATACTATCTATTATAAAATATGAAATATCATTATTACTCATCAGTTTATTACATTATTAGGTATTAATATAACATTATAAACATTGATAGATTAATATGAAAAATTTTCGAAATGCTTTTGACATAGTTAGATTGTATTACGGGAAAACCTTATCCACTTGATTATATTACGTCGGTTGCTCAATTATTCTGACTATTTCATAAAATACATGGATAATTCAGTCAATCGCACAGTGCCGGATTTTAATTTATTTTTGTCATCAGAAAAGTGTAAAAACTTAATTGTATCTATTATTAGATTTCAATGTGTGATTTTGTTCTAATAAATGTTTAGCGTCATTTGATTTATGTGTATGTTTATATTTCTAACAACAAATATGTCCTTTTTGCCTAGTACTGAAATATCTAATTGTTTGACCTATATAGACTGAATTACAATATGAACAACGAACGCGCCCCCAGAAATTCGGGCTTTGGAGGAAAGTACGATGGGCATGTTGCTGTCATCAAAATCACGCCCAATTTATGAAAAAAATTATACCAATTTTGAAAATTGGCGTTGCCAACGTAAAGAAAATAAATTACACTGTTTTAGTATTTTTATTATAGCACCGCTTTGGTCTATTACGATACGCGTTCGGGTAAAGTAGATAAAAGATCATTTTTACTCGACTTTTTTATACTTAGGTTTTCGTGTCTTTTGAGGCTCGTTTCTTCAGTTTTTGGTGTTTGGTAGCTTATGGATACGCGCCGCAGGCGAAACTTTAAATTGATTTGCAACAAATTAATGTCCGCATTCAGCCAACTCAACGTTGACTCAACGGTTAAAACAGCGCAACACAAGGCGTCCATGAATTAATTTCTGATAATATTATGAAATACGTTTCCATATTAATGTACTACCATAATTTGAATAAAAACATTTGAAGTCTTTTGAAAAGTTTGAAAACAGTTGTGTGCCAATTTTTCTCTTTAAATATCCTGTAATTTCGTATTTTTTTAAAATTTATTGGCTCTTTTTTTGAGGTCTCAAAAAAATTATTGTTATTAAAAACTTATTTTCGACGCTTCTAGAGACTTGCGCCAACTGACAAATACTTCCCCATTTGGTAGCATCTCTGGCAATAAGTTCAACAAAAAAAAGTTGCAAACATTTTGAAAAAAATTCCATGTAGGTACTAGAACTTCTATTTCAAAGTATACTTGCTAGACTATGGATATTTTGGCGAGCTTTTAGATTAATGGGAATTGGGAATTATCACGCCTTACTTCTGAATGCAAACGGACATCCTGTAGGTAGGTAACTGTTAACTCATTCTGCGGCTGGACCTAGAGTATGCTTACTGTTAAGTATGAAGGTAGACAGCAACCAAAGCTTGTTTTGTTTCCAATTATTATTTAAGTGTAATAGAAAATAGGTACCTACCTATTATATTTAAAATATTTTATTTGAAATCCAACAGTTTACAGAAAAAAAACTTAAACATAAATTACACAGCATCATCATGTTTAGGAATGAAAGCTTTTGGTGAATTTTTTAAAATGTGAATAAAACCGTTTACATTTTAAAACAAATACATAAAAAAATAAAGTACCCAATATGTCTATGGATACATACTTTGGTGTACTATGTACATAAGGCCATGTTATCACCTTTACGTAATTAAAACTATCTAACTGACATACAAAAATAACAATTCTGAGCTATATACAATGAGATTCTACTATTTACTAACTTAAGTCTTTTGTTAATTGTAACCGTCTGTAGCTCTAAAGGAAAAAAATAATTAATTCTACTTCAATTAATAATTTCCTGTAAGTACTTACATCTGCAGAAACTCTAGCAAGAGTTTCTGCCATGGCCTTTCCAGTTTGTTGAACCATACCATATAGGAAACCAGTTTCGTTTTGTAACAAAATATGTGGATGGTCAAACTCAACCATACTACCAGCATCCATTACTAACACTTTATCAGAATCCATTACTGTATGTAATCTATGTGCTATTGTAAGTACTGTGCAGTTAGCGAATTTCTTTCTTATCGTGTGTTGAATGAGAGCATCTGTTTGAGGATCTACATTTGCTGTTGCTTCATCCAATACAAGGACTTTATTATTTCGTATAATAGCACGTGCTAAACATACTAACTGACGCTGCCCAACACTAAAATTCGAACCACCTTCTGACATTTTTGAATTTAAACCTGAAATTAAAACATCGTATTTACTGTAAGTTACAGTTACAGTCTTCTGCAGCTTATTGTAGATATTTGAGTGTATTGGAAAAAAACGTTGATTAATACAATATTTTACAAGTAGTACCTGCAGCTAAATCAGAAACCACTTCTTTTAATTCAACTTCTTCAAGAGCCTTCCATAAGACATCATCATCATACTCATCGAACGGATCTAAATTCTTTCTCATAGTACCAGAAAACAGTACAGGTTCTTGAGGAATAATAGAGATTTTTGATCTCAAATCATGCAAACCCAAATCTTTAATATCGATATGATCTATGATAATTGATCCCTCTGTTTCCGTAAGTTGGAACAATGCTGAAATTAATGAAGACTTTCCTGCACCAGTTCGCCCAACAATTCCCACTTTTTCTAGAGGCCGAATTGTAAAATTTAAATTTTTTAAAACGGGTGGATCTTGTGGGAAATATTTCAGGAATAAATTAACAAATCTAATTTCTCCTTGGTCTGGCCAAGATTTTGGAGGTTTCTTTTCTGGGGTACTTTCAAGAGCTGGTTCATGTTCAATATCAGAGTATTCCAAGACACGTTCAACTGATGTCATTTGGTTTTCCAATTCTGTTGACTGTCTTATTCCCCACTGTAACATACCAGTCAACCCTATCGATTGTGTAATTGCCAAACCTACATTTCCACCATATTTTTCTAAAAAAATATTGTTTAATTATCAAATAAAGGAATGCGTTAGAAATAGTAGTACTCACCATTACCAAGAACAAGAAAACTCAATGTAACAACAGCTATGTAAATGATACAGACAAGATCTAACCAAAATCCAAAAGCTCTAGAAGTTGCTATAAACAAAAACCACGCAGAGCTATGTAAATCTTGATGGTTATCAAATTCCTTTTCAAGAATTGCTTCCGCACCAAAAGCTCTTATTGTAGTCATCCCTTGAAGTGATGAATTTAAATGTGCGAAAACAGGACTTCGCGCTAAAATATTTTATTTTATCACAGGTAATTTAAAAAAACGTAAAGACACTTACTAACACCTTCCAATCGCTTTACACTTCGACTTGTGGTTAAGTAAAATATTCGGAGGAAATAGAAAATTATACCAATTATTACAGTTGGGATCATTAGCCACTTATTAACAATGCCAACAACAACAATAATTCCTATCAAAGCCAATCCAATTTGTAAACAATCAATCATAGCACCAGGTAGTAATTCATCAATAGATCCCATGTCCTTTGAGAAACGGTTTAAAATTCTTCCAGAAGTATTTGTGTTAAAGAATCTCATAGCTGCATGGATAATGCTATTAAACATCTTATCATGTAACCTTACTGAAGCTCTCATACACACAGTGAAAAATGCAAATGAACGAATGAGAGTAAATATAATTGTAGCAGCAGTTATCCCAGAATATATGTAAATGGATGTTTCTCTTGAAAAATCCCAAAAGCTAGTAGAATTATCACTAGTACCGTAGGTGCTATTTAAGCTACTTGGGTTGTAACTAGGAGTGGGTAGTGTTAGAGAATCGGCAAGTACACGATCACTGGTGTATATTGAATTATTATTGTCACTTGAAAAATTTTGGCTTCTTTTCTGTTCCAGATTCACCCTATCCATTTAAATAGAAAATCAATTTAATTTTATTAAAACAATCAGCCCTTAGTAGTATCCCAGCAGCCCCGGTTTATCCTATGGGCGCTTGGGGCGGGCGCCCAGGGGCCCGGGCCCCACAGGGGGCCCGGTACTTCATAATAGTTAGAACAATAATATAAAAAAAAATATATATAAAGTACGTCCGCTAATTAATTTACTTATTTTCCGAAA
This sequence comes from Hemicrepidius hirtus, assembly GCA_963082805.1. Classification (NCBI taxonomy): domain Eukaryota; kingdom Metazoa; phylum Arthropoda; class Insecta; order Coleoptera; family Elateridae; genus Hemicrepidius; species Hemicrepidius hirtus. Next base: position 2,151,253 of record OY720164.1, read on the forward strand.
ATAATCTGAAATTTCATACGCTATACACGTCGCTATACATGTCGATTAATATTTTATGCGAGAAATATAAAAGAGATGTTGATGAAACCAAAGAGAACTTACTACATAATTTACATTTACAATAATAATTAAAGCATGTGTTTACTTCTTAAAAAAAACTGACAACGAATAGCAATGAAGGGGGCCCCTAAATCTCCAGCGCCCAGGGCCCGAAGTTAGGTTAAACCGGCACTGTAATCCCAGTCACTTTAGGTTTTAACTTCAAATAAATTCCCACCAAGTCACCATCGATTAATTGTTCAGAATATTTAAAAATTGCGGTCAAAAGGTACAAAAAATAGTTTTTTGAAATTACTCGCAATATATCAATGCTATGCCGAAAACACTTCAATGCTGAAATAAATAAAAATAAATTCTCTACAAAAAAGGCTCTACAAGCAATCGTTTTGATATAATCGCGTCTCATGGTGAATCCGCAATTGGCTATAGCCGAATGTGCGATTGCCGTAAGGGAGACCTTCGTTGCTCCTATGTGTGTGACAAAATGTTTGGGGTGATACCTACTTCTGCCTTAATTCGGCAGAGGTTGACAACTTTAAGATAAGAACAAATTCTAGAGTTGTTCGAAAGGAACAAAGAATTTCTTGTTGAGAAAATAATAAAAAATTCTTTTGTTGGGAGTTTAATTTCACAGCACTTCCTTCTCTGTATCACAGTGGTATCATTCTTTGACGAGAAATATCAGCAAAACTGACTGTTGATGCAGTCGCGCTTCGGCCGCCTTTTGGAGGTGATTTCTGAATGTTCTGAACAACCAATCGATGGCGCCTTTTAATGTTATTCGTGATATGAAATAAGGCTATACCCCAAAATTTACGTTACTGGAAATTTATTGAAATAATCCACCTTTTTGTCTGAAGTGACCGGGCTATAGAATGTAACCAAATAAGTAAAGTAAAACAAAGCTTACCAGTATGTTATAAAATAATCTCCTGCACTAGCGGCCAATTGTGTTATAAGGAATAATATGAAAACCCAAAAAATAACACACCAATTGGCTCCAGCACTAAGATAGGCTCTATAAACGTAACCTGAAACAGAACCACTACCTTTCTGTTCTTCAATTTCTGTGGGAGCGTCCAATGTTTTTTCATCTATAGAAGCGGCACTTATCGTAGACTTGCGTCGAAGTGAAATTTGTCTTGATAAAGGATTGATAGCTGTATTCTCAAGATCTTCCTCCTCTTCTTTTTCTGAATGGTCACTTAATAATTTTGCAAAATCCAAGCCAGATTCTTGAAGTTCAGTGTAATTTCCCTCAGCTTTAACAAGTCCATTTTCAAGAATAATGATATGATCGACATCTTTTAAGTATTGCAGTTGATGAGTTATTAGAACAACAGTTTTTTCTCTTAAATAACCTCGTATACAGTCTTCAAAGAGTTGTGTGCCAACGTGTGTATCAACAGCAGAGAGTGGATCATCTAATAAGTATATATCAGCTTCTTTATATACCGCTCTGGCCAAATTAATTCTGGCTCGTTGACCCCCACTTAATGACACACCTCTTTCTCCTACAATAGTTTTATCGTTATATGGAAGAAGGGTAAAGTCTCTTTCCAATGCGCATTTTTTCGTAACCATTTTGTAACGAAGTTTATCCATAGATTGACCAAATAATATGTTTTGACGTACGGTTCCAGGAAATAACCATGGTTCTTGTGAAGCATAACTGACTTCTCCATTTATGTTTAAAGTTCCCGTGATTAAAGGTAATTCTTTTAAAATAACATTTAATAAACTAGTTTTTCCACTTCCTACAGGACCTATCACAGCTACTACTTTTCCACGTTTAAATCTTAAATTTAAATTAGTGAGGGTATTGTCTGAGGATGATTCAGTCCACTTTGCTGTTCCGCTTTGAATTGTTACAGCGTGTTCATGATTTTCATTGCGGGAATTATTTACATCAAATTTATCGCTAGTACTACTACTATATCCATTTAAAGATGAATTTTTTCCATGAAGTTTCTGCATAGTTTTTAATTCTTCTGCTAATTGTGTTTCATCATACATCATAAATTTGTTTAATCTCTTTACTGATACATTTGCTTCTGCTATTTGTGCAATACCCTGAGGGAAAAATACTGTCATTGACTGACGTAGTATATTATAGAAGGCAGTCAATACAAACACTTGCTTTGCATCAACTTTATTGCCAAATAGCACATAGGCTAAGATTGTTACAAATAATGAAATACGGGTTGTAAACATTATAAAAGATAAAACAATTCCTCGTATGTACGACGTTGCTCTAATTGATTTTATTTCATACCTAAATTATAAAATATTCTATTTAAGAACTTATTTCAAAACTAAATTTTAATTTAAAAACATACCGTCTAGACAAGGAAACGAGCTTCGCAAATGGTTTTTCCCATGTATACATTTTGATTACTTGAATTCCTGATATTATTTCATTCATTAAACGGACTCTTTCATCTGTTCTAAGAGCAGTTTTTAAGCGGTATTGTGCCGCCTTTTTTCCCAAAAGAACTGGAATTATGTGAAATATTAATTACTACTTACCTACTACTCGTATGTTTTTATATTTCAATAAATTTATAGGTAGAAATAACTTGAACGCAAAGAGATAGTTATAAACATACCTACGCACAGACAGTATTTCTAGAATAGAAAATAGGATTCTGAAAACTAGCTGCAGTAAAAAAACAAAAAAGAGTTGGGAAGTTCCTTTTTATGAACTTTTAAAACGTTCTTTTTTGAGAACAAGAACTGGAAAGATTCACGTGTTAATAATTATTATACTATACAGTGCGCGCATAAAGTTTGGAATAATGGAAATAATTCTTTTCCCGGCAAATGCCATAAATGTTGATATTTTTGAATTCAGAATTTCATTATCTATCCAAATCTGCCAAAACAATAGGAGGTTGCCATTTAAAAAAAATATCGATGACGTCACTGCTTGAAACCGGGACGCGGTAGAAAAATGAAAATTATCTCAAAATGTTTCTTTTAAAATAAATCAATTTGACGTGTCAAACCGTTTTTCTTTAAGTTTGCCGGGAAAAGAATTATTTCCATTATTCCAAACTTTATGCGCGCACTGTATATTCTAGAAGTAGGTACATATTTTTGTCAAAAACATTACTTTGGCGGAGCATTAAAGCAAATTCAAGCTCTAGACATTAAATAGGTTACCACATTACAGATTCTAAAACAAGTATGGCCGCATGTAAATCACTATGTGAGGGATATAATCCGGGATAAAGTTCAGCCGACAATGCAAATTATAACCTCTGAGTAAAAATATTTACACATATCTCACACAGAAGGTATTTATAAGGTTGTATAAGATTTAATTTTATGGAAATTCTGTTAAGCTAGATACTTACCAACGTCTTGTTGTCGATCATTTTGTAAGCATACTCGACAAATAAACAATAAATAAATAAAAGAAAATAAAATAACTACTCACATTGTAAAGGAATGAATGATAATAGAGAAATCACACCAATCACAGCCGAAATTCCAACTTCTTGATACATAAAATATGTTACAACTATTGTTTCAAGGGGACCAACCCACAGCTGGTGTGCAAATATCACAGCAACATCAAAACGATTAACATCGTTAGATAATAAGTTTACTACTTGCCCAGCAGTAGTTTGTCCTAAGGCGGTTTTGCTTAGCTTGAGGGCTTTTCGGTATATAAGAGAGCAGCATGCTACTCTGATTTTCATACCAACATGTAGAACACCCAACATGTATGGATGAGTAACAAAAACATTTACAAATGAGCAGCCAACAATTCCTGCTGCATATAAATAGGCATCTCGTTCACTTATTGTCTCTTGATTGGGGATGTAGTATAATATTAACTGTCCCAAAGCTAATGGTTGAGTTACCCTAAAAATAAAATACTTTTAGTTATACTCCACATATGATATTATAAAAACGATAAAATACAAACAACTACTCCCAAAAATGAAACAAAAACAATATTATTAGTACAGAAAAGGAGAAATCTAGAATAAACATAGATAAGAGTAAGAGCAGCAGAAATCAAAGAAAACTCAAGCAATACTACACTATAGAGGAAACACCGTCACACGTAAGTATTTACTGGTTAGAAGAAGCATTTCTTGCTTGACGATGATATCCATTTGTAATTTCTTCGGTACCCTGACTTGCCGTATGATGAAATCCAGATGGTGTATTTAATGATGGAGTAAAATACTGCACCAATTTTCCCAGAAATATTGGTTGGTATAATCTAAGATTCCAAACCGTTTGAGATACATATTAGGTCAGTTAAACCATCGCACCGCATACAGATTGTAACAAAAATTAAGCACTTACACAGAATATATTACCTTATACAAAAAATAAATATCAATAACGATTCCGTTAACTTAAACTTTTGTAACACTCTGTATAAATGTTAAATATAAAAAAGGTAATTTAAGAATATAAAGAGATAAAGACTTTTCTACCTTCATAGAAAAATAAATGGTAAATAAACACAAGTAAATGTGATTTTACCTGATAAAAATTTCGGTAATAGCAAGAACTAGTCCGTATATTAAGAATTCTATTCCAAATGTACGAATTAAGGCTCTTCTTAATGAAGGCTGCCGGTTGCTTTTTGCGGCTCTTTCTTCTTCTTTTTTCCATTGTGCTTCGAGTTTATCACCTAACCGACTCGACTTATGCTCTGTCAGTGTTTCGTAGAGGTCAGACACTTCCAGCTCTTTCTTGTATCCTTGGAAAAAAGTAGGTAATGTGTAGCTAAAATAAGATTAAAAAAAAAACAATAAAGTCCTCGTTTTGTTGTTTCCAAGCACAATTTATACATTAATACTAATTTTAAATTGTATGCTTTTGTATGTTATAAAAGTTGCTTATAGAATATATTATTATCATGTAGGTCAAATAAAATCAGCAACGACAATTTTCAAAATGTAATTACTGAAGAGAACAGAAGAAAAGCTGCGACACAAACACGGAAGTGGTAATCATCAACATAACATTTTCAGATGGAATAGCAGAAACTAGGAACAACAAATTTACAAATAGAAGACATTGTGGACAAAACTATCGAAGTTCGTTTTATTTTAAAGCGGCACTTGATATCTACAAAGGTTTTTATTAATAAGCAAAGAACAAACATGTAGTAAATAGGAAACACAATTATGTCTAATTTGTATCCAATATATTCTCGAAAAAGAAAATATAGGTGAGAGGTTGGAAATAGAAATTGCAGTACAAAATGTTTTAAGCGGATCTATTTACGGATTCACGGATACATCCTAATATCATTCTTTTGAATTTCAAGACTCAAAAGCAAACACCAACTAAAAAGTATGGACAGTGCTGCAAATATTACAGTTTTGATTACTTAACATTCAAAATCTATTTCAATTAAGTACTTCTATATCTATGGTATACATTTATCACACAAAAAAGATTCTTTTAATTAGTTAACCTTTTCACTTTTACGATATGCTGTTGATAAATAAAATTAAATTAAATATTTGGTACGTATAACTAATTTATTCAAATATAATTTTTAATTCATTCGCTTGTGGTTACAGTGTTTTTGACAATTCCGGTTCAAAGTTCAAAAATAAATGAAAACAATTGTTCAAAGTCAACTGATTTTGTGGTAAAAAGAGTGAAGAAAGAGACCTACATACATATTATATTATACATACTGAGATGTTGCGGTTTCCTACAAAAAGATAAAATGTGGTAGATTCGCAGAACTATTATTTTAGTTTTTTCGAGAAAGTGCATAGGTACACTATTATAATGTCTGGTGCTTTTACTAATACCAGTAAACATCCAACAAATATTTTTTAAATAATATAAAAACAACCAATTTAGAAGCAGAAATGCATAAAAAACTAAACATTGTATAATTTAACAAAATATCTCTTCATCGGTAATAAATATTCTTAAGTTAACGAAATAGTAAAAGGGGTTGTAACATCAATATTCTATCATTAAGTTTGTAATACAGGGTATCCCTCATAGGCGAAACTACGGGTGGTGCCGGGTGTGCCCGGGCACCACCTAAAGAAAGTAAAACTGAAAATGCAAGCGGCCTAAAAAACGGAAAGAGTATTTATTATGTCTTCGATACTTGATCTCAACAATATTTAAGGGGTCACCGGAAACTTACGTAATAGGTATATTAAATATTATAAAGACGACCGCTATCACTTTCGAGAATTTGCTCTAGTACGGTAATACGTCGCCGTAAGTATTAATTTCAGCATTTCGCCACCGCGTCGAAAATTACACCAATGCTTATGAATAGTAAATCGTTATTAGACTATTCAATATTGATTGCTGTAAGTATTTTGCCTTCTCAGTCTTCTTTTACACATTCGAAAACCCGCTTTGGATGTTGCAGTTTAAACTTTTAAGTCGAAAATTGATCGGTTTTTACTTTCCCATACCACCACTGGTATAGGGAAGTATTGATATCATGAAAATTTTTGAAATCGAGATTTTCGCGGAAATACGTATTTTGGGCTCCTAGGAACCCAAAAAGGTGGTCTAGAAAAATGTCTGTCTGTCTACCTACCGAGTTTCAGCATCGTAGCTCCAAGGATAAGGGAGTTATGAGCGAAACCCGATGTTAGCCGATCTGATCCGAACGAGAACGGCACGTCGTAGCTTAAATTGCTCGACGGCGTTGAAAAGGCGGAGACGTCAATAGTCTACCTACCGAGTTTCAGCATCGTAGCTCCAAGGATAAGGGAGTTATGAGCGAAACCCGATGTTAGCCGATCTGATCCGAACGAGAACGGCACGTCGTAGCTTAAATTGCTCGACGGCGTTGAAAAGGCGGAGACGTCAATAGTCTACCTACCGAGTTTCAGCATCGTAGCTCCAAGGATAAGGGAGTTATGAGCGAAACCCGATGTTAGCCGATCTGATCCGAACGAGAACGGCACGTCGTAGCTTAAATTGCTCGACGGCGTTGAAAAGGCGGAGACGTCAATAGTCTACCTACCGAGTTTCAGCATCGTAGCTCCAAGGATAAGGGAGTTATGAGCGAAACCCGATGTTAGCCGATCTGATCCGAACGAGAACGGCACGTCGTAGCTTAAATTGCTCGACGGCGTTGAAAAGGCGGAGACGTCAATAGTCTACCTACCGAGTTTCAGCATCGTAGCTCCAAGGATAAGGGAGTTATGAGCGAAACCCGATGTTAGCCGATCTGATCCGAACGAGAACGGCACGTCGTAGCTTAAATTGCTCGACGGCGTTGAAAAGGCGGAGACGTCAATAGTCTACCTACCGAGTTTCAGCATCGTAGCTCCAAGGATAAGGGAGTTATGAGCGAAACCCGATGTTAGCCGATCTGATCCGAACGAGAACGGCACGTCGTAGCTTAAATTGCTCGACGGCGTTGAAAAGGCGGAGACGTCAATAGTCTACCTACCGAGTTTCAGCATCGTAGCTCCAAGGATAAGGGAGTTATGAGCGAAACCCGATGTTAGCCGATCTGATCCGAACGAGAACGGCACGTCGTAGCTTAAATTGCTCGACGGCGTTGAAAAGGCGGAGACGTCAATAGTCTACCTACCGAGTTTCAGCATCGTAGCTCCAAGGATAAGGGAGTTATGAGCGAAACCCGATGTTAGCCGATCTGATCCGAACGAGAACGGCACGTCGTAGCTTAAATTGCTCGACGGCGTTGAAAAGGCGGAGACGTCAATAGTCTACCTACCGAGTTTCAGCATCGTAGCTCCAAGGATAAGGGAGTTATGAGCGAAACCCGATGTTAGCCGATCTGATCCGAACGAGAACGGCACGTCGTAGCTTAAATTGCTCGACGGCGTTGAAAAGGCGGAGACGTCAATAGTCTACCTACCGAGTTTCAGCATCGTAGCTCCAAGGATAAGGGAGTTATGAGCGAAACCCGATGTTAGCCGATCTGATCCGAACGAGAACGGCACGTCGTAGCTTAAATTGCTCGACGGCGTTGAAAAGGCGGAGACGTCAATAGTCTACCTACCGAGTTTCAGCATCGTAGCTCCAAGGATAAGGGAGTTATGAGCGAAACCCGATGTTAGCCGATCTGATCCGAACGAGAACGGCACGTCGTAGCTTAAATTTCTCGACGGCGTTGAAAAGGCGGAGACGTCAATAGTCTACCTACCGAGTTTCAGCATCGTAGCTCAAAGGAAAAGGGAGTTATGAGCGAAACCCGATGTTAGCCGATCTGATCCGAACGAGAACGGCACGTCGTAGCTTAAATTTCTCGACGGCGTTGAAAAGGCGGAGACGTCAATAGTCTACCTACCGAGTTTCAGCATCGTAGCTCAAAGGAAAAGGGAGTTATGAGCGAAACCCGATGTTAGCCGATCTGATCCGAACGAGAACGGCACGTCGTAGCTTAAATTGGTCGACGGCGTTGAAAAGACGGAGACGTCAATAGTCTACCTACCGAGTTTCAGCATCGTAGCTCCAAGGATAAGGGAGTTATGAGCGAAACCCGATGTTAGCCGATCTGATCCGAACGAGAACGGCACGTCGTAGCTTAAATTGCTCGACGGCGTTGAAAAGGCGGAGACGTCAATAGTCTACCTACCGAGTTTCAGCATCGTAGCTCCAAGGATAAGGGAGTAGTGAGCGAAACCCGATGTTAGCCGATCTGATCCGAACGAGAACGGCACGTCGGTCGGTCGATAGCGATCGTCCAGCTTCGCCAGTTGTAATTTCTAGCCGGTACCTACTACAGAGTACAGGTAGATGCGTATCTTGGTGTCTTTCTTTCGTTCATATCGAACCTGTATAGTCTCGTTTTTCTCGCGAGGCATTCAAATGATTTCCAATGCTGCCTCGCGAACTACTGTTGAATAGCAAAAACAAAATGTTTATTTTTAGTATGGGAAAGTCCAGGGGAGGTTTGCACCTCCACTTTTTAATAAAGCTACCATATCAACCCACTTTGACGATATTTCCGCGTAGAAAAATAGGCTCAAAATTCAGAAACTTTCAGAAAAATTGGTATGATTCTTTCAAATGGCTAGAATACAGCCAGCAGTTGGATTCAGCATTCTGTTTCCATTGTCGTTTTTTTGGGTCAAACGACGCCTCATATAAGGGTCATACTGCATTTACAAAGAAAGGTTTTAATAATTGGCATAGGGCCATTGAAGCGTTTAAGAATCATGAAAGAACGAACTACTGTGCATATGCATAGTATTTAGTATTTCTTCATGGAACCATTATGAAAACGGGATCTCGATTGATATTTTGTTAGATCAAACTAAACGCGATTTTATTTCGAAAGAAGAGCAAAAGCGAATCGAAAACCACCAACTATTCGAAAGACTTATAAATATTGTTCTGTGTTTGGCTATAGGAGGGCGTCCTCTAAGAGGCCACAATGAAAAAAAGACCGATTCTGAAATATATGTTCGTTTTTGTTTATAAGATTATTATTTAATAAAAATTCATTTTATTTACTTTTGAATAGTCGGTGCCTTTTTGTAAAGAGATTCTGGAAAAACGATGCTACATTGATACAAGTCAACGCTTGGTTTCTAATTCTAGCTGGCACTACCAAATAAAATACTCTAGTTTCGCCTATGGTATCCCTTAAAGGTCTGTACAAAACTCTACCACAGATTCCTGAGACCAAAATAGGATGATCTAAATTTAAATTAGAAAAGTGTTTTGAACAGCATCAAACTTATTTGGACTGCAGTGCATGACGTACACCAAATCAAAATTATTTTTTTCTGCCTAAACGGCAGATATCGTAATCAAACAAGAGACAAAAAAGTGGAGGTGCAAACCTCCCCTGGACTTTCCCATACTAAAAATAAACGTTTTGTTTTTGCTATTCAACAGTAGTTCGCGAGGCAGCATTGGAAATCATTTGAATGCCTCGCGAGAAAAATGAGACTATACAGGTTCGATATGAACAAAAGAAAAACACCAAGATACGCATGTATCTGTACTCTGTAGTAGGCACCCCCTAGAAATTACAACTGGCGAAGCCGGACGATCATCGCTACCGACCGACGATCAGTTTCCGTCAAGAGTCCAACCTAAATATTCAAAATTCACGAATTTCTCATTAACCGTACATTTTAGCCATATGAACACTTTATACTATCTGATAGACAATTCAATTTTGCATTCAATTATATAATAATATATAGGGTGTTTCATTTAAAATAACAAAGTTGCTTATTGTACTGTGAAAACCAAACACCCTGTATACGTGATATAAATTTAGAAAAATACAAATCCATATACTGAACAACTTTTATATTTAAACTTCTTTCATATTTTGACTAATAAAGGCGCTATAGGAGCATCAAGTTTCGATTTTCAAAACCTCGTAGAGGGCGCCACAGTGGAATTCTGGCGTTCATCAAAAAACAAAAATGTAGCTAATACCAAGCTGCATAAGTATAGAAAATTTAAACAAAATCGTTAGAGCAGTTTTTTTGTAATAATTTTTCAAAAATTTCAAAATTTTTGGAAGATCGCCATTGCGACCGCTTTTGGATTTACTAAATAATTTTTTTTTTATGGTGTAGTACCCCCAAAGGGCTTTCAAACAAGTTGTTGCGGAACCTGATCAGATAACTGGTTTTTGAGTTATGGGGCGTTAAAGTCGAAATTTTGAAAAATTTATAGCGACCGCCATTTTGAAGTTAGAGAGTCCGGTAAAAAACTGTTTCCCTTGAATTATGCCCTTCTTTCATATCCCCTACTCAGATTTTCAAAATTCCGCTTCTGACAAAAATGATACCAAGAAAACATGTCTAACTTCCGCTTCCGGTTTCGGATTTTTTTGAAAAGCTTATTTTGTCGATGAATTTACGATATACCCCTTCATTTAAAATTTCATCAAAATCGGTTCACTAGTTTTTGCGTTAGAGGCGTTACATACACACCCACACACACACCCACCCACCCACAGACAGACATTTTTTCTAGACCACTTTTTTGGGTTCCTGGGGGCCCAAAACACGTATTTCCGCGAAAATCTGGATTTCGAAAATTTTCATGATATCAATACTTCCCCTATACCAGTGGTGGTATGGGAAAGTAAAAAGGTGTAAAAAGGGAGGTGCTGTCAGCAGTAAAAGTTTTAAAGGTATGTACATTGGTTATAAAAAATCGAGCTTTTTGGCAGATGGGTGATGAACCTTTGTGCAACTGCGTAACACTCTCGAGCAAAAGATTATGTCAGAAATTACCGTTCGTCAGTAAAAATTCACAGCTCAAATTTCATCCCCATCGCTAAAAGTATTTTTTTGGTATTTAAAAAAATAAAAGTTTTTTGAACATCTTTGACGCTCAAGTACTTTTGGACATAGGTTTGATTAGATCGTCCTATGTTGATCTCAGGAATGTGGTAGCATTTTGTACAGACCTTTCAGGGACACCCTGTATTATTGTCAAAACATGATCCAAACGCAATTAATTTTAGTTTAGTAAATTCCTACTATAATTCATCACTAACACACAAGATATAGGGTGAAAGAGTACTAAATCAACTATATTTTAGAAATAAATCCTATAAACAAAATAAAGGTCGACGCACTTAATCAAAACTGATAGAAGTTCAAGGGGAAATTGCAGCTGCAATACAGAAATGTTATCTTGAATGAGTGCAGTAAGTAATTCTTATCAAATATATAAATTATAATAATATATTCTGCATAATTTTAATAATTAACTAGCAATTAAAATAGCTCCTACATTCTAATCGAGTGGATATACCTAATATGAAAAAAATGTAAATTATAAATTTTTGGAGAAATGAAAATGAGTAGGTAGGTACCTAAAATGTAAAATCAGATCGAAGCAAAATCTAGACCACTTACGCTCACAGCAACTAATCAAATGATAAATTCCACAATTACATGATGCCCGTTCCGTTGATGTGTGGCAAACAAAAATATTAATTTTTATTAAGATTGTGTTGTAACATGCGTTCGTTGACTTTTCCATTGATCACATATCAACAGAATGTAAAGAATACGGATTTAACGAAACCTAACATAATCATAGCTGCCCATCTTTCATAAACATTTACTAAAATGTAAACATTTAGATTCAAACAATGATACCTAGTTCTTCCTTTTACTAAATTTTTTAATTAACTAAGCATGAAAGAGGTTAGTACCAATTATAGTAACTGGGGAATAATTGTAACTCAACTTTGACTAATATCTACCTACAGGTACTAATAATAATAATTTAACGCCATTAATATTTAAAATCTATCTAAATTAAATTTATTGATTGACCTTTGTCTTAAATATTCCATATAGTATGTCAAAGAGTTTTGTTAGTCAAATATATATAATCACTATGTAATTACAATGTACGGTAGTACATGAAGATAGTAGACGTGTAAGTTCAAGTTTAACGATAGTACACAAAATTTGACTTTCATGCAGACGATAAATATTGAACTTTCTGCTGCGACACACCATTATTATTATTATATAAATAATAAATATTAAATAAAATATCGATTTCAACGGGAAATAACAAGATTTATTCGCTTTATACGTATTTCGGCATCAAAGTGCCATTGTCAAAAGCTATATAAAATATTATAACAAATGCAAAATATATAGTAACTCCTTGATTCTATTATTTTAACACTGCGTGAAGCAGCTGGCCCCAGTCAACCCGTCGGAGGTCAGTCGCTTATCAGTGTGTTTTAAAAAGATATTTATTCCAAAATCTTCAGTAAAGGAGAATCTAAGAGCTCAATTTGCTCATTCATTAAAAGTCATTTTTAAAACAAATAAAAACATTCTATACTCTCTTTTCAATGCTAAAGACAAAATTAATGATTTGCTAAAATCAGGTATTTATAAATTAAATTGTTCACATTGTGATTCAGTATATATAGGTCAAACAATTAGAAATTTCAGTATTAGGCAAAAAGAACATATCCGTTGTTACAAATATAAACATGCACATAAATCAAATTTTGCTAAACATTTGTTAGAACAAAATCACACATTAACATCTAATAATACAATTAAATTTTTACACTTTTCTGATAACAAAAATAAATTAAATATTTTGGAAGCTTTTGAAATTTATAAACACACAAAAAACAACGTACCTTTAATGAATGAGCAAATTGAGCTCTTAGATTCTCCTTTACTGAAGATTTTGGAATAAATATCTTTTTAAAACACACTGATAAGCGACTGACCTCCGACGGGTTGACTGGGGCCAGCTGCTTCACGCAGTGTTAAAATAATAGAATCAAGGAGTTACTATATATTTTGCATTTGTTATAATATTTTATATAGCTTTTGACAATGGCACTTTGATGCCGAAATACGTATAAAGCGAATAAATCTTGTTATTTCCCGTTGAAATCGATATTTTATTTAATATTTATTATTTATATAATCATGGATTACAACAAAGTGACGCTTGAGAATGTCAATTATTATTATTATTATTAGAATTTAAGATCTAGGGCGACTACGGAATAAATAATAATCATGAGGGAATGCGAATGAAGGCGAGGGTGACGAACTAACTAGGATTAGGATAGGATAATGAAAGTGGTTGACTGAAGGAAACATTGATGAGGGAAAGATTGATGAACCTCTGCGCCGCTACTAACGTGATGATCGTAAATATATTCTTCAAACTTAAGTCTTAAAGGGATACACAAGGGTAATAAAGTAGGGAAGAAAATTAATCTTGGTCTATGGAGAGAAAGACCTAATAGGTTTCCCAGAAAGAGTAGACGTACTATCTACTAATAATAATCAATCAGAATGCAAGCATATCATATTTAGTTTATATGGAGGGCAATGATTTTCAACACAGGTTCTATCCACCTGAGTAAATCAGTACTACCCACAACGGCCACAACACAAATATCCAGGCAACCTGTGGGGATTCGGGTAGCGGAAAAAAAAGCCGTGGAAAAAAAAGCCGCGGTAAAAAAAGCCTGGAAAAAAAAGCCGTGGAAAAAAAGCCGGTGGAAAAAAAAGCCGGCGGAAAAAAAAGCCGCGGAAAAAAAGCCGTGGATAAAAAAGCCGACGGAAAAAAAAGCCGCGGAAAAAAAGCCGTGGATAAAAAAGCCGACGGAAAAAAAAGCCGCGGAAAAAAAGCCGTGGATAAAAAAGCCGACGGAAAAAAAAGCCGCGGAAAAAAAGCCGTGGATAAAAAGCTGATGAAGTCGTTGTTTTAATTTGGGGTTTTTGGTTTGTTTGACAACGATTGTGATGCTATGCTAGTATAATAAATAGTATATTGTTTTATTAGGATCAGAAGTGCAACTTTTTGTGGTGAGTCTGTAGTTTAACTGACGGGCGCAGCGAGTGCGATAATTTCAGACAAAGCACAAAAAGACATTTCTGATCCGAATAAAACATGCTATTTTTTCTTCGACCGTAGGAAATGCACTGCTACAAAAAATTAAAATTGCAAAACAAAGGATTAATAAGTATTAGTTTATTTATAATGAAAAAATACGTATATACAGGGTGTTTCTTAAATGGCGGACACGGAGAGCACTACGCGATTCTCATCTTTCAACTGAGTTGAAAAAGTATACGCGATATTGTCCTAATGTATTTAGTTTCCGAGTTATTCGCATTTTAGAAATTTTAAATTTGACAACATTGCGCATGCTTGCACGGACTTTGTTTTAAACGTTTGGTGTTTTAATAAGGCAGTATGAACAAGTTTCCTAGGTAATAGCCTCATAGCTACAATGCACTGTTGCAACATATTGAAAAAAATTTTAACAACAGATATTTATCAGAAAGAATGTCTTCGGAGGAAGGAATACAACGTATAAAAAATTCCAAATTTATTAAGATTTAATATTTGATTGATGAACAATGCGGAACGGTTAAAATTTACCCGTTTTTCCAAAGCAAAAAGGAATTGAATCTCAATCTTTGACTGAGAATAACTCTGAAACTAGCGAAGAACGGGTATTATTGTATTATATTTTTCCAATTGGTATCTGGAGGGGAATGTAGTACTGTGCTCCGTGTCCGCGATTTAAGAAACACCCTGTATACAACACAATAATTAACCTATTTATATTAATTAACCGCCACGTAGTCTAATTGTATAACTCACTGCCGCCAGAAAATCTTCCCTATTTCCGCCTATTTCAATTGCCTTTAAAGAAAGAGAATAATTCTGAACAACTTATTTACGGTAAGGATTATAGGAACTTTAGGTGTTCGTTTAATATTCAAAAACTGTTCAAATCTAAATAAAGATCAAGTTCTTTTATTATACCGCGGCTTTTTTTTCCACAGATTTTTTTTCCGTCGGCTTTTTTATCCACGGCCTTTTTTTCCGCGGCTTTTTTTCCGTCGGCTTTTTTTTCCACCGGCTTTTTTTTCCACGGCTTTTTTTCCAGGCTTTTTTTACAGCGGCTTTTTTTTCCACGGCTTTTTTTTCCTAGATTCGGGGATTCGAACCGCAGAGTTAGACATTCGTAGTCGCTCAAGATACAATGCCATTTGTACACCACAAAATGTTTGTTTTTAGCAAACTCTTAAATTTTTCATACAAAAGTGAGAAATATTCAAGAAGTCACAAAATACAGTTTCTACTATTACTTTCCTAAAGGAACATTATTTATGAATTGTTTTATATTAATTTATATGGATGCATTATCAACAATCTAACAATTAAATATAACACGTCTTAAGTTTGGTAATACAATTATAGCTAAAATAAATAAAAAATACTTACGATAAGGTAGCAACAGATAGAGGATTCGCATTTTCTCTGGGGTTAGGATTCTTCTTACGGTTGATGCCGGAATCCATCGTTCTATGCTAATACGACATTCATTACCAACATAGGTCAAAGTTCTGAAAGATAAAAATTACAAAGCTTACTTATAACCTGTACTTTAATATCCAATCATTATTTTCGTTCACATAATTATAGCAAAAATTGATTTAATACATTTTAGTCATAGTTTATGTGTTTAACAAATGTGTCATACAGATTCACAAATAGATATGAATAATAAGCTAAAGAAAAGTTACACTTATTAAAATAACCAGAAGAAACTCTCTTAGTACAATAATATAGCATACAGCGCGTTCGCTCTGAAATATAGGAAGCATAAATTTCCCAAAGGATTATTCCCTAGAATACGCGTCCTAATATATAAAATCATTTATTGTAGAATTTATCTCTCATGTTTGAATTGAAAGTAAACCAAGAAAAAATACTAAATTGTTAAAACGTTGTAAGAAAAGAAACAGAGATATAAAATACACTATGCAACAGTGACACAGTTCATCATAAATGTTAATGAAAATAAAGACACATGTAACCAGATCAGTTTTGGTGAAATTTTGCAGCAACTGTCAGATACCACGACATCATTATCGTTCAATAAATTTTAAACACTGATTAAAGAGGCCAAACAGAGGGCCAAACTGAAACCAGATATTCTTCAGGCGATTTCTATGACGATTTAACCCAACATATCTATATATCATAGAGTAACCTTGTACTGTATTACTCTATGCCTATATACAAATGTCTTTCGTTAAGGCACTATTAACTTTCAAAATTCTTGAAAAAAAAAACTGTAGTTTATAAAGAGTAATACATACTGCGTGGTTGGACATTGCTTATCACGTTTTATACAAACAGCGAAGTCCATATTGCAAGTTAAATGGTCCGCCCACTTTATCACTGGAATATAGGCTACCTATTATACACTCCTATCGGTTTAATAATCATATTTTGGCTTGAGGAATAATATGTGGTTTTAAATTGTCTACACAATTTAAGTATACCCTGTATATTAACAGACGATTAGAATTATTAAATTAAAAAAGAAATCTTAAGCTTAATATTGATATACACAAAGGAGATAGCGGCAATAGAATTTGAAGAGACTGGCAAAACGTAAAAGAAAACTTTCACGAGGTCACGTTAAAAATCAATAACATTATTTTACTATGTTTTCATCATAAAGTATAAAAAAATTTATGTACGAAATAGTTTCAATCAAATATCAAATTTTTCAGAATATTACGTAGATATCATTGATTTTAACTTACTAGACCGATTTTAAAATTATGTATTACCGAATTTTTTTTATTTAGCTTATTATGTGCTTCCATTAATAATTAAAATATCTTGAAATTTATGTTTACAACTTAATATTTTACCTTTAAAACTATACTTTTTATAAAGTACTGCGTGCTAGTATAAGGTTCACTCTTTGATATGGTAGGATGTACTGAATTCTAATACAATAGTTAATACAATATGATACCACTAAGCTAACTTTATAATCACTTTGTAAACCAACACCACTGTACATATCTTAGAAATAGAACACATACTTCATCACAATCATGCCAACGTCATTTTTTAAATAACTTCCGAAACACCCTCAAAAAAACATTTAGATTGTCTGTGATAGGTACCCTACACTGTATTACGTATAGTAATTGCTGCAAAATTAACATTGACAACTTACTAAGAGGTTAAAGATAACAGGACAATAGTACCTAATATATTATTCAGCGAACAATAATGATTGTGATAACTCAAGAGGAATGGGGGGAGGGTAAATCAGAGTAGTAGCCTACGTTTTCCATTATTAAATTCAAATTTACTTTAATTCAATTTTATAGTTTTCATAAAAATTATCAACAATTGTTTCTACATTTCAAAATTGCAAGTGTGCTTATTTGCATGATCACTTGATTGATTGTCTAAACTAAACTAAACTTTTGAAAAGGAATCTTTATTCTGTGAGTTGTTTTCATTATTCAAAATCAAATAAAAGTTCAGGTATTTATAATTTCTGTGTTTATTTTAACTTCTCTAGCTGTAGAAGAGGAACTGCATGCCATTTATTTAAGAACTAAAATTTTACCAAAAACAGTTTCATAATAGCCTCTATTGTGAAACTGTTTTGTGCAGTTTTCAATGTCACAATGGAGCTATTGCGAACGCGAAGTAAAAAAATGCATCTTGTGCATTGATTTGTTACAAACTGTATTGTAAATTAATATAATGATGCATATTAGTATAAGGTATAACTACTTATTAAAAATGGTAGGTAGTAGGTACCGATTTTAATGAGTGGATTATTTAATAAATATTTTGAACAACAAATCTACAATTCATAAGTAAATCATTTCTATTGGTAGGTGTAGGTAAATTAGCACTACACATACGACGTAAAACTAACAGCTTAGTATGTTAATGTTGTTTACATATACCTACCTACTTATAATATTGATCTCAACTATTTGTTAGAAGAACAACCGCGTGAAGATAAGATAACATAAATACTATAGGTATTATTTTAGCACTTAATATTCACATTTGATATATTATAATAATATTAATTAAACATAGCATATGTAAAATAAAACGTGTATGGTATTTATCAGATTAAAAGGTTCAATAATGAGATAAATGCTGCAAATTGGGAATTTATAATACCAACATATAATCATATATTAGGTCGGTTATTTTCAGTACAATACAAAACCGAAAGAACACTCGTGCTAAAGCACTCGTTTTTTTAAATGTATTGTGTGCTCGTGCTTTACCTAGCAACATTGTTTCGGGAACTACTACTGAAATTTTCCGATAAAAATCCAAGGTCTTGTTATATTGTATATAAAAAATTCTTTGCTATTTGTTTATCATTGATATAGCCAGTTTGACATCAAAAAATTGATATTTTATTTAGCTTCATCATAATACATAAAAGACGCGCATGTCAAAAGTTTGCAAATATCTGGAAAAATACTGAAATTAAAACAAAAAGTTTCATTCACATATTTGGACAAATAGAACGGTACACACACAATTAAAAAATTCTATCAATAGTGGTAGGTACAACAACAAAGGAGAGATCAATAAAAGATAATTATACTTAAGTGAAACAATTGTTACAGAATGTTGGTTTACCTTGGAATCTAAAATTACTATCTTTGTTTAAACCAACAATAAAAAAATTACTACATGCTAGAAAGACCATATAAAGAGTCAGCCGTGTTAGCAGTTAATAGTCAACCTTCACGAAATGTTATATTAATTCAATTTTGTTAATTATCACAGTTTTTATATAACTAGCTGACATCAAAACCCATTTTTAAATTAATTACTTAATTTTAAGGGTTTTCTTTTAGTAAATAAAATAAAATCGAACATCTATTAAAAGCAAACAAAGGATATGCGCACATTGTAAAAATGATTGGCACAGTATAAGTGCGATTGAAGTTGAAGGATGTTGTCACCATTTATTCTTTTGGCTGCACGTAGATATACGGTTTATTCTATTAAAGTTTTTGTAAAAAACCAAATTGTTATATTATATTCCTTCAAAACTATCCCCCTCCTAACCGTAAAATGTAAAGTCACAGTTTTGTGTATAACTGAGATTAAACCTAAGAAAATTATTAAAAGGTTCGTACTTTTAGTCTGGTCCATGATTCCACCCCCCCTGCTTATCCCGGCTCAGCGCACTTGGCGCTATACAACAGGTCTAACATGCCCCACCCTTGAATTTTAGGGAAACTCAGAAACAACTTTGAAATTGTTTGGTATCATTGGACAGGTCTTGTAAAAATAATTCTTTTTTATTTGAAAATATTTTTAAAACCTCAACCCCAACCCATGGTTGGCATATATGCTTACAGTTAAGGAAAAGTTAAAGATGTTCAAAAATTCTTTTAAACAGGACTGATTTCAACATCGTTCTGAATCGCGGCTCAGATTTGTGTGTAGTACGTAGTACAAAATTATTAGCTATAGCACGATGAATGTAAATAGATAGGTATTCAAACACATCTATAAAATTGTGATAAACTGCCACTACACATCGAATTTTAAATTTATTTAGAAATTAGCATCAAATAGTTGTAAAAGTTTCCAAAAATAGAAGATACAACACAAACACACTCTTGACTGAATGAAAACCTATTTATGTATGTAGAACATATGTAGGTAATACGTATCAAACAACACCAGTACACCACAGCAGGGCCGTACCCAAGGGGGGGTTAGCAGGTTGAACCCCCCCCCCGAAATGAAACCAACGTGTACTTTAAGCAATGTTTTTTTTGGTTTCTACTCGGCCTCCTTTTATTCCCTTTTCATGGACCAGTAAGGAAATTAAACCCCCCCCGAAATAAAATCCTGGTTACGGCTCTGCACCACAGAACCATTAAAAGAAAGAAAAGAGAAATTGAAATGATTCACATTAGATAAGAATACCTAATTAGAAACAGACACATTTGACGAATGCATTTTTTATAAACTGCTTCGTCATATTGTAAACTGTTATAATGAACATTGAAATCAGTTCAAAGTCCTTTGTCTTTCATAACAACAGCAGAACATAAAAACTCGACGGAGTTGTAGGCTACAATATGCAGTTGCAGTTTGCAGAAGTTGTAACTTGTGACGCACGCAAATATAAATCAAAAAGTTTTTGGCTTGAAAATGGAAAATGTAGAAAATTGCTAGGTTCCTTTTGTGTGTTAATCGCTTTGTTTTAACATATAAAATGTATTGCGAACTACAATTAACTCGCAAACGAGGTCAATTGATGCAGTTAAATGTAATACAAATACTCTCTTTTCAATGCTAAAGACAAAATTAATGATTTGCTAAAATCAAGTATTTATAAATTAAATTGTTCACATTGTGATTCATTATATACCTATAGGTCAAACAATTAGAAATTTCAGTATTAGGCAAAAAGAACATATCCGTTGTTACAAATATAAACCTGCACATAAATCAAATTATGCTAAACATTCGTTAGAACAAAATCACACATTAACATCTAATAATACAAAAATAAATTAAACATTTTAGAAGCTTTTGAAATTTATAAACACACAAAAAACAACATACCTTTAATGAATGAGCAAATTGATCTCTTAGATTCTCCTTTACTGACGATTTTGGAATAAATATCTTTTTTAAAAACACTGATAAGCGACTGACCTACGACGGGTTGACTGGGGCCAGTTGCTTCACGCAGTGTTAAAATAATAGAATCAAGCAGTTACTATATAAATCTGTTTGCATTTGTTATTAAATATTTTATAAATGCTTTTGACAATGGCACATTGATGCCGAAATACGTATAAAGCGAATAAATCTTGTTATTTCCCGTTGAAATCGATATTTTATTTAATATTTATTATTTACCTACCTGCTACCTATTTAGATGAACATTAGGATTCTAAAATGTTAATCCAGAACTGAATCTACGTAATCATTATATAATCAATAACTACATAGCAGTCAGGTTTATCTAACAAAAACAAACTTTTAGAAGTTAACTCAGAAGTTAGTTAAATAATTGCATAGACAAAAAAGTAGCAGTATTATAATTTTGTGGTTAAACATGCACAGACTCACGGATGTTGCAAAAATCATAAAACGCCTTAATTTTAAAAATTATGAGTACCTATTCGTTAAAGTGTAATAGGTACAGCTAACATTACATAATAATTGCGGTGCGCTTTCATATTATGAAGTATAAGAAAGCAAAACTGCAATGAACAATAGGAATGTTAAATAAAGAAAAAATAAATATTTACTGTAAACAGAACCTAATTTCATATTATAATCTCTGTGCAATGAAACACAAACCAAATGCAAACATAATTTTATACCTCCGAATAATATATACTATTTTTTCTTCAAGTGTAAAAATATTCTGTTGCTGTAAATAAATATTTCCTAAATAGCTATTTATGCAACGAGTTGCAAAATGAGCGTCTTTTTTGCACTAGATGTGAAGATTGGATTACGAGCGTAGCGAGTAATCCAACACATCGTGTGCAAAAAAACGCAATTTTGCAACGTGTTTCATACAACATTTTTTCCAATTTAGTAAGTTTGAATAAAAAAAGCACATAATATGAATTAAAATTTGGTGATGTTTTTAAACGGCGACTTTAATTTTTTAGAAACGGTACCGTTAAACTGGTCGTTGCTATGCAATTACGCGTTGCAGTTTTGTAAACAATAACAATTAACACTAGTTATAAAATAATGTCACATATTATAACTAGTTATAAAATGAACCGCATATGACAACTAAAGTAAATGTCAAAAAGTTGACTTTTCACAACTAAATTGGAAAAAAGTCATTTCCACAGGACAACGCTCTCCCCTCTTCCAACCTTCGGGGCGGAGCTATGGGCAAGATACTGCCGTTGCCATGGATACGTAAACACATTATTGTACTAGTAACTTTATTTTCATTTTTTGACTACTAACAAATAAATTTATTGCACTAGTGTAAAAAATGATAGTTTGTGCACTGATAATTAGTAAATAATGGCCAACTTTTTCTACTATCTTAGAAAAAATGTATAAAATTGCCCTAAATGCATTATTTATCATAAATGTTTGTTAATATTTAAGACGAATAAGGGATAATGCAAGACAGTAGTACCTACTAAGATTGTTTAACGACTACCAATACTATTCGCTTTGTAACTAATGAAAGAGCAAATAGTAAAGATGCTTGTTTCACTGGCAAATATCCAACTTGCATGCAGAAAATGAAACGTAATTATTATACCTAAAATTACCTGGGGGTAACAAGAATATTGTCGATAAACCCTAAACACTGTCTAAAACGTATATAGTATATAAACTTCAATTTAAGTGCTAGTTATAGTTAGATAAGATGCAATAATTCTAGTAATCAATTTAGAAGCATCAACACCTTTTTTATACATACTTACGTAATTAAGTTCGAGGCTGCTTAACCTCTAATCTCTAAACCTTGGCACAAATTCACTTTTAGGTAATCTTTATTGTTTTGTGTTCCACTTTATGGACGTGAATTTATCTCAAACAATTGCGCTCATAATTTTTTTTAAATGCATGTAAATACTACTCTAGGTAACAATAACATAAACAACAATCACAGTTAATTTCTACAAATCACTTTGAAGTTTATGAGGTAACAGTAAAGCATGCGGAAAAATTTGTTGATGTGCCAGCTTTCAAAATGATCTCGCCCGTCATTGAAAACATCACAAAAAAAAAGTTAATATTAGCTGGAAATTTGTACATTCTAAAAAACTTAAATACCTTCTTAAATATGTAGTTGCTATTATTAGACAATTTTGGAATACAGAACAAATGGTATAAGTACAGGGCTCCCACTCTTATTTTTCAAATTTTATTTAGGAATTTAGGACTACTTTTACAAAAAATTTAGGTATTTTTTAGGTATTTTCTTAAGGAGAATTTTATTAAATGGAATAAAAATGCAACATTTTAAAACACGTAGGTACCTATATATTTCCACATAAAAATTTGGCGATATTAATAAATCAATATTAAAAAACATCGAAATTAAGCATAAATATAAAAAAGTGGAGGTGCAAACTTCCCCTGGACTTTCCCATACTAAAAATAAACATTTTGTTTTTGCTATTCAACAGTAGTTCGCGAGGCAGCATTGGAAATCATTTGAAGGCCTCGCGAGAAAAACGAGACTATACGGGTTCGATATGAATAAAAGAAAGACGCCAAGATACGTATCTATCTGTACTCTGCTAAGTAGGTACCGGCTAGAAAATACAGCTGGCGAAGTCGGACGATCGCTACCGATCGACCAACGATCCGTTTCCGTCAGAATTCAACATAATATTCAAAATTCACGAATTTATCATCAATCGTATATTTTAGCTATATGAACACCTTACACTATGTGATAGACAATTAAATTTTGCATTCAGTTATATAATAATATATAGGGTGTTTCATTTAAAACAACAAAGTTGCTTATTGTACTGTGGAAATCAAACGCCCTGTATACGTGATATACATTTAAGTAAATGCAGAATCATATACTAAATAACTTTTATATTTAAACTTCTTTCATATTTTGACTAATAAAGGCGCTATAGGAGCATCAATTTCCGATTTTCAAAACCCCGTAGAGGGCGCCACAGTGGAATTTTGGTGTTCATCAAAAAACAAAAATGTAGCTAATACCAGCTGCATAAGTATAGAAAATTTAAACAAAATCCTTAGACCAGTTTTTTTGTAATAATTTTTCAAAAATTTCAAAATTTTTGGAAGAGCGCCGCGCCGTTGCGTTGGGACCGTTTTTGGATTTAGTAAATAATTTTTTGCGCTACTGTGCTCTATTTCATTGTTTACCGCGGCTGTTTCCAAGACAGTAAGTTATGTTTACTAGTTGCTAAGGATAAAGTCGTCGGTAAAATACTTTGGGGTTCTAGAACGGTAAGTAAATTTACTCAAAACGAATGTGCCATGTAATTTGATAAATTAATGTCAGTCACAAATGTCAGTTTAGTTAAATAAAATGAATGCAATTTCCAATGTTAGTTAAAACAAATCCTGGAGCTTTTAATTTCTCATTTCTTGTAACAAAGTACGCCAGCAAAGATTTTTCATCAATATTTGTACTTTTCTTGGTACACCAATTTTTAAAATGATTGTAGGTACCTTCGTAGCGTCTCTCTAGACTTATCAGGAATGAGAACCGAACACCCCACATTCCAAGCTTCTTCTATTTCGTTTTCGGAATCATTTTCATTAATTTTTAGCACGGAACTCCAAATAATTTTCACAAAAAACTGCAATGGCGGTAACTGTTTACAGATTGCTATAGAAACGCAATATATCAATCGACAATACGGCAACGTGATGCGGAGACTGACAATTATCGCATTTGAATCTGTATTAATTATTAATTTATTAAAAATTCTTTTTACCGGATTCAGTAGCGCAAAAAACGTCATAAGCATCACGAACGTTAAGGACTACCGATCTCAGACAATAATTGGAGTCGTCGCTGCGCTCCTCCTCCAAACTATTGTCTTCGATCGGTAAAATGTCCTTACCGTTCTTAATACTTAATATACTATTATTTTCAACCATAT
This sequence comes from Hemicrepidius hirtus, assembly GCA_963082805.1. Classification (NCBI taxonomy): domain Eukaryota; kingdom Metazoa; phylum Arthropoda; class Insecta; order Coleoptera; family Elateridae; genus Hemicrepidius; species Hemicrepidius hirtus. The sequence continues at coordinate 2,176,227 of OY720164.1, forward strand.
ATGTAATGACAGCATTTCTGACATTTTTGTAGGTTGGAAACTTGACGTTTACTAACTGTCGCCGTCCAGCCAGGTGGAAAGTGATCACTTTCCACCTGGCGGGCGGCAAAGTAAAAATATCAAAATTGTAGTATTTTCATTTTATTATTCGAAACATATAGGAAAAACTAATGAAACTAATTAGTAGTATTCAAATTAATTGTAACATTGGAGTTATTATAAGTAGCAATAGAAATATTTAATATGCTTAATTTTATGTTTCACTGAGAGAAACGTCAGTGGAGCATAATCAAGCAGGTCGTTACAGTTATACAGGAGTATGCTTTTGTCAATATGTCGGTTTTTTTTCAAAATATTAATATTTTTTATTGTTATTCCCGTCTGTTTTAGATGGTTGAAAATAAAATAGTATACAAACCACGGTGGAAAGTTTCATTTCTATCTGGAGCATTAGCTGACCTCGGCACTTCGTGCCTTGGTCAGCTATCTTAGCTCTCGATAGAAATGAAACTCTTTCCACCTGGGTATGTAATATACTATTTTTTCATGGTGTAGCACCGCCAAATGGCTTTCAAACAAGTTGCGAAACCTAATCAGATAACTGGATTTTGAGTTATGGGACGTTAAAGTCGAAATTTTGAAAAATTCATAGCGGCCACCATTTTGAAGTTATAGAGTCCGGCAAAAAACGGGTTTCCTTCAATTATGGTCTTCTTTCATATTCCCTACTCAGATTTTCAAAATTCCGCTTCTGAAAAAAAATGATACCAAAAAACATGTCTAACTTCCGCTTCCGGTTTCGGATTTTTTTGAAAAGCTTATTTTGTCGATGAATTTTCGATATACCCTTGATTTAAAATTTCATCAAAATCGGTTCACTGGTTTTTGAGTTAGAGGCGTTACCACATTTTAGGTATTTTGGGAATATTTACTGAAATTTAGGTATAATTTAGGTTTTTATTTGTATTTGTTAAAAATTAGGTATTTTAGGTATTTTAGGACAAGTGGGAGCCCTGTAAGTACTACTAAAATAACGCCTTTAAATTGAATGGCCCCCACGATCTTCCGATTTAATAAATACAATTATAATACAATTATAACACTGCGTGGACAGTTAATTATTATTTATTAGTATTACAAACTTGACCAGCTAATACAATAATAGATTAACATTGATTTTACCAAAAAATAGAAGATAATCAAAATCTTTCCTTCGAATGTAAGAAAAAAAATAAAAAACAAAATTTCAGAAGTCCATAACATATTTTTAAATTATCACGTATCAAATCTTCTATAACGCGTAGTAAAATGATCTATGGTCCATTTATGTAACATTGTAACATCCTTTTATCTAACAATAAAAGAAAAAAGAAAAATAAGAAGATGATAAACTTTTCATCTCGTAAACAAATTTACAATGAAGATACGTAGGTGATGTGTAGTTGAACGTTAAAATTAAAGTAAATTATAAATAATAAAATCACAATTTATTGTATTTTAAAAATCATTGAAGATTGTAGTACAAACTAGTTAACATGCATTGTGCATAAAGAGAAAGTGAAGTAAAAAATATATATTTCAAGAGCAATCAATGTAACAAGCGTTTAAAAAATAAGACTACAAACGAGTGAAAGCATGTTTACGTCTATGAACGATATTCGAATACTCGATACTATGCAATTACAGATTAAATTAATTATTGAACCATAAAAATAACATATCTTTAACCGGATTGCAGACTGGTGATACAGCGCAAGTGATCCATATTAATTGACAATTTATTTCCTAATTATAAGTTAATGAACCTGAGAATACTACTAATTTTCAATAGATATTTCATTTTCATTAAACTATCCAACTCCAATATTCACATTCTGCTTTTTATATAGCTAGATCACAATAGATATCGTATAGCTAGATAACGCCGATCGTTCGAAAAATTAGATATTTCCAATTAAATATATTTTAGAAAAGTTAAATATTCCAGTACACCCAGTTGTTACTACTAGGCAACGAGAGATAACTATGCTGAAATAACATTGTCCGGGTAGTCCCTGCGTAATTGCTGGGAAGTATAGGTAGTCACTGGAAAGTCCGGTTAGTCCCTGGGAAGTCCGGTTAGTCCCTGGGAAGTCCGGATAGTCACTGGGAAGTCCGGTTAGTTCCTGGGAAGTTCGCGTAGTCGCTGGGAAGTCTGGGTAGTCTCTGGAAAGTGCGGGTAGTCCCTGGGTAGTGTTTGCGAAGTCTGAGGAAGTCTCTATGTCTCTATGGCTAGTAAACCGATTTTGATCAAATTGTTGCAGCGAAAAGATTTCATCCCTTTACTGTAGGAATAGTTACGTTCGATTCGTGCGTTAGCTGCAGTTGCATTTGTAGTCATCTGTATATGCTAACTGGTGTTTTAGTATTTTGTGCGTGCATTTTTATTTATTTAAAATTGAATCGTCGCGTCGTCGCCCAGTGAAACTATTCTTTGCAGCTATTGTTTAAACTACCGCGCGCGCTCGTTTACGTAAGATACGCACCACTGTAAACGTACATTAGACACGACACGTAGTTTTGTTTACGTCTTGTTAGGCGAACGAAGTTTAGTGTTATCTATACTAGAATTCCCTTTAATTTTGTGGGTACAAAATGTAATCTGTTATTGTTTCCTAGGTAACCACTGTGAATTTCATAAACGTCAAAGTTTTGCGGTCGCTCTAATACTATAGAAACAGTAGTTCGGACGAGCTGAGCTGCACTAGCAACATAATCGAAGCTTCTGATCAGAGAAGCGTAAGAGCCAACACAAATTTTACAGCAAAACGATACAAATGTTTGAAAATTACAGTTTCCGAAATATTTATTCAAACTTCTAGATGGAGTTTGTTTAACAATTAAATTATTTAAACAAACTCCATCTAGAAATTCGAATAAATTTTCAAATTTATCGTTTCTTATAAAATTTGTTATAGATTAATATTTTAATAGCGCCGCGGTATCAATTTTTTTAGACGTAATTATATAAAATAAATACCTAAATAATGGTTAAAACAATTAAGTTTCTGATATTTCTTGAATGAAACGAAATTCGTAAAAAGAAAATTTGCAACTAACAATTTCTGGAACTTCCCTAAAAATCCGTGTTTTAAATAAGTGAACCATTTTGCATTAAATATTTGATTGTGGGAGGAAACACGTGGATATAAAAATAAACGTTTCAAGTTTTCAATTCAAAATTTTTTTTTTAATTCTTGGACGTTAAACCCTATAGGTACCTACCTGCATGTGTATTTAAAAATTTAAAAAATTGTAAATTAAATTAGTTTCGCACAAGGATATTATATTTTGCTGTTAATAATTTCTTTAAAATTATAATAAATTTGTAAACTGTTCATTTGTTTGTATCGCAAACAATTGACTGCTCAATAAAACAAAGTTACATTCCCAATATGATCGCACTTCTTCTCATCATGAACATCTGACTCTTTGATCAGACTTATAGGTACATTTACTGGTCTTACAAGTTTAACATATAAAGATATAAGTTTACCAGGTTACGATTAAAGTTATGTAATTCAGATTTTATTAATTAGTACATCCCATATGAAAAACATAGGAATTATTACGAAAAAGAAACAATTTACTCACCGTTTTGCGCTAAAATCCGTGCGTTTTATTCACAGACTTAAAATAACTCACTGTTTAAATTAACGCAATATCGATTTGTTTTTTCTTTGAATCCAAGTTTGAGCTTAACGAAACGTGCCGCCTCCGACGAGCGTCATTCCTAACCTAAACCACAGACCTAAATTCCATTGGTGATGATCAAAGAATGTCATGTAGGGGGGAAACCTTTAAAAAACCACAGAAGTGGCAGCATTGTCCAAAGAATCCTAACTTTATTGCAGTGCTCATCAAACAAATTTCAGTGACCGCCAAACAGTAACAACTTTTAGTATAATCCAAAGAACAGTCGCGACTTCTTTTGTTTTCATTGGTTAAATTTGAATTTGCCGCCAAATTTAAACAATGAAAACAAAAAGAAAAAATCGCAGAACATATCGCGCCTGTATGCAGCCCCCTTTAACCACCTTTAAATGGAAATTTAGCGAAAACCGCGCAAGGTAGATGAAAATAACATATGACGAAAGTTGTAGAAAATAAAATTTCTTACAAGAAACTCCCTAAAAGGGCATGTCTAACTTTAATAGTTTGGACCTGGGATTTAGTAGCATGGGAAACTGATTTTTGTGTACCACAAATTCAAGGGGAGGAGCTTAACTATATCTGTTCGCCACCTAGATTATAATAACAAACATTTGAATAAACAAATAATAAAATTTAATTAGAAAATATTCTTTTGAATGGATTTTATGTTAACAGTAAACAAATTAGTATGAGACAGTATTAGTGACTGCCTCTATGTATGGGGCCCGCAATAAAACAATTTATTAAACAAGTGAGTGGTATTATATTTCATATGTAACGAAAGTACACAAATATTCTAAGTAAAAAAGTTAATTCAAAAGATTATTAAATGGCAGGTTTTACTTATAAAACTAGCTTAGACCCCTCTATTGGGCAGATCTTTAACTTTGTAAATACGAACCAACCAATGTTCAGTCGTATATGCTTCTTCGAGAACATCCAACTCAAAATCTTTATTTCCAATTTCGGCACTACGAACCCGATCATAACCTGGCGGCTTTCCTCCTACAAGCATAATGATATAAAGTAATTTCATTTATTTCTCACTTTTTAGAAAATAGAATGCAAGTTATTGTTACTCACCTTCAGTATAAACTTGTCCAAAACGATAGTAACACATTTTGTACATTAAACAGTTTAGTAAAGTTGGAGAACCTTCCTTATCAACTCTAAATTCACCACTTGGTGAATAATAGTCCCACTCCTTAATATGAGCACCCCTGTCAGTGCTTCCTCCTAAAAGTTTGTAAAACTATATAGAAAAGTTTTTACTAAATCACAATAAATTACCAATTCGAACCATCCACAAGAATTTATTAATATCATCCGATGAATAACCTGTTAGGCCTCCAAATATAACAAGAACATAGTCCACATCAAGTTCCCTCATAATTTCATAAGCTTTTTCTTCAGAACTCGCCATAGCTTGTCCGACCCTACTAATATGTGTATTATTCCATGTATTATTATCAACCAAAATTGTTCTGTTCGCCATAGCCGTTATTTGATACCCATAATCCCACCATGACATAACTCTAGCATCTTCAGGAGTGTTCATTTTCAACCAGTTATATGCTTCACGAAAATCATCAAATATTATCCGACCTCCATCATGTGAACGTGCACTTAAGACTATACTAGGCGAACTATAGGCTTCTGAAGTTACCCACGTGCAGTGGAAAGTGTATGACACTAATAAGATGCATGTAATACCCACGAACACGGCAGATATTTCATTTCTCAAGACTAAATTAGATTCTAGTTTTCGGGTTTTCTTATGATGTTCCACAGGATTTTTGGGTTCGACATTTTTCATAAATTTTGTGAGAAGATGGGATACCGCTATTCCACTTAAAATACACATAACTGGTGCTAAGACCAACATTAAACGTACCATTACACCCTAAAGTAATGAATATGTTAGTATTAATTTATTGCCAAACCAATCATTTTACTTACAGCAAAATAAATGCTGGTTACTCCATATAGAATAAGAAATATATTTGCATCTGTGAGTTGAGCAAAGCAGAAGTATAAGCCTGCAGGGAATAAAAACACTAAAATTTGCAAATCAAAGTAAAATGAACTCCAGGAAGTAGGCTGATGTTCAGAAACACTAGCAATAATCGGTATGTGATTTTTTGCATATGAAGGGTCTAAAAGGGAATAAAACCTTCCAGTCCAAGGGGAGATTTTTCCAGAGAACGTCAGAACTCCCACAAATAGTGCTAAGGCAGCTCCAAATGTGTATGCTAAAGTAGTAAACAAAGTTTCAAATTCATCCTGGGTTAATTTACTTCGTAAATAGTCGACGAGGGCAAGAATTTGACATAAACCGAATACACCTAGAGCCTAAATTTATGAATTAATTTATTATATTAATAAAAAAAAAAATGTAACTCACAAGCATGTGTTCAGAACTTTGTACAGGTTGAAACCCAACAAATGATATTTGCATTGATAATATAGTTCCAACACAATATAAAGTGCTGTATGCTATGTAGATTCTATGTGAAAAGCGTCCAGTTACCATCAAAGTTAAAACATGCAATGGAATTAAATTTATAAGAAACACATATCCTCCCCATGAAGACACCTAGAAATACGAAAACAAATGTTACTAAACTTTTACAATTTATTATTTGCTAAACATACCATATAAAAATAAGCTAAAGCTGCAAGAGTGCTCCAAAATATAGTTCCCGTCTTCACAGCTTTAATCCACATATAGTACGTTAAGAGCATGCAAAATATAGCAATCCCTTCATTATCGTAGCTTCCTGCCACTGATCTACTAATGTATCCTGGTACAATTGCCACCATAGCAGCCGCCACAAGGCCAGCTCCAGCATTGCGCAACTCCTTGGTCAATAAGTATGTGACAATTGTAGTCAGTGAAGAAAATAGTGGAGCAAGAAATACACAAACATTACGTATATCTATAGTAATATTTAATAACCAACACAAATGGTAAATGGCTGCAGAAGTAACCATTAAACCGGGGTATATAGTACCTAAAAATTAAAATTGACATCAAATATTGTTTCAAAAAGTTCTTAAAATTAATTCTACACTTAAGTAATATATTTTTATAATACTTACCACCTATGATTCTGCCTAAAGGATACCATGCTCTATCATCAAACCAATTGTGAAAAGAATAGAATCCTTGTTCAGCTAAATATTTAGTTGTACGGTAATTAAAGTACGGGTCGAATTCATGAATTACACTTTCAAAGCGCAACACAGAAAACAATCTTGTTGCAAATGCTAAAATTAAAAAATTGTACATAGCTTTAAAGTAGCAAGACATAAATTACTGTACACTTTTAGCTTATATTTTATATTATACATAAATTGAATATTCATTATTCACTTTATACATACATAAGATCGCAGCAAGAGTTAAAATTGACAATGTAAGTAAAGTTTCTTGCTTTTCTGCATTTGCATTGTTATGAGATTTCTTATTTAAGCTCAGCATTTTTATCTAAAACAATAAATCGTTAGTATTTCTAGCATGAAGTTTTTATAACTTTTACCTACCCCTTTATTATAAAATTTGTAAAAATTAAAATTAAAGCAATTGAGGTTAGGTTACACAACCTCTTCCGTTTGCGCTACACTAAGGCTAAAACTGGATCTAAATGTAAAATATAATTTCGAGATATACATTGGTTTACACTTATATTAAGAAACTTTCATATTTTGTTTGTACGTGGTTTATTAAATTTGTGATGTCTACGTAGATAACCTGACAACCACTGACAACCGGCAAATTCATTATATTTGTTTTTGTGGTGGTCAACCTGATTTAACCATATTCAGTTTTTGATTTAACTTTCCCGCCAGTAAGTTGCGGGTTTGATTTAGGTTGGCTCTGGTTGGCTCAACGCTGAACCAGGGGCGGCTCAAGGTAATGTTGTCACACTATATAAATTCATAAATAATATATTATTTTGTATAATTATTATACATCATGTTGACAATAACATTTACAATGTGTATAAATTACATGCAAAACACAAATTATTAAAAATTTTTAAAAATGTATATCAACAAACTAATTAATTGGTGCTGTTCTACTACTAGTAGTTTGCAGAACTTACCAAAAACAGGATTTGAAACATTTAATGGATAATTAAAACAAAAGCACAATTTTTATATCATGTGTTCACAGACCGAGTTACAAAGATGTACGATTGAGAAAAAATTTTTGAATTTGAATTTCATATTTGGGGATTAAGTACTGCTTGGCTTAAGAATATTTTCAATTTAATCCCCAAATATGAAACTCAATTTCAAAAATTTTTTGTCAATTTTTTGTAACTTAATCGGTGGACATACTGTAATTTACAGGGCGAGTCAGTTTCTTGTAGCAGGACTTCAACAATTGACAGAAGACCATTTTTGAAGATTAATAGTTCCTATAAACATGGGCTGTAAAACACTTCGTTTGAGAGATACAGGGTGTTGAAAAAAAAATTTGTTTTATTTTTAATTGTAAAGTAAGGACCCGTTTAAAAAATCATCATATTGGGTCAAAATATTAAATACTTGGGTGCGAATAATTTAAAGTTAAAATCAATCGTCTGGAATGTTTATCTTCAAAAAGAGCCTACCAACTGTCCCGTGACCAAAAACTTACTCGCCTTTTATAACCAATTAATTGCAATACAGTACATTATAAAATTCAATTAAAATAAAACTAAAACAATATACTACAGCACCAATACAGTAGTTAACAGAATACCTACAATAGACCCTAGTCCCTAACTACCCCATAATCCTACTGCAACGGCAGTAAGTTTTGTAGAATTTATTTATGTCAACTGGTATGAAACTGGAACAAGTCTAATGACGGCAAGTCTAAATTTAACGATGTATTTGGCAGTTCAAGGTCTGATTCAGTAAGATTTTTAAACCTTTCGTTTACAAACTGATCAACGTTCATAACTTCATCTGAACCAGTACTATTGTCTAGTAAGTTTGTAACTTGTGTACTATCAACATTATTTAACATTAATTCTTCTACAGAAGTACGTAAATTTGGCAAGGAAGTGAGTAATGAATTTTCAGAGAGTAACTCACTGTGTAACGACAAGTCAGGATTCATAGATTTTTCGTGTCGATTCTCCTCATGTATTTCAGAACTTGAGTTAACAATACCCAATCCTACACTTTTTGTTTCCTGATTTGCATTTATACTTCTATCAGTAAAATTGCTGAGGATTTGTTCGTCATATTTTTGAAGTTCAGGATTAAACGTACTTACAGACGTAATATCACAGTTTAAACTGAAACCATTATCTCCTGAATTTTGAATTGTATCAAAGCTAAGTTTACTTTCATGGAAATTTGTATCTTCTAATGTACTACTGGGTTTAGAATTTTTATTTTCCTCAGAATTTAGTTTATGACTAAAATCATTATCAACACCTTGATTGCTATTTTGTGGAAAAGATAAATTTTCATGTAAAATACCATGGTTAGCAGTTTGGCAAGTTTCCACAAAAGCATCCAAATCGAAACTTTCATTATGCACTTTTGGATCAGAATTTTCACTTGATTCTGTATCACCTTTAAAACATCTGCTGTTTAAAAAAGATAATAAACTTACTTCCGTGTGTAGTTCACTTTCATTTAACACATAATTTCCTGATTCAATTCCAAATACATTACTGAGAGTGCTGTCAACAAAATATAAGTTTTTATCTAAACAGGTGGGACGTCTAAAAAACATTTTTGCCAAAACTCGAACATTTCGTAAAAAATTAACCAGTTCTTTACAAAATTTCACACCCTTTTGCCCGATTGGACTCTTATTACATAGATCCATTAGAAAATTCCACGTTTCATCATCTTTCACCTTACAATGTTCAGGTACAGGTCCATGATCAGGATGTTTTTGGAGATGTTTTAACATTTTACTACGTCCAAGATAGGCCTTTTTGCATTTAGGACATCGAAACTGAGATGCAATAGACCGCTTCCGTTGATGATTTTCTAGCTGATTTATCTTTATGGGTGTATCTGCTACTGTAGGTGGCTGATTAGTTGTTAATGGTTCAAATTCAACAATCTTGAAATCAGTTTCCATGTTATCTACTTCAGATGTCTCAATTTTCTTAAAATCCTAATTATAAATACATTTACGAATTAGAAAAACAAAATGCTTTAAATTACAACACAGGGTGATTCACTAAGCGTCGCTATCAGCTGTAACTAAAAAATATTTTCAGCCCCTAATTCCTGCAAGCGTAATCACAGGATGTCTTTGGCCAAGAGCTTATCATCAAGAGTTTGTCAACTTTCAATGAAAGGATTTAATTTTTATGTATAATTAGACGAACTTTAGATTTAGATACATTTCAAGTACCGTAATTTCTGGTTTTATTGAAAAAAAAAACCAACTCGCATTAGCGCTCTTTGATTGTGGCTCCCCCTGTAGAAATAGGAGGCTAAAATTATTTTAAATAGTTTTCTCATAAGCAAATAAATTACTATACAAGAAATTCTTCCCATTAATATGGAACAAATAGTTTCCAAGTTACAGTCAGTAGCCATGCTTAGTGAATCACCCTGTATAAAATATACCTTTTGTATATATTGAGGTGGTCTAGTAATGCGCCCAGAACGTGTTCTCATATTTTTAGGAGGTTTCGGTTCTTCTGCAATTAACTCGGGTTTCTCTTCAGAACAATTTGATAATAATCTTTTCTTTGGTCTTCCTCTTTTAGGTTGTTTCGGTTTAGGCTGAATTAAGAAAATTAATTTAGGTACATTACCCTAAAGCCAAAAAACTATTCACTTACATTTAAATCTAATTCTTCTGGGTATACAACTCTGTAAATAACATTAGATTCATCACTTGCAGTAGTTTCCTCTTCTACCTTTTCTGTTTTGATGGCTTTGAATTGTAGTGCCTCAGCAATTTGTTGTAAATAATCTTGACTTAAATTCTGTGTGGAATGTAATACTTCTCCGTCTTTTATTATTTCTATGGGGTTTTCAGATGATCCAAGAGGTTGAATTAATTCTATGGATTTTTCCGTTGAAATACTACTGCAAACTTCTACATTAGATATTTTTGCATTTGTAGCCATCTCCTTACAAAGTGTTACTGGTTTATGTGAAAACCTAGGAGGATGTTTAACCGGTTTAACATTCATGATTTCGATAGCATTTCTTATTACATTTTTAGAGGTTTTGGAGACCTCAACAGAACTTTTTACACCATTTGATATTCCAAAAGGTTGTGGTGCCTCTTCATGGGAATTTTTATTTGTTGCGGAATAACAATGGATATCAACTTCTCTTTGCTTCTGATTTGAAGTAATATTTTTCACATTGACTATATTTTTAGACGATTTAATTGCAGTATTTGCATACTTCACAAGACAGTTAACTGTGGGTGTATTAGCATTGCCAGGACTTTTAGCAGTCTTTTCATTTACATCTATAGTTTTTTTCACAACATTGGGTATAGTAGGAGATGTATGATTAACAGACAGTAAAGCAGTTGGCAAAAATGGTCTAAATTTTGATTTATTTGTAGCTTTAGATGTAGAATTTCCCTGCAATATTGTTGGGGAATAAGAAAGTGAATTCATTTCTGTGGGTTTCTGTTTCCGATTGTCTGTATTATAGATATCGGTTTTCTTTTTATAACGCACAATCTTTTTATGACGTGCATATGGTTTATTTGAAATTTTGGCCGGATGTTTAATAACATTAGTAGTAAAGCCTTCCACAGAATTTGCAGCAATGGTTTTGTTACTGTCAATACTTGCAGTGGGATTCTCAGAATTATTTAAAAACATACCAAATAATGCTGCCTGATCGGTTAATTGTATAACTTCAGATGAGCCATCTTTCTTTAATAACGTTGTAGAATAAGGGAACATATCTAAGTCTACTGGTTTCTCATTCAACTTCCCGTTATTGCAAATATCAACAATAGAAGTTTTTCCAGTATCGGTATGTTTTTCATGTGTAACTACTATATTTAGAGGTTTTGTAGGTTGCATAATAAGACTAGTATTCTCTATGGAATTTGTTAAATTCGTAGTTGTTTCGGTAGAATTTGTTGTACTGTTTGTATTGTCAGATGTAGTACCATTTACAAGTATTCCAAGACACCGTGCTTCATCTTCCGTTATTTGTATTGCTTGACATGTCCCATCTGCCTAAAAACCATATAAATAAAGAATATTTGTTTATATTACAGAAGGTACAAACTACTTACTTGTTCTATATTGAGGAGATAGGTAACTACTTGTGAATCCATATTAATGTTGGAATTGGTATTAACTGCAGCATTTTTTTTATTTTGAATATCGTCAACAACTTTCATAAAATAGCCTGGAAGTGTTTGTACGTCCATTATTACTAATTTAATCTCTAAAAATAATACTTTATAATAACAACAATTCACAAAAATGCGACAGTGTTAGGTTACGTCGGCATAATATTCCCATAGTGCCACATTACAGCAGGACATAATTTTTCACTGTACCTAATAAATCCCATTTTACCTAATTCCTATTATGTAATAATCATTGGATTAAAATTATTTTCCACGACCAACTCTCGGCAATCCTTCTTATGTAATTATTTTGTAAACCAATTACTAAGGCTGACTTGTCTAAAAGATTTGACCCCCAGTTCAGTTGAACCACAATATCAATGGACATACCATGACCGTCTTGATTAAAATCAAAAAGGTCGTGGGTCATGGATATGATTCCAAAGAATAATCGTATCCATGACAATAAATTGTTCTTGTAAGTACTTGAAAGTATTCCTTTGGATTGGAACATGTTCATGGTAGGCACTCATTAGTGGTTTCAGAAGATGGTAAACTAGAGGACCATATTTTGCTTTTTTAAGTCGTAAGTTTTTTATCTTGCATTTGTAATAAATTCAATGATGGATTTAAATTTACTTACTCAAAAGTGTGACCATACTGAAAAGCATGGGGTAGAGTAGGGTTTTGTAAGGAAACAGGATTAATGAAAGTGTTTACGAGAAGCACAAGTAAAATTAGAGAATAATTTATTTCAACATAAATAGACATTAATTATTTAAAGGATGTAAACTTTATACATGTAACAACAACTGTGCAAAAGCTTTTTGGTGAGTTAAAACTATGATATATATTACCATTTGTAACACTTTTACAATCGCACTATGAATATGTAGTTTGCAATAAATAACACGAAAATTCTGCAATGGATACATTATGCATTTCCATAAAATAGAACTTAGCTTTTGGCAAATATTACGAGATATTTCAATAATAGTATGTACTTATTCAAATTAAATTTAAATTTTCTAAACGTACAGGGATTTACAGTGGCATTTCGAAATTTACATCCAACTTAGCTGAACGAGCCAAACCGATAATATTAGAGAGTTTTACTGCTAATCGAGCAGCTTCATCCAGATTGTCTACAGGTAAAATTTTCATACCAGAATGAGCAATCAATACTTTAGCGTCATCAACATTAGTCCCTTGTAAACGGCATATAATAGGCACTTTAATGCTCAACTCTTTTGTTGCAGCTATAATACCTTCGGCAATTACATCACACCTCATTATACCACCAAAAATATTAACTAAAATAGTGTGGACTTTTGGATCTGCAGTAATAATTTTGAAAGCTTCCTTGACTGCTTGAGCAGTGGCACCACCTCCTACATCCAAGAAGTTAGCTGGGGAACCACCATGAAGAGAAATGATATCCATGGTTGCCATGGCAAGACCTGCACCATTTACCATACAACCAATACTACCATCAAGTGCAATGTAGTTTAGGTCAAATTTAGATGCTGCCACTTCTTTTTCATCTTCTTGGCTGAAATCACGCAGATCAAAAAGTTTCTTCTGCCGGAAGTAGGCATTGTCGTCAAATCTCATCTTAGCATCCAAAGCAAAATCTATAAATAAAAAAAATTACTTTTTATTATTTCTTTTAATTATAAACTTACAAGTTTCTCCAGCATCTTCAGCGTATGGGTTAATTTCTATAAGAGAAGCATCTTTGCTAAGGAATAACTTGTACATGTTAAGAAGCATTTCTGCTGTTTTTTCTTTTTGAGATCCTAAACCCACTTTTTCGGCAACTTTCATTGCTTGATCTTTTGTAAGTCCTTGGACGATATCAATTGGTTCATATAATATAGCACTGGGATTTTCTGCCGCTACTTCTTCTATATTAACGCCACCTTGTGATGAGGCAATAACAACAGGACCCTAAAATGTTATTAAATTATTAATACTTCCCTATTATATTCATTTAAATAAAACCGGAGGATACATTAATAAATCACAGGAGTTTCTTTATAACAATTGAAAGAAAAAACTTACATTAAAAGATCGCTCCATCATAATAGCAAAGTAGAATTCCTTACGAGGAAATTTTCTTTCTGCAACCATAACGGTATTACAAATTCTTCCCTTCTCACCAGTTTGTTTTGTAACCAAATATTGACCAATCATTTTTCCAACGTCTGTTTCGGCTTCTTCAGGTCTAGAAAGTTTACACTTCACATAAATTCATTACGATGGAAATACGGGGTATAGAATTGAATTAAGGACCATAAGAATTTCAATGCAAAAATCCGTTCAGAAGTTTTTTATAGAGAAAGAAATATTAAATTGGAACGTTCTCTAAATATTTCAAAATTTGAGAACCTCATTTTGAAAATCGCGCGCTTTATTTAACAGAATTACTGTGAAGAAATCCTTTAATTCATGGATTTCTAACACACTTTGCAAAATAATGTAACTGCTGATATTAAAAGAAGGCCCTTTCCTATTTGTATAAAAAAAATTTGGCCAGCATATCTGATGTTTTAAAATTAAAAAAAGCGCGCGATTTTTAAATTCAGAAGTTCAATTTTTAGAATTCTTTTTTTTCTGTAAAATTGAAATACCAATAGAACATCTCAATTTAGTATTTCTTTCTCCACAAAAACTTTAAGAACAGTTTAGCTCTAAAATAACTTGGGGAGAAGAGAAATTAACATAAAAATCTCTACAATGAAATCCCTAGGATGCGTAATTTCACACCCTCTATAACTTACGTGTAGACCATTCGAACTCCACTTTTCAGACCATTTTTAAATGTGCCTTTGCCACGGCCACCAGCAAGAACTTGAGCTTTTAATACGATATCCTTCGTGTTTAAATCTGTAGCAATTTTTTTCGCTTCATCTTTACTTTTAGCTACACCAAACTTTGGAACATTTATTCCTGCTTCTTTCAATAGGGAGTAACTTATATGTTCGTGTACATTTAAATTACGAGATTGCTGTTTCTGTGGTTGCCATCGATTATTAGAAATTGATCCCAAAATCTGAAAGATAAATTTTGAATTCCTGGTACCTTACATAAGAGCTGGATAATTTTTTTTTGTCAAGGTGCTCCCAGGCAACCTAGACCGAATTTTATAGGTGATCAAAGGTCATTATTTTACTTCAAAAGACATAATAGCAATATAGTAATAACTTTAAGAAATTGTCCACTGAAAGATAGAAACAATATAATTACCTTGGTACTGTTCTTTATCACTAAATTTTCAGCCAAAGAAATACTTCTCAACATGGTCGCCATTTTCACCTGTAATTGGGGAGAAACTCCTGCGCACAAACTGTTGCAATGTTTACAAAGGTTTCTGTACTGTACATAACCTTCAACACTTGCCTTGTTGTTTAATTAATCATCAGCTCTGTATTTCCTCCTAGGACTGATTAAAAATAGTTGTTATGACGTTTTCTGATTATTAATCCAGCGAATCATGAGTAATAAATTGGGGTCGGTTCAAAAATTGGACTTTCAACTTTGAAATGCAGGTACTGTCAACTCGTGCTATCTTGAAGTTTTGTAAAGTCATTTTCAACTTAAAGTACTGAACACAAATTTAGTAATAATAATTACTTATTTAAATAATTAGCATCGTGGAATAAATTAAATTGATTCCAAAAGTTACCGAACACTGTGTTGACCTTTAGAAAAAGCAATAAATCTCTAAAGCCAGGTCAGCACCGCCGCATGTCGCGTTTTATTGAGAACCAATAGAATTGCTCGATTTTTCAAAATGCACGAAGTGGGCGGTTTATATTCGAGTTGTAAGTATGCAATTTCCTGGAGTTTTCGCGTATTTTACGGGGTGCCGACTTGTATCCCGTATCCCCCACTTAAATGCAGTACAATTGTGTATAAGTGTGTTAGTCTAACGTAGATGTCGCTGGTATAGTTTATGGTAGGGTTATGGATAGGGCTGGGAATTTTTTTCGATTTATCGATATATCGAATACCGATATTGAATTTGGAAAATATCGATACATCGATAAATCGATATATCGACAATATCGATATTTTTTTGATATCGATATTATCGATATTTTTTTCAATATCGCCCACCTCTAATTGCAACTAGGGCTGGTTTTTTTCGATACATCGATATATTCGATATATCGATAAATCGATATATCGACAATATCGATATTTTTTTCAATATCGTCCACCTCTAGTTATGGACACGGTGGGCGTTATGGACACAGTTGAAATAACGAACAAATCGGACGGTGGGGGTTATGGACATAGTGGCCGTTATGGACCATATCGTCGGTGGGGGTCATGGGTGGGGGTTATGGACCTGGTGGGCGATATGGACAGTGGGGGTTGTGTCCAGGTCCCAACCAATCAACTTAACCGATGAAAACAAAAAGTATAAAATCGCGCCTATATTAAGGGGGCTAAATTAAAACATTGTATTTTAGTATTAATTATGCATGATTCGCGTTATAATTGAAATTCATTGATTACAGTGAAATGAGTAGAAGAAGGGTATGTAGTGTATTCGAATGCTGTGCAAGAGAAACGGACACAATCATGCATACTTTCCCGAAAGCACCACGGCTTGAGGTGTGGTTAAAAGCATGCGGAAATAAAAGACTGCTAGCAATTGATCCGGAGGCACTACATTATAAAAACTATGTAATATGCAGAAAGCATTTTGCTGCAGAGTTCTTAATGCGCAACAATCGACTCTCTAAAACTGCTGTGCCGACGTTGTTTTTACCAGGCAAGTTTGTTTGTAGAACCAAGTTACAGCAATATAGTATGGTTTATGTTGTTGGACATGTGTCTTGGACCCATTAAATTAATTGCATTGTAATCTATGTTAACTGGACTGTTTACATTGGCCAACAGCAAAAATGTAAATTACTGCATAATTTATAACCGAATTGCTGTTAATGTAACGAAAATCATATAAGTTGTGTTTATTATATGTTGCAGAACTGCTGGAGGAACCAAGTGTTCCCGAACGGGAGGAGATAGTTACACCAGCTGCAGGGACTTCTACGTCAGCTGGACGGAGTCCTGCAGTTGGTGCTGCTGCTGGTGTGCAGCCCCAAAAACAAGTAGTTGATGTACTACAGCCTCAATGCGTTACTAGAAAACGTAAGCAGTGTTTTTAGTTCCAAAATTGTCAGTAAAGGAGTAAGAGCTCAATTTGAACTAGAAATTCCCTTGTGGTTTAACACAGTTTATGTACAATCACGTATCCGTGTGTACAATAAAGTTCATTTTACCTTCATTTCATTAATATCCAATAATATTTAATTTAATATTATCAAACATAGGTACCTATATATGTATTTTCATAATTGCTAACAATTTCAATATCAATTTTATAATTTTCAGTAAAAAAAGGAATTATAGACATGTCGAAAAATGCAGCCAACAATTTTGTAATTCGAGAAGCTTTACGGGAAGACATGGATCAAGTTTGTCAGTTAATCAAGGTTAGAAATATGACTATTATAGCAAAAATTTACTTCTAATTTCATCAGGATCTTGCAGAATTTGAAAAACTTGGAAACCAAGTGAAAATTACTTCCAAGCAACTAATGAAGGATGGCTTCGACTCAGACAATCCAGCATTCAAATGTTTTGTGGCAGAACTTCAGGGTATAATTATAGGATACGCTCTGTATTACACTTGCTATTCAACATGGTTGGGAAAATCAATTTTTTTGGAAGACCTGTATGTAGATCCAACATACAGGAAGGGCGGAATTGGAAAAGAATTAATATTATCTGTTGCAAAAGTTGCTTATGAAACTAATCAACGCCTGGATTTCCATGTTTTATCATGGAATCCTGCTGTTGAGTTTTATAAAAGTCTTGGAGCTATAAATTTAACTAACACAGAAGATTGGCAATTATTCCGCTTAAATGAAGCTAGTTTAAAAAAATTATTTAACAGTTAAGGGTATTGTAAAATTATTTTATAACAAAATGTTCAATCGATTTAAATAAAGTGTACAGTAAATTGGGTGCAATGATAATAAATATAGCAGGAAGGAATTATATTAGTTTTATTTTGTGAACATTTTAATTTTAATACTGAAAATGTGTTTATTTTCCACACCACACCTAATTGTGACATATTTGTCATAAATATTGATTAAAATCAAATAGGATCATATAATTCACTAATTGTCGATTTTAGAAATGGACAGCTCATACAAATTTTGAAAAACATACAATGAGATATAAAAGAAGTACTGTCTGAACTTATACCTTTTCAATAAATCAATAGGAAGTTTCCGGAATATTCGTTTTTACACCATTATAAGTAGATGTCCAAACAGAATCTGTATCACTTTTTGTAAACAATTGTTGAATGAAAGGTAAATTGTTGTCTGTTGATTTTTGATGATCCTTAGCCATGTGTTCATCCAGTTTCAGTCTTCGATTGAAAGTAATTCCACATATCTGGCACCTACAAATTACGTTGATTTTAAAAAGAAATTATTGAAAGAAATAATGTTCAAGACTTGCCTATGATTTCTTTTAAATACACTACTGGAACTAGGATTTTCATGAAGCTTCTGATGAGATACCAGGTTATACCGCTCTGCAAATCTTTTACCACAAAAGGGGCATACATAATTTCGTTCTCCTGTGTGAACACGCATATGTCTTTTTAGATGTGATCCTGAAAGTAAGGCTAAACCACACTGGGCGCATTTATAGTCTTTTTGTCCAGAATGTGACAATTGATGAATATTGAATGATGTATGATGAACGAAGCGTTTGCCACATAAATCACATTGGTAGGGAGTCTCTCCTATAAATATACTATTTTAATTTTAAATAGATGGCCTATCCATAGTGCAACTATTTTTGCAGATATAAAATATCTTTAAATACTTACCTACAAAAGTTGTATAGAATTTCCTTATGGATGTGGGGGATAAATGAAAAAAAAAACAATTGAAAAAAAAGTTATACCTGAACTGTGTAGTCAAAATGAAACTAAATATTCTTCAAGCAAAAGTATAATGGATTAAACCCAATTTATCTACATGATAAAGTGCTATTCCTTTTCAATGTTCTTGAAAAACAAGAAACATACTTTGTTTTTTGAGTAATTAAATTTTTTAATTGTTTTAGCAATCAGTTCAATTGTTTTTATTATTATTGGAATGGCACATCTTGTCTCTCCCAAAACTCCTATCGGTTACAGTTTCAGTATAAAAAAAAATCCAAATCTCCACACTAACAAATAAGTTTTGTCAGGATAGGTTGTCCATACTTTTTTTGTTTCTGTGTGATGACAAACATACAGAGTCCAACAAAACTATAGAATAATGCTTGCAATAGGTTTTCAAAATGAAAAGGAAACACAAACTTTGTATAATATTTGATTCATACTAGTAACATCTTTCTATAAAATTGCGTTTGAATAGCTAGCTTCAGTTCTGAAATATTTAACTAGTAGATACTCAACTAATTTTCCAAAGAAATTGCAACACACTGTATTTCACAATCTGTGTGGCATACACTCGGGCATACAGTTTAATAGGCAGAAAGTCTATCGTGAACTATTTCCCATATAAATTATGTACAGTATCTACTTATAATTTAGAATTACCTTGTATATGCTTTTTGATTTTATTTCAATTGTTTTTTGTATTACAGGTTAAATTCATAAGAACATTCTATACAAATTTTGAAAAGGCTAATTAGGTATATCTACAAAAATAGTGAAATATTGATTGGGACATATTCATTCAAACACACTACGTAACCCGGACGTAACCCATTCAATTAATTCCATTATTGCTATTAAAGTTTATAAAAATTGTTTAATTTACCTGTATGAATGGGCAAATGTCTTTGTAAAGCACCTTTTTGGGTAAATGATTTGTTACAGTAGGTACAAATAAACGGATAAATTCCATTGTGCATTCCAACATGCACATCTAAAGCAGTTTTATGTTTATATGCTTGTCCACAAATTTCACAAATGAAAGGTCGTGCATCACTGTGTGCTGTAAGGTGACTTTTAAGTTCCCCCAATGTTCTCCATGTTTTAGGACATGATGTACACTTGTAGGGCTTTAAAATACCTGGATTCTTTTTTTTACGTCCTCGGTTTCCTTTGCGAGGTTTTTGAACTTCGTCATCACTAGTATCACTTGTATTTCCTTCAACGATATTTTCACTATTCAAGCTTATATTATTCAGTTCTTCGGTTGTTTCATTTTTTACAACTGCTTCAGTACGAGTTGTATTTCCTATTCTGGATGGTTCTTCAGGATGTTTTTCTTCATTTTCTAACTTACAGTTGTTTGAGTTTATAATACTGTGTTGTCTTTTTATATGTAAAGAAGCCCCGCTCTTAGAAGCAAATTTCTTAAGGCATATATGACAGTCATATTTTTTTGAGTTTTCGATTTTTAAATCGTTTAATTCATCAACGGATTCTTCATTAATAGTAGTTTTATTTTTGCCTTGCATCTCAAATTCTAATACGTTTTCTAAAAACTCGTTGGTTTGAGAATAAGCATTTGAGGTGTCATTACTGTTATTCGGATATCCCAAATAATTTAATACTTTTTGTCGGATTCTTTTGTAGGTATTTTCTGCAAAATCTAATTCGTTCAATAAATCAACACAATTTACACACACGTGCAAATCTGATGTTAATATAACTTTATTTTCAAAAACTCCTTCTAGAAGGGTTCGTAATAGTAAATTTGAGCACTTTGTGTAATCCTTATCGATATTGTATTTTACAGCATTTATTACATTTTTACATAATAAGCAACTATTTTCACTCATACTTAATTACAATATTTATTTATTGAGGTAGAAGTAAGAAGTTTAAAAATTTGCATAAAAAAGTGTTAAAAAACGAATTTTTAGGTTATATTCAAACAAACACAACAGATGACAGAACTAACCAAGAGCGACAGCATACGGCGCTAGGCAACCAATCAGAAGAGGCTGCATTGTGCACGTCCTGAATTTTGTATTCAGGGTTTCACGAAGTTTATTCGTGATTGGAGAAAAAGGGCATAAGCCCCAGTGTTCGTATGGAGTCGACGCCTATGAGTATTAATACGACCAGTGACGTTTAACGTTTCGTAGAACTATTTTGTTTTGATAATCAGCTGTTCACCTGTCAGCGTTGGTGGCACGTCAAAACGTCAAAATGGGCGCACAAGTTTTTACAAAGGAGCAGGAAGCTTTTTTGGATGAGTTTACCGATCGTTATACTGAATCTGATGTTGAATACAAAAAAATGTATGATGCCGGAATTCCACCACCGCCAATTATGTACCCTTGGTATGGTCGCCCAAAATTAACTGGTAACAGAGATAGAGCTGGTGGAAGTCATCGGGGAGGATATCGTGAAAATCGTTACGAAAATAATTACCGGGACCGGGACAGGGACCAACATAGAGATAATGACAGGGATCGTAGATACGATAATCGTAGATATAGACCATATTAATTGAAACTGTATTATTAATTTTAAAATATACACTGGCCGATTTATTGGTGATTTTATTGACGAGTGGATACCGACATGGCTTACAGTGACCCAGCAACACGAAAAATTGTATTCACAAGTCCACTGGGTTACTGTAAGCCGTCTCGGTATCCGGTTGTATTTTATTTTCGCCCTGTTTGCTAAGCCTGTTTGTGATTTTAAGTGTGGAATATTGGTATAACGTGATTTCAAAGATCAATTTTTGAGGTTTTGTTTTGTCAAATTCCGGTTCAGATTTTGTCCCTTGTTATGAGTGATATCCAGTTAAAAATTCCATTTAATAATTTCTTAAACAACATGAGAGTAAACGATTTATTCAATTATGTAGTTTTTGACAATCCTATTTCCAAAACGGTGTTGAAGGTAATAATAAACCAGGTTAAAGTGTAACAGGGAATTAATGATTGTATTTATTTTTAGCCCTTTGTCAAAACCCCTACTGCTGGTATATCCTCCTCACCAATTACTGTTATTACAGAAAGGGTTCCACTATGGCAGTTGGCTTCTCAGCAAGGACCATTTGTTCGGCTTGCAGGGCTATGTGGTGCTTCGGCAGTCATTTTAGGTGCATATGGATCTCATAAAACCTATCCAAAGGATAGGGTTAAAGAATTGAAAGCTGTATATGAAACCGCAAATAGATTTCATTTTATACATACGTTGGCACTTTTGGGAGTACCTTTATGTAGAAATCCAAGAGTGGTATGATCAATTTATTAAATTACTTATAATATTACTTTCTGATCATAAAATTTCTATTTTAGACCGGATCATTAATGATTGTGGGAACCGCTCTTTTTTCTGGTACATGTTATTATCATGCGTTCACGGGAGAAAATAAGTTTGGAAAGTTGGCTCCTGTTGGTGGAACAATTTTGATACTAGCTTGGCTTTCCATGGTATTTTAATGTTTTGGTTGGTTTTATTTAACTATTCTAAGTATATGTGTATAATATAGGTGTAAGCAATACTTTTAAGGAATAAAAGTTGGTAATTTTATTTATATCCTTTTTACTTCATATAGATAGGTAGGTATATTGTCGCAATCGCAAAACTTTGTTGTGCCATGTGTAATAAGTATTTACTATTCTTTAGTTACAATAAATAATTAGTTAATGACTAAATATTTGTTATACTTCTCCAATTTTGTAAATATTTTATTTGTTTGTGCAATTTTTTTAACAATCCATTAATAATATACAGGGTGTATTAAAAGTGGTGGATAATAGCGTGTGGACCCAGTCAATTTTCAAGGGTTACCGAAAGTAAAAAAAGTAGTTAAATATGCGACTCGCAGTACTTCATGCGAGTAAAGAGGGAGGGCAACAGTCGGTTTTCGGTCAATAGAAGCCTTAATTTTTCATGTTATAGAGCGAAGGGTGTTACATTCCTAAGTGGGTTCCTCTGGAGGAATTCTCTAGCATTTGATAATCAAGCACATTATTCCATTGGTTGGAGTGAATTTTTGTAGTTAACCAGTTGTTTCATAACAGTGTGTGAGATTTTTATTTCATTCATTTATGATTACAATTTACAACAAAATACACTTCTTGCATTTGATTAATACTAAAATTTTGATTCGAAAGTAACATGCTTGTGTACTTACCAAGTGCAAGTATAAGGTATATACTACATAGCTGATGAGTAACAAGAAATGTTAATTATTTAGGTATACAAACTTTATTGAAACAATACAGTTGCACTTGACTTTATAATCAAAAATTACACTTAAGTTATTACGGGCTGCAGATGTGATCTTCAAAGAGATGATGAAAACTTGCAGCTATAGAGAAATAAACTATACATTTGGCAAAATTCGCACAGTCGTGCTCACAGTTCGTTGCGTTATCACTCACACTGTGTCCATTGCACAACTCAGTCGTGGCCCCGTCAAACCATACACTGCAGTGAACACCAAAAATAATACAGGTGTCAAGTATGCAACCCGGACGCAACAGTACTGAAGATTTAAATGCTGTAATATTTTTTAAAACAAACTAAATATCAAAGAAAACAGTTAAAATAAAATTAATAATATGTTACTCTTTAGTTACTTCATTTTTTGCTTATCAACACAAACGTCTAGGGTTATAACAACCATAACTCAAGCTACACAATAATTATTTGAAAAATTTAGCAACTATACGAAAAAGAAAAATTCTCATACAATTGACACCTGTACGCTTCAAAATAAACTAATTAAATAATAATAATATAGAGGGGGCTAACTAACATCTTATTAAAAAAGACAGTAGAGAAATGATTGTATATACAACCACTAAAGTACTTGCAAGTTTTTAGATGATTTTTATCATCGTTCGTAAATTATAATTTACACTATTTTTTATTATCAGTTTGTAAGATCAGGTCAATCACTTTTTCGAGTCTTTTAAGAGAGGTGGAACGAATGTTGACCTTCAGATGCTGCTATTCGCAATTTAACACGCAACACTTCAATGCTAGAATAATCAGGAAGTTTGAGGTAGTTGACACAAGTCATCACAGAAGGTAGAAAGTCGTCTGCATTCTGGTTTGGCTCGAGAGTCGTACGCACTACCGTCAATGGAGGTGACAGTGCCTTGAAACCTATAAAAAATGCATTAGTTTAGTATCATAAATTACATCACCTAATAGCTCGCCAATTATTACCTCCAACTGGTAAACGTGGTGTACCAGTTAAAAATTGTATGAACAAGCGTTGTTCATCCCTATTGTAGGAACTGAGTACTTTGAATAAAAACTTAATGGCCCGCGAATCAGCAGTGTAGCCATGGTCCGGTTTGCAGCACTCCATAAGAGTTTTAACATCCCACCCTGTAAGAGTATCTCTGGGGTTTCCACAAAATACAGCCTCAAGTTCTTCAGGATGAAACATTCGCAAATTTTGAATAGGGAAGACAGACTCAAAACCCTCTCTAAAGGCCTCTAATTGCCGATTAACACCTTCTACTAAAAACCAATGTGTTACAAGGTTTACATATTGATGAGCATTGTGAATTGACACGCGTGTAGATTTTCCATTCTTCATTAGTTCTACATTGTATCCTGGAAGCATGAAGTCTATACTGAGATCTTCAATGGTGCAACCATCAAATTCTAGTTTTTCAATCTACAAAAGAATTTCGTGAATAATATTCATTATATGCAGTTCGTTCAACAAAGGACTTGACCGGTTGCTAAAGATCAAAATAATTTGTTCGTGAGCATTCAACGGCCTGTCAGATCCCCTCCTTATTAAAAAATTTACTAATAGATGTACTTACTTGAGCATTCTTTTCAACACTACAAATATCTATATTTTCTAGAATTGTATCTCGATGTCTTACAAGTTCTTGCATCTTCCTCAAAGTCCTATGAATATCGGGACATATATGGAGCAAATCAGCAAGTGTAAGACTATGTTCTTGTCCTAACAGCCAACGGTAAAAAGTTATGGAGAATGGCAAATCCAACTAAAATAGAAATAATATTTAAGCATACAAACTCATTCGTTAAATAGTGCACCATGTAATGTCAAACTGATAATTTTTAATTTTATAAAATCTCTCCAATAAGTAGTAAGGGGAAGATACATCATTGCTATACTCTTCTTCGTAGCAGTTCTATACCTAGTTACAAATATTTTCAAAAAAAATAAAAATATATAACTTACCATTCTAGAGTCCATGACTGCTTTAGCCATAAATTTTCCAAGGAACCGAAACTTGGTTTTTGTTTTACTAATCTGACCTACTTTAGCTCCACGTCCTAATGGAGAAGGGAACAAACCCATAGGATGATGTACATATTCTTTTCCATTGGAATCTGGAGAATACCACAATTCCAAATCAGTTCTTTGTAGTTCTTTAGACACTAAGGCGTAGAATTCCAGGGTAGGTCCTAAACCTGTACCAACTTCATCCTCGTATTGAACCTCCAATAGAGCTTTGGAGCTAGCAAGATCTGAAATCACTTGCTCTGCTTGTTTGAGTATATCATCACGGGAAATGGTGCGCTTTCTACGGTCCAAGCGTGGAGTAACACGTTCTTGAGAATCAGCAGATGTTAGTTCAGGTGACATATCTAACAAACGCTGCAAGGCACGATCTCTGTCGAAGGAAGTCACATAAAACAATAGCTGACGAGTTTCAAAAGGGAATAAAAATGGACAAACGGATGCAATTTGTTGCAACCAGTTGGGCAGATTACCAGTCATGATTACTAAGGGATCTTGAAGCTGCCTGCTAGCTTTAGCTGCAATTTTACTATTTAGGAAATCAGACATTGGAAGAATCGACTTGTATTCCAAGGCTGGGTATAAATAATTCCAATACAAATTCAAGGCATTTAGAATACGAAGTAAACAAAGAACTTCCAGAGAAGCATCTTGGATATCTACAGACTCTGGTAATTTGGTTTTCAAAAATGGCGAAATTGGAGATTGCAGTGCTGGAACTAATCCTTCTGAAAATTATGAAATGTAAATGAAAAATTACAAAAATTAAAAATTATATAAGTAGTCTTACCATTCCACAAATCATCTCCCTTACGACGAGATACACTTTTACCACCAGAACCTTTACCTTTTCGACTTGAATGACTTGAACTACTGCTACTACTAGTTTTGTGTGCAACAGATGGTTCTTCTCGAATTGGTTTATAATATATGGTATGGGTTTGTACCCAAATTCCTGCATTACCTAGTATAAATAAAATTAGAATTATTATGGTTCAGTGAAGTGTATACGCTGTGATTTTTAGAGATTTTTTAGATATTTTCTAAACTAAACGTCGTAGGTCAAATTTCTTTTTAGATTATTGATCAGCATTAAAATATGTAACTTTGCCTCAATTTAACTGACTTCGTATCTCTTAAGCTAACCGAGATACCCACGCTTAGCTTCGAAAAACGGACACCCTATGTATCAGGATTTTAAATAATTACAGTAAAATACTATAAGAAAAGAAATAAATTTACCTAAAGGTGTTTCGTTATCAGTATCAGTTTCACTTTGATCATTTCCATTACTACTATATTGCCGAATTGCCTGATATACTGTCATATTATAGGGCAACACATGATTTCCAATAAGGAACTGTAATTTATGTTTGGCTCCTGATTGAGAAATAACAACAGCAGCCAATGTGTCATCTATATCATCATCAGAGTCGGCATCATCACTATCAGCACTATCTTTATCTCGTATTCTGCCATACCCTCGTACAACTAGGTAACGTTCTATTGCTTGCACTAAAGCAAGGGGGTCAATCTTGACAGTGCCTCCCTTCCACTGCTTTAAATTTGTACAGTCAGGATGGCGCTGGAGATTACACTAAAAATAATTTTCATTCGTTAATGCATTTCATGTTTTCACAACTAAATACACTTTCTTACTTTCAATTGATGTGTATTAAAGAATTTCAGAGCGCTAGTTCCACCACGACCTGCTCCTGAGCTGGCAGGCAAGTCATGTACTTTAACGGGAAACTGCTCAAGTTGAGAAACGCAACCACTAAGCTTCACCACAAGGGCTCCCATCCATGCCGAATTCAAATCACCCATTTCAGCAACATTTCTTTCTATAGGTAAGGCAGCGAAAACATTTAAAAAGATTCGTATTCGCTGATCACGATCAAATGGCCCATCTAGTTCGGCTAGATAGTTCAACAATGCTTTAATAAGGCCTGAATGGTTCACTTCAAATGGAGATATGTCAGATTCCATGAGAATCTCACGTAACTCTTCTAAGGCTGTCCCACAATCTGTTGTCGACAATTTCTGAATTGATGATGTTAAACGAGTCAACACGTTTAGTGCAGGATGTGGAGGTCCTGACACTTCATTTCCTGAATATGTATCTATGAATTTCGAAGCCTAAAGACACATGGTTTATTATTAATCTCTTCCAATGTTAAAAAAACTTCGTGTACATTCTTACCTGTTCTCTAATCCATGTCCTAGTTTTTTCCCGATTTCCTGCGGTTAGGTTTGAATTAGAGGCAGACTTGCCAAGGCAACTGTTGAGCGAGTCTTTAGGAAAACTACGATCATGGGAAGACGAATTCATACTTCTACCCCAACGAACTGGGTTTAAGCTAGATAAAAAGCTACTTGTTTTGGAACTAGATCCAGAATAACGAGGACGTGCAGAATTGCTAAATGAACAAAAAATTGTTTTTTTAACAAATCGATTTCTTATTTAAAGCTGCATGTATGGTTAAAATTTTTTGGACAAGGTGGGTAGAATATTCGACCTTTTTTTTAAACACCCTGTATAAACTGGAGGTGCCCAAAAGTGCAAAGGTTGGGTCAGTTTTTTGAATGTTTTTGTAACCTGCAACTCTTTTACCAATTTCAGCTTCTAATATGAATCTCCGTTAATGATAGTCTTGATTAAGCTATAAAAATACAGAAGCGTTCATGCACATTTATAGAACATACCTGGGAGTGGAATTTCCTAAGGAAGCAGCTTTAGTAAACAGATCTTGCATGAGCGAAGGTGATAAAGGTAGATCTTCATGTCTTGTTTTGGAACGACCACTACCACTAGAACGTTTTGGCGCTCGTTTTCTCTTTAACACATCACTTAGCCTAACATGGGATGGGCTTGGTGAACGTACCTATCAAGTAAATTGGATGCATCATTTCGAGCTCCAGAAAAACTGTATAGGATATTTACCCTAACACCTTCAGGAGTAGATGTAAATATGACTGGCCCAGTTGGAGTTCCTGCAGGAGTGATGGTTGCATTACCATTAGCTGTTGATATATTGCTACTAGATGGTTGAGATGGGCCTGGCTGGGAATCATTTAAAGTCATTGTTGAAAATGAAGACGCAGCACTTGAATTAGTTGACTTTGGAGGACTAACACCTAATGGCACCTACAAATAAAAACGTTACAAAAAAGATAAATAAATGAGATAATAACTGTACCTCTGGATCAGTAAGTTGTGTAATTTGATGCATAACGCCTTCTCGTCGAAAATGTACCCCAAAGACCTCTGGTAATTTATTCATAAGAATTTCTGCCATTTGAAGAGCACCCACTACAATTCTTAAATCACTAGAGGCCATCATACCAGCAATATGACTGCTGACAACTTGATTTTTAAGCACTTCTTTTAACAGTTCCGGGGATGCATAATAAACCATTCGCAAAAGTGCTTTAAGGCATTTGCAACGTACAGCAGGACCAGCACTTGATGAATAGACTTCATACAATACCGAAAATAATGACCTTATAAAAGATGCTGCTAATCCATGTTCCTCACGTAAACAAGCAACACGTGCATCACCATTTGTTGCTGTTAATTGACCAGCTTGACCAGAATCTGATAAACCTCCTTGTGCATTAGTTGGAGCATACCGGCGTTGAACGGGTCTCGAAGTTCCTGTGTCTTCATTAATTTGCTGCATAGAATGGAAGTCAATGGTGTAAGTGCGACCCAATGTATTTAAACTGACTTCATCATCACCGCTAATGTGTGCCGTCTCAATTGTACGACTGTCAACACTACTGTAGGGGTGCCACATGCCACGGTCATCCCTCCATTGCCAAGCTGGCTGTTCCTTGGAGATAGTAGACGGTCGTTCTAATAGGGTATCTACAGTAAAGATGCCATCTGAAGGTAATTTTGGCATCAATTCTCCTATTAATGCGGTTATTTCGTATAGTTCCTGTGGTTGTCTACGAGGAAATAGTGTTTAAAATAAACATAGTTAAAAATTACAAATAGTTAATAATAAAAAATACTGTCAAAATTGCATGTTTATAGCCTGTCCCCTTTTCTCATTATTGAGACAAGGCTTTGAACATACCTTTTTATAACATTCTAGAAATTTAGTTACAAACCAAAGTGGACTTTGTCAATAAATAAAAGTTAAATGTGTTGTTAATTTAACAATTATTTCTATTGAATAACTTAAAAAATTATTGAAAATGTTGCGGCCATGTAGGATGAAGAATGATCATGGATGGACTACATATGTTTGCAATTACTAGCACAGCATTTATTTTTGACTGATAACATGAACTTAATGTATATGTCGCAGTCGGATGCCACAAACTGAGACTGATGTTTTCTAAAACTCTAGAACATTTTACAAACGGACTGAAATTTTCAGTCAGTTTGTAAAGGCAAGCCACGCATCTGCGTATAACAATTGCTAAGGTTTTTGTTAAAGAATTAAAAAAATTATTTTGTATATGTGTTTTTCCTTCAGGGTAAATTCAATAATAAAGTTCAGTGGATAATGTAAAATTTATCATAAAATGTTTGTTTTTTTTTGTTCCACCGTCAACTTCCAAACTTCTTATGGATGTTATGTTAATTTTTATGTCATTAGGCGATATTTCTTTGCGGTATATTGTTTTTTATTATAGTTTAAACCCACCTACCCTCTATCTCTTATAATAAGGGATATTACCATGATTGCCCACAAATTTGAAACACCTTGTATTTTTAAACTACTATAAGGGTATATTCTGTATGCACCTGTTAAAATTTAACGTGGCTTTAAAATTGTAAGGTATCGCGAAGTTTAAAACATTAGGGGTAAATTTCAAGTAAACATGGTCTACTAAATTTCTTACACTTACCACTAAAAATAAAAATATTTTTATCTTAGTAGTGTATTGCTCCTTAACAAGTGTATACTGACTTCTGCATTATTCTACATAAATACCTTGAAACCAACTCTACTTCATCTTGGTTAGCTTCCACAGAACCAGTAAGCAAATAAAGTAAAGTTTCAGCAATATTTTGTTTAAGAAGTGTGAAGGCGAGATCAGGACAGCTCGCACACATTATGGACAGCATACGTAGCACAGAAATGAACGTTGCTGTACTTATAACAGGTGGAGTAACGACTAGAAGCTGTTGAAGATTAGTAAGTAAATCAGTTCCAGCAATTTCCTGTAAACGTGAAGGTTCTGACTGAAAACTGTCCACCAGTCTGGAAAATGCTAAGCAGACTGACTCCACACTTTTCTTGTCTTGTTGAGTGAGACGATTAGCAAGGAGCGACAAAGATTCGGACACAAACTGGAATTCATCCGAGGTCAAATTCAAACAGCAATTTGCTGTTATTGATAATGCATTTCGTTGAGCATTAATTGAAAAGAAATCCAAATACATTAGGCATGCTTGAACTCCTCTCTGTATGAAAAGAATGGTTTTTAATTTTGTCTACTTTAATTATAATAAATAAATTTACAGCTTGCAGAATAGCTTTAGAATGACGGCGAGAAAGCATGTCCAATGCAGTAAGTGATTGTTCTGCCACGTCCATGCATTGAATGACCTGTAGTTTCTCCAAAAATACAGGAACAGCATCCACAACTACCGCAGAAGAACGAGGCAATGCTTCCATCATGTACGTGAGAGCACGGCAGGCATGATTCATCTGAAAGTATGAAAATTTAGCATATGACAAACTTTCTATTAAATTATATTATGTCTAGGGGTTGTGTCTAGTAACAAAATATTTTGCTTAGAATCAAACTAGCGATTTTAAGAATTAATGGAGAACAGACCACCTGTTTAATAATTTCAGAAATAATTAATTATTAACAAACATGATTAAATCTATAATTTAACGCACTAAATACAACCCTTAACACTTAACTAATTTAACATACCATATCAAAATTATGCTCAACTTGAAGCAGATTGATAAGTGCAGGTACAACCTGTTTAATAGGAAAACCTGTAAGTGTATCTTCATTGCCCATGACAAGTAGCTGGCACATTTCGATAACTGCTTGCAATTGTTGTCCTTCATCCCCTGTGGCTTGTAAACCTTGTAAAAGTTGCTGGGCCTTTGTAACGGCTGAAAAAACTAATTAATGTTAACAACCCAAATTAATACCCAGTCTTTCTAAACGAATAATATCTCGAGACTTTAGCAATTTTATTGTAAAATAAATCAATTAGTCAATGTACACCCTAAGCACCACCTCTTTATGCTAGAAATTCAAAAGAGTTTAGTATGTAAGAAAACAAACATTACCATTATGTTAAATATCAAATGATAAATATCTAGACAATTAGTTTCAAACAAAAACTAAATGTTTTCAGAAATTGTTAATACTTTAGAGCCATCCAACAAGATTAATTTCAGTACTGAATTTAGTATGCTTGTATGCAAGAAAATAGAACAGGTTCTAAATTTCAGTATGAAATGGGCTGAATCGGCGCGTCGGTGTGTAGTCATTACCAAATAATTGTCAGATAGCTCTTCGAATACAAAAAAGTAGAACACAATAAATTTGAGATATTGTTAAATATTTATGCTGCTCATTGATTGAATATTTAACTACATAATTTAAACATTTGCATGAAAATGTAGTGTAATAAAATTGAAAAGAGAAATTAGTTGATATAAAAGTGTTCTTCCATTGTCCACTAAAATACTTACAACTATTAGCTCCCATGCTGCGGTGTAAAAGATGTTGCATGCGTGGTCCAAGGGCACCGAAAAGATGAGGTGGTAAGCCTCTAGCTTCAAGAAGTGCTTGTAAACGACCAACTTCACTGTCGTCGCTTTCAGAGTCTGCACCAGGACCAGATGGGCCACCACTAGCTGTTAAAGCTTGGGCTCCCTCTTGAGGAGAAGGAAGTTCCTCAGATACTAAAATAGAAGTTGTCTTTAAGTAACAGGAAAGTAAAGAACAAAAAATATATTTTTGATACCTATTCATGCATGATAAAAGCAAAATTAATTTTACCTAAATCTCGATACATCTCATTAATTTCCAAAAAAATATCCACCAAGTCCATATCTTTGTAAATACAATAAACTATTCATACACTTCTCTTAAAAAACACTGTATAGCAATTAAAAATTTAAACAGATTTTCAGATGACAGCAAGGATCTATAATTTTGTTCATTTACAAAAATTTTAACACAATCCTACTAGATTCATAATAAACAAATACATTTTATTTGTATTTGGTCATTCTACAACAATAGTTTTAACAGAACATAATATTACACAAGGCTTTTTTTAAAAAATAATAATAAAATTATTTCAGAATAGATACCCTGGGGGTGCAAATTTGCATTTTTAGATTAAAGAGTGGGAATCAATAGTTTTTAGGTTTTACTAGTTCTTATACAGGGTGTCCAAGATAAGGGGTACTCGTAAGAAGACTACGGCCCAATTGCACCAGTTACACTTAAATAATAAGCGACACTTAAAAAATTTATTCAATTCAAGAATTGTATCTATTGTAATTAAACTTTTAAGCGATGTTTATTATTTAAGTGTAACCGGTGCAATTGGGCCTAAAGCTCCAAGCTTACAACTGCCCCGGAAAATATGTCAACTACATTTTTAAAGACAACGTCAAGCAATACCAAACAATTATATTACTTAAAAGTACATTCACTGAAAAAATTCCACGACGAAATTTTAATAATTTCAGTGTTTGTCAGATTGTTTTGACGTTTAAAATCTGTTAAGTATGAATGCTAAATCGAGTAAGATACCCTGTATATAATGTAGCATAATCCTTTAAGGCCCCTACACATTACACCGGCCGTCGATCCGGCAGCCTGCACAGGCAAAACTGCGAGTGTGTATGTGAGTCAGGCTACCTGTGCAGACCAAATAATTGGCCGGACGGATTTCTGTCGTTGCTTGAAATTTGCCTGCACAGACCTGCATAAACTGAGCGTGTGGATGCAAAAGAGGTCAAATATTTCAGTTCGAGTTCGAGTATGAAGTGTATGGAAGAAACATGTCTTATGAAAATAAAAAAGAACACTTTTTAACAGAATTCATTGAACTGTATAGAGCACATCCTTGCCTATGGAAAGTGAAGTCCAAGGAATACATGGATAAACATAAAAAGGCTGTTTCGTATGAAGTTTTAGTAGCTGACCGATCAGGAAACGGCTAGACCTTTGTAAAAGCCAGTCTTTACACCATTTTCTTTTTCTTTTCTTAGCAATGGATTTTTTATGTTTTAATTTCACTGTGCAAGCCACTGCTGCTACACTGACCAGTATCAATTCTTCAGAATTCATTCTAACTAGGACAACCTGCACTTGTTATAAATGAACATGAACTGACAAAACCATAGTTTTCATTCGATCGTGTGGAGGCTTCTCCGGCGGCCTGTACAATTGAGATCTGTGCAGGCAGCCGGAAGGGCCGCCTGTGTGTGTGTAGCGGCCTTTAAAGTTATTTTCTGTAACTCATTACTTTAATTCTTTTAAGCCTGCTTATTTCACTTTCAATAATTTAAATGATCGCATTATGATTATGTAGAAAATCTTATTTAAGATTATTGGGGTCAAATTAGTAACAGGAATTGCCAACAAAGCAACCTATTTGCTTTAGATTTAAAAACTTTCACATGGATTCTATGATAAATTCTAAAATTTCAGAAAATTGCTAACCTGCTAAACCATTATTTGGCATATCTGGCTGATCAGAGGCCATAGCAGCTGTGTTCGGAGCGGAAGTTGCGAGTGGTGCAGGGGCTGCGGCCCCCACCTTATGTTGGCGGGCTGCTCGTCTCGAGCTACTGCCGCTGCCACTGGCACCACTCGAGCTCGCACAGGAACCCGTTGTTGAGCTGTGCCCTGAAAATAAGTTATTTTATTTAGTACTTATGATTGTACCAGTAAAGTACCTAGTAACTACTTGACACTTAATTTTATAGGCTACCAGTAACCTATGAGTTTATTTGCTCATAAGTGCATTTACAGGTGATAAGTAGATCACTTGATGGTGAATATTCGTTTATTAGTCCTAAACTGTCAAGTAAGATTATTGGGAACTTTACTGGTAGGTGTATAAACTGGTCGTAAACTGTAAAAACTGAAGCAGGGAGTTATAAATAATGAAACCACAAATAAAAATGAAAACAGCAAATTAAATTTTTTGATGTTATCTAATAAGTTTTGAATATTTTTAAACTTTTAAAACTGGATACAACCTGGTTCCTAAAATAGGCAACCTTTGTCTAATTTAACCCATCTTCTATCTCTTATGATTTCCGATATAAATTAAAGTTTACACCCTGTATAATAAATATCAAAAGCTCACCTTTTATGGCACTTGAATTATTAAGTTGTTTTAGTTTTGATAGTGAAATTAAATATTTAAGTTACTCATTACAGCAAACAGGTTAACAGTCAACACTGAATTAAACTGAATGGTCGGTAATGTAGTAATCAGTACAAACTCCTACTGTATAAAATATTTATTGCTCACAGTACTATTCGTCATTGGCATACCTGTATAAAGTTACAATCTATATAGCAATAAGCTATTAGACTGTATATGTTATGATTCACATAGTATATTTAGACTACAGTACAGGCTTTATGTTTTATCATTAGGTAATTACTGAAAATTTTAAAATTACATTTTCATAAAATCAAAAGAGTATGTGTAATATAATTCACTAGGCCATAGATAGGGTTTGGTTTCAATGTGAAAAGAGTAAAAATTTCAAGTATAAAGCATCCTAATACCACACCTAATACTTACATTCACTAAACAAAGAATCCTATTTCAATCCCTAGGCAATGCTGATAATCAGAGTCTAGGAGGGGGGTAAAATGATACTTATACTTAAAAAAAACAAAGCCTACGCAATGGCGATAATCACCGAGTCTAGGGGGGGGGGGGGTGTAAAATGATACTTACCTATATTCAAGTCTACCTTTAATTTAATAATAATTTGTAATAATCTCCATTTAAAAATGCAAAGAGCTCTTTACATATTGTGGTAAACCTGACATACTCTATGCATAAAACGAGTTTTGCTTAAT
The DNA here is from genome assembly GCA_963082805.1 of Hemicrepidius hirtus. Lineage (NCBI taxonomy): Eukaryota > Metazoa > Arthropoda > Insecta > Coleoptera > Elateridae > Hemicrepidius > Hemicrepidius hirtus. Next base: position 2,211,558 of record OY720164.1, read on the forward strand.
AAATCACTAATTAAACCTTGCTATTATAACATGTACGGTCAGACCATTATCAGAAAGCAAATCATTGCCATTTTAGTGACGTAATTTTTTTATTATTATTAAAATAAAAAAATATTTAAATTTTAGGATAAATTTTAATCAAGGTATTCAGATTTGGAATTGGGAATGAATTTCTACTTATGCCTTACTAGGCTGGCCCAACAAACTAATACTTAGGGTGGTTCCACAAGCACAAGTTTGTACACTTTGAATTTTTGGAAAGTTTTTTTGCCTCATATTAGTACATTCCAGTGCGATTTGGCGCAAGGGCAACATAACACTGAAATAAATCACATACCAGTTGTTTCCAAGACAACAAAACAAACTTCCAGACGTTTTACTTTAAAAATTATTTCTCAAGTTTTTTGACCAAGAGTTTAAATAATATTGTTTTATAAAACCTTTCTTATTATTGTAAAACATTGTATATTTTAAATTACTACCTACCTTTATTTCTTGTGCTGCGTCGTAACACAGCTCCACTGCGGGTGAGGCGAGATGACTCGTTCTCCTCCCGCGTAACTTGCTGACTGCTGCTAGCCCCCAGCGCTATGAGTTCACGGCTTCTCCGTTTTTCTGTTGCTTTTCGAATAAGTTGTAGAGCAGTAGATTGATCTGCAGATAACTTTCCTTGACTGCGTAAAGGATATTTGTGGGTTACAGTAGGATATGTAGAGTTGAAACGAGAAGAACTTGCTTCTGAATTGTTATGGTTTAGTGAATTGTTCAATGTGAGACTTGTACTGCCACTATCGGGAGTTTGAAGTGTGAGAGTTGTGTTACCTTTTGCTTTTGAGACGTCTGATAATCGCTTGCGAGAATTCTTATTTCTAAATGTTGCTAGTCCTACTTCAGGTGGTGTGTTAGTTTTATGTTTCTCAGAGTTATAATTATCTTTATGGTGCTTACTTGCAGAATTTTTATGTTTTATATTATTTCCCGTGTTAACCTTTGCGTTACTTGTGCTAGGTTTTGGAGCGTGTTGTTGTTTCGAGTCGGGACTACTCCGTGCTTGCGAGTGTGAATTCTTCAGCTTGTATTTTGAACTAGATTTCGTACTCAATTTAACACTACTGGTGTTTGTATTATAAGAACCTTCAGCGTTATTACTGGAGGACGTACTACTCAAGTTATCTTGTGACTTTGTTTCAGAAGTAGGAGAAGTCCTCTGCAGAATATGACTGGATGCACTTAAGTTATGTTTATAATTCCTTTTCTGTTTATATGATATTTCATCAACGACAAACTCTAAATCTGCAGAGCTTTCCGAATGTAACTGTGAAGAACGACGTGCTTTTAAAATAGGTATGAAACTGCGACGTCTTTCTGACGGAGATAGTGAAATAGCTGCAATGTCGCCTTGTGAACGTGTTGAGGTACTTGGACCTTCTAGTGCTGGTAAACTAAGCTGGCTAATGTTAGACAGCACGGTATTGGTTGATTTTGCCTGTAGACAAATACCAAAATCAGTAATTTTAAATTATTTACACTGTTGTATGTTGTAGATACAAACAATACAATAAACTATTCTTGCCAATATATGAAATGATCTAAATATACAGGGTGTAACACAACTTATCCGAAAAAATTTAACCATACATCCACTTTTAAATAAGAAATCGATTTGTTAAAAAAAAATTTAATAAAAGTCCAACACAAAACGAGATAAAAATTGTTAAAGTTAAAAATTAATGAAAAAAAAAAAAAAAAAACAACTTATCCGAAAAAATTTAACCATACATGCAGTTCGAAATAAGAAATCGATTTGTTAAAATTTTTTTTAATAAAAGTCCAACACAAAACGAGATAAAAATTGTTAAAGTTAAAAATTAATGAAAAAAAAAAAAAAAACAACTTATCCGAAAAAATTTAACCATACATGCAGTTCTAAATAAGAAATCGATTTGTTAAATTTTTTTTTAATAAAAGTCCAACACAAAACGAGATAAAAATTGTTAAAGTTAAAAATTAATGAAAAAAAAAAAAAAAAAACAACTTATCCGAAAAAATTTAACCATACATGCAGTTCTAAATAAGAAATCGATTTGTTAAATTTTTTTTTAATAAAAGTCCAACACAAAACGAGATAAAAATTGTTAAAGTTACAAATTAATGTAAAAAAAAACAACTTATCGGAAAAAATTTATCCATACATGCACTTTTATCTCGTTTTCTGTTGTACTTTTATTAAACTTTTTTTAAGATAATGGTAGTTATTAAATTAAAAGTAGACCTTGTAACTAAATCTCAACATCTGAAGAGCCTTTTTTGCAACTATGATACCCAAGATGATACCATAGGGTGTTTCTGAAAAAATACTAGCCATCCCAACATACTATAGTTGTTAAGATATGTACAAGATTTTATTAATGTACCATAATTATATTTTTTATGTCAATATTAAACTACTCTGAAAAAATCTATAAGTTAATTTTTGTTACATCACAATACGTTTGTTTGTAATAGGCGAGGTCTCGGTACGGGTATGGGGATTCCTGTTACCTCATTCCACTGTAACCTATTATACACCCTAACTGAAAACTTTGCTCACCTGGAGAATTCCAAACCAAAGGAGGAATCTTTATCATGCTAAACATGACATGGGTTCTATAGCTCTATTTCCTATCCAAGAAGGCAGTAAAGTTAAGATATTTTACTATGTTACAAAAAACAAAAGTAAACCTAGTATTGATGTCGACTAAAAAAATATGTAAACATAAGAACAAATCTGTTCTGTCAGTTCTGACTTGCATTTTAAAGACATGCTACTAAAAAGGACAACAGAATACCCTTTGAATAATGATTAAATAAATCTACAAATTTCATTACTCATTTGATTGGATCTCAGAAGATAATTTTATGCATTTGTAGGAATTTAATAGAAATAAAAATTCAGAAACATAAGAAAATGATGAGATGATAATATTTGACTACTACCCTGATACTGAAATAATTATAAATTACATAACGTTGACCTCTTCAATATAAGCCTGCGATAAAATTATCTAAAAATAGCAATACTTTTATATATCAGTTTGTATAACACATTGATTGTCATTATGAACACCAACACACGTATTGTGTTGTATCAGTACAAAGATTAATATACCTAAGCAAAAAGTTTAAAAGACAAATTTAAATTGTTTCAAAACAAAAATTTATTATTAGATTAGAATTAAAAAAACAAATCAAAAAGCATTCTCTAAACTGTGTATTATAAAATTTTCTTATTTCAAATATTTTTTGTCTCTTGTTCGATTTCGGTATCTGCCATAGTTTAGGGTGAAGAAATTATTTTGATTGGCTGTAGTGCATTTCTTAAAACAGATGTAGTAATCTAGTTGTCCCGTATGTTGAGAAATAAATCACGAAGAGACAATTTGATATAAAGTTTATTACTAGCAAGTATGTAAAGGGTGGCGCAAAATAATCTGAACCATTTCTCAACCAATATGGTTCAGCTTATTTTGTACCACCGATAAATTAATCGATTTACAGCAAATGCTCAGTGTGACCCGGATGCAAAAGTTTATTCTACGCAAAAAATTGTCTCTTCGTCATTTATTTCTCAGCATACGGGACAATTAGATTACTACATCGTTTTAAGAAATGCACTGCAGCCAATCAAAATAATTTTTTTCAACCTAAACTATAGGAGATACCGAAATCGAACAAGAAACAAAAAATATTTGAAATAAGAATGTCTCTCTGTAAAAAAACCTATTGGCAGAACTGTTAAAAAAATATGAGCTTGTTTGCCTGTGGATGATCAACCTTTGACCACTTACGCGACACTCCTGAACCCTCCAGTAAAGAATTACATCCCAAATTTCATCCTAATCGCTAAGAACAATCTTTTGTTATTTAAAAAAATAGAAATATTTTAAAGATCTTTGGCGTTGGATAGCGCTTTAACGAAGCAATTTCGGATAGAGGTAAGTTGCGTTTTAAATCGTCTTATTTTGATCCCCGGAATCTGTGGTTAAGCTATGGCACCATATTTTAGAGACACCCTGTATATGTACCTAGGTCTTAAGATACAAATTTCAAGAGACAATCAAACCTTTGAAATTAAACTCCCAATTACAGCATTAATGTAGGTATACCGATTTTTGATACAGAATATCGTCACATGTAGCTTTTACACCAATTTATACAGACCCTGTATATGTTAAACAAAAGAATATGGGATCAATGAGCTCTACCAATATGACTAGGCGTCTAGATAAAAAAATCAATGAAGAAGTTGAAGATTTCAAGACAATTGAGAGGGAGATTTTAAAAATAGTTACAAAGTAGAGTAAAAAATTAAAATATACGGCGACAAGCAAGATTAATAATAATAAAGAATATCAAAATTAAAATAGGTATTGGCTGGATATACAGTTAGAACAAAAGGTGAAAGATGGACTCGATTAGAAAGAAAAGAAAACCACCAAGGCACCAACCCATTAGATAGTACAGTTGCCAACTAGCATTAAAAAGCCCAAAATAGAGTTGAACAGAAAACCACAGGAAGCCTAAAAGTACTTTCTCGAAACATTTCCCATTTAACCGTTGCTCTATGTCTTCTAACCACCGAGATACCCATGGTGAGCATAGAAATGTGAACAGACTGTATACAGTGCAGTGTCATGGAAATAGTAATTTAGGCTACGATAAAATAAGAATCTCTCTACCTTTTCATATTATGTAAGGTGAGTACGATTGTGGGCTTACACATAGAAGGGAGGCAATGCTACATGAGCTCGTATTTAGAATACATAAGCTCACCAGCTTTTCAAAGTCCACACCTAAGACTGTACAGGAATAGTATGCAACAAAAAGGCTGAAGCCACATAAAACATGAAGCTATGAGAGGAATGAATGAAGTCCTTGTATTGGGAAAACACATTACAAGTTTATACTATTTCGCAAAAGAAAACAAATTCTTCTTCATCTCAACAAGATGGAGTATGAAACATATCACCCTGGAATACATAGCACTAAAATACCATCTCTTCTTCAGAGTCCACACCTAGGAATAGTAGGCAACAAAAAAGCTGAAGTCACATAAAGTATTAGGTTATGAGAGGAACAAATGAAGTTCTTGTATTGGGAAAACATATTAAGACAACGTCAGACAAACAAGTTTATACTATTTCGCAAAAGAAAACAAATTCCTTTTTGCCTCAGCAAGATGGAGCATACGACAGGTCACCCCGGACTACATACCACTAAAATTACCATCTCCTCTTCAAAATGGTGGAGAACCAAATCTGTTCATGTCGTGAGGCAGCCGATAGTTTTGTAATCCTGCTTGTTGCTGCAGCATACAGTATGCACCTTTTTTAAACTTTGTAAGAGGTCACAACCCACAAAAGAATCATTTAGGGTGGAAGTGTCGAAAGGTAATTAAAGGTCAAAGCCCTTATATCTAATAAGAGTACAGGTATGATGTCCTCGTCTGCATTGGTCTGTCACTGTCGTTTTAGACAGACCAACATAGATGAAGGATTAAATATATAACGAATAAAACAAATACTATTTCCTTATTGAAAAAGTGCAATGTAAAAAGGCTATCTTTATAAGTTGTTCATTTTTTAAAATTAACTTATTGTGTACGACTAGAAATTCTTTCACGAAATGAAATGGTTTAATCATGCTAGGCATGTTAGGATGTTTACCTTATTAGAGTGTTTTGCAGGTCTGTGGACTGAACGACTTCTGGAAGTCCGAGCTTCTTGTGAAGCAGTGCAAAGGCGCTTGGCCTCAATACGTGGCTGCAGAGGCAACACACGCTTTCGGCGGCTTGTGCTGTCAGCAGCGGGTGCGTTAGCTGGATCTGCCATAGACGATGCGTTCACGGCACACCCACTTACCAGCGACACTCATTCCCTTTTATCTTCAGTTTGCTCTGGTTCTGTGATGGTCGACTGCAAAATGGAACCAACATTGTATTAATCTACTTGACAATTTAATGTGAAGGTTACAGCCAGGACATTCATTTGTTTAGGGTTAATTTAAAATATGATGCTAGATTGTAAAAGATATACTAATGAGTCACTAATTTATGTTGTATAAAAATTAACAATCCAAGGGTTGAAGTTAAAATAACTGTGATGTTAAATTGCACCTTTTTGATTAGCAAGAAATATACTAGAAAAAAACAAACTAATGGGTCACTTTACACAAGTCTAAAAATAATTACAATGAAAATTTCTCGCAATTCTAGAACAAATAAACGTTCTTAAACAAAGGATTAGCAAATCTCCATTACATGGACTTCGCTCAAACACGACACTAAAGTATCAAAATGCAATAAAACCAGAAGACCAAGAATGGGTGCAGATGTTGGCTGCAGAAAGCCCGAGTATAAAAAACCTTTTGGAAACGTACCCAAATCGTTTTTCATGGTTTAGAAGGAACGGGCGGTACCTAAATAACTTCCACTTGAACCGAGCAGGCAAATTTTTTTCAGCAAAACCTCCCCAACTAGCAAATTTTTGGAAAACTGTCAACTGTGCAGCTCACGGCTGTTTAGTACAACTAAAAAATCCAGTTTACACCCAACAAAAATACGTAGTTACCATCTAACAAAAAAAACAGTTCCTAGTCTTTGATTCGAAGATTCTGTTAAATTTTTATAGATAATCAAGAGTCGTACTTACATTTTTTAAGAAAAGGAGACAAAGAAATTAACACAAAAGTGCTAACTTAAAAAAACAATAGAAAACTTATTCTTTGGTGTGATGCGTGTATATTACACACGACTGTAGAATAACAGCAATTGTTCTTCCATCTAGCCGTGATGGTTTGAACCATGGATTTAAACTCTCACCACTACATATAGAAAACTGTAATAAAGTAAAATCCCTGAAATTATTCGGCTGATGCTGCCAACTGACGACGAATGAACAAAAAACCTTCTTAAAACAGGTTTTTTGAATTTAGGCGCTTCAAAAATAATTAATGTGCTATCCATTAGGGTAAATTAATTATGCATCTCGTTAAATACAGGTATATAGTAAGTAAGTTGCGTAGAAAACCAAGGACATTACTACACATCCAATCTAATTTAATAAGAGGCTTTTAAGATATTCAATAAGCGCTTTATTTTATCAGAAGTGGGATACGAGCGATCGATGCGCCCGGTCCAGGCGTCTGTCGAGGCGCCGTCCTCCCAGGCTACCCATTAGTACCCGAGAAAGCGTGGCTAGATAACACGGCGTCGCGGCGCTCTTCGCGTACGGTAAGAACACGAAACATGTGTCATGTTTTTGAAGTATTTTGAAATATTTATTTATTGAGAATATAATTTTGAACATGTATTTCTAAGTTGGTGAGTGAAATATTTTAAATATTTATTGTTCTAATTTTTGATATTCAATCAAATAAAAATTTATTTATAAATAAGTAGAATCAATTTTCTTAAACTACTAATTATTGAAGTCTTATCTATTAACTATTGTTGAATTGTTGAAACCTGAAAAATATGAGAGGAAATAGACGGTACCTAAATCATACCTATATAACATTTCCTATTGAAAATGTCTACGTTTTAAAAACTGAATATTGTTAAAATAATTCTTTGACTATTAAACATTCTCGATAGCAATTTACCCATATCACTACGAAAAAGGCAACCACATTAAAAATATTTGTTATATAAGTTGTTGTGGATGTTAAAGGACTTTCACTTTCCAATAATTAATTATTGTTTTCATTTTGAAATTAAGCTTTGATTTAATTATTTACCTTCTAGGTAGGTACCTAGGTACTAAGTACCTAAATCATTTGTAATTACCAAATTAGTTGCTTTTATAATCAAGTCTTCCAAAGAATACTACCTATAATATTGTATGGTAAACATTAATTTATTTCTCTACACAGAAGGATTATCATTTATCTTTGCGCTGTAAGAGATTTATTTAAACCAGGGCCATAACCAGGATTTTATTTCGGGGAGGGGGGGTTAATTTCCTTACCGGTCAATGAAAAGGGAATAAAAGGAAGCCGAGTAGAAAGCAAAAAAAACATTGCTCAAAGTACACGTTGGTTTCATTTCGGGGGGGGGGTTCAACCCCCTAAACCCCCCTTGGGTACGGGTTTAAATTTTAAACTACAACTTGATCATTACGCCTATAACTTCTTTTAACGTTGCGTACCGGGAAAGAAAAAGAGTTAAATAAAAAAAATGGTACTACTATAGGCTATCTTTAATATTTATTCTAATATTAAATATATTTTAAGGGAAAGTGACACAATTATATTTGAAGGACAAAAGGGCAGAAATTTTGTTGTAGCAGAATCCAAAATATAATTTAGATAAATTTGAATACTAAACTTTAAAATAAGAAAAGTTGTTACACATTATTTTAAATTAAAGAATATAATATACAGTGTGCCCATTTTATCGTGTAATCCCTTAAGCAGCTACAATATGCAACACACTTTACAAACCAAAATATCAGCGTAATTTAAAAAAAGAGTTTGCTGCGGATGCAAATATTCTTTGACATAATATAGAAATTTAAATACTAAATAAGAATATTTTTAATTTTATAGTAAAGTTTCTTCAAATTTATTTGTAATTTATATTTTAATTAGCAACGTTACCTGTGATATGCAATACGTGTTGCCTACTCTGAATAATCAAGGCGTGTTACATGATAAATTAGACACTTTGTATATATTCAAGAGTGTGTTATGATTTAATCACCCTAATTATTCTATTTGTAGCAATGACCATATACCTACGTATGACTATGATTATGTATGACTTTAATCACACTTAATACATTTTCCACCTTTACTTAATTTAATGCCTACCATTTGAATGCGACTTATAAGTACATCGCTATTCCAATATGCATCGATGAACCGGAAATAATTTACAGTTACAATAAAATAAAATGACATTACAATAACAAAATATAGTTTCTTATCCATTTATGAATACAGTAGTACCTTATAACACAACACAATACACAGGAATGTGCTTCGATTGATTTTTTCAAAAATAATAACTTCGGCGTTTTTGCGATTTAATTAAAAACGATGGAAAGCTATTGTTATTACTTTTGACACTGCCTGTGGTTTGATAAATTGCATTTTCTGCAATGGTGATAATTAATGAGGTTTCAGGTGAAATATTTGTGTTCCTAACAAATTTTGAAGCGTACCTAGGTGCTATAATAATTTATAATACATTTTGTTGATGATTACATGAATACATCATGTAGGTACGGTACACTATGTTTCTGTAATTCGATACATATTTTAAACATCTTCAAAATTTATTAAAATTAAAATTTGGCAAAAAATTTTGCTCAGATCTATCTTGTAAGTAAATATTCCTATTTTATTGCATTAAATCAACAGGCCAAAATCCCTAATTTTAAGTGTTTTAAAAGGGAAATATTATTGGACGAAATCGTTTTCATTTTTGTGCTGAAGTGGCCCAACAGAAAAACAGGGCAAATTTCTTAAAATTGTAACTTTTTAAAAAGGGTACATTAAAAGTGGGGTAGGTTTCTTAAAATTCAGCACAGCCTCATGAGCCGAAGGCGAATTTTGACTTTTTTTTAAAAAAAGGGTGCCTTTGGAAAAACAGGGCAAAATCCTTAAATTTAAGTGTTTTTAAAACGGAAATATTATTGGACAAAACCGTATTCACGTTTCGAAAAAACAGTGTACATTCCTTAAAATGTTGACTTTTTTTAAAAGGGCACCTTTGGAAAAACAGAGTAAATTTCTTAAAAATTTAGCTTTATTTAAAAGTTACCTTGAAAAACAGGGTAGATTCCTTAAAAAAATGATGTGTGCTGAAGGGGCTTTACTAGTAGTAAGTATTATAGGTGGCCTGTTTCTTTTTTAAACCTCAACTAACATGCAATTTGGTTTGTTATCTCTCTCTCCTACCTCCTACCTATTCAATAATAATTCCAAAAATAAAGTTATACTAAGTAACTATTAATTGTAGTGGTGCGTTAATTTTGATCAGAAGTTAGTTGTAATGCACTGGCTTTTTATTTTAACAGTTTCTTATCCGATTTATTGGAGGTCTATAGCATAGCAGCATTGATTAAATTTATTGTAATTGACTGAAATAGTTGTGAAGGGAAATTTTAATTAAATTAAATTAAATGTTCAAAGGAACGGTTTAAATTTCTTCCAAGTGACTATAACGTATTTGAATTTTATCTCATTTTATTATTATACCATGAAATGAAATAAGAGAATAAAAAAACAAACGAATGCATGTAAAATAAGGGAATATAAATGTGGAGTATGAAATCGATACATTTCATTTAAAATTACCATACAGATGACAGCAAAATGGCAGTTCAGAATAGAAACTGATTTATAAGTAGTAACCTGGAAATGTTGCATGTCCATTAGTATCCCGTGTTCGATTTTTCCTAAAACAGTATATTTCCTGTATTTATATGTAGCCCATATAAATAACACGATAGAAACGTAAGGTCAGGAAAGGGTCAAGATAATTGGATTTTATTTCAAGGGTAGAAGAACTTCATTTTGTCCGTAGTGGGTAATTATTAAGATATTCTTCAGTTTTATTTTCCTTTTTTCAAATAGGATAATGATTTTTTCTATGGAAATGTAATGTTTGTGTTTACTTCTTCCAGATAAGATATTATCTTATGTTAGTAATAATTATTTATAGTTTGTACATGTATTACTAGTTTCAAATAAATAATGCCAAATCAGTTTGAAAACAGATTATTCGGCGAGCTAAACTCTTCGCGGCGTTAAGCGATTGTATAAATAAGGGAATGTTAAGTAAATATTAATTAACCCAAACCACTTTGTCGACCTTTTTATTTGTAAGTCTGTTTCAAATGGGATTTCAGATGATATTTAGTAAAAACAATTAATATGTTAATAAAATAATAATTATTAGTGAAGGTCGATTAGAATGCTGCTGATTCGAGAACAGCTTTAACGTTTAGCTAAGGGTAGTCTGATGAACGGTTATCGATGAAAGGAGACAAACAGAAATTCTAATTCTAAGAAGAACTCATTCAGCGGTGCAAAATGGAAGTTTCTATAGGTCTTTTAAATGTTACTACCTTTTTAAAAATTTAAATGAAGCTGGAGCGAAATGCTTTACACTTTACACTCGTATAGTATAAAGATGTTATCTTATACTGCCTCCCATTTTAAGCTCCCCAGGATAAGATACTCTAGCTAAGTTTGTTGTTTATAAAATTCTATCTACTGAGACAGATTAATATACAGCAAAAAATAAACTAGTTATTGATTTTAAAATATACCATTAAGTACTACTGTTTTGTGTTGAGAAAGCCTATAGGTAGGTAGTTATTTAATAAAATGTTTTAGAACATGAGTTTCATTAACATAGACAGTTTTATAAAACTCCTAATAGAAATTGTTATGAAAAACTTATTAGAAAGACCCAAGTTAACCAATTCCCGTTATTATGAACGAAGCTGCTGTACTATTCCTCCTTTTGTGCAATTACTCATTGAACAGTTTGTGCGATGTTGTTAGTTGCCAGAAAAGCAATTTCTAAGCTTTCTAATAAATTACTTAGGGGGATATTTGGTTTCTTTCAAACCCACGAAAAACCTTCTTGATATTAATTCATTTTTTGTAATTAAATAATACTGTAGCACCATAGGATATATTGTATATTATGTGTTAAGGGTCTTGATGTACCTTCCTTTAATGGGATGTTATCATCGTGGATGCTTTAATTTGATGGTATTGTACAGGGTGAATCAGATACTCGGGAACAAACTTTTGCAGCGCATTTGAAGACAAAAATATAAACTATAAGCTTGTTTCTACAGTGGTTTCAAACCGTTTGAAACTCGCTGCACATCTTTAATTTTAGAAAGCGAAGAACAAACATTATAGTATTATATTTTTTCAATCAGTATCTGGAGGGGAATGTCCTATCCGTGCTTCGTGTCCGCCATTTAAGAAACACCCTGTAATTTCAGATATACATCACACGTTTTAACATTGCGTGCTTCCTGTAAGAGTTTGTCCCCTCTGAAGATTTGAATGAAATTTTGTATATTGGGGTATCAATATATAACGGTCAGACCTGGATTAAGGTGGGGGGCGGGGGGGCTGGATAGCTGGAACCCCAGGGTCCCGCGATATATTGGGGCCCCGACGAAGTTGAAGAAAGGGGAAACATTTATAAAAAAATTTTAGGTTTCGTAGATTCCAATGATAAAGTGGGCGATCCATTTAACTTGCAATATCCCTCCCTATATTGCATAATAAATGGACTTCACTGTATAAGTAGGTACTATGCAATTTTTTTCTCATTTCGTACACTCATCAATTTCTTATTAAAAATAATAACAATGGAAGCTATAAATATTTTAGCCTAGGGGTAAAATTTATATAAACCCGGCACTGCTGTTAGATTGAGTGGAACCATTTTAATATTCAAATTTAAAATTCTGTTTCAATTAACAAATAATTCTACCCAGATTCAGCAGTTATTAAAATTGAGTAAAAACAATTTTTTAAGTATGAAAACATCCTCGGGAGAGTGGATAAATTCATTACTTCCATCCATTTCTATCAAATTAATTAGTTTTGAAGCCTTCAGTGTATTAAAATTAAATTGTCATTTAAACACGCAGGCACTTTGACCCTAGGCAAGTTTTTAAATTATGGGTGGTTATAATGTAAATTAAAACCCCATGTAAATTATTCCATGCTATGAAGTAATCATTAAAGTCAACTCTGCACTACGCAGAAATTACATTTTAACCTGCTGGAGGTAACGGATGTAGTTTTGCGACAGATGTGGAGAGAAAATATAAAGGGTGAAATAATATTTATGTGTCTTATTTACAAACTTAACATTTTTACTTTTATATTTTTCCTTCTGTCAATAGATCATTATATATTGAATAACTAATTAAGTTTAAAACTTACTTGTTAGTTATTGAGTTATTACTAACCAGACAACCAGTTTATCGTCCGTTAAGGTTTATACCATCGAATATTGTACCATATGAACAAAAATTATTTAGATAAATGTTGACCATGGAATACAAATTGTGTCTTTACTTAAGCCACACGATTGTCAAAGTCACTTTTAGTCGAAACAAGACACACTAAATTATATCATGATCAACCTTTATTTAAATAATTTTTGTGTTTATACCCGCCTGTCAAGTCACATAAATTGTCATTTAAACATTTTAAAGCTTAGAAGCTTCTTGTGATACAAAAAAATATTTAGATTTTAACCAATTGCATCCACAGCAAACGTTTTGTTTCAATTTACGCTGATATTTTTGGAAAGCTATCTTTAGATTGTATAGTGTGTTGCCTATTCTAATGGGTTATACGATAAGATGGATGGGCACATCATATACGGGTTGGTACTGAGAAATTGTAATTAATTTTTAAACAAAGTTTTGCATTTTATTAAATGAATTAAATACAAAAGCTATCTGCTAAATAGCTAAATTTAGGTAACCGGAAAATAATGGAATATGGAAGTTTTGAACAAAATATCACAGGTCACAGGTTTATAGCCTGGTTTTTAGAATAACCAAAAATGCCAGTTTCATAATCAATTTTATCTTCATTGTGTTGGTAAGCCAAGCGTACGGTTAGAAATTATTTACGGTGTCTTGGCTTACTAATTTTAGTGTTGTAATTTATAATGCTTTTATTTAGTAGATATTAACTTTTCTCTTTCAAGAAATTATCGATTTTAATACCTACTGTATTGCTACCAGCGCTGTTCTCTACTGATTTAATAATATTTCCCTTATGAAGGGAGTAGCACCAGCTACTTTTAATAATACAGGGTGGTGATTATTTCGATGCTCACCATTGGTATCTCGAGAACGGTAAACGATACGAAGTCGGTTAAATTAGACAAAAGTTGCGCTTTTTTATGACGATTGAGAATCTGAAAAGAAATCCAGAATATTTTGATTGCTTCCGGATTTATCACGAAAAACCTGAAAATAGCGATTTCAGAACAAAATTATTTTCTTCAATACCATTGACACCATTTTAATCCAACTTGGTAACTTTATATTTTTGGCCACTCCTTCAGAAATGTTCTAGGCCTTCTAGATTTCAAGCTGCGATAGTCAACTTTTTTATTTCTTATGGCCGCCATATTGGATTTTCGCACCATTAGATAGGAAAAAAATTAGCTTTTCAGATTGGTAACTAACATAACCATTTTTCCTGAAAAATTTTCGAAAATTTTCGAAATTTTAATTTTTTTGTTAATTATTTTTATAAAATCACGAAGGCTTTTGTTGCGAATTGTTTTTCAATTGTTTTTCGAAATTTTAATTTTTTTGTTAATTATTTTTATAAAATCACGAAGGCTTTTGTTGCGAATTGTTTTTCAAAGCCTTCGTGATTTTATAAAAATAATTAACAAAAAAATTAAAATTTCGAAAATTTTCGAAAATTTTTCAGGAAAAATGGTAATGTTAGTTACCAATCTGAAAAGCTAATTTTTTTTCCTATCTCATGGTGCGAAAATCCAATATGGCGGCCATAAGAAATAAAAAAGTTGACTGTCGCAGCTTGAAATCTAGAAGGCCTAGAAAGTTTTTGAATGCACCATTCAACTCGGAGTGGCCAAAAATATACAGTTACCAAGTTTGATTAAAATAGTGTCAATGGTATTGAAGATAATAATTTTGTTCTGAAATCGTTATTTTCAGTTTTTTCGTGATAAATCCGGAAGCAATCAAAATATCCTGGATTTATTTTCAGATTCTCAATCGTTATAAAAAAGCGCAACTTTTGTCTAATTTAACCGACTTCGTATCGTTTACCGTTCTCGAGATACCAATGGTGAGCATCGAAATAATCACCACCCTGTATACATAATTTGCGTCGTAAAAAAAAACATTTTAGACATAATCGTGTATTTTCAAACGTCTTTGCTTCTACTCCACTTGATGTTGATTTCACTGATTTTCATACTGTTAATATTTTAGGTATTCTAAATAACAACATAGGATTTGATTTTACGAAAAAAAGATAGCGGAAGCAGAATTGAAGTACTACACTTTCCGTACACCAGCAAAACAATAAAGAAGAGGAGCATCGTAATTATCGTATTTGCCTACCCGTATATAATCCCATATCAAAAGTTAAAATTGTCTGTGTAGTAGCAGTTTTTAAAATATCATCAAAAATAACGATACCTTGGGGTCATAACTTTTTACATTTTACTTTCCCATACCACCACGATTAAAGAAATTCTTAGGACTATTTCATTACTTGCATACGCATACCAAAATAAATTTTAATATAAAGCAGCGAATAAATGTTTGAACAGTTTTATTATACTACTCTCACTTGGAAATAATATCTGGATACTCAATACTAATATTACAAGCAATGGAGTGCTCAGTGTTCAGAAAAGTAATTAAAAAGCCGTTAGTATTTTATCTCTGTACTAACTACGTGTATAAAGTTCGAAGTGAAATTTAATGAAATAATGAAAGAAATAGCAGGAGGGAAATGTTAATTTCACTATCAGTAAATTATAATAACATCAGGGTTTCTCTGGGTAGATATTACCTACGAACATTAAAAAGCCTCTTCTAACAAAAGAACTTCTGTAAACATGTGTAGCATTACTTCATCTTCAAATCATGAATTATTTCAGATAACATCGTTTATACTAGCTATTTATTTAACATGTAGACACTTGAATGTTAGATTTCTGAATATTGTACTCTTGAGACCGTTTCTTCCACAGGTAGCTTTTATTTCAAAACCCCAACTTTTAAAAAATAAAGGTCGGACAGTAGAGTTTACCCATCCATTTCATCAAATATTGAATGAATATCTCTCATAGTAAAGTATACTCTTGATGATTTTGAATTATTTAGGAGAAAGCAGTTTCGTGCTTTTATATGGCTATTATTATTAATATAAGAATAAAGTGGTTAATATTTGATATAGTTTTGGATAATAATCTAGCATTTTGTACCTTTTCTTCACGTCGCTCGTTTGTATGTTCATCCATCATATGTTTTTTCTAATTTCCTTCTTAAGTTCCTTCGTATATAGGTACAACAAAAATAGTCTTTCTTAAGACTGCTGTAAAGTGGTTTCATCGTGACAACATAAGTTTACATAATTATTTTTTTATGCTTTATAAAAAAATGGTTATTTACAGAATTTCTACCTAAGATTTCAATATGAATCCCGAACACCCGTTTTTAGGTTTCACTCTTGCTCTTTTACTCGCATACTGTCGATTTTCCCGAGCACTTTCGGGACCTAAGAAATACAACACCAAACAATCGCGGATCTACGGGGGGTGGGGGGTAATAAAGGTAATTATCCCCCCCCTCAGAAGGCAGGTATTATCATTATTACACAAAATTCTGTACATCTCGGATCAGTTACCCCCCCCCCCCGAGAATTTTTCTAGATCCCCCCTTGTTCTAATCACCTTGGTTGATTACTTTAGGCTGAAAATTCCATTTTGACCATTCTTGTCGGGATATAGTTTGCAGTAGAAGGTTTAGTTTTAGGACATTGTACTATTTTAAAAGTTGCCTGTAAATACGTCGTGAAATTTATGTTTCTGATCTTAAATTCGGGTAACATTTTTTACTCTTATAAAGAACCCCCAGGACGAAGTGGTTATTACATTTATTAATGTGAGCTGTGATATTCACTTCACAAAACATGAGTGGGATTTCCAAAGCGATTATATTTATTCCCAGGTTACCTACCTCCCATTTGCTATTTGCGAAACTTCGTTAGGTCCCATAACACCCTGAAATCGATTTACTCTGAGATGCTTTTCGGTACACAGAGAACCTTCCGTTTATTTCTAAACGTGATGTTGAATTTCCTTTAAAGTTAATTTAGCAATGCTTTATATTACTACTTTGTGGATGTAACATTCGGTTAGTATTAGTTTTGTGAAATAAAAAGAAGTAGGTATAATAAAAGAAGTAGGGACGGAAACGATTTAAAAATATTTTCTGGTAATATTTTCTGTTTGACGCAATTGCATACGACAAAAAATAAAGAAACCCTGGAATGTTAAAGCAATTTAAAGTTTGAAAAGTTTTACGAAGTTGTAACCCCCAAGCTGGCTGCGAAACAAATTCTTGTTTCAAGGACCGCGAGGCAATTTTACGAAATCATAAACTCCCAGGAAACGATGCAAGTAGTAGGATCTGTTTTTCGATTTAACATTCTTGAATTTTGGCCTAATAAATAATTTGTATGACGAAGACAAAATGAGTTAAAGCCACAGCAAGCAAACCAACAAACAACCCACTGTTCAGTTCATTAGGACGATGACAACTACTGACAAGCATCTAAACAAAGATCCCACAGGGGTTGAGAATTTCATGTTGGCACGTTATTACGTAAAATAGAAATGCGTTCCTTGTTGCTTTGATATTCAATATAGAAATTCAATTTCAGTGTTTAACTGATTTTTACAAATTGCATTTACCTAATAATTGCATACCGATTATAGTTTATAGTTTAGTTTAATAATATTATCTTTTCACTGTTTATTGGTCAAATAAAATAAAAGCCAGGGGTTTGTTTTCTGCCAGTCATCCATGTTTGTATTGATAACAAGAACAAGACAATAATATGTAAATCTTCTAATCCGTATCACTAGCTTTCTCTCTCTCTTCTTATTTTGCACTTCCAAATTAATTGATTGGTTTATCGTTTGGGACCGTTGTAGTTTCCTATTGAGTATTGAGCTAGGCAGCTACAAGACAGGATATCAACAAAATAAAATCAGAGCCTTTGATGTTGCGTTTATTAGCTAACTACATCAAAGACTTTTCAGGTTTAGTTTTATTTCAGTGACATGATCAGTGGACAGAATACCCTAGTTTTTTATAAATCGTTATTTGTCTCTGTGTTTTACGACATAACAAACAGTGTAAGATATTAAAGTTCTAGAATATGTGCGTAGATCTGTTGTAGCCAAAGATTTTGTATGCCATGTATTGCTTTCAGGCATTTCCATTATTTTTGTGTTTCCAATATACGAATATTTACTTTTGGAAATGAAATTGTTTCTACACCCTCAAATAAAAATAGACTTTTGAGGCGAATGTAATTTCATATTTCATGTTAGGTATAATGTGATTTCGAATTTTGTTTGCAGTTGTAAACGTTGAATTTACATGAAATGTAAGTTACATATCTTTTTCTTTTTAATCAAACTTTTAATATAAAAATCATATTTTGTCGACGCAAAATCTGACTGGCCTATTAGCTTTCAATATCGCAAATTAGATTTGCTTAGTTGAATTACGACTTGGATTCTAAAAAGACCATTGTGCCATGATGGCTTCCACTTCTTATGAATGGTCGTAATTCGTCCCTCAAATAGAAGCGCGTACGCTTACACCACTTTGGCAACCTTTCTCAAATAAATGGCTTCGAAGGTTCTGCGGAATCCCAAGAGTACACCTATTATTATGCGTATTATTTTGTCTGAAGGTTCTTCACATCATGCGGAAAAGGAAACCAAAAATTTTCAGTTTTAGGTTAAATATTGCTAAGCGTTACTTTCAGTAAACTGACTATACTGATTGAACCTTTTTATTGTTCATGCTTACAAAATAAAAAAAAAAGCAATTTTTAATAAAATGGAATTCAGGAACCGAGAATGGTAAAATGTTTATTGCTAGAAATGACAGAAAAATTTGTGATACAAAATATTAAAATATATACATGCACTATTGGAATTCTTCCTGTATTAATTTAATGTCTGATTTTGTTACAGATGCATTTGCAACTTAATAATACGAACAACAAGACTGCAAAGCGATGAACTGGGTAACTTGAAAGAAATTTGAGGCACCTGGTGCCATGCCTCGCTGAAGAGGGTGCCATGGCAGGCCTCCTACTTCTGTGGCTGTTGGTCTACGTCCCTTTGGCACCCGCTGATTCACCCACTTTAATTTTATCCGAGATGTGTTACCACCCTATTAATTTAGATAATTTGCAACTCCAACTGGGAAACATTTCGCTGAAAATGGCGCCAAGTGAAGGTAAGATTAAGATCGTCGTGATCTCACATACTGCGGGTACGATAAAGTAAAATTCAGGATTTCATCTGCGTTTGCAGCAATAAGTAATATCGCCATTAATTAAAGTTAACGGCAGTTTCGATAAATTTCTGGCTTATAAACGCAACGTGAATTTCCGCTTGTTTCGAGTCGACAAGGGATGTTAAAACCTTCAAATTAAGCTGTAGTATAGTCATCCTTGTAATCCTATAGGTGTATTCAGCGTAATCTTTTACACATTAGTCCTCGCTCTCTATTTTAAATTACCCTCTTCGAGATTGTAATTTAAGGGTGTTTACCGCATAATAACCAAATTTGTATAATCTGCCGTGTTAAAGCAAAACAACAAAAATGTAAAATTTCCTGCAGCCTGGAACAAAACTTATTAAATCATAAACCAAGCTGACGTAATACGAGAATAACCCTCTAGAGAACAATTACATTTCGCCAAATAAATCAAACTGATTCGGAATGATTTATGGGTTTCTAACAGCACTATTAAATGTTAGCTTCGACGGTAATTGCTTTGAGAGGAAATTTTTCGGCTTCGGTTTTAGTTTCTCGATCAACATCAACGTCTATATAAGCTGGTTAATGAAAACAGATCTCACTTACGAACGCAATATTAGCTGGAACTTTATTATAGAAAGGTATATATACTTAACTTATCTCATTAAAAGTGCTGTAAAAGATTCTCATGTTTTATGTTGCTACGAATGAGCGTTATTAATTTTTTCCTCAATATACTGCTAAGTTAATTATTGACATAAAAAGTTTCATATCGAGAACTTTTTATACCTTTTAACGCATTATGAAACGTTTCAGATATATTTCATTATTAAGTTTGCACTGTGCGTTTCATCAATATACTGACAGTTCGACTGACAAAAGTAATTCAACTTGTGTTCAGCAACAAATAAGTAATATTTTGTTGAAAATGACTATAGGAACAGACAGAGATTCTACCAGGTCCTGGATAGGGGTAGGGGAAATAAATACCAATCCTCAAAGCACCATTTTCAGTGCTTTTCAAGAGTAAATATTCATATTTTCTGAATTGCTTCTATTTCAGGTATCAAATTTTGTGAGAAAGTAAAGAAGAACAAGGTAATTAAGATGATGACGTCGACCGGAAAAGTTTGTCAAGCGCAAAACATGAATATAAATTATGTTCCGTCAGTTTAACTCAACGTTTTCACAGACAGACATTCTTTTAACCTTTTTAGATTTCTACCCTCTTTTGGTTATTATTATTATAATTATTTTTGTTGTTTGTTCACAATGGCAATGACTATGTAGAAGCGGAGCTGAAAAATATTGCTAGCAAGTCACTATTAGTAATTGCAAAATAATTTTGTTTATTGAGCATTCCAATGAAATTTGGTTACATGATCTTCCTGGAGGACAGCACAAACTATGTATGACTACGTCACAGTCGTATCACGTGACCCTCGTGGATTGCGCTGATTAGCCTGTTTTGTTTGTATTTTGTCTCAACAAGTGTCACGTGATAGAGCTAGGACGTTAGATTGTTTGTACAGCTCCCCAGGAAGTCACATGACCAAATGCCATTGGACTACTTTATACTCAAAAATATTAATTAGAGCAAGAAAATAAACAAACACTGCCAACTTAGAAGGAAATGGAAAAACCCCCAAATCAAATCACTACGGAATTAGTTAAGAATCTAATTAACTAAAAGGGGTTATTACCCCTCAGATGTTAATAGGCTTGATGTGAATTAATCAAGTTGAATAATAAACCAATCTAAAATCGTTTCAAAATTTTAAAATGAACAAATACAAAAATTTCTAAATTGGAGCTTCAAAGTAATACGCTACCAGAAAGTTATCAAAAACGTGGTTTTATGATTAGAACGAAACACTCGCAACAACTATTTAGTTCAACGATTCGTTTGAAAGATAGTGCTGGATGCAATGCGATTTAACCTCCAGGTGAAAAAGGGGGGTCTACGCAAACGCCAAGATATAACAAAGTCGTACTATTCTTTGGTCGTACTGAAATTTTAACCGTTACGTGCGTTAGAAGACTGCACGCTGAAAGAAATTCATGCACCACCAAGGTATAACAAAAATGCCAAAACTAGAAAATAGGAATGCAATAGGAGTGACCTAAGTGACACGTTTGAAATTTTAATAAAGAAATGAATGAAATTAAAATAAGCATTATTTTTATTTATTATATATTATGTAGGTACCCATTTGTTGTGTACACAAAAGTTATTTATAAACAATTGTTATATCGTGTTTGTTTTATTATTGCTTTTCCTAATCAAAAAATTAAGGGGCCCAAAAAAATCCTTGCACAGGGCACATAAAATGCTAGTTACGGCACTGGACAAGAGTGTCCCTTGCGGTAAGTTGGTGTTATTATTGCCTTCGTAAACATCAAAATTCGTGTCAGTTCCTTAGAAGAAACAATTAACTGACTTTGTTTTCCCCCGTCTTCCCTGTCAATTAAAAGTAAATATAGCTTAGTGGCCTGTTGAAACGCAAGAATTTATTGTGGAATGCATGGACATGAATATTAGGAAATGAGATTTGATGGAACTTTACGATGTTTACGTAGCAAAATAATTTGTTCTGACCGTTTTACGAATACCTTTCTATTGTTTTAAGGCTTTGTGTTGTTGCAAACTTTGCATTAATTTGCTATTCAGGATGATTTTGGGCTGATGTTTGTTTAGCGTACGCGTCCAGCTTACCGGATTTCAATTCAAGATTTAGGGTTTCCACAAGCTGTTTCCTTGTTTATTGCTACTCATCCTGAATACCTACATATAACTGTGGTAGGTATAAATCAATAGTGCTACCTATATCCACACTATAACCAAAAATTAATACAAAAATAAAATATTTCTAATATATCAATGAACAAAAGAACATTTTCCTGTAGCGAATATATCCTTATATTTTTAATTGCAGTAAATACTACTCGTATAACGTTTAGATGAATGGGTTAGAACTTTAGGTAATATTAATATACCTACAGGTATGCCTAAAGCCAAATCCGTGTGGGGCTTAGAGAACAATCAAAAACTCAAGACTTTTACATGTTTTGTTATAGTAATGTACGAGTAGAAAAAATAACGACAAACATTACATTTTCAATTTGAAAATGCAGAAAACACGAGAACACATTTTAGTTTAAATCTGGGATGCGAAACTGGTTTATACACGTAGAAGGAAATGGTATAACCCGAAAAATGTGTTTTATTGAATTTCCTGGAGAGAAAATGTTGCTATGATAAGAATCAGTCGACGTTTGATGCCTTGCAGGGCTTACATAAAATGAAAATTTGCGTTACATTTCATTACGGGAAATGTTTTGTTTTGCTGAAAAATTGGATGTGTACAAGGGCGTTTAGAAAGAGCAAATTGATGTGATATATTCTTTAAAATTGCTTTCTCTGGTTATTTCGTAACGTTGTTATCTTTTATTTGACAAGGGCTCGTTAGCTGATCACCTCCAACGAGAAAGTCGGGGACAAGTCTTAAAAATGTTTTGATTTTTTTTGTGTTATTGGAAAAACTTCACCTAAAAACAACCATTAATTTCAAAGAGCCCTAAAATGTATTTTAACTGTACCTACTGAATTTTAATTGAACATGAAATCTGAGCTAGGATAAAGAGATAATTGTTGGTACCAGTACAAATCAATGAAACTCACTCCTCTACAAAGATCTCCTGTGTTTATTCCCCCTATCGCTAAAGTATCGAGGGTTGTTGATTTCAATTATGAATTATCTATTACGGCAATCAACAGTGCTTACATACTCGTATATGTTTTTATTTGCAGACACTTGTGGCGAGTCACAGAAAATTCTCCAAATAATTTCGGAGTCCCAGGAGCCTGTTTTAGGATCTTTAGAACCGGCCCTGTGCTCTTCTGCTTATTTAATGGCAAAATTCCATAATGCAACCCTTGTCACGTGGAACTGCCCTCAAGTAATATCTAATCTTGAATTTTTTGACATGGGTTAGAATAATATTTTTTCGTGTTTCGCAGGAAGAGAAGGAAGAGGAAAAGATCAATGCATTCAGGACAAGTCCATCGATTGCTTATATTGCTGAAGGCTTTTCAAGAGTTGTTACCCATATGAGATGGAAATCCGTAGCAATTGTTGCAAGTAGTAAGTTTACCCTTAAATAATTTTTTTAAGTGTATGTAATAATACTTAAAAATAATTTAAATAATTGCAGTCATTGCATTGTTAAAATTACCGTAAATGTATTGTGTAAAAGTAAAGAACCTGAGTGAAATGTTGCAGGAATCTTTATGCTATAGTGGTGCGCATTTTGGTTTTACGAAAATGTTTAGCAACTCGTACAGCTGTTGTCTTTATAAGGAAACATTTTAAAGTACATACTCAAATAACTTTAGAAGGTTTTTAAAACTGTATGTAAGATAAAATAATTTTTATTTTTATTTTCTTCAGACGATAATGTAAAGGAATATGTTATTTGTTCAAAATTTAAATAGGAACATGAATGTAGGACTTACAAAACATTATACAATCAGTTTCATCAAATATTGATGTTGTATAATTTGAAATCGCTTCTGAAATATTCATCCCTTACACTCTACAGTTTGGAGTATAGGAAATTGAAAATATCTGCTGTAGTATACTAGGTTCGGTATCGATTATTGCTTTGCTGACATGCAACTTTAATTTTTAACGGAACATCTGGTTCTTGTTCGTAAAATATTGAACAAATGTTGCAATGTCATATCATTCGCGGTTATATGGACAATGTTACTACATACATTTTGTTAGAAAGGCTATTTGGTATTTAAGTTTCTTCCGGCTTCCATTATAACATGAATTAGTATTTCCTTGGCGAAATGTGTTTGTACAAGAAGTTGTTACAAATTTCAGGCTAAATTAATTATTGAAATTATTAACTACACCAACCAATTATAAAAGGAAACTAACAGTAATTGGTAGATCTAAATATGCCTTTCAAATTGTTACCTGAACAAGTTTACTTCAGCATATCCTTAAAAGCAGCATATTGTAAATCATTTTTCATTGCATTGCGATGTAGAAAATGATACTGAGGTAACCTTGTTAAATAAATTAACGGATTAATAGATCAGAAGAAAAATCATAGCAATGGTTTCACACTGCGTTTTATTCTCACTTATTTTATGAAATCTAGGTGTCAGTGGTAGCAATGTAAAAAATTAAAACTACTAAATTACCAGTTTTTCAGACGATATCAGTATATCTAAATGAAACTAACTAACGTTATAGACGAATCTCACATTTCTGAGTATGAACCAAATTCCTAAATTAATGAAACTTATAAACTAAACTAATTGAAACCAGGGGCGTCGTTAGGAAATATGCTTTGGGGGGGCGCAACTATTATGGAATCCAAGAACTCGCCCTGTCGCAAACAGCTAAAATTACTATATAGCCTAGCCCTTGCTTCTTGTTTATGGTTGACAGCAATAAAACTCGGTAGGATCCCGATGGACAATGTGTTGGGAAATTTCCGGTTAAAATTTGATTTTAATTCAATTATTTAGCGGGGGATTGGGGGGGGCGCAGAACAGCATTGGGGGGGCGCGCGACCCCCCTAAAATGGTCTAGCGACGCCACTGATTGAAACCGGAACTTACTTTGTTCTGTAACGAACGTATATTTGAAGAATACTAAGTACTTATTTTTCTGCTTTAAAAACAAGTTAGGACGTTTAGGTCGTTTATTTCTATTCACGCAATAAAGACAAAGGCATGGGTTTTGTGGTAACGGAGGCGTCCAATGAATTTTTAAACAGCAAAAGTGTCTCATAAACTGAAAGAAAAATGGTCGACCCACTACTTACTCGAAGTTCCTTCAAATTCTGCGACACATTTTGTTTGGAATTATTTATACCCTTTATAAAAACGTCTGAACAATCTCTTAATTGAATGAAGTAATTTTCGCCTCCCTTTTAATTTACAAATGCAAGTTTTAATTATAAAAATGTTATATTGAAACACTGCTTCTTAGAAGTTTTTCGCATCAAACTCTCAGAAAACTGTTTACAACTTCTTTATTGCGAAATGTTTTTGCGGATAGCTTTATGTTTGCTCGCCGAGATCTGAAAACATTCATATTGAAGCTTAAGCAAACAGTAGCCTTAGTATATAAAACCGAGCCAATATGGCCCAACCATTACTTTGCCGTGTTTTCAATTTTTAATGAACGCGTAAGCTTAAAAGCTTAAAACATTATTACATCGCAGCTGAATTTTATTTTGTTGAAACGCGAATAATAGATTTGAAAAATTAAAAACACCCAGTTTTTCCTTTGAGTGAAGAATTTTTACAGTTCAATTTTAATCAAAACAGGAAAGTTTATGCCACAGTTTTAAAAGTTACGACTTGAGTGCACATATAAAAGAAAATACAATAAATAATATTTTAGATGAGGGAAGTCTCTTTTTAGTGTTTTACCAGATCTTTTATTATAAATATGCATGTTAGATCTTACGATTTTAATATCTACTTTATGTTAGTATTAGATTAGAAATTTGAAATTCTCTAAACAGTAAGAGAATAGTAATTATTATGAAGCAATCTTTAATTAAGGATAAAACATTTCAGTCGAGAAGTTCCATCCTTTCAAACTCTATGTGTATTAGATAAACATAAACACAATTTGGCACAAAGCACTTCCGTGTTTAACAAAGATGGAATTTGTGTACCAAAAGTTTTTGTCTTTGCAAACGTTATATAATATACTTACCTCGAATTTAATTGTATTTGGTATGTACAAAGTACAAGTACAAGTATCAAGCATCAACAAAGCCTTGTAACTTGGTAACACCTGGTTTCTGAAATTATATTTAATATACACACAAGTAATTACCTACATACCTTTTAGTACAGCTTCTTTGAGTCAGAATTGACCGAGTAAATGAATGTAGCAAAGAAATAAGTAAAAGAAATAAGTAAACTTCTCGTTTTCGCATACTTTTAAATCATACCAAAACCAAATTTGGATTTTCAGTTTTTTTTTTAATTTTATTGTCAAAAACGTAAACGTTTACCGTTTACCTGTATAACATTAAAGTATGCAAGACTTATTTTAAACATACAGGGTGTCCCGAAACTGGCGCAAAATATTTATGGGGCGTTGTAGGTGACTGACAAGGTAGTAAGGGAAAAATACAAAAAAAATTCTACCTGCCGTGTTTTTGTAGTTATTAACCGAAAAAGATGTGCACAATCTGGCACATCCACATTTTATAACTTGTTAGGAAGCTATTTATTTTGATTGTTACCTACTCATTATTACCTGGGAAACCATACGACTGATTTTAGAAACAGAGCACAATGTTGCCAGAATCATTTTCGCGCTATCTCGATGTAAAAATGTCTTCAGTAATAATTTAATAATTTGTAATTACGTGCTTTTTTGCAATTTTTAAAATTTGGAAACAATAAAAGACATTATTTTCTACAAATAGAGTACCCCTTAGTCAGTTTCATTTCCAATTTTTAAAAAGTTACAAGTGTTAACTTTACATCTTCATATCTTACAAATTTGAGCGAAAAGATTTTTTTTTAACATTTTTCTCACACTTGTTTAGCGGTACTGAACAGCGTACCATATATATTTTGCGCCATTTTCGGGACACCCTGTATACCTACCAACATTTTTCAGGAACCTCTAAAAAATATATAAGCTGCTGTACCTATTATATATAAATTACTAAAAGTAGAAAGAAATCCTAAAATACATTAAAAAGGAGCTTAAAATGTCCAAACAGAAGCTGCTACTTATTTGATTTAAATTCTCAGATTTTCTTAAAAAAAAAATACAAATGTACCTTCCTACGCTACTCATTTCTTGTTGTTTTCTTCGTAAAATTTATAGCATTGTTGACCACCCAGACCTAGAAATTTTATTACTGAATTTCAAGTTTAAAAATGTCCTAGTATTATACAGGGTGTTTCTTAAATGGCGGACACGGAGAGCACTACGCGATTCTCATCTTAAAACTGAGTTGAAAAAGTATAGGCGATTTTGTCCTAATGTATTTAGTTTCCGAGTTATTCGCATTTTAAAAATTTTAAATTTGACAACATTGCGCATGCTTGCACGGACTTTGTTTTAAACGTTTGGTGTTTTAATAAGGCAGTATGAACAAGTTTCCTAGGTAATAACCTCATAGCTACAATGCACTGTTGCAACATATTGAAAAAAAATTTAACACCAGATATTTATCAGAAAGAATGTCTTCGGAGGAAGGAATACAACGTATAAAAAATTCCAAATTTATTAAGATTTAATATTTGATTGATGAACAATGCGGAACGGTTAAAATTTACCCGTTTTTCCAAAGCATAAAGGATTTGAATCTCAATCTTTGACGGAGAATAACTCTGAAATTAGCGTAGAACGGACATTATTGTATTATATTTTTCCAATTGGTATTTGGAGAGGAATGTAGTACTGTGCTCCGTGTCCGCGATTTAAGAAACACCCTGTATAATATGAGAACGTTTACGTCTTTGGTAAAATATAAAATTCGATAAAATTAGCTTGATTTCCAATAGAGTTTCCGTTTTCCAAAAGATGGTTATATCTTCCGAACTTATGCTGATCATTTAAAAAAACAAAGTGTAAATACCCCTTACCATACACAACATGTATTACCTACGTCTTTTCCAGCATTTTTTTATTCGGCATATTGTTCTTCAGTTAATTTTCCATGCGCTTCCATTTCGAGAACTGTAGAAGTATTCATGAATATTCATTATGCGATGAATTAAAAAAAAACGGTTACACCAAGTTTTGTTTTTTAAATTAGAAAATTCAAAGCTGATTTCTTATAAGGTACCGTTTTATTTTTACCTACGTGTGTTTGTATCAATTTTTCTGGGTATTCATTGCAAAATTATTGGGGCAGTCGGTGTTTATAAAATAAACATGTTTGTTCGATACAATTTATAAATCGATAAGTATGTGTTTTTAATTAAAATTTTAGCAAGAGAGAAAACACGGCACCCACCGTTTTGATAGACTTCGGCTAAAAACATTTGAAATATTTATTCAATAAAATTAAAGTGTTGCTCGTTACAGGAGCGTATACGCTGTATCAATCGATAGGTACATTTCACGTGAAAATTAAAGTTGAAAGTAAACGAATGATTACCATTATTACCAATTTCATATGTGGATATGTTGTGAACAAACTGACCGTAAGTATTTGTGGAAATATGTAACGATCAAGATGTTGTTTTATAGGTGGTTGAAGAAAAATTTTTTAGAACTTAAATCAATATTGTAATGCATCTAAATATTTCCTGCTTTTTTAAACACCGTTTTAAGAGTCGGGGGTGACACTACTTCATTAAGTTGTGGGACACGCAGAAAAACTGTGTCACAACATTATCCCAAGTTGTTTTAAATTTTATGATGAGAATTTGGTGCTACCCACAGCAAGCTACCTTTTTAATTTTACGAATTAGAAGTTTTTAATTTAATGTTTGTAGTATTAGGTATTTTTCAACAACTTTATCTCTCTCTGCAGTAAATAGTTTTGAAATAAAACATAATCCTACTCTATTTTTCTTAAAATAAGCTTAAAACAAATACATGTAGCTACTCTACTTTCTTAAAGAAATTTAATTTATTCGAACTTCAGTAAACTTTAATGAAGACTGATGATTACTGTATAGGCAATCCATTAGTTCTAAAACAACCTCCTAGAAGTTATCAAAAATTAACCGAAGCTTTTTTTTAAAATAAGTCTATTCTTTTTTGGAGAAACTGGAGCAAATGAATTAACAAAGCGAAACCGGGCAAAATGATTAAGCGCTTCACTTTAGACCCATACGGTGTATGAGGAGGGTAAATACATGCACAATTAATGCAAAAAGTCTGGAAAAGTAAAAATAATAGTCTGTAGAATTATCTGGAGGTTTCATGCTCGTAAATTATCGAACCTACCTACCTTTTTTGTACTTTCCGTTTTTGATGAACCCGAGATTTTCAGGATAAAATGTTGGGTTGAAATTTAAAAAAAGCATTTGAGAAGGAAGAGTAATTTTGCTTAAATATTGATTTTCATTCTAAAAATTGTTACCTTTAAAGCTTTCTCCGTACTCACATTTTCTCTTTTCAGTTAGCGTAGTATAGGGGGATGATTTAGGAGGATATTACCGCTTCAGGGTTGAATCACGAGTCGTTATCAAACCGCGACCCGCTCAAACTAATATCGATACGATCATTTCATTTCTCTTTAAAACAAATGTCTTTGCGTAACCATCAAGTAAGTTCGTTAAAAGGAAAGAATGCAGAGCAAAGCGGTACTGTGACAGAAGTTTTTCACGTTAAAATTACTTCAATTCATTCTAAACTTCGATAAAATCTGATTTAAAAGTTGGTGAAGTGCTGACGTCGCTCAAGTTCTATTTAGTACCTCCAGAATTTGAGATTTTGCCATCATTCGCTTTTAGAAGTTCTTACCGTTTCCTTATTCCTGTTAGTTCGAAAATGTTGTTGTATACTATTGTAGAACCTTCAAGTTTTTCGATTTTGGTTTCAAGTAATTAAAAGTTTCTAACGGGTTAGTGAGTAACGAAGAATAGAATTCACTGAAATCTTGCAAGAAAAATTAGTTTTTAATTTTATGTCGTCAAAATTTTTTTTAAATTAAGTTTACACGATTGTTTAGAAACACGCAATGTACTGAAGATTTATTGAATTAATAATCCAGATTCTTACTTCTACAAAGTTTTACAGAACTTATAAAAATATCACTTCTCTATATTATATCTTCCTAAACTCTTATTTTAAATTTATGTACCTTAGTAAAATATCATTAAATCTTAACGTTCCTTTTAAATGATTTCAGAAGTGGGATGGTGGCCTAGTTTATCCCAGTTATTAGATATGTATTTGAGGGAAACTGGAATCATCTCCAGGCACTTTTTTATGATTTCCGAGACCATGTCCATGGACCAAATTGAAAATAAAATGAAGATTTTGAATAAAAATCCTTGCAGAGGTGAGTATTTCGTTAAATATTTTTTGATCATGAAGGGAAAGTAATCAAGGGATTGCCTTTTAAAACAGTTACTTGTACTGCTACTGTACTGCTACTTGTACTACTTTTTACGCGCATTTCTGCGATTTCCCCGAGCACTTCCGAGACCGTAAGATAATAAAACACCTTCTCACAAATCGATATTTTGCTACTCAATAGTGCGGATATTATTTTCATCTTCTGTCTGTTTTATTTTACTTTTGTACAAACTTGTAGTTTCTTTTTTCAGCTGTGATTGTCTGTGCTTCTGCAACTGATATTGGAAAGGCGATTTTGGAAACTATCGACCATTTGCATCTAGCAAGAGACCATAACAGTTTGACAATTTTTGTAGACGTATCCTCGCTTCCATCATGGTTGTCAAGCTTCAACAACGATGTTGCGTTAATATCTCCAAATAATTTGACAAACAGTTCTCAAATTGCTAGTAGCACATCCAAGGGAGCTAACATGACTGAGTTTATAGATAAAATTAGTATTTTTACAAAAAAGTATGTGCTTGTATTTAGTGAAAACGTTTTTGGCGACGTAAGTTTAAACTATAGTCTAAATACCAGTGTTGAGGGTGTCGTGGTGCGTAGAACAAAACAAGCTTTAGCAAGTATAGGCGGCATAAGAAATGAAGACTCGCAATTTGTGTTATTAGATTTAAATTACGAGGGCAGTTGGCGGCCGTTGTTAAGCGTAGAACGCAGCAACTATAGTGACTTTTTAGTAACGCGAATTTTGGACAACTTAGACGAGTGGACCTTGAAACATAAACATAATGATGAGTGTGATGGCTGTGAAAACGAACTTACGAAACTTATCAGTGTTTTAATAATCCTGGGATGTTCCTTCGTGTTTGTATCGGTTCTACTGGGATTGGTTGCGCTGGCTCGAAACCAACTTCTAAAGAAGAAATTATCTAAAGGTCCTTACAAGGTTTTACTCACCGCCACTGACTTTGTTTTTCCTCAACTAGCGGACAGTCGTAGGGTGAGTGAAAATGTTTACTTAGATACATTTAGCTTGAAGGGATGAAACCGAACACTGATGGTAAGTATCTTATGTAAGAAGTTATGCGCCGTTCCCCCTACAAACAACGTTAACAAGTTTAATTGAGTTCGCTAATTGCGTTGGAGCGACCTGGGACCGTGAATATTTGACAATGTAACTTCCAGAATTAATTCTTGTAAATAAATCTTTTGTTTATTCTCGTATTTACAAATAATGATGATAATGACTTGTTTTTTTTCCAAAAATTCCTTAGCACTTTTTTTCTTTAAAACACACGTCCTCTTATTTCATTCACTACCGTCAATCTATAAAATTTAGTTATATTATTACGTTTCCACTCGTTTGATTATTGAGTACATACCTACTACTATTATATACCCTGTTCAAAGTTAAGTGCACCCCATTACTAATTTTATTATTATTGAAGCTATGACTTCCGTTAAATTAGCAACTAATAAATAACAATTAATAACCAAATAGCCAATGGTTCGCCCTTCAATCTTCATGTTATCGAAATCCGGAAGTCTGTGATCAACCCCTTAGCCGTCACAGCTACTCTCTCTAAAATTTCACACATCCCTGGAACGGTTATTTCGCAAGGAATTCATTTTACTATTTCTTTATTTGCTGCAAATTGACACATAAAAAAATTAAAAACTATATTTTGTTTATTTCTGTTAAGTTGCTGTACCTACCTAAATAGCTGCAGTACCTAGATGCTTTTGTTTCACCGCAAGTTCTCGCAAATGTTCATTCCTTCTTACAAAGTCGTCTGTATTATTGTATGGAAGTTAACGGAAGTCAGTTTGAACAATTACTTTAACGACAATTGCTATATTCGGCAACTTAACCGAAATAAACAAAATAGTTTTAATTTTTTTGTCTCGTGAAGCGAATGAAAGATTAAATTGTAAAATGAATTCCGTATGAAATTATCTTTCCAACGATGTGCTACACATGGTATGGTGCTATTATATAAGAGGTTGATAACAGACGTCCAGATTTTACGTAAAAGGACGTCACCCTTCCTATCTTTGTTGACATGTCTTGGTGATTTTCAAGCAAACAATAGTTTAGATACTGAGGGTCACTACTTTTCGTTGACAACCCCTGTATATAAACATTGTTTATCATTCGTATTATTTATATATCTATTTATTAATTCACTAAGAAAATTGTAAAAAATACAATATTCGCTTCTAAAAAGGAGCACAGGGACATTTCTATCGAGACACTGCACTGGTTAGAAAAATGATAATACAATATAGTGCCTTTTCGTTCGTCCTTTTAAATTCTCAGTTAATAAGTAATCTGTTATTGGAACATTGCGTTGTTACTATGTGGTTAACACTTAAAAAACTTCATAATGCCTTACTGGATACGTTTAAAATGTAAATCG
Source organism: Hemicrepidius hirtus (assembly GCA_963082805.1). Taxonomy (NCBI): domain Eukaryota; kingdom Metazoa; phylum Arthropoda; class Insecta; order Coleoptera; family Elateridae; genus Hemicrepidius; species Hemicrepidius hirtus. Next base: position 2,244,126 of record OY720164.1, read on the forward strand.
TTGCGAGCCTGCAATGTTGTCAAGTGTTTAACAATTTTGAAATGCTTTAGACCAAAATAATTTTTTCCACTAATTTTTAATAGGAGCATTACACAGTGCTCTTCGTGTAGGTCAGTTTGGAAACCCCCCGTACCTTTTATACATTTCATAAAATAGCGTTCAAAACAGGCTGCAAATTTTTGTAAGAGATATTAATTTTTTATGTGGAACATATCTCATGTATCATATCCTTATCAACCCTCGTTTCTTTTAACAACTTCAATGTACTGTCAAAAAAATTTAGGTCAGCTCATCACGTACAGATCTGTTGTGAAGGTTGTAGATTGAATTATCTTCGATCTTTTACTGTTAAATGGTTATCGGACCATGAAAACTAAATTTGTGTTCAACTGGAAATAAAGAGTTGGATTCTGGATTGCTCTTGCATTATACGTATAAATGTGACGTAGCAAGTTACGTTAAAGTGCAGCTGGTAATGTCTGTATAGTGTGGTAACAAGAAACTTGACTAATTACAAATCTGTCAAATGCAGTGCGCATTTCATTAATTGATTACAATCCATTGTAAGAAATTGAATTGATACGCAACAGAATGTTTGTAGTTGAAACCTCAGTTGGTTCATTGTTCTGAATCCGTGAATATTTTTTGTATATTTTGCAATCGTTTTACAATATACCCGGTGTAACTAAACTCTAATATACCCCAAATATCTTTTGCATTTATTGACGTACCTTTATGAAATTTGGTTTGTTGTTTTCTGGAAATAAAAAAAAATACATAAAACTGTGGGTGTTTAGTAGAAATTCCAGTTTAACCGGAAATAGTCTGGGAAAGTCCAGGGGAGGTTTCCACCTCCACTTTTCTTTTATTTGTAAACATTATTGAATGAAAATCGCAGAAATAGCACTTTATAAATTAAACTTAGTTACTATTACAACGATTTTCTTGTAATATGTTTGAGAGGGCCAGTGCTTTTTGCTATTTTTCCCGGTTGAGTAGATCGCCAGGAAACTGATGTTTCGCTTCATCGGAAGCGTTCGTGGAATGTCGTTTCCCAGGCAGTGAGTACAAAGAAGCTTTTACGTTGCTTGGTAATTTTGATGCGAATTAGTTTAAGCGAGAACCATTACTATGTAGAAGGCAATTTATTTTCGTTTTCAATTTATAAAATCACTTTTATTTACAAAAGTGACCTTTATATTAGCCTTATCAAATGCGCTTGAGTTTCTTATGATTTTATGAAGCCATAAAAGGAAGATAATCTAATAAAGATCAGGAGATGAATGGAAACACTTTTTAGTAATCCCGTGTGTACTTCTAAAAGTAAAGAAAGTTCAGATTTCAGGTGTGGGTTGTGAATGCCCGCATCAACTTTCAGAAGATTCGTATAAAACTTTGTAAACATCTTTTTCAGTCGGGAATAGTACTAAGTCAGCGCATACCCCTAGTAGTCAGATACCACCTAGGCAGTAATATTATCAAATACCTCAATAAGCCGTTCGTGAAGTTCATATAAACATAAAACGTGTTCAACTCCCATAATGCGGCTACTGTAATATCTAGTTGTCTCTGGATATTGATTAAATATGAAGGGGCTTATTGGAAAGGTTTTATTTATAGAGCTGGGGCTTCGCTCTCACTAATTTAAGAAACGACAGAAAGGGGTATTACCTGTATTTGGATGGCTCTGAAAAGTTATTTGTAATTGTAATTACCATATTTTAAATTGTTTAATATTATTTCAAAGGATTACACAAATTACATCGTATTTATTTATTATATTATTGAACTGAGCGCAGTTCGGGTATGGGGTTGGGCAACCCTTTTAATGACCTGTGTGCAATTCGAGTGTGTTTTAGTACTATAACTGAAAAAGGTTTGCATGTAGAACAAAATAAAATCTAATGTTAGTATCTTATTGTGTATAAGATATGTTTCATCTTTCTTCTGCAAATGAGCCACTAAATTCGTGAAAGCAGCTTTATTTTCTGTGGTGTAAGCTTTGATAGAAGCACTTTTTTACGATTTGCAATCCCAAATGAATTCTATCACCGAATTTTGACGTCAAATAGATAGTCGATCATGAGAAATATGGCCTTATTTTTTGCCATCAAATAAACGGTTCTAAGCTCAATATCAGAAAAACCTTTTGCGCCTGTTTAGTTTACGTCAGACGTCGGCACATAGAATTTATCCTATCTAATGCATCTATTCCTTTCGTACCGTTTTCATCCAGACGTCACTGTCATTTTCCAAGTCGAAGGGATGCCTAAATGTAAGAAACAAATTGCCAAACAGGGACAAATATAATTCTGTTTTTATAACGAAACTGTTTCAAGTCCTTTGTGGAAGGCAGTTAGATAATTTATTTTTATATCACGTTTCCTGTTCCTGATTTTCTGTAGTGTTGGAAAATCCTTTTCTGAGTATCTTACAAAAGTATTCGTGTTAATTAATTTTTCCATATTATAAATTTTGTGATGTTATTTGTTGAAAACTCATTAAAACTAGAATTACTACTAATCCTGGGAATGAATAGGCGCTATTCTAATTAGCTTTCTTAACAACCAGCTACAGCATCAGCACTGCTGTTTCTAATGTTCAATGCGTATGTTGTCAGAGACCGTGCTTTCATTTTCAATAGATCTACCAAATGTAACTAACTTTCGACGGATAACCTCGTGTAAAGCATGAACAACCTGTACTTAATTAGAACTGCTAAATTAATCAGATAAGGTTTGCAAGCATGTAGGGGTAGGGTCGCCATTAAATATCTTAATAAATTTGATGAATCGGTAATGTAAAGCGTTGATAAACTATTATAAGTAAATTATAAATTAATTATTATAATTGCACAATAAGAATTGTAAACTAAGTATATAACTTTTACAAGAACTGTATAACTGTAATTTATCAAAATTATTTTTTATTCAAAGATTTCTTCAAGAAGGTAAATGCTAAATATCTTCTGAATGTTTTGCGGTAAATAGAGCTAGTTGACTTTGTTGTAATTATAGGTACTCATTGTGACAATATCCTTCGGCATTACGTCATAAAAATAGAAAAATTGCAATCTATATTTCTTCAAAAATTTAAAACATCCTTCCAGTCGAATGGAAAAATTTAATTATCTTCTTCGAAATTTTATTCCGTTTGCGGGCTGCAGGTCGCTCCATATAATTTAGAATTCAGTTTGGTAGAGCCTAAGAGACGCTAAACTTTATTTTTCAGTTATCAAAGATGTGTTCTGTCCAGGTAGACGAAGGCATAGAAGCGATGTTATGTTGCTGGCTGCAACAGCTTCAAGAGTTTGGGGGTCCTGAAGTCGACAAGCCCGACCTTCTGCAAGGATCTGGTGGATCAATGCGAACTCCTCACAGAGCTGGTTCAAGTCCAAACCTGGCTAAACAACTTATCGTTGACCCACGCGTCAGATATAACGTAAGATATTCCTGTTGGGTTGGCGTACAAATAAGATAACTGTCTGGTCATATTATGCAGGGTGATTTAGTGCAAATGAAGCCGTTGCCGCCTGGGAATATTGAACTGAAGGCTAAGGCCGTCGAAGTGCTAGTTATTCTGCACGGCTTGCGTCATGAGAACCTCAATCCCTTGATCGGGTGCCTTGCTGAACCCCCTCGAGCTGCGCTGGTCGCAGAGTGGTGTTCCAGAGGATCACTACAAGATGTCCTTCAGCAGGACGAGATCAAATTAGATTGGTCGTTTCGGCTGAGTTTATTAACAGATCTTGTACGGGTAAGGATATTTTTATTATTTTGTTTCTTATCTCTCCTTTATTATTCCTTCTGTATAGATTTCTACGCGAGTTGATCCTGTTGAAACATGATATTTTTAAATATTTAAACCAACATTAAACGGAAGTAATTTTTATGCTCATAATTGTGTATAATTACACATCTATAACTGATTTCTTTTACACATTCTACAATGTTTGAACACTGATGCGAGTTCACGCACACAGTCGAATTAGAAAAAAAATAGATCGCAGCCAGCGGGAAATCTCATGTATAATGATTGATGATCAAATTGATGAAAGATTAAAATCTACATAAATTATGGACATGCAGGAACGTTAGAAAAATAGAGGAAACGGCCAGGATAGGGCTACGTAACTTTGTGATCAGATTTTAACGGTTTTAAACAAAAAGATGTGCATTATAGTACATCACCCAATATTTAAAGTTCTGAAAAATTATTATTAAATATTAACATTATGATAGGGACTTGATGCAAATTTATTTATCCGTCCCTCTAAATCTTTCCTCGTTCATGGAACATAAATTGACATGTTTACAATTAATTTTTTTTGGGAAAATATTTGCATTTTATTTCAATTTAACAAAATTTTTGATTATTCTAACATATTTTAGAATTATCACAAGAAATTAAACTAACGTTATTTTATATTAATTAGGTACTAACTTTTAAAGTGTTATAATTTATCAAATGTACTACTTACTAATGTTGAATATTTCCTATTGAAATCCGCGAAAATCCATTAGCATATAGCGTAAATCGCCAACGGCAACGCAGATTTAGTAACCAATTTAACATAACTAAACACACAAAATGTACCGAATTGCATTATTCCTAACATGGTTACAATGAAACCTAATGTTTGTTAGCAATCACATTTTGCACATAATACGTTTAAACCACCACCGATATTCGCGAATTTGGGATACCACGAGTAGAACCAAACTGATAACACAAGAATTTCAACAAACGTTAAGACCATTTTTAAGAGCTGAACTTTATACAAATTTAATATCAAACACAGTGGTTTAGAAGCTGAAAAAAAATTTTCAGTGGCTCAAATTTTAAAATTGTTCTGCATTTAATGAAAAAGTGCTATTTAAGTTTCATTGAGATTTTCTTTCCTGATATTAGCACGTTGCTATATAGTTTTAAAATATGTGCGTGTATTGACTTACCATGTAGGTATATCTATTTGAGCTTGACAATTAAATTGTATTATGTTGTAATATTTTATAAAACGATGTGGTTGTCATTACGTTGACCTAACAAACACAAAAGAGGGTCCAGTTTGACGGATGGTCACTGCTTTTTGGTTTGGCCGGTCGAGCCGTGCATAAAGGCACTTTCATTGATTAAAATACTTAGGTTAGCTTATATAGGGTGTTTTTTGCATCTTGAAAATAATTTTGTAACATAAACTAACCTTGCCACAGCCTAAAATTAAATCTGTATATCTGCTTATAATCTGTGTCTATTATAATAGAATTTATCCTTTTCTATTGATACTCTACTCCGCTCTACTCTGTTTTGCATTCTCTGTATTTTAATGTTGTAAAGCAAATGTGTATAAAATATAATCAGTGGAAAATAGATTTCCAACATGAAATTTTCAAAGCTCACGGTAACAATAAATCTGGATAATTTAACTAAATATGTGACGATGTGGGAAATATATGTATCTGTTTTCAAAGTAGGAAGGTACGCATTTATATCTAATTCTGCTTTGTTTTCTTTCTTTGCGTTAGCACAAAAAAACGAATTAAGATTTGCATCTCTTTTAGTGCCTTTCAACATGCAAATGAGAAATATCTTGATACTTTGTGATTAGCATTTTCTTGAGAATGGCCAGGTGCGACGTATGTACGAATATGTCAAGTAAAAAGATTTTCTCAGTAAATTCTGGGAGAAGCCTTGTAACGTTCGCATTTAGATTTACCTTTGTAGTGAGTGGTACTGTAATAATAATAACCTCCAACTAGAAATAAAGTTGTCGCAGACTCCATTTCGATTTCTTTCTAAGTGTTATCTCAAGAGATTTATCAAGTTGTCAGAGTGCATTATCGTATTAGGTCATCTCCTAGCCATGTCCTTGTAGGAAAATTGTCCTTGCGACTTCTCAACGTGTTCTACAATCCCCTCAGTAAACATTCAGTGATATCGAAGATATTTCACAAATTTTATTAAACCTCCTTTAGTACAGCTGTGCTGTATTGATTTCCATAAAGATGTTGGATGTTTTTGAGTTCTTAACAAGAACTTACTTAAAACTCGCTTTCACAATGTATGTACTTTTTATTTGCGGAAATATAATCTCAAATTGCGAATCAAAATTATATTAAAATTGGTTAAACCTGACAAACGATAAGTTTTTTAAATTTTTAATAACCTTTCTCTTATTTTGCGCTTCTCAGTTATTTTGGACGCGAATTTATTAATTATGGACAGCTACTGTTTTGTTTATGTGGGTCACGTTGATGAAGGTTTTGCAAGTTTCATATTCGTGAGACATTAAAAATTTAGAAAAAGGTCGTTTTTTTCTGAAAACAAAACTGCTAAATATATGGTGATAAAAATATCCCACTGTCTTTAATTGTTCAAAACCTGATGGATAAGGTCACTGTAAAAGTCAAAAAGTTAAAAAGGTTGCGACATTGAAAATTAAAAAATCTTGTATGTGAAAACAAGATACCATAATTTAGGGGTTATAATTGGACAAACCTGCTTCATAATTTAATGCCCCGTTTCATCCGCCATGTAAACTCATGTACCGATTCACCAGAAATAAGGGTTCGTATGCTTATTCAACTTTCTGCAAAATATGAATATGGTTTCCAATGTTGTATTATTTTACCTTGATGAGATTTTATGTCATAGAGACCTTCCAATTTAGGGAGGTGATTCCTTATGTTGCATAAGATGCATCTAAAGGAAGTTTAGTTAATATTATTCATCGCCAACTAATTGCCGTTTTTCTATTACTAAGTCCACTGCTCCAATCCATTTCGGCTGCTAGGATTTTGTTTTTGGATTTGTTTGTTTCTGACTCTATATCGTGTTTAATTAAATCTTAAGTTTATATTTATACATTCGGGTTTAGCAATATCTGAAAGCTTAATCCGCCAATATTTTGTTTGAAATTACTAAATTAATTTCATATACAAATTTTCTGAACTTAGATTAATCTGTTTGCGAGTTTGTTGTCTGCTGCTTTCCTCTCACACCATGTAAATATTATTTGCAGGTGTAATAATAATCTCCGCTCGTATGTGCATGTGGGAATTTTATCCAAAAGTTTGCTAAAAGCGCCTTAAGAGAATCTACGCTTGGGTCGTTTAATATACTTCTACATCACTCTAAACCGCTTAGAAGGGTAAAACATAACTCAAACTACACACAGGTTAAATTATGCTTCCGTTCGTAAATGAGGAAGAATTTGTTTCGAGTGGCTTGCTTTCCCCCCTTTATTAAGACAACTCAAGGCAAGTTGACACGATGTCACCGTCGTCTGTTTGTATGTTGTTTTTGTTTTTGGCAGTAGCAGTCTTTGACATTTCTTTATTAGGGGTGCTTAATATTACGCGTATTCGTTTATTAAGTACGGAAATTTTTGATTTCGTCCTAAATCTTCTGTTTAAGCACTTTATTTCTTTGCAAAGAATCTCTTATTTTGTAATTACAGTTTGCAAGACAAAAAACAAGCAGCTTTCTAAAGGATTAAGGGTAATTGTTCGTGTACAGAAAACATAAAAAGCGAGTAAAACAGGGGGCATTAAAAGTTTCTTCGTAAATCGCTATTATTACCTGAACTTTCCAAATGAAGTTCTAATTTGCTCGTTAACTGAACAAATAATGTTCTTACTTCATCTCCCCATCTACTTTATATCAATTCGATAACTTGGTAACTAGGAAACTATAACACGTAGATACACTTTGTAGTGTGTGAGTCGACTCTATAGGTCACTACATCTTCATTGGTTAAATTTGAATTTGTATTAAAATTTAACCAATTAACTTATGGTTGTAGGATCATGATTTAAATATTTGATTTTAAGGAAAAGAAAGACGCTTATACAGGGTTATTCCAAAATGGCGTTTTTGCTCTGGGGTAATTGTAAGGGACCGTTAATGCAGCCTGCGAAAAATGTTAAAAAAATTGTTAATCATTAATTCACTGAGTTATAGGGGGGTCAACTTCTTTATTCTTATGAAACTTGAAGGATGGTATCATTTTCCGAAAAAAAAGTTTACACCCTAAAAGGATTGGTTTGTTATGCGTACGGTGTGAATGAAAGACTGGATTTCTTAGGAAGCAGTGCCATAATATAACGGACGTAATCTGACGGTAAATGACGTCACAATAACTAACCGCAGACGAATAAAATGGACGTGGAGGGCGGCAGGGCCGTACCCAACGGGGGGGATTAGGGGGTTGAACCCCCCCCGAAATGAAACCAACGTGTACTTTGAGCAATGTTTTTTTTTGCTTTCTACTCGGCCTCCATTTATTCCCTTCTCATGGACCGGTAAGGAAATTAAACCTATTTTCTACAATTACTTTCCTGTTTCTTGTAGCTTCATAACCATCTTTGATAGGTGATTGCTAATCTGTTTGAAGGTATTGGAAACTTGCTAAAACAGCAATTTAGAATGTAACCATACGGGAAGCGTCTTTATTGATTTCAATCAGCGAAGCAAATTAATGAATTTCGAGGTAACCTTAAAGAGGTCTTCTACAGAATTTTCCAAGAATTTCAACTGCTAAAGTTAGGTTTACCTATGTGCATAACAGCAGGGTGTTTCCTAAGTACGTATAGAAAATGCAGCAAGTGAATCCTGGGTGAAAATTAAGATAACTTTTTGTATAAACTTGTATCCTAATATGCTTCCTTAAACAGTTGCGCCTCTTCAAATGGAGTAAAAATTTGGTTTTTAATTTTTATCTCAAATTTAAACAACTTATATGGATTGTACAATAAATTACAGCATTTTAGTTTCTGTATGATACTTACTCAATGAACTTGTAACTCGAAATTTGTTATGTAGCCGCATGCCGCACTAAAATTATTTGAAGCATACATTACTGGAATTAAAATGTGGATGTATTCCGGAAGTGAATAAATAACCCACTCATAAATTTGTGTTTATTTTCCATTTCATTTCAAAATGTTTCTATTTAACGCGAAGCATAATATCATGTTTAATATATAATTTCGTTGTGAAATATAATGTGTTTTCTACCTTTCAAATAAATGTTGAACTTGTATGAGATTCTGGTAAAATAATCTGTATCCTGAAATCGTTTGGGAATAGCACAAGTGCATCCCGGTGGATGTATTTGCATTGATTATTAAAGTTGATAGCGTCTGTCATACCCACGAGTTTCAATAAATTAACTCGGTTAGTAGACCGACAATCGAAAAGCAAATATCAAGATTTCGTTTCCATTTAATGAGCTATGCAGAACAAATTACATGGCAAAATGAAATCGTTCGCTTTATGAATTTGAATTGAAGGAGCAATTTTCTGATTCATTTTTCTTTTCCCTTTAGGGTATAAAGTACCTGCACTCCACTCCTGTGCGAGTTCATGGATATTTGACATCAAGAAATTGTGTTATCGATGCAAGATGGGTCCTGAAAATCACCGACTATGGACTGCCAACATTTTATGAAGCTCAAGGTATCCCACCTCCTCAGAAAAGTGCTAGGGGTGAGTGATGACAGATATCTGTTATTTTCAGCTTTTCTTCAGCCGACATCGGCACGTATCTCGATTTTCAGAGATTATTTCAATATAAAGTTTGATACTTATATATATGTTCGGGAGTTTACGAAAAGTGATGTTAATTTGAAATTCGAGGCATGCTGCAAAAAAGTTTGTGTCGGGAAAAGTTTTTAAACGCGAATTGTGTTTCTTATAAATCAAACAATTTTGAAGTAAAATTTAAACTTTGACGTTTATACACTCATATTTATTTATGAACACTTGAAGTTAGGTTTTTTTACTAGTATATGTCCTTCAGTGCTGTAAAAAAGTTCTCAATCGCTTGAAAAATTTAAAAAAATTCGGTTTAAATAAAATATTGATATCATATAGGTACCTATATGTGGATTGTAAAAACAATTATAGCGGAACAGTTTTATTTAAACTATAAAAGTTAATAAAAGCTGCAGTATTTTATAAAATTACAAATTTTTCTAATACATAATTGGTTGATCCATGCTCTTGTTATAATCAATTTGCATCTTTCAACTTGAAATTTGTCGGTGTTTTAGTTCTTTAGCAATTGCAGCGAAACTAGACTTGAATCGGTTCCTTTTCTTGTCGATTTCCTTTTAGAAATAATGTTGGATGTCTTTTGCCACAGGTTTTCTATAAGATTCAGGGCTAGTGATTGTGCTAATCAGTCCATTCTTTTGATTTTATTGCTTGATCAGTAAAATTGAACAATTTTCGCTCTGCGGCACGGGGCAAATTTTCTTCTACAAGAGAAAAGAGAAAGACGCTTCTTATAAAATACTTTTATGAGAAGTTTAATGATATTTCAAAAATATTAATTTACTCTCGAATTATAACAAAAAACTACGTTTTTTTAAAATAAATACCAAAGTTGATTGGGATATCCATAAAAAATATTTATTTTACTTCTTTTTAGAAAATATTTAATTTTCAATGATGACAGATTTAAGACTTTAATTTTTTCTGTTTTGCCAGGATGTAAGGAAAACTAACAATTAGTTTAATTTTGTTTAATTAATGCTAATATGATAATACATTCAAAAGGAGCTGCTGAAAATGATGCATCTCCTGAAGATTAAGCAACAGAAACTTTTTAAGTTTTTATTTTCATATTTATAAAATATACAAAAGCCTCCACAACGAAATTAAACATAAGTGCCCACGAAATTATAATAAAATCGTGTTTGATATGTATTCATGAATTAATTTATATCTACAACTTGTCTTTTGTAAATTAAGCAGAAGTTGCAGGATCGCGTCTCCAAATTTATAGCAGGACTTAAACATAGTTTACTGATAATTGATTTCAAAACACTTAAGACTGCAATAAATTTTACAAGAGGAACATACTGTTCTATATAAGTAAATCATGAATTTTATCCGGAATGTCGGGTGAATTGCCGAAATAAGTCTAAAATTGAAAGACTTTTCTCTAGGTTTTCAGTGGCCTAGATTTGATAACAATAGAACAAACTTTAATGTTTGAAATAAAATTATATTTTTTCTCCTTTACAAAACATTATTATTATTACTATTATTTAACATTACAATTTCAAGGTCGTCACAGGTTGCGAGAATTCATGGAGTTATAATTTTCACAAGGGTTCAGGAAGCTGTGTGTCACTCAGAAAACTCCTCTGTGGTTTATTTTCTAAAACACGACGGCTATCCCGGTAATACCACCGGCTAAATTTAGAGCTAAATTTGCTGTTCTTCCGATACAGCTTCCCTTATTTAACCCTTTGTTTCCTGTCCCTAATATAATTCTCTTCTCAAATCGCAGCTAACATGGTCCCTGTTATCGCTTTAAGTATATCGTTTGCTGTTATCTCTAGAGATTCATTTAGCATTTTAATTTATTACACTGCGACATATTTCCAATTTGCATTATGAAACAAAAAGAAAATTATGGTGTTTGGAACATAAAAGTGAAGCATTCTTGATTACCTTTCGGCTTTTATGAGACACACCAACTCATAATCTCGTTTTTTTTAACTAAACAGAGAAAAGCAAAGATTAACAAATACGTATAATGGTTAAATTCCCTGAAGTATTTTCTGTTTTATCATGAGAGTTGCTTCGAGAATCGGAATCAAATTAAGGAACGACAGCAGTAATCGCATTTAGATGCGCAAGTTTGTTCAGAAAGTTTTTGATTCGCTTCTAGCTACGAATATTCCTGATTCCATAATCACTCTGTTTACTTCGAGGAATGCATTTTGTGGAATCTTGGGATTTTTAATCTTAAAGCTGAATAGAAAATTGTTCATCTGTAAAATTAAAATAACTCCGCGCTGTTTATTAGACCTGGTTTAACGCATGGTTTTATTTAAAAAAGAATGCTAACAGGGAACAATGAGCAGTTCGTGCTGTGAATAAAACGAAACAGCAAATGAGTGACCAGGGAATTGTTTTTGTTCTAAATTTTCGGTTAAAATAAAAATCTAAAACTGAATAAACTGTAATTTTCTGTACAACAAGAATTATTACCTACCTAAGAAATTTAATTTCATTTAAATTTGAAATTTCTATTTCTTTTGGTTCTATGATTATTAAGACAGGATTTTGAAGACAGTTTTCCATTAATTGCATAAATTAAAATGTTGGCGGGGCTTCAATTTCTGAAGTGACATTCACCAACGTGACTACTCCAAAGTTTAATGAAGTAAAATTTAATTTGAGTATGCCATTCCTGTTACTAATAGCAATAGTAGTTTCAGAGAATTGGGTCAACTACAATTTAAATTATTAGGTATGTAAGTTGAGCTTCAAAGGGATAGTCGTAACAGGAACAGTTACTTGTTCTCGGTACAAGAATAAATTCTCAATAATATGTCCTTTTACATATAATTGTATCCATTAAAGTATCTATAGGCAACAAAATAAAACATTAACGAAGGAAATATTACGGAAGCGTAGGTAGGTACATATCCACAAACATGTACATGACACGTCATGTCGAAATTAAAACAGATTGATATAGGCGGACCATTTAACTTGAATATGTCTATATTGCGCAGTAAATGGACTTCACTGTATATTCCTTTAAATTAAATGTTTCACTTGACAGGAATCTACCACTTCGTCAGTCAATTACAGCAATGATGTACCTAACATAATTAACGTAATGTATTTTTCGTTCTCCTAGGCTGCTACTATGGCTTAACACCGACACCAGCAAATATTTCCACCACTCTTAGAAATTCTGCCGCATTCTAACCTTGATCCAGCAGTTTTTTTGTGTTCTCATGTATAAACTTCCAACAAACATTTTAATAGGTATGATATGTATCGGAAAACACATTTTATAGTGCTATAATGAAAGCGTAAATTTTACGTTTATGGGTACATTTCAGCCCAGCTCGTTTACTGCTTATGACTACAAGCAGTTTTTAGTTTACAGTATTGCTATTTCCTTCAGCCACAGAATCTTTTTCCAATGTATATTATTAACTTAAAATGTTGCACATGTTTTCTAGTTTTCTTTACTACTAAGTAGGTACCTACTACTTTTTTTTATTATTTACCATTTTTGTCGAGACAATTAAATATTTATATTTCTAATTTTAAATTATTGCAGTACTCTCGGCCAGTTAAGTTAAGTTAAATTTGAAACATTAATGAATGTAGGTATACTGAACGTTTATTGATAAATAAAATCAATATTTTAATAGAAGTCTGTGAAAATCAGCTGCATTTAAGTAAAATTATTCAATTTGTTTAGACTCAAATTATTGAAAGTGATAAAAATGAATAAGATTACAATATCTTTTGTTCAGCGTTTAACCTTCAGATAAAAACGTCGTGTCGTATTCGAAATTAGGATTTCAACGATTGCCGTACGAAACAAAATCTAATTATTTTTAACGAACGAATTTCCGTTGCCTTAGTGACCTTTGTACAGAAAATATCCGAGAAAGGTTCGCTAAAAGGATAACTTTAGGAAATGATTTTTCCGCATTGCATTTGTAGAGCAATAGCAAAAGCATGAAGCATAAAGACAAACACATGTTACACTTTATTCTTTTTCCGCTATATATTTTCCGGGTGACATAGGACGATCAGAAGTCGACGGAAATTCTTTTAACCGAGTAAAATCCGAAGAATTTAAAACAATTTATTTAAAGAATGCGGTAAAATAATTCATATTAGATTGTTCGACATCATTTTGAAGTTAAAAGCAGTCAACTGCTCTCTTTATGTATTTATGATGCAATTATGAGAAGCCCAAGTTGGAAGATGATTAATAGCTTCAATTTGTCGGTTCACAGCGTAGTTAGTACTGCATTTGTTAACTTAAAGTATGAGGAAACGGGGGACAACCGGGTTATTTCCGATTTTGAAAAGACTTTAATAGAGTAGCAGCAACTTAAATTAAATTTCTTAAGTTGAAATACCTTCCTAACTTTTTGCATATTTTAAATTTTTACCTACATTGTAGCTTTTATCCATATTTTAGGAACAGTCTAGATTCCAGTAAATTCACCCTTTGGCATATATGAAGACATCCGGTTTAAATTTATTTTATGAAGCCAAGTACACACTTTAGAATATTCATGTTGTACCTATAGGTATCTTAAACCTTACCGTGAGTAGCAGACAATTATTCTGTCATGCGGAGTTTGTTCTAAAGAAACAAAACTATTCTAATACAAAATAAATATGTGAATTGCTTATTTGAATATATCACATTAAGTTAATTGAAATGCGTTGTGCCAAATTATTATATCTTTAATTCACGCCTCATTCATTGTCTTCTGATCTTTCCTGTGGTATTTTCTTTAGAATTCCCTTTAAAAGATATTTAAAACGGTATAATTGGTATAAGTGTGGGCGAAGCCCGAGGAATTCAGAAAAGGTCAAGTAATTAACTTGAGTTTTCCTTAAATACAAATTTTAAATAAGACTTAATTTATTCATCAACCTGAGTTGGAACTGGAGCGTGCATTAAATATTTTTTTAAAGGACAGATATTTTCTTTCCAATTAATCTGCTTTTATGCAGGGTTTTTAAGAAATTTCTTGTATTGTAATATCAGTACCTATAAAGGCGTAATAATGCTCTCGCATTTACCATAAAATGAGATTTTTTATACAATATTGCCTTCCTGGAATATATGCAGATATATTCACTTCCGTATATTTTTAGCAATAATATGTAATGTCTGTACAATAGTGCAAATTATGTTTACAATATTCCACGTACGTATATCATTTATTAGAATGAAGGTATAGCTTTTCAGAAGTGTGGTGTGTGGAGTTAAAACTGCAAATGCTTATCCAACCAAACAGTCAGTTCAGGAGCAATGATTTAATCACACAAAAGTAAAGGTAGTTAAGGGTTAAGTCAGAAGTATAGGCGGACGTTTACAACGTTTCGAAATTACTTATGTCAAAATTTTCCTCGCTCATGCTACAATGGACCACTTGTTGTTGATTGTATCGTTTATTGTTTAAACTTAATTTCCAATTTCCATTTACAGATTTTTTCGTACTTTTTTTATAATTTAAAAATAATATTAGTTAAGTTCTTTACAATTTTAGAGTGTCAACATGTTCCTGTATGAAAGATCACGTATTATCTTCTTTTCTTTTTGCTTTCCTTTTCACTTTTATCATCTTTTAGGTTTATCACCCATTCGCTTCAATGATAAACTTTACGTCCTACGTGGCCAAGGGCTAGACTTCGACGAATTTACTCAAACTCTGCTTCTGTTTGCTGCCGATTTAATGTCAATATTCTTTTTCTTCTAGAAGCTAGAAAGGTAAACACGTAAAGGTCAAGTTCGAGAAACTTCTTGAAAATCTAACATAGAAATAAAGTACAATGTAGGTTTTAAATGAGATTTATAAAAACTTTTCCAATGGCACTATAGAAAATAAAATTGAACCGTTTGGATTCAAAAAGCTCATAAATACGTTGCTGCACAACCAGCTATTTATATTATGGTATAATATTCTATAAGAGCTTATTACAGAAGCCGCTAAGTTAATTATATTATTCCCACAAATGCCTGTTAGGTTTTCATAAATAAGTAAATACTACCAGTAGAGTAGAGAAGCGCCGGAAATTTCTAAATTTAATAGTCTGTTATGAACTCAGGTAACAGATAGTACTAAAATTATTATCCTTTACTTCCACTTCATTTTGATAGTCCATGTACTTGCATACTACTAGAATACCTATTGCTAGCGCCTACTAACATATTACATTACAATATGTGGTATATTATCCTTTTTTACGTACCCAGTTGATTATGTATCCGTTATATGTTTTTCATGTCACTTAATAACTAAATTGTATGGTTTGCCGTTTTACGACAATACGACAATTTTATTTTGAATATAGTAATAGTGCATATTTCGGTAGTTTTTAGGTACTGCATATTTGTAATTTTACATACATATTTTTTACGTGCATATTCTCCAGTCTCTTAGTATACATTTTAAGATTTATATAATTAATCGTTTACGCTCTTCTAATTCATGTAGTGTCATAAATTTTGAGAAAATAGAAGAAGTAAAGCGTAAAATAAACACTTGCAATATCTCCAAGTCTGTTCAAGAACACAAAATTCCGAGCCACTGCTTACATTTAGAAGTTTGTGAATACAAATACTTTTTTTGACGTTGTCGATATTCCGCTTTATTTTTGAAAGGGGTTTAAGATGGTTTCTACTTGGAGAAGTTTTCAAGTGAAACCCTTCTAAGCTTAGGAATTTGAGCATTTGAAGCGGCCACTTCGAAATTAAGGGAAGTGAATATTTTGGATATTGGACGAAAGGATATTTGAGAGAATAGATATCTATTGTTGATTTCAGTTAACACTTCATACAATGTAATGCAGGAAGCAATTTACTGGAAATATAGTATGTGCATGGTTTGGTGAAAATACCCTTTAATAGAAGGTTGCGGTTGTTTTAAACTCAGTTACTCACAACGATAAGCAATTTACAAAACCTATTAAACTCCCTTAACGTAGTTTCGGTAATGAATGTTTCGATCCACTAATCGTTTTATAGTATTTACACTTTGTATTCTGTGTTCCTTATAAATTGTTAATGACCAACTAATAACATAATAGAAATAGAAATTGGATAATACTTATCTGCTTCATTCCATATTTCTCAAACAAAAATAGAAAAGCTGGGAATACGTCCGCCGTGTAAAATCGAATTAAGGAGCACGCGCACTTGTTCGGTTCGGTTCCGTTCGGTTCGGAACCGTCCGATCAGCAAAAATCAAAATACATGGAAATGAATGGCAGCCTACGCATTACGCAGGTTGGGTACAGCACCATCCTTTCGGTCCTGTTCGGTTCAGTCCAAGTATACTACAGATGACAAAAAATTCCGAAAGTCCCATCAGCCTATAGTTAAGAACGGGACGAAAAGGATGATGCCGTACCGAACTGATGGCGACGTAATGCGCGGGCTGCCATTCTTTCCTTGTATTTATAATTTTGTTTCGTTCGGTTTGAATGCTTTTGCTGAATAAATATATATCTGCCAGAATAGAAACTCTTGAACATATTACTTAGTTCAAGTTTATAATAAAAAATTAATAAACAAATATACTAAAGGAACAACACAGTTTTTAAGTTCTAATTTACTTATCTGCATTAAAAAATTCCGTATTATTAATTGTACTTTTTTTTTGTTGTACAGATTTACTATGGACCTCTCCTGAACTTTTACGACACGCAAGCCTTAGAAAGAAGGGCACGCAACCAGGTGATGTCTACTCTTTTGGGATTATTTGCCAAGAGGTTGTCGTCCGCGGGGAGCCATTCTGTATGTTTGCACTTACGCCTGAAGGTAAGAAAGACTAAACCACTTTAAACTATGACCCTTCTTGGAATATCGACCCAGTTAACCAAAACTCACCAAAACTCATTAAGTTGACTTGCCGGCTTTAATTTCAACATCACAGTGGGGTTATTGTAAGCCGGGAAGAGTAGTTGGGCTCATTCTCTTCGTTTTATTACAGAGATTATTGAAAAGGTGAAGCGTCCTCCTCCACTAATAAGACCGTCAGTGAGTAAAGGTGCAGCACCTCCGGAAGCCATAAACATAATGCGACAATGTTGGGCAGAACAACCGGAATTGAGGCCAGACTTTAATTCCGTGCACGATTTGTTCAAAAAACTGAACCACGGACGAAAAGTTAATATTGTCGACACCATGTTTCAAATGCTAGAGAAGTATTCCAATAATTTAGAAGAGTTGATACGCGAACGAACCGAACAACTTGATATTGAGAAGAAGAAAACTGAACAGCTGCTGAATCGCATGTTGCCGAGGTATGAGTTTGAAAAAATAAAGATTCGCTTTTCAGCTTTAACTAAAACGTTCTCTTAAATTTCAGTTCTGTCGCTGAAAAGCTGAAATTGGGAATGCCAGTGGATCCGGAGGAATTCGAGGAAGTGACGATATATTTTTCGGATATTGTGGGCTTTACGACAATTTCGGCTCATTCCACCCCCTTCCAAGTTGTGGATCTCCTCAACGATCTATATACTTGTTTCGATGCAACTATTAACGCCTATAACGTGTACAAAATTGAAACAATCGGAGATGCTTACATGGTCGTTGGGGGACTTCCCGTTAGAATACCAGATCATGCAGAACAAGTAAGTTATTTTTTATTGTTTTAGGTTTGAGTAATTATGAGATCTCTTTAATAATTACACCTCAACATTTAAAAGTACATTTGTGATTTAGTATACTACAGACACGGAACTGCAAAATCTTCAATACATAAGGCGCATAATAAAATTAGTTTTCTCTTATTTGTGGGTTGTGTCCTTACACTTACACTATACCTAAGATAGATCATTTTAATTTCTCAAGTTATAATTAGGTAAATGTAACCTACATTTCGGGAAAGGTTCCACACTTTAGCTGGGTTAATAATTTAAAAGTTCGTAAACTACCTGCGGAGCCTTGCAAAATTTAAATAATAACAATATTAAAACTTTCATTTGACTTAAAAAGATCCCTCATAATTAATTAATCAATACTCTTTGTCTGCAGTAACTTCTCATTTTTTATCACCGCTAGATATAATAAACTTACCTATAATCAAATTCATTTTAAGTTCAACGCAGCTACTATTTTTAATCGTTTTCGGTGTAATCGAGTGAGTGTTCAACTTTAACCCGAAAGTCTTCACAGGCTTTTCTCATTAATAATACATAAAACACAACATCCTCACATCAGTTTCCAATAAGATGTGGCCATCCTACCCGGAAAAATAATTGAAATCAATATATCGAATGCTTTTCAGTCGTTACTGATACTTTAGCGAACAAATCAGCGAGTTTTACTGAACCCTTTTTAACGTTAATACATTCCGGGTACGTTTCACAGACGAATGGAGCTAGAGGTATATTATGTTCGCTCTTCGGTGACTGATTGATCGTGACACGGGGGCATTTTACAGTAATTTTTATTTCTAACCCTTACCATACACCTACTTGAGGGAATAAGAATTTTTCCCTCATGGTATTCATATTGCATGGAAAATTCAAACGTTTTAAGTCAATGGATTCCGAAAATTGATGGTAGATAGGTAGTCTACTCCAATTTAATTTTCTCAATTATTCTAACTGCATTTCCGCACCGATTTTAAATTGCGTTTTAGATTTTAATCCTCCACAGTCTAGAGAATGTTCGAGTTAATAGAGTTTAGTCTGAGGTGTTGAGAGATAGCTTCACGCCATAATTAATCTTATAGTTGGCTAAATTTTCTTTTGCACCTAATAAAAGTTTTATTTATGATAATAGTTTATTAAACGTTGGTTTACTTAAAGCTTGAAAAATCAGGAAAGAAACTGAAGTTGTTCCACTCAAAAATTCAGTTTACGTTTAGAAATTAATTATTAACCTTCAGAATACATACGGTTTACTTAAGACCATTGTCGACAAAAAGCCCCAAATCATAATTCACAGTTGAATTCTTAAATATATTATCTTTCGCAGCACCCTTTACAGGATTATTCTTTTGTCGAGCAAAAATAAAAAGTGTCTTCCAAATGTATTTATGATTTTTACATTTTTCTGCCTAATGCTTCAACAATTTATATTGCGTTAGCCCTTTTACAGAAAGGTAGATCGACCACAAACATAGATAACCTTCCAATTAATATTGTTAGAGTTTAATCTTATGAAATTACTATGTGGAAAATATGTATCATCATCCATTATGTCAAGGGATACTTAATCCTCTTAACATTAAATAACCCCTGGGATTTCAGGGTTTCACTCATGTCAAGAATTTCTACAAGGACGAGAATATGAACGTTTGCAGTATCCTGAATAACCCAGGTTTCTCCAGCAATTCCTCCATATTTCACATATTTGCAAACACTAAACACATACCATTTATTATGTTCTTGATCAAGATATAATGGATATTAATGGCCGGTCTTATTGAACACCTCTAGGAATTCTGGGATTAGCTTGATAGCTTCTGATTCCAAGGTACCAAAGAACCTGCATCAACCAGAAGATACCAGGCAGTTATTTAAGTTAGCGAAGGCGACTCTTATCACTAGTGGTTTTGAAAAACACATTAACAAACATTTCTATTTTGCTATGATAATTAGGTTTTCCAACCTGTGTTATTCTATAGTTGAGATTATCTATTTATATTTAATTTTATATTTCCGTTAGATTTAACGAATCGTTAAGATTTTTGATCAGTGTAGTTTCAACCTACTATCTAGTCTAGATGCTCGAAACTTATAATGAACGCCAAAATCTAATCTATTTCTTTAAAATACAGAAATAGGTAGTCGGTAGACCGGAGATTCTTATAAAAACTCTTTTACTTGGGAACAATTTTTATGAAGGAAACCTTGATAAGAAGTTGGGTAGACCAGCAACCATTTCATCTGCATGGTTTACTTTGAAAAACACTATTCCAGACTCAGATGTTTCCTGGATGATTTCCTGGGAGTATAAAATATTTATGTAAGCAAACAACAAAGATGTATTTGTAGGCTACTAGCAAGAAAGAATGCAAGATAAAATATTTTCCAAATTTTTGTCAGGCTACGTAAAACTTCGTGATATAATATAAGGATTAAGGAAATCTTATAATTTTTATCATTGATAAAGATAGAAAGTATTTTGTATTCGAAGTAAGTTCTATATAAAAAAAGTAGTATAAAGTTGGTTTATTGGCTTACAGACCACTTGAAATTTGACAACCCCTAGTGATTACCGCACTCATGCATTATTCTATTGAATCTCGTTAAAGGCAAGGCGTAAATTTAATTTTATTAATAAATTCCTTTAAAGCAGAGATGATATTACAAAAGATTCCAGCGTGTAGCTTATAAAGAAGAAGTTTGAGCGAAGTTAAATCTCTGAAGGGATACTTTAAGCATCTATTTTCCCCCACATTTAAATATGTAAATAATACTTTTGCGGCGGTGACCCCAATCATAACGAATGCTGTTTTTCAATTAAGGCAGTTTATTAAATTTATTAGAATTCCGATTACTTTTTTTAATTACTTAAAAGGAAAGAATGTTTAATGGTAGATAGATTAATATGTGACAATTTAAAAGTATATCTAACTCGATAACTAACGTTAGAAAAAATATGTAGGTAGGTATAGTCACTAACGACACTAACATTACACAACAAATTCGCGCACACTACATTGATCTCGAGGGATAGAGTTTTAAGGACAAGTACATCTGTTCATTCAAGCCCAAACCTAAAAAGGAAAAATTTCTTTATCTAACAGTGTGCATGAATGTTAATAATTACAATTCCAACAAGCGAGCAAAATAATTGGAAAAGCCTAGTATAAATTCAATTTACAGCTACACAGATCAATTTTATTTCACTTAAGAATTTAGCCGAAATACTAAATTCCTGTTACATATTTTACTAAAACTGTAAAATATAAATATTTTACCCTAACTATAAATTGTGAACTAAATATTTATTCGTAATTGAAAGTTATGTTTCTTTAGCGAATTTAGAAAACAATCACCACAAACTTTTTCGAACAAACCGATTTTCTGTGTAAAAAGAAAATAGAAATATATGACTAATATCTCCTTAATCCTGCCGGGTTCGTAAAATCCGATATCTAGGACATTCGCCTTGCTCATTATTATCACAAGAAAGCCCCTACTAGATACTTTAAGCTCGCCTCAAAAAGAAAATTTGGTAATGATTAGTTCCTTAGTTCTCGTAAATGTGTAAAACTAATTATCTAGCTCTAAGTTTTAGAAGGTACATCTCATAGAGTCCTGCTAATAAAATTTATTACAAGTATGTATAACACTAGTACACTTATGTTACGTGAGTCAATAATCCAATGTAACCTATATTTGAACAGCGAATGTAGGTAGTAATAAGTATGAAGCAGAGCCAAGAATTGATTTTATATTAATCAGTTTCCGGTATTTGAGATGTTCTTGTTTAATATATGAACTTTACCAATCTGTTGACCTTAAATCAATGAGGTAATTAGGAAGTTGGTATCTGTTAAGTTATTGTCATAATAAACACGTTAATACGTAAGTTTCTTAAAAATAATTAATTAGGATATCCATTACGATTACGGCCATGTAAAACATAAATTAAGAGAAACACAAGAAACCATCACTAGACCGGGGTTCAAACCCCGGCAAATGCATTTGTTATTAAATATCTTATATACTTTTGACAATGGCACATTGATGGCGAAATACGTATAAAGCAAATAAATCTTATTATTTCCCGTTGAAATCGATATTTTATTTAATATTTATTATTTATATATCCCTCGTTGCTTTGCAGCTCGGAAAATAATAATGCTCAGTTGAGAAAAATGCCTTCTCTACCTTGGCCTATAATGTACTATTACAAACACATGACATAAAAAATATAATTAGGTATCTAATCAAACTAACAAATTAGAGGAAGCAAATTATACGACACGTCGAGAAAATCAATATTGTTTGATAACCTTCAAATGAATTCTAATTCATCGAAATCTAATAATTCCTTTGTTCATAAATCATAATACTCTACTTCTTTTAGATAGCAACAATGGCACTAGATCTATTGCATCAAAGCGGCAGATTTCGAATTCGCCATCTACCAGGGACTCCATTACGGCTAAGAATAGGACTTCACACTGGTCCTTGTTGTTCGGGTGTCGTAGGTCTAACAATGCCGAGATACTGTCTTTTTGGAGACACTGTCAATACTGCGTCACGGATGGAATCTACAGGTAATGCGACAGCAATCTGAAAATCAGAAAGGCAGACTCAGACAATAATAAAACCCAATGCCTTTCAGGAGCAGCCTGGCGAATCCATTTATCAGAAACCACAAAGGAGCGGTTGGAACGAGCTGGAGGATACCAACTTGAGTATAGAGGACCTACTGAAATAAAAGGAAAAGGGAAGATGCCTACTTACTGGCTCCTTGGAAAAGCTGGATTCGTTAAACTACTACCTGTTCCACCTTCTATCGAGTGAGTATAATATTTTCCTATAAAATTATACTAACCAAATAGTCCAAAAATACGAAAAGAAAATAATAAATTTTTTTTAATCAATTTTGTAAAATATGTCGATATTAATGATACGCATTAATAATATTTTGCAGAAATAGTTACCTACTATTATGCATGTTTAGGATCACTGTAGATGTTCTACATGGTTACTTTTCTCATGAATACATTTCAGTATTGTAGTAAAACAAACGAAGATGGTAAAAAAGGGAGAAAAACTTTTATTAGACGGGTGTGTTTAAGGGAAAATTTGTGCTGGTTTATACCTTATTTGTTCATTTCTTTTTTAGTGATACAAAGAATTTTGTAGCTACCAAAGTAATTTCTAGAGAATTCTCGGCATCGGAAAATGCTTTTAGTAGTCAGATAATATGTAGAATACCTTTTCCCTGATAGAGAGGTTTGTGCATGTTTTATGTAATCGATACGTATAAAACAGCCACTTCTTTATTCCGCTGTCCTATTCAATTTTGTTTGGCGAAAGCATTCAGAATCAGAGGAATTTGAGGTAATATCACTAATACAGTAGGTCTTTACTTTGTCTCATACGCTTAGTAATAAAATCGTAGTAGTTCAGCAGTATGTATTGATCCAGTATTTTACTGTTCAATAATAAAATTTCTGTTTTCCCGGTGTAAGTTCGTTTCGTTACTATATAGGGTGTCTTAAAAATGGCGGATAATATTCACATCACGCGAAAAACAAGCCCAGTTTGGTCTTGGACGATCAGTTTTTAAATTGTAAGCAATTAAAAGTTTTCTCAAAGTGATAGCGTAGGATTATGCTATGTTTAAGCAAGGTACGTTGCTATATTTTAATAACGTGAATATTTACGCCAACAAAGCTGTACATAATCCTTCCTGGTGTATAGTCCAGGAGCTATAGCGGTATATTTGAAGACTAATTTCTATCAAGCTGAAATTTTTTTTATGAGCTGGTATGGTTATGTCTGCCAAATGTAGGTGGTCGGCAAAATAGGACCGCGGGACATAAAGCGCCCAGAATTTTTTTGTTTTTAATTATTTTTTGATGAAATTTACAAACTTCAATCAAGCTAATTCCTATTTTGCTCGTTATTTAAGACATTCCGACAACAAAAAATTAACTGTCCGACATAAGAGTCGGAACTGAATCAGTGTCTGCCGTTTGGGGTTCGTATTGTTTTTAAGACATTTGACTTATTACCATCAACCTGATTTTTTTTTAATAACTATATACCAATGTAACAAACACAAAAATCACCTTGTCCGACAATTTGAGCGGGACAGAAGCACTCTCTGACGTCCTGGGTTGGTTAGTTGGCCAATTTTTTTTCTTAGCGCTCTATGTCCCGCGGTCCTATTTTGCCGACCACCTACATTTGGCAGACATAACCATACCAGCTCATAAAAAAAATTTCAGCTTGATAGAAATTAGTCTTAAAATACCGCTAGCTCCTGGACTATTATAGGTATTTTGTGTTTTACTACATGCTGTTTCTGCCAATTAACTAACACATATTTTTTGTTGCATGCTGCTAGGGAAAGCCATGGGTATGTATGCATTACTATTCTATTATAGTAGTAGGTAGAGCTTGTTATCACTACTTTCGGTTACTAAAGTAAACAGATTTTGAATCTAATTACAAGATTAATAAATTATAAGTACCGTGCCTTCATTAATGATTGATACCCACGTGACCTTAGATCCGTGGTGTCCTTGGGAGTTTCAGATTTAAATGTTGAAGTCAGGTAGGATTGGTACTCGTTGTAACTAAACTAAGTAACTAAAGTCACTAAAGTTACTAAAGTTACTGTCAATTTACATACAAACAATCAGTTAGGGAATTATTGGATAAAGGTTTACCAATTGCGTAAGTTGGGTTGCCTATATTTTGTGGTCACGTGGGTATCAATCATTAATGAAGGCACGTAGTAAAGGAAACAAATAAATTTTAGAATGGAGTCCCTTCATTTCATACTAAGAATCTAGAAGCTTTTCGTTCTTCCGCTTTCTACTCTGTAAACAGTAAATATCTCGCTAAAAGGGAAATCCTAAAATCCTTGATAATTAAATTGTTGGTACAGTTGTTAATCCATTAGAAATTACAAGCAAAACTTATTACACACAATTATATTCTTTAATGATTTACCAAATATTGGTTAAGAACTAATTTTCATTCAATCTCTCTATGACGTTTTCTACGTTTTGTCAGTTTGTTAAGAAATTGTTTATAGAGAGTGTAACCGTTCATGTCTAAAGAAAATGCACTACTCTATTCTTCATCGCAAAAAAGCACTTCCTGCTGACGTAGCTTTGAGTTTTAGCCATAGTGCAGACTTAACTTGGAACAGCCTATATAGTATAGCAATAATGGCATATAATACCTAAAATAGAATGTATGCTAATTTCCTACTATACTCGTCTTGAACACGCGATATATTTTCTTAGTTTTATTATGATAACGAGCATATAAGTTGTACTCTGTTCCATAACACCCATGAGGTCCAGTACCTAACAGGCGCTAGTTTTTTTCGTATTATTCTCATAAAAAGGCCTAATCCGTGATTAAAAAAAGAATCATAAAACCTACATACATTTTATTTACAAGTTGGAGGTTCTGCTATTCCACCAAAAGGAAATTAATATTTTGTGATGGCGGGCGGCGAAAACTTGTCCTCAATCGTTGATGAATTAAGGTCGATGTTAACCACGCATTTTCCGCAAACAGGGTAGCAACGAACTCTTGCCTTACGGTAACCGCTATTGCACCACAACCCTTTACATATTTGCAAAAAATCATCTGGCGCAGCATTTGGGCATGATTTTGGGTTTGAGCATATTATCATTCGAACGCTCAGGGACGTTTGGGTCAACTTCAATAAAATGATTGCATGTACGGAAAAAAAGTATAATAGAATATTTTAGTGTGGTTTTTTATACTCTAACGGTTACACCCTGTATAGCAAACATTTAATGGAATAATCTGTACTTCACTTTATTATTGTTAGTTTATAAATGAAAATAAAAAAAAATAAATCAACTTAGCCTAAACTAATTTTCGAATCTGTACCTACCCGTTTCGCCTCTTTGTATATGACTGTGCTTTTATCGTTTTAAATTCTACGTTCTTGTTGAATAAGCTAAAATCATGTAACATTTCCTAAATATAATTAACAAGAAATTTGTTGGTTCTTCCAGCTTAGATGAAAGTTTAATTGTACGGAGTCCTATAAATAGCCAAAAAGAAGATACTCTACCAACAAATGGAAGTACAGAATCCGCTAGAACAGTACACGAAGACCACCCAACAGAACCACCTCAACCAAAACCCCAAAATACAGATCCAACATTTATTAAAACAATGGAACATTCTAAATTTTCAAGTTTAATGAAAAATTCTGAAGGGACATCACACAGAAACGAATTTCACATGGTAAAGAGCACCTCGAGTGAAACTCCGATGTCTCTAGGAACCCCCGTATCGGCAAGTGAAGTTGCAGCAGCGCTTCTGGCGGTTTCTACTAATTCTCTAAGTGGTTTTCGAAACAGACATACTGCCAGGGGAAGGATTTCTGAGGAAGATGATCTCAGTACTCCTTATAACCACTATAAATGTTTGAGTCCGAAGGAGAGGGCTGGAAAATTGCTTAGAAGGCAATTTAGTTTAGATAGAACAGAAGAGGCGAGCAATGAATCGACGAACAGTTCGGTAAACTTAATTTGCAATTGTTTGTAAGTGATTTTAAAAACATGAATGGTTTCAGGCAACTCCGAGATTGTGTAAGCAGAGTTCATTAGGAGCTGCTGATCTGGAAAGAATTGAAGAGGCGTCTGGTGGAGTTATTTCCCCATCTTCTATCTCTCCGTATCATTGTACCCTCTCTGTATCAGCGGATTCGTTAATCCGTTGAATTTAGTCCTTATTCTTAAAAATAAATCGTGATAAACTAATAATAATTTTTTGACAATCATTTTACCGTTTGTATTATGTTTAAATAATATCTACAGGTTTACGTTGACAAACCGGAATTTTTAACCCAATACCAAAACCCAGTGATAAGAAATAGCTTGTGCGATAAAAGCCCTCAAGTAATTAAACTTCTGTGAATGTGTCTTCAAAGTAGCCTACATAGCGTAAGATATTGATTTCTAGTTTTGGTGTCTACACTTTTTTAGAATCACAACATACGTCAGATTTAATATCACAATAATAAATCAAGTAGACAATCGTAAGAAGTCTTTATTAGAGGACTAATTCCTGTTGCAAGCTGTTAAAAGTATTTATGTGTTGTTAAATTAGAGTATATCAATCAATTTTTCTAATCCGATTTAATGTGAATCGTAAATGACTTATCTCAATCTACGCACATTATACTATAGCAATATCTGTAAATACTTTAAATTACAACTCTAAGAGTCGTTACTTAAGTGATGTTAAACAGATATATCTTGTTAGCCCACTTCACTTGAATTTCTTTTTTCAAATCCATACATCACAGGACATGAACTGAAACTGAAAACTGAAGTGGTTTTGATGTTAGATTATATGGTTTAGAATATTACGCATCCATAGGCTGATATAGTACCTGTCATTGATACAACAAAGTTAGTTATTGGTTTTCTTACTTATTGTTTTATTGCAAATATTTTTTATTGTTACATAACTACCTAATTAGTTTTAGCTTTCTCATTTTAAATATGGAATAATTTTAAGGTCAGTATGGAACAATAATTGAATAGAGGTACATGTTTAAATTATAATAATAAAAAAATAGCGGGAGTCTCTAAACGTCGCGTCGGTCAGGGGCAAAGTTTGTAAAGCAACCATATTATCGTTGGGTCAAGCGATGTTTGTGGTGAGAAACTATGAGCTCGGCCACCACTCGGATGGGTGAACCAATATAGTGGTATCGTATATAATACGCAACCGACCGTCTATTCGAATGGATTTGTTAATTGGTAATCCCGACTGCCATACAAACATGTTTGCAATAAATTGTAAACCATGTAGTGGAACTATTCCTCTTCGACGGGTTAGGTTGGGACCGGGACACGTCGTCCAATGTCCATGACGCCTAACGATGGTTCCTGCCCATAACTCCGACAATGTGATGACACCAAACTCCCAACACGACCACCTTGCCCAATTCTTAATGTGACCACAAAGCCCAATGTAACCACAGCATCCAACATTCTAATACGGCCAACGCCCAACGATATTTAACATCGGTGTTTATTTCGGATAAACTTGGTACCGTTCGGTTCATTGATAATTATATCATGTACGTCTGTTTACATGGTACCTAGGTCTGTGTATATGGCGTCAAGATTAGTTATTCTTAGCAGGTAAATATAATATAATAAATAGCATAGCACGAGACGATGTTGAGTTTAGCCGAAGTAAACCGCGATTATGTATCTTTGCGCGCTGTGGTCCAGTTGGGTGTTGTGGTACTCTGACAGTTTTGGGCGTTATGGGGAGCAACAGCGTTGGGTATTGTGGACATTTGGAGAAGTGTTATGGACACGCCAGGTTAGCTTCCTCTCCGGCATTTGGAAGAAGCGGGCGAACTTATAGAACTCGGTTAGACGTTTGACTTACATTGAAAAGAAGAAGAGAATAATTAAAACATTCTTAGTGCATGTATCCTACAACATTTTAATAATTATTGTTCAATCCTGTACCTACTTGAAAATACAGTCTTCTTCAATTTAATTGATACCTACTATACTTTGATACTGAATTATCATTTGTAATGAACAATAAATACAATTGATTTATTAATTATTGTAATTCTACATTACCCATTTTAATTTAATTTTTTAAATCACTTTCTTAACTTATTGTAAACAAACTACGTCTATACTATTTGATGTAGTACTTTCCTGATACTTTTCTCGGTTATAAATTGGGTGGTTCAGAATTTATTCAAATTAAAATATTTTTTAAACAAGACCTTTTATTTGTTACCATTGGATCCTTCCCAGCGTATTAAAAAAATCACAACAATCTGCGTAGTACAATGAATTTATTGCAAATCATCAGATTAATTATTAAGTTATAATCAAAAATTGTGATATACTTGCTTGGTTTTTTCATCAGTTTTGTCATGTAGGTAGTAAGCAATGGCGGATTTACCATGGGACAGTTTGCGGCAGGTCCCGGAGTTAATCCCAAAAAAATCTCATTAAAAAATAGGAAAACAACTTCATTTTCATGCAACTTAAGAAGTGCGCATACTATTTGCAAAATAATAGTATAGTAGCCAAATAAATGCAAAATTGTACCAATTGCTGGTTTATAATTATTTTCTAATCTGTGATGGTCTCAGGTTACAGTAATTCCTGAGGAAGTCAGAATAAGGGTGTTAAGTAAAGGAATTTGAATTGGGTTAAAAATTTGGGTTTAATATTGAATATAGAAGAGAAGGATTTGCATATATGTATCTACAATTTTGTTTAATAATGAGATAATTATTGGTACTACAGCTTGGTATTATACCATTAAATGCCCCTCAATTTAAAGAATGGAAAACAATTGACCAGGAAATTGGTTAACTTATTAACAATTACTGGAAATATATTTTGTTACTTGCGTATTTTACAAGATCAAAGCGTGGCATTTAAAGACAGAGCATCATGGTCGCAAATCGCCAACCTGGTACGAGCAGCGTTACAACGTAACGCAAGCGCAGTTCAAACACGACTAGGCAAAACAACTAAAACTAATAAAATATAGACTTTTTGTGCAAATCTGAAAAGGAAAAGGATTGTCATTTAGGGAATGTACTGCAACTATTGGCCACTTCGCGACAATATAAGCATAAATATAACACTTTACACGCGTAATTTTTTCATATGATAATCGCTAACAGCAGCTTTTTCTTTGCCCTTCAATGTGTTTTCTTTTAATACTTATATTAGGTTCTAGATTTATAAATTTATGAACGATGTAACAAAAGATGTAAATCCATTACAGGCCGCGCCCTTCTCTTTTTTATTTGATGATATTACCAACATATTAGTTTACCTACAGATAATTAATAGTCCTTTTCAATTAGAATAAACGTATTTAAAAGTTTATGGTAAATTGAAAAGTCTTTTGGTACCACGTTGATAATTAATTAATGTCGATAATACTTTTTACTGGCTTTTATTTTATTGACTACATAATTATTTCCTTTCCTTAATTATACATTTTAAGACACAGATATCCACTTTTACTTAATTTGGATGGTATAACAATAATTCGTCAGGTAGGTTTTCGAATTTTTCTTCTAAAACCAGCTGCCGATCTAGTACTAAATTGCGTGATTAGCAGTTCTGAATATACACACATTATCACCTCTTTTCCTTGATAACCTATAGCCTAAAATAAATCGATAGCATATTAGTGAACGAGTAAATACAATAAGAATACCTAGTGAAACAAACTTGGGCATTTATTTTTCTTCAGGACACAATAATATTGACGCTGTTATGTTGCTTAGCAACACTTTAGCGTTAGCGTACTCTTACCGTACAGTGCTCAAAAATTTTCTATTGGTGTCATATTACGTCCGCTATATTACGGCACCGCCTTCCTATCTTTGTGCATTATTAATTGTTCTTGTTTCAGAACCACTGACTAATAATTAATAATAGATAGGTAGTAATTACTACTCCAAGAAAATGATTAGTACCAAATTTGAAAAGGAGTACTACTGGTACCTACTGCAATCTTGAAATCTCTAACGACGTATAAAAGTAGTACCTATACTTAACCGGCGAAAAAATATGCGAGTCTTGTTCATCTAATACTGCAAGTTATAAATGAAAACCAACCAATCGAGTACATTACCTTTAGTACCCAGTAGCCTCCATTAAGTGGTAACTGAATTAAGTTGTTGATATTAATATTCATAGTACCCATGTTGTAATATCCAGTAGGAATGGGACATGTAAATTTCTCTTGAATAAACGGATACCAAGGACCGTTCGTATCATTAAATTTCGTGCAAACGTAACCAAACTGTCTTCTAAACTTGTGCGAACAACCGCGATCTTCAGGACTATCACATAATAATCCATGCACAGATAACTAAAATAACGAAATATAAATATAATAAAATTAATTTAGAAAATTGTAAACACAAATGATCTAGAAAAACGGTTGCACCGGGTTGGGTCCCAATTTATTCCTTGCAGGCAGTGGGAGCGGTGTTTGAATTGGGTCCCAGTGATGCTAAGGTTTCGTAAATGGTTACCTGATCATGTTTAATATTTTTCACTCATCCAACCTATCCTTTTGATATTCCTAAATTAAGTACTACCTTTGTTTCAGGATTCATTGTTCTTTTTATACAATTTAAAATATTTTTTAAAGGTATTTTTTGAAATACGAGATGGGTTCCTTCCAGCAGGTAGTACTACATTTTTATAGTATAAACGTATAGTATTATTATAACAACACTAACTCTGAAATTAATCTGAATAGGTCTCACTGCTTCCATTATTCCAGAAAATGTTGCATGAATACCATCTTGCTTCATTATTTTGAAATTAATAAAATTAAGAGATACATTCCATTTATCGTTTTCTGCGCACTGCTCTAACCGACGCACTTCAAAACGCTAGAAATAATTTTTTTTTTCAAAGAATTTAGAGCTGATTTTGTACTTACATAATTTGCTGGATCGAATAAGGTGCTAAACGTATAACTGAATATTGTTGCAGTTATAATGACGGATACAGAAATAATTGTTTGAAACATTTTACTTTAATGAGTTCCTTTAAGAAACACTACAACAATTAAGCTTTTATGGAGAATGGTTTACGATTATGATGTCAGCCGCAAACGTTATAGGTATACTCGTAGGTATTAAAAAATCTTTTTTACAAAAGTACTAATTGATGTAACGTGGAAGTCCTTGATCATGGCTAAAGAAAAAAGCTTTTATGAATGACTCCAACTGTAAAGTAACAATAAATAGTTATGATTTTATTGTGTTGCAAAGCAAAAACCCAATTATTAGCTCTTAATACTTTAATAACTATAGAGTACTTTTTGCTATTAAAAACTATAGGTACCTATACTTAATAAATATTTACGATATGAGTGTCGTAATGTGCCATATTACGATACATGATGAGAAACTTGTTTTATCTACTTTCATGTAAGTAGCACGCAACATTGCAAAACAAAAAACGATTTCGTACGGGACCTTAATTACGACACGTTTTCGAAAAAGATGAATTTCAGTTTATTTAGAATATTTCAGAAGTGCCTGCAGATATCCTGAAAATCATTTTTGTCAAGAGGCATACATTCGCGCAACTTTTCTCTAATTTAACAAACTTTGTATCTCTTGGTATAAAGGTAGCTGAGATCCCCTTGTGATTTTTTTTGTTGTTTGGGGACACCGGGAGGAGACCAAAAAGGCCAAAAATTTGCAATTTGCAAGCGACCGGGGCCACCGGGTCAAATTGCCACCCGGACTAATCCAGTCCAGTCCGCCCCTGAGAAGTAGTAAATATTGTTCAGCAACCCTTCAAAACTCCGGGTAGCAAACTAAGTTGTCTAACAGACAGGCGGCGGTTGTCGATGTATTTAAAATAAATCTCGCAGTATTAATATATTATTATTTTTTATTGTTTTTAATATTTTTATTATATTTATTATTATTTTATAATACTTTATTGTTGCCATTGATTTTAGAGAATCTAGGTGTCTAGAGCGATTGTAGGAAAAAAAATCCACTGGAAAAAACATCTATGAAAAAAATCCAGGGGAAAAAAACCCCACGGAAAAAAAATCCATGAAAACAAATTCAAATACTAAAATTTAGTGTTCTCCGTAACGAATCGCTTACCTTCATTTTTCTTTAAACATAGGTATTTATGCAAAGTTCAGATCTTAGAAGACGGAAATAATTAGATGAAAATGTGTGAGTAAACGGTAAAAGCTAATGATTTATGAAAATCTTCTAAATCTGTTGGTCACACTTTTCGCTTTACATATCTAAGTAACTTTAAGTTGAGAATTATACCTATACATATAACTTATAAATCGGTCACCATTGGTGTGTACCTATATGTGGACAGATTTAAAGATAAATTTGGATTTTTTCCATAGACTTTTTTCCATGGATTTTTTTTTCACTTGTCGTCTAGAGCCTGGTGTAGATACGTTCACAATGGAGCAGTGATGATAGCCAACCCACGACCTTCTTGATTTTTGAGTCTGACGTCAGACTCGAAAATCAAGTTGAAGTTGAAGTTTTACGAATAAAATGAGTGATTTTTCGTTCCATCGTATAGTATCTTGGATTTCATATAGCGTCGTCTGCGTTGATCTGTTACTTATTGTATAGAAATTAAATGTATCTTTATTTGCAGCGTTGCTACATTAACAGCTCTTCAGGACCAATCTACTGGGTGCAGGGAAATATTAAAAAAAAATAGAAAGTGGTTTTGATGTTAAAATGTATCATACTTTCACGCACGACACTTTTTGTTCGATGGGTTTGAAACACCCTGTATGTACCTAACGTACACACTATATTATAAAATTCTTCTTTCCCTTGTTTTTCAACCTAAAAATGTTATTAGCTAATAAATAAGTAATTAATCTTAAAACGCTTTTTAAACTTACGTTTGTGCAAGTTCCTTTAAATGGCAGATTTTCTGCTTCATTTTGGTAGTATAGGTATAACATATGTTTACACGAAAATTTATGCGCATTTCCAAACAAAACTTAAATATATCCATGTGCACTAACATCAAAGTTAATAATCGTGGTAAATATTTTTAAATAGTTAATATAACTGTTTCAATAGGAATTGGTCCTATTATTGGTCGAAAAATAAGTGCACATAAAGCACCGGATGTCGGTGTGAATAACAGCGGAATTGCTAATAGGAGCTTTTCCATTCTTCCTCTGTTAGGTGCTGTATGAACCTAAAGATATTTTATAAATTAGTATATAAATTGTGTATATCATATTGTGTTTTAAATCGAATAGAGTACATATAAATCATTTTATTAAATCCGGAACGAATATATAGTTTCCATAAATACAGGATGGACCAGTAAGTAATTGATGCAATCCACCACACATATTGCATGACTACACAAATTACTTTTTTTCAAATAATAAACTAAAGGTAAATATCAAGTGTTCAGATTTTTAATACAGACAAACTTTAAAATTACAATTAGGCTATACTATGTAATTGTAATTTTAAAATTAGTTAATTAATAAGTAATACTTATAACAAAAAGGGCCATCTGGATATTCCACTTTACCGTTAATGTTTGAAGTGCTCTTTCTTGAATGTTATTAGCTAAATTAGCTTGTTCTGGGTCAGTGATTAAATCCCCTCGACACAGTAAAATGTTTTCTAAGAATTCCAATTCCAAATAATTCATTTTCAAATCGCGAAATTTCTTAAAAGTACTTTGCAAATTAGGTAATATAGGCAATGATGCAGAAGGCCAATAAGCCGCCTTTAAAAGGAACAACGGTGCCCATAAGTATGTCAAAATCCCGTCTTGGGAACTTCTACTAAGCATTCCAAATCCCGCATTGTTCCTTGTTTGTTTTATAGCTGTTAGAAGAATTTGCGATGCTAGTTCGTGTTGTGGACTTAGATTTGATTTTAGAAGAGGTTCTGTTGCAGTGGCATAAAAGATCATTTGGGAATGTTTGAAATTTTGGCTAACTCTAGTGAAAGCACTGGTTGATTTCTGTACAAGGGTTGTTTGAGATTTTGGTTTTCGTGGTCCACGTTCTTCTTGAACAGCTTAAAATATTTATACTTTCTGTAATAATTGTTATGATCAAAATTATGTTTATCTTTACCTGAGGTATTCATGTTTACAGCGAAGCAACGTTGTAACCGACAATACGGACACCAATTTCTGCGAGCTTTGTCGACAATACATTGACCATCTCCAGCTTAATATAAGAAAAATAACATAGATATAATTAATACAACAAATAGACAGACAGCTGATACAGAACACTGTTAGATACCATTTCATTTAAAGTAAATTAGGTAGTACTGCAGTATTTGATGAGAAATTCGTGAATTTTGAATATTTAGGTTGGACTGACGAAAATGGATCGTGGGTCAGTAGCGACGTCCGGCTAACTACGCCAGCTGTAATTTCTAGCCGGTACCTACAGATAGATACCTATTAGATGCGCGTCTTTCTTCTGTTCATATCGAATCCGTATAGTCTCGTTTTTCTCGTTAGGCATTCAAATGATTTCCAATTTTGCCTCGCGAACTACTGTTGAATACCAAAAACGAAATGTTTATTTTTAGTATTGAAGGGGGTTTGCACCTCCACTTTTTAATTTATGAATCACAACATTACTTTTAAGCAGTGTATTCAATTTTATTACATTTTATATTTTATATAGAAACATTCAAAAGTATTTTAATTGTTATCAACTAATAACAGATAAGAATTGAAAGTAAAGTGATAGTTCGGATGAACAAATAAACCTCAAATGTGCATTCCATATTTTTTGCAGGTGTTATGCGTAAACACTCTGCTCGCTTATTCTTTTGTTCACGTTATCTGGTAAACGATTTCCTGTTAGTTCTCGCAAACTACTCCAAAGCGAATGGTGTAGTTTATAGTGCTAATTTTTTAATTTTAAGAACAATTCGAAATTATTCCCATATAATATGATGGGACTCAGAATAAATAGAAGTCTAACGTCTTTTAAGGTAAGATTATTTTATTTTCCTTTCGATTTTCTAAAATTAGAGAATTATTTCAATAATTTTATTGAAGTTTATTCCAAATTAATTAATAAATTAAGAAAAAGTTTTAAAGATCTATTCTGGATATACAGGGTCCTACATTTTGGAACAACTGAAAAACGATCATTTGTTAATTTGTTAATTTGTAGGGAAAAACTTCTTCAGCTAACCTACAGAATTGTTTCCTTTACTAAATTTTGGTTGGTATTTTTCATTACGTCATTCTCTAATATATGGATACGACAAGACCATATTGCATGTTAAAATAAATTCACGATATAATAATATAGGTACACTTCCGAATTCACGGCCAACTTCATTAATGACAGCTTAAAGCAACTTCTGTTGGTCAACTGAGTTACTATAGTGAACTTGGCTATAGAAAAGGTGGCTCAAATTTAGTACCACCGCACAACAACAAGCAGTTTTTTGGTGGTATAATATTGTATTCAGTTTTTTTAAACTTCAGTTGTGCAACTTGGAGGTTTTAATTATTAAATTTGCTGTAATATTCTGAAAGTAACGAAATATTTTTGGTTTCAGAAATGAGATATTACAGTAACATGTAGAAGGGGTAATAACTGAAAGTTTCACCTTAAAATTCCTGGCTTCCTCCTGCTGAAATAATTAATCAGTTTGGAAAATGAATATGAAAGTGCAAAAGACTTGAAGTGAACATTAAGTGAAGTGAAGTGAACATGTGAAAGTGCAATATGGGATTGGTCATCGAGGGAAAGGACTATGCAGCAGAGGACATCGAGGGAAAGGACACCATCGCAGATTTTAAAAGGTTTGTTCCCACTACGTTGGAAGGAGTTTCCAGGACCGTAGGTATGTATATTTTAAATTTAAAGAGTAGAACAGGCAGTAGTTAAAACTCATTACGACTTCCCTTTTCATGACAATTTACAAAATAAGAACTGTTATATTCGACAATATATGCTGCAAGATGAAGACTTGCCCTCCAACCTCCACCCAAAAATATAATCTTTCAATATTGTAACATCCGTGTATCTACGTTAGGTTTAAATTAGAATTATTTCACGAACACCTTTGCGCCACCCCCAACCCTCTTAAAAACCTAAAATGATGATTTTTGCAATCGAAAGAATGTTCTTCTTCATGGGTTTTCATTACTTTTGATGACGTTATAGTTCTGGTTTCCCCCTCACTCTAATTATTTACTAACATTAGGTACTTGAAAACTTAGTAGAAGAATTTACATTTTCGATTATCGGGTTTAACCAGTGCGAATTAAAAGGTTAAACAATTGCTTAGTTGCAAAAATTGTATTATTTCAACTGTAACTGTATTATAATAGTTACGTAAGTCAAAAAGTAAACTAAAATTTAAATAAACGGGGTTAATTAGGGACATTAGTGCGAGCTTCCTGAATTGCTGTTACTGTAGAGGAAACACGTTAAGTATTGTAGTACTAATTTTAAATTCTTTGCGGATTATTTTTGCGCACACTATTACTTTTACGTACCTATTGCGCAATAATTTCGCATTATATTGCACTCTTTTCACTGAAAATTGGTAAATAATATCGTACTTTTTGCACGATCATAGAAAATATCTATTTCGGATTTTCACCATAGTGTTTATTAACTATTTCTATTATTATTGATATTGGAGTTGTAGCGGAAAGAAACGGATATCTCTTTAGATATAAATAAACTCAAACTGTGGAATGTTGAGAAAATACTTTCAAAAACTTGCAAATTAAATGATTTCGAAACAAATGAAAAATGAAAGACAAACCAATAAATAGGTACTTCGCGGTTATTCAGAACTTAGGATTTAGAAATCGATATACCCTACATGACCAAATTAATAATATGTACTAATTTGAATAACCCAATGATACGTTATTCGTAAAATTTAAAAAAAATTCTATTTTGTTGATTAAAATAATAACACTATATTTTGTTCAGTATCTGTGGTAATTTATAATTAAGTACTTACAAATGCAAGTGTAAATGATATTTCTTCGAACACTCCTCTTGAAAAAACAAGAACATCCATCACAACAATACACTCCATAATGTTTCCCGTAGGATCTGTCTCCGCAAACCCTACATGGCACAGGAGCGGGAAGAGTTCGACCTTTTTTAAGAATACAGAAAGCACATTAAATATTTAAATATGTTTAATTAAGAGAGAAACAATTATTCTCTCATCAAACTTTAACTAACTTACCCATGTGAGAAATCCTTTCTTTCAGTTTATTGTTTAACAAATGCACTAACTTATAATACTATCGAGTTTTCAGTCGCACCCGAGAAGTAAAAATGATCGAATTATCAACAGTAAGGTGTATTTATATGTTGTCATTTCCACTTACCTTTTGAAGGTTTTGACAAGTCGCCCCCAACTAGTTATCCCTGATCCACAGGTCACCCCCGGACACGTGGCTTTTGCTACCAACCGATGGCACTAACAATGAACGTCATTCTGTCTGGAGTGTTGTTTTAATATTTGATAAGGTGATAACGTTGTAATGATCACCACTCAACACGTTCAAGATTTACTGACTTACATGGCTATTATTATTATACAGGGTGTTTCTTGTTATAAAATGTAAATGCATAAATGTTCCTAAATTTTTTATTAATTCTTTAAGAGTCTTCTGTACCCACGTGACTAGAAAAGGTGAAGAGAGCGCTAAAAGTTCTGAGTAAAAGGGTCGATTGTCGTGAAGCAAAATAATCGTAGAAAAAAACTACCTGGATGGATAATTTCGTTTATTTTATGGGGATACTACACTGTTAGGAAAAAAGTTCAAACGCCAGATATTTTACAACTGAAGGCCGTAGGATACGGTAAATGAATTTCGTTGGAAAAAATATTTTAGTGTCAACCAGATGTTTGTACCTACATATTATTATATTTTATGGTTTTTTCTTATGCACTTCATATTCTCTGTTCAAATACTACACGCAAAACTCAGGTTAATATTGAGTTCGAAGGATTTATTAGATCAATTCATGTGCAAAGTTTCCTGTGGGCTATGATTAATTAATTAATTAATTAATCCCCCCCCCCCCCCAGAAACAGAATTTCATATTAAATTTAATATTCATTTTACAGTTACATTATCAGCTGCAAGTGGTGACGGGTAGTGTAGAGATTATTATTATTATTATTATAATTATTATATATGTATTTGTTACTTTCGCATACCACCACTGGTATAGGGGAAGTATTGATATCATGAAAATTTTCGAAATCGAGATTTTCGCGGAAATACGTGTTTGGGCCCCCAGGAACCCAAAAAAGTGGTCTAGAAAAAATGTCTCTGTGGGTGGGTGCGTGGGTATGTAACGCCTCTAACGCAAAAAC
This sequence comes from Hemicrepidius hirtus, assembly GCA_963082805.1. Lineage (NCBI taxonomy): Eukaryota > Metazoa > Arthropoda > Insecta > Coleoptera > Elateridae > Hemicrepidius > Hemicrepidius hirtus. The sequence goes on from OY720164.1 coordinate 2,283,256, forward strand.
TACTGGACCGATTTTGATGAAATTTGAAATGAAGGGGTATATCGAAAATTCATCAACAAAATAAGCTTTTCAAAAAAATCCGAAACCGGAAGCGGAAGTTAGAAATTTTTTTTGGTAGCATATTTTTCAGAAGCAGAATTTTGAAAATCTGAGTAGGGAATATGAAAGAAGACCATAATTGAAAGGAAACAGTTTTTTGCCGGACTCCCTAACTTCAAAATGGCGGCCACTATGAATTTTTCAAAATTTCGACTTTAACGCCCCATAACTCAAAAACCAGTTATCTGATCAGGTTCCGCAACGACTTGTTTGAAAGCCCTTTGGGGGTACTACAGAATAAAAAAAAATTATTTAGTAAATCCAAAAACGGTCGCAACGGCGCTCTTCCAAAAATTTTGAATTTTTTTAGAAAATATTACAAAGAAACTGCTCTAACGATTTTGTTTAAATTTTCTATACTTATGCAGCTTGGTATTAGCTACATTTTTGTTTTTTGATGAACGCCAGAATTCCACTGTGGAAATTGATGCTCCTATAGCGCATTTATTAGTCAAAATATGAAAAAAGTTTAAATATAAAAGATATTTAGTATATAATTCTGCATTCTTCTAAATGTATATCACGTTTAGGTACAGGGCGTTTGCAGTACGATAAGCAACTTTGTTATTTTAAATGAAACACCCTATATATTATTATATAATTGAATGCAAAATTTAATTGTCTATCACATAGTGTAAGGTGTTCATATAGCTAAAATGTACGGTTGATGAGAAATTCGAATTTTGAATATTATATTCTGGCGGAAACGGATCGTCGGTCGGTAGCAATCGTCCGGCTTCGCCAGCTGTAATTTCTAGCCGCTACCTGCAGATTGATAGGTGCATAGGATGGGTGTCTCGCTAGGCATTCAAATGCTTATCAGGGTCTGCCTCGCTAATTATACTGTTGAATACCAAAATCGAAACGTTTATTTTTTGTATAGGAAAGTCCAGGGGAGGTTTGCCCCTCCACTTTTTTAAATCTCATTTAATCTTTCAATATTTAATTTTATTTTCTAATTTACAGATTTGTATATTTTGTAAGTTTTAACTTGATCTAATTTTGGGAACCAGTATATTACAGTTTCCCTAGCCTATTCCAGGATTACAGCTGCAATCAAATTATTAAATATATAAAATCTGCCTTTGTGTTTTATTTTATCAAGTTCATTAATTTACTCTAGATCTCGTAATTGGTCTTACATTTGGTCACAACATCCAGCGAGATTATGACTAAAAGCCCCGCGGATAAAGACGAGACAAGATATTTAAAATGTTTGCAGTAGCTGTATAGTCGGTACGCCCGGCCCACCGCGCCATACAATAAGGGTCTTACGCATAATTCCTATAGCAGGTATAAATGGATTTAAATTTCATGTCATTTTATGTTTTTACAGTGTAGTGAAGATAATAAATCACCCGTTTGGCCGTTTACTGCTTTCGTAAAGATTGCAGTTGTGACCGCTAGTTGGCGTTAGTTTATGAACTACAATCATCGTCTAATTTTGAAAAACCGCTGATCAGCAGCGCCAAAAAAACAGGTCCTATTTTTGATTTTTTTACTGCCAATTTTTTTATACGCGTTCATAAAGGTTCTCCGGACATTTGGACCGGAGTAATTTTTCAAATTTGTCTTTGTAGGCATAAATATATCAGTGCAAAGAACAGCGCTAATTTATTCAATAAACTACGTTAATTTTGGATCATCTGATGTATTAAATCAAAAACTAATCCGGTCCAATCGTAGAGGGGCCTTCTTATTTTCCAAAAGTATTTTCATTTTTTCAAAAAAACTATAGTTAGGTCGTCTAGACTGGCGCTCAATAACACGAAAACTACGTATCTGAATCGCCGGTACAGAAGACTCTTAACACGATATAAGTATACGAGTATATCTTAAAAGCGTTTCCAAAAACCGAAACCTATTTCTTTAAGCAATCCACATACTATTTAGATTAGGAACCAGAAAAATAATAAAACTTCACTAAATATCATTTTTCGGAAATTACGCGAGAGATATTAGTAAAAAAAATCACCCGCTCTCGAGTGCGATTGTTAATAATAAGATCACAATCGAAATTACTTAAAACTACAAAATGTAGCAAAACAAACTGTAAGCAAAATTTGCACTGAGTTTAACCAAGGATAAAATGCGTCATAATTACTGTTAGCTATTTGACAAGTGGAATAATATTATACCTAGTATGAGTAAATAAAAGGGTATTGGGATGATGGACCTTAAACATATTTTAGACAAAAACTAGGGATATAACTAGTATCTTATTACACGAATTCTGAGTTGTAATCGTAAAAGTTTGACATTCTGCAAAATTTTAATTTAATCCCACCACGTCCGCTTAGATAATAATTTTCGCCTGAGGCGCGATTTTTTCGCTTTCGTTGCCTATACGACATTTTTTATTTACTAATGGAATATTTTAAATAAGTCTGTGGGATATTTCTCTGTACCTGTCTTGCAACACTGCACCCATTGAGATTTTCAAAAGTCGGCACCTATGTTCCTGAAAAGGTCGAATTTACTAGGTATAGGTACTTATTATGTTAACCGAATTTCTTTTATAGTGAAAACACAGGGGTGAAAGAAACACTAAAACTGATTCATTCATTTTTTTCTTCTTTGTTTTATATTTTTTAAATTATTCTAAATGCAGCACAAACACCAACAGCAATTTCAGGATCCATTGTATCTGTATCTGCTCTGCTTTACTAAACTCATCAGATGTGGACGTGAAACATTGTAGTACCTACCTATAAACAGGTAGAATATTTACTCGAGACTAAGTAAATTTTCCCACGCCTCGACTAGTAAATAGTAGTTACACTTACAACCCTCTTATTATAGCAAAAATAACTATTTTCTTTTCTTACAAATCTTTTCAACTCAGTTTTACGTCTGAACTATTTCCTATTGGCCATCACACCTAATATTAAAATTATTATTTTTATGACTTATTTCTTTTGCTGTCACTACTCACTACTACCAACTAAAAGTTTTTAATTCCCAATTATTCTACAAATTGGATTTATTGTTGTAAACGAATTCTCTATTGAAAAAACTTGTTTAATATCAATTTTACAAATAAAATAGATACTTACCTATGTAGACAAAAAATACTAAATTGCTTAGGATTAGGTACTTATAAATAAAAGATCATCATAATCAAATATTTGATAAAATGATTTTCTATTTACCGTCTAGTTATTAGAATCACTCTGTATAATATTTTCATAAGCTTAGTTTTATCCAAGCTACGCTATACCATCACCTTATAATAAATTATTCAAGCCCCAGTACAAATCAATGCCAGCCGCAAGCCGAGCTTTGACAGGTTATCGAAGAGCTTTTATTCTGTCATTTTGTTCTGATTGTTACCTTCTTGTAGAGCCTCTTTCACCAAACCACCGTGCATTTCAGCTCCTATTAATATTTTATTAAAATCAAACTAGTTATTAGACGTAGACACGAGCAAGCCCATTATTTCTACGTAATTGTTACCTTACGTCTTTATACCAAGAGAATAAAAACAGAAATTATTTACACATATTTATTTCAATTTTCGCAATAGTACAGTTGCATACAAGATGTATTTACACAATATAATAATCAGTTAATTAACTAGTCTAAGCCTTTAAGTAATTTATGTGCTATAAAGTCTCTTCAAAATAATTATATATTATCTGCAGTCTATAAATTTGTTTTAGTACGGGAAACATATATATTCAGAACAGTAAGTACATTCGGTTAGCATATGATGTTAATTATGAGTTTCATCGAATTTGTATCCTTAAAATATAAGAAAATATAGGTAGCACCTGTGTTTTCAAATTAATGCAATCGATATTCTTTTTCCTAATTACCAAACTGCATAATTTGATTTCTACAGAAATAAATACTACCTACACCACCACTGGTTTTTCAGTTTTTTTTTATTATAAATACAACAGATGATATGATTAAGTACCCACTTAATTGCAAATAAAACCAAAAGTGAGACTCCCACAAAACTAGTTAAAATTTCCAGGAAAAATAGAAGAAAGAGTGATTTTTAAAAATGCTAACCTTAGCCATATTGCACAAGATTTTATTATTAAAAATTTTATAAACAAAAAGCACATAAAATAGTCTTTTACAAGTTTGAAGTTGCTGCTATAAATAATTACTTAGAATTACAATTGTACTATAATCAAGCGTCGCGTTGAATCAAGAAATTGATAACGAACGACCAAGCCAAGTTTGACGTACAGTAGCCCACATAAAACTTTATAACAATCTACATTAATGGCATTAATAAATATATCTAAATTCTACGATCACAAAAAACGCGTAAAATTTTAAAGTGATCACGATTAACAATAAAGCGAGTCCTTATTAGCTCCGTAGGTATATATAAAAAAAACATCACGTTTCGTGTTTCTATTATTTACACTTAACATAAACTCGCCGTGATTGATGGCAAAACGATAAAACGATAGCCTCTGATAGATAATTTTTATCACCGAACTACGAAGAAGCCATAAGTTTTGCGGCTGCTGTTACATGATGTTGATGATGGTACGGAACTTCCGCTGGGCTTCCAGCGGTTGCACCGAAACCAAACACTTGTTGGAAAGGGTATGATTGATTTTGAAGACAACTGTATTCATACCCCGGTTCACTTTTTATTGTGTTCGTATTTGTGGCGGGCAATAACGATGTCTGTCCTAAAAATGGACGGTCTCCTATCGTACTTTTTGTTGAGGAATGATGATCCACTTGGTGATGATGCGAACTATGACTATGAGATGATGATTGAGGTGTTTGAGAATTATTATGTTGAATTACGGTTGACTTAGTTTCTGTAACAATAAAATTAAATTAAACACACATTCTTGAATTTAAGTACCTATCTATAGCCACATAATAAATAGGGGTAGTAGTTGCTGATTTCTAGTGTGTTAATTTTGGGGAGTAATAAGCTACAAAAATGCATTACATTATCCTAGCGTTTCCAAAAACCACTTCACCAACTCTTTAAATTATTAAAGTTATAGGGTCTTAAAGATAAAAATTTTAATTTTATTTTTGACAAAATTAAAAAAAACAGCAATCAGATCAAGTTGAAATTTGGTATCGATTTGTTTTAATTTTTAAGGGTATTCAAATACGACGCATAAAATTATTTTTTGCTGCATGAAGAGGGCGCGCGTTAGTTAACGTTTTGGATATTTACGTCCAAAATTCAGACTTTAATTTTACTTAAAAAAAACATTGACCTTATTTGTGGACTTGTAATGGTCCACTTCTTTCCCCTGATTTTACTGCATTCCGATGCGTTGCCAAAAGTGCATAGAAGTCGATGGAAATCATTTTGAACATAATGTGTTTTATTTGTCTTAAGTACCTACACCTGTTTTACGTAAAATTAAATTTTAGATACGGTATAATTATGTGAGAAATGTTTTCACCAGCATTATACCGCTGAACCCGCTTTACTAAGAAATATAAGATGTAGCTAACAAGGCGAAATCAAATAGAGAAACCTCTTACACTTTTCAGTAAAGGTGGTTAGAGTTGTATAAACATTTGTCACACATTGTAGGTACTTACATCTGCATTTTGAATTCGAATATCCAAATTACTACAAAAAAAGTTATACTACTTATATGGAAATTGATTGCAGCGGAAGTGGTGTAGCTAGCGTCCTCTTCATGCAGCAAAAAATAAATATAGGTACCTACTCGTAGCGTATTCGCATTTAAAACATAGATACCCATTGCATTTAAATCAAAACATAAATGTCCTTGAGTATTCAAAATTCGTGGATACTCCAGTTCACGTGATAAACCCAATTACAAGTTGATCTGATTAGTAATTTCTTAAATTTTGTCAAAAATGGAAATATAATCTTTTCAGGAATGATATTTCACTAAAGTTCATATATCTATAGGTAAGGGTAACTATACCTAAAATGACATTTTTTATTAAAAACAATTTTTTTTCGGGAAAAACCCCTCCACCCTGTACCTATATTGTATCATAAAGTAATAGAGAAAATCTAGTAGGTACCTAATACTAAATTATCGAATTTCAGGCAAGGATAGATACAAGGAGAAATTCTCACTTAACTGGAACCTGTCTAAGTGACTATACAGAGTGATTCCTAAGTACGTGTAGAAAATGAAGGGGGTGATTCCTGGGCGAAAATTAAGGCTACTTTTTCCTATAAACGTGTATCCTAATATGCTTCCCTGAAGAGTTACGCCTCTTCAAAAATGAAGTAAAAATTTGGTTTTTAATTTTTATCTTAAATTTGGACAAAGATAGAAAAATAAAAATAAATGGACGTGTTCTACTAACAGGAAGGCCCTTTATGGATATTTTCTTTATGCACCTGTATTGTTAGAAGGGGATGAAACTTACAACCCCTGTTCATTTTTTTATTAGAACTTTTTAATGCACCGGAATTTTTTATTTAAAAAATAGGCATGAGAAAGCCTTATTCATTTAGAAAATTATTTGTCTCTTTTATTTTTATCGTGAAATAAATAGTTTTCGAGTAAAAAATTAAAATCGATTGTAATGTGCGCCTCAGTCCCTCAGTTTCGTGAGAAGTTGTAGTAAATTTCTGAAAAAAAAAGTCTAGGTAGGCGGATTTCATTTTTTGTGTTTTGTGTTTGATAATAATAATAAATTGTTAGTAAGTTTGCATACATTATTGATCATGGAAAGATACACAAACGCAAACGCCTACCTAGACTTTTTTCTTTTAGAAATTTAGTACAACTTCTCATAAAACTGAACGCACATTACAATTGATTTTAATTTTTTACTCGAAAACTATTAGTCTCACGGTAAAACTAAAAGAGACAAATAATTTTCTAAATGAATTAGGCTTTCTCATGCATATTTTTTCAATTAAATATTCCGATGCATGAGAAAGTTATAAAAAAAAATAAACAGGGGTTGTAGATTTCATCCCCTTTTAACAATACGGGTGGATAAAAAAAATATCCATAAAGAGCCTTTCTGTTAGTAGAACACGTCCACTTATTTGTATTTTTCTATCTTTGTCCAAATTTGAGATAAAAATTAAAAACCAACTTTCTCAGAGACTTCAATGATCAGTTCAGCGAGTAACACACAATTTTTGATAATAATAATTGAAGGGGTTAGAAGCAAAAGGGTATAAGTGCAAAAACAAAAGTTTGAAGGAAATTGACTTCAAAGTTTTACTTTCAAGCAAATTTGTAGGTAACACACTATTTTTAACCTCGCATAGAACGCGCACCACAGTTGACAAAATCACTTGTATCGTTTTGCTACTAAACAATTTGGACATTCAGCTAACCAATTATGTAGGTACATAACTCACTTTATACGTAATAAGTGCACTTGTAAGTACCCTTTTGCTTCCCACCCCTTCAATTGTTAGTAAGTTTGCATACATTATTGATCATGGAAAGATACACAAACGCCTACCCAGACGCTTTTCTTTTAGATTTTTAGTTCAACTTCTCACAAAACTGACGCGCACATTACAATTGATTTTAATTTTTTACTCGAAAACTATTAGTCTTATGGTAAAAGTTTAAGAGACAAATAATTTTCTAAATGAATTAGGCTTTCTCATGCATATTTTTTCAATTAAATATTCCGATGCATGAGAAAGTTATAAAAAAAAATAAACAGGGGTTGTAGATTTCATCCCCTTTTAACAATACGGGTGGATAAAAAAAATATCCATAAAGAGCCTTTCTGTTAGTAGAACACGTCCACTTATTTGTATTTTTCTATCTTTGTCCAAATTTGAGATAAAAATTAAAAACCAACTTTCTCAGAGACTTCAATGATCAGTTCAGCGAGTAACCCACATTTTTGATAATAATAATTGTTAGTATAAGTTTGCATACATTATTGATCATGGAAAGATACACAAACGCCTACCCAGACGTTTTTCTTTTAGATTTTTAGTACAACTTCTCACAAAACTGACGCGCACATTACAATTGATTTTAATTTTTTACTCGAAAACTATTAGTCTTATGGTAAAAGTTTAAGAGACAAATAATTTTCTAAATAAATCAGGCTTTCTCATGCATATTTTTTAAATTAAAAATTCCGGTGCATGAAAAAGTTCTAAAAAGAAATTGAACAGGGGTTGTAAATTTCACCCCCTTCTAACAATACAGGTGGATAAAGAAAATACCCAAAAAGAGCCTTTCTGTTAGTAGAACACGTCCACTTATTTGTATTTTTCTATCTTTGTCCAAATTTGAGATAAAAATTAAAAACTAAATTTTTACTCCATTTTTGAAGAGGCGTAACTCTTCAGGGAAGCATATTAGGATACACGTTTATAGGAAAAAGTAGCCTTAATTTTCGCCCAGGAATCACCCCCTTCATTTTCTACACGTACTTAGGAATCACCCTATATACTAATAATACAACCTTGATTTAAGATTTAAAATTATAACTTCAAAAAAATTAATATTGCTTGGTATAAAAAAATGGTTCATTATATAACGATTCTAAGCCAAAGAAAATATTTTACAATATACTAAACACGCAACAAACAACAAACTCTATCAAAAATAAATTAACAAAAGAAAAATAACTGAACCTTTGCAAATCAAGATTAAATGATGATAAAAGGCATGCTTTAAGTTTTTAATTTCTTTGAAGATCATGGGATAATAAATTAGAACGAATCGTATCTGCATCACGCAGTTTGGTAGAAGCGTACCTATACGTTAGTTCCATAGGTAGATAAATGAAATTAAGACTAAGTAAATATGCATATTGTAGAAAATATTATTTGCTGATTAGATGTAATTGTAATTTAAGTAAAAATTGTTCGAGAACTTGGTTTGCTAAATATTAATATTCTTATCATACGCATCAAAGTGTAGATTTTAAACCAAACAAGTTTGTATTCTGAAACTAATAAAATGAGAGGTAGTATTCTGAAAAACTGAACGCCTACTACTCCAAAATTCGATGCTAATGATCAGGAGCCCAGAGGGGTATAAAACTAAGTAGTATTCAGTCCTTTCTTACTGGCTAGACGCGGTAATAGGATTAGATTATCAGCTATTCACATAAAATCCGGGTAACGGCCAATAATATTAAATGGGTGGAATCTTACCATCTCCGGAGGTAGTGTTGGTGTCATCTCTGTCTCCTCCTACTGGCTTTTTTGGTTTGCGTTTGCGCGTTTGAATACCATCTTTACGCATCGCTAAGGGTCTGTTCACACCGTGCAATTTGAAATAAAGTCCGCAGGCGTTGCAAACAGGTTCGCCGTCGTTGTTGCGGCGCCAAAGTGTCGTCGTTCTCGTACCGCAGTTTGTACAACACAAACCTAATCTTCGAGTCGCTGTCTGAAATAAAAAATATAAATAGGTATAACAAATCAAATTTAACTTTCACATTTCGATTATACTAAAACTTTTCCTTGAATTTCATGAAATACGCTATTTAAAAATTTCCTGAAACTTCACTAATTAAAAATTTACAATACCAAAAATTATTATCATCTCCAAGATTCGAGGTGTAATAAAAAGTCGCTATTAAATTAGTCATTTCCGTTGGTTTTGAAACATGGTACCTACATAAAATTGACTGAAACAGTTTTACCTAATTTAAAGTTACGGAAATTCTTAAGTTTTTATAACAGTTAGTTTCTGCATGTTTCTGTTATAAAGATGTTATAACATTTTTATAGTTAATTTTATTGTACCTGGCATGGCAGCAGAGATAATGTCCTCATGTGGAGCTCATTTATAAATTTAATTGCAGAATCAACCTTGCCCAAGGTTAAACTATATGGTTGGTTGTGAGAATGGTAGGATAAGATACTTATACCTACCAAACTTTATTTGTTAAACTTATAATAAGTATCTAATACAATTCTGTACCAAATAAATAATAAAGTAATCAAGGGTGAGCTATATAAGAGAAAAAGCTATAAATAAGTAAAGGTGTCCAGGGAGTAGAAATATTTTCGGTATTTTAAAAAACCCAGGATTTTGTTTACAGTTTAGCATATATTATATAAATCTTTAAGAAACAAAACATAACATTTGTGTTAAAAATATCTTACCAGTCGTTTTGATGGCTTGATAAGGGGCCTGTTCATCCCATTCATTTTATGGTAAAGACCACAAGCATTGCACAAGTAGTGACCAGTACCGTCGCGACGCCATAATGGGGTTGAAATGGCTCCGCAGTTCACACATTCTCTTCCTTCACTAAATTGAAATTCCATACCATCTACAATAGAAAAATTTGTTTAATCGTAGGAATAGATGCCTACTTATTATCACCAAAAGCTTATTTAATCATAAAATTAAAACTTATCATTATACATTTTTGCATTCATTATACAAAAAAATAATTCACTTCTATAGTCATAAACCGCTGGTGATCACAAGGTTATATATAAAGCATGGGCGTTTTAGTAGCACTAAATCACATTTCAGTATATGTATACACTAAAAATAGATAAGCGTACACAATAAAGCTATGAAATAGCACGTAATGGTATCTTTGAGAAGTACTTAATGAATTATGGTAAGTAGATCGAATCCGCTTGGGCATCAGCATATAGTCGCTTTATGATTTCAAAGCGTCGTACATAACTCGTCTAGGGCAGTTATTTAAAAGCTGCATTAGAATATGATAAGACGCATCAGTGTAAATCACACTTCAAAAGCAGACCGAATACCAGACAACCAGAACACAGGGGTAACACTACTCAAGTGCCGATAAATCTATATATACGGAGGATCTTCAAGTGCATGTTCTGACAGTTTCAAAAAAATAATTGGAACTCGTTTTATGACTAAAAAAGCTTTTAGTTCAATTTTTAGTAAAAGAAGCTAATGCAAGCAGTGTTTCATAATTTAAAAAATCCTTATAATCGGCCTTAATAAATTATTAAAAAGCAATCAATGATGAAACATAAAATTCGATAGACTACAAAATTTTCGATAGAGCAACCTTTTTAAAAGGCGTCCTATATATACATATAAAATAATTAGCGTTGAAATAGGTAAGCTCTGGCTCTTTTTATGTAATAAAATTTTATTATATAATATACAATCTTACCGTAAGGAGATGTTCTTTGAAATCCGGCACCATCATAAGCTCTCCACGAGTTCATCATCATATTTTGGGCATAGAACTGACCAGCAGCGAGAGCGCCTGGATGATGAGGTGAAGCTCCTAATGTGTGTGCAGATGGTCCTGCCATATCTCCATATGTACCTCCAGTATGGGCCCAGCTAGATTGGTGGGCAGATCCTCCAAAATGTCCTGTTGCAGGTGATGGATACTGGGGCATAGATCTGCTGCTAGGAACATATACAGGGGATTGTTGTAGATGATGTTGGTGGAAACCTCCGCTTCCATCACCATATCCTCCCGAACCTCCAGTACTTGAATGGAACATTATTGCAAAGCAATAAAGTTTCTTTGAGTCAGTTATTTAAGGACATCTAAAATAAAAAGAGACTATACTGTAGTAACATTTTTACAATGAAAAATAAATATTCACAGAAAATTTAGAATATGCACTACAAAAATAGACACAAAACATGATGTGATGAATAATACCTATACTATGAGAATTACTCAGTTGCAACTGAATATCCATTAAGGGAGACCGGGGATGGTTACGAAATCTGGTTTTTAATTTTTTACATTTTGTTTTTTGTTTTTTTTTTTGGGCAAGCAATTGTATACGTATATCTATGTCGGTTTTTAGAACAGCCCTTATCTTATTTTTAACGTGTTAGTAATCGCATGAAATGTTAACCTGTATGTTAATTATTCAAGAAAACAAAGAACTTAACTTCTGATTCTTGTGGAATTCGCCTTAATATCAGTTTCCAGATAAAAATCTATATTTCAGTTTTATCACATGTATATGCCCCACCCTCGAAAACGGGGGCCCCAACTATATTACCGAGTTGAACCCTCGTTGATCCAAAATTCTGAAAACAAATCCTGGCTACAACGAGGGATCGAACACGCGTCGCCCCATCGCCAGGTGAATCCCCCATCCAAACAAAAATTATATAAAGTTACTGTGTTTTGGACACTTAAAAGCAAACATAATAATATCATGATGTACGTCAAATGTCACTACATTTTGTGTCTTTGTAGTGATGGTAACTGGTAATTATAAAATGTTGTCTTCGGGAGAAACTGTTGACAAATTAGTTTCAGATCTTTTTAAAATAATATGTTGTCAAAAGAAACAACACGAATATTTCGTGGTAGAAAAATGAGAGTTAGAGCAATTATTGGTGATGAAGGGTGTTAGTAAATTCCAGACACTGAACACTAGATTTAATGCTGCAGCAGGACTATTCACGGCCTACTGGTACTGCAGGAATGTATTGGTTCACATTTCTCGCGTGCTCGTTTGCTGACAAACGGAACTAAGTTTGAAATATTACGTCGCATAGGGGAAATTTAAAATTTATTTCGTTTCACCGCTACTAATGGCATTTGCGTATTTCTAGAAAATGTAAATTATCCCTATCTTAATAAGTACACGCTTAACAATTGTTATTATACATAGATGTGCAGTTGCACGATAACCGACCATGTAGTTAAATGCGCGGGTCTAGCTTTTGATAAGTTATCGGTGCTTATCGGGTAAGCTTTTCGAGTGACACTAATTATGCAGATATTGTTATCATAATTTCCGCGATTATGCTACTGAAACATTTGAAATTTGTTGTGTTATGGTGCTGAACACCAATTGGCAATCAAGCGACATCAATTTGTAACGGTTTTGAAACCAGCATGAGTTACTTAATACTTGTAGTTAATGGTTCTACATATGATAACAAATAATTCAAACATGAATAGAGAAACTTAAATCAAGAACCGAACTATCGTCTGATTTATATTTGTATAACATCAAATTTTAATACAGTTTAGTTTATCATAACGAAATTTTACGTTAACATTAGATTACCTATAATTGTATAAAAAATTGAGAATGCTTGCAGAATCAAAAATAAAATACTAAAAGTATAAAATTACCTTTCAAAAATATGGCAGAAAAAAACAAAGAAACCAACACAAGTTCTACTTTTATCCTAAAAAATAGCTTTTAATAAACTATGTTCCAGTTTCATACATTTACTGATTTCTATTTTAAAAAAAAATAATTAATTGAGTCAGGAAATATACAAATAGCTGAAATTCTTAACAAAATTTCTAATTAATGAACATGATAAGAAATATGTAATGGGAATTTAATTAAAATATTAAATCTGAATCGATCAAATCGCAAAATAAAATCTAAAAACCAAATTAAAAGCCTTGGTGTTTATAATTTTAATTTTAAGATAATTAATTAAACATTATTTATAGTATGTTTTTTTTTCAAAGAATATCAATTCACTATTGAAGAAAGTTGATTACAAGGCTTTAATTAATTAGTGTAAAAACTAAGAAATTATTATGAAAAACTGATTTTTTATTTTATTTTCACTGTAATCTATGAAAACCTTTCAATTGAACTCCTAATCATAAAATTTAATTATTTGATCCATGTACTAATTTTGTATACATTTTATGGCATAGTACTAGCAACTAGAGGGTGAACGTAGCCGGTTAACCCCTAAAGCAAGCTGCACATTAGGGAGCACATGTCTACGATAACGAGTGCAGTTAATGAACCGCAGATAAGATATGCCAATACCTGTCTTCTCCCTTTTCTTAGACGAGTTACTGAAACTTTTGTTTTCAGGCAGACGCAGACCAATTACAACTTATTTTAATCTGAGCACATAATTTGGACTGGAGTTATCTTTTAAGATTTATTAAGGTTTTTATATCTAAATTACGGATAATTTAGATATATCACGTAATAAGGACATAATATTATTATCTTTCTCTAGGTATATAAACCAAAAACTGCAGAAGGAATGATTATGGTCTTGTTGATCGAAAATCTTAAGTAATACACAAATCACCAACATGAGAGAACATTTTAAATCAGTGTAGTTTAAGACTGTTAAGATATATGTCAGGGGCCCCCTTGCAGTTATAAATATGTTGAGAGATGAGCCTGCCGTTAGTATTGGGTTACAAGTTCATAAATCACAAACCCTAGTTCTGTTTAAAAATATATGAACTATTTAGATTATTTATTACATTATTGGTTCACTTTCATGAAAAATTGCTTAGAGTATTAATTTAATTTTAACATAACACGTTAAAAATTCTTTAAATTGCAGTGCAGATTGCGTTGATTTATTAAATATTAAGTATAAAATGGACTTTGATACTATATACATGATAATTCACTTGGACATCAAGAAATAGCACGAACACTGTAAAAAAAGGCCCCGTAAAGAATTTTCGAAGACACAAATAAATAAATTGTTTAGCATTTTCCCCTATTTTCGGTTTTCAGAAAAGTATACCATATAGGAGATATTATAAAGTAGGTAAATACAAAAGAATGAGAGGTAAAGTAAACAAGTAATCTAAGAGGTATACCTACCTATAGGTAACAAGGGACGATGCTTGGGGTTTACCACTATCAAAACTAAAGAATACCAGCAAATGCGGTGGTAGGTATACAACGACAGTCCATTGGAGAATATAAGGAAGATAAAAGATTTAACTGCAAATGATTAAAATAGTAAATAGACTGATCAATATTTTAAACTATATATTATAAGAGATGTAAATTTTTTCCTAATTTGATAATAATAGTATATTATACACCAAGGTAGAGAAGACATTTTTTTCAGCCGAGCATTATCATTTCCGGAGATGCAGAGCATCGAAGGAAATAAGCTGCGAGTCTGATAAGTCTTCTCTACGGTGGTGTATATACTACTAGGTATATTTTCCAGTACTACTAGCACCTTTATTCCTTTTATAATTAATCGTTTTTACGTTAATTTAAAAAATAAAGTTACATTTCTAAATATCCACAAAAATCAAGTAGCCTTGCCTGAAAACATTTCAACTGACATTTGTGTAAAATTTGACGTTTATCTAAAACATATTTCTAAAATGTTCTTTATTCTTATAATTTAGTTTTAAACTTATTTGTTGAAATAAACGGTTACAAAAATAATTAAATTTCCAGAAAAAGAAACCATTTTTCTAGAACTATTAGAATACCTACCTAGTGATTGTTGATGCTGTCACCAAAAATTAGATACCTATGGCCGTTTTCACCAACGCTTCCTAAACCAGTACCTACGCAGGCATTACCTAGAGATAGGTAATTCCTAAACAGATGCGTAAACTTTATCCGTTTTCACCAGCCAAAGCATTGCTTGTGTAGGAATATCTTACAGAGGTAACCGATGTTATATCGCAACGTCGCAAATGACAGTAGTTTGTACATGATTTGTGAGTACGACAGGTGGATGCACCCCATACCACCACTGGTATATGGGAAGTATTGAAATGAAAATTTTCGAAATTGAGATTTTCGCGGAAAATTCGTGTTTTGGACCTTCAGGAATTCAAGTGGTTTAGAAAAAATGTCTTTTTGTGGATAGGTGGGTGTATGTAACGCCTGTAACGCAAAAACTAGTGAACCGATTTGGATGAAATTTGGAATGAAGGGGTATATCGAAAATCCATCGACAAAATTAGCTTTTCAAAAAAATTCGAAAGCGGAAGTTAGACATGTTTTTTTGGTAGAATTTTTTTCAGAAGCAGAATTTTGAAAATCTGAGTAGCGAATATGAAAGAAGACCATAATTCAAGGGAAACAGTTTTTTACCGGACTCTCTAACCTCAAAATGACGGCCGACATGAATTTTTCAAAATTTTGACCATCACGGTGATTTCCTCGTCTGATGAACATGCGTCGTATCTATCTAAATTTTCAATGAAATGAAACGCACTGCACGCATGTTGAAAAAAAACTAAAGAAAACTTAAAACATGTTATAAATAAATTCTTTATAGGTGGCAGCTTTCAAAACTCTAACAAAAACGCATGAACACAAACGTCAAACAATATATAGGCAATGCCTACCGATATAAGACAGCGTCAAATGGGTTCCTATAGTTACGCACTGCTTATCTTATTTACGAACTCGATTGTGCTTGGTGAAAACCAAATTGAAGTTAAGCAGTGCGTAACCCTTAATATAAGCAATTCTTATGTAGGCACCGGTTTAGGAAACGTTGGTGAAAACGGCCATTTTAGTATATCAAAAATTTAGTATTAGTATAAAATACTACCAAACCGTCTCTCATCTATCAAAAACAATAATGGCTTACAAGCTTTATTTTGCAGTTAATTATAGCACAATATCAAACTTCCAGTTGATTTATTTTAATTTTGAAGATAAGCTTGCTCCACCTGCTACATTCACAACCATCTGTCTGTCATTACATATTAGAACAACAGGTAAAATTGTTTTTGTTCTCTTTCAACAGATAAACTATCTATCAAACACTACATTTATTTATAATAATTAAAGTATAATAAAAAGTAAAGTATCTACTAAGAGAATATCATGGATGTTTCTGAAACCACGACACGCCTCAATGAAGTTATCTATTCTATGTTCTCTTTTCTATAATAAATGCCTTTGGGCTAAAGTAACGCAAAGGCAAAAGCTTAAAAGCCATTAGCAACCACTCAAGTCGGCAATGTAGATGTGTGTAGAAAAGCAGGAGCAGGTCGTGGTTCCAGGAACTCGAGCCAGACCACTCTTGGTTTCTGCAATCTACTTATTTACACCGTCGTTCATCTTATCGCAAAGCTTTTATGCGGTTTAATAGTGCGCCCGCCCGAATGAACTGTTTGAAGTTTTCTTTCTTACTGCCATAGATTATAAATAAACATAGGTCTGAATTTATGCCAGGACTTGTTTATTGCTGTAGTTGAAGAATTTTAAAAATTATTTTATAAAGTAGGTATGCACCTATCTATAGGTAACTTATTTTTTAAAAACTTCTTCGAGTTGCCACATTTTTGTGTCGATGGAGAGAGGAAAATAATTGATGTATTAGATATTTACTATACCTGTAGTTGAATGATAAGTACAAATTTTTCATTACGATACAGGTTTATAGCCAATACATGGTCAGTATTAAATACTGCCACGCCCAAAATAGGCGAGGGTCTCATGGCTCGACTAATGCTTGTAGCGGTCTCGAATCACGTGACCCTGTTCGATTATGATATATAATACAATACAATATACAACTGACATATAATGGTTATTATGATACTGATATTCATTACTGCACTTGCTAAGGCTCATCTCGTAATTCTCATATTCGTGTTTATATAACACATAATATATGCTAACATTAAATTTGTTTTTTTTAAATAGTGGAAACATTTAAAATCTGAAACTTTTAGTAGCGAACGATGAAGCTGCAGATTGTTAAGGTCGTTGCCTATTAAATACTCCTACAATAAAATAACAATTTTACAACCAAAAAGTTAACTGCAGTCCTGACCACAGACCAACAAGCACCAACCCTATATTGTTCAGAAATTACATGCTATCTGCTGAGTGATAAATAATTGCATTTGAGTAGGAATTTAAACATTCGCTACAAAAAGTTTGGTCAGACTTTAAAGGGACAAGTAACCTGCATGAGTCACATGCGATTGTGACATGACAGTCCAAGAGGCCGGGGCTCGGGGTGAATTCTTATCACCCACTTGTTGAATATGGTGGTCTTATCGGTGATAACAGTACCACTGATAAACTGTTTATGTATGCTTATCACCACCATTGCCTCCGAACAATGGAAAAATCTCGTATCGAACTTTTCATGTCGGTTTTTATCTAGTTCGCGATATGTCGACTCGCTTTCAACTTGACAAGTGTTGCGTGTAACAGCACCTACATGTTCTGTATTTTTTTTCTAATTTAGTTTTTTACTGGTGACATTTGCAGTGTTAGATCGTTCTTTAAATAGTCAATGCTGAGAATTGTTGCATTTTATGGTTATCTTCAAATATAATTTGTTTTACAAAGTTGAATCAGCTTCAGTTATTTATAACAGAAATTAAAAAGGGCACTTCCTGACCTAAAAGTGTGGTTTTGATCGCCCATTATTTCTACGCTGTGATGTCATAATTTTTTTTTAAATGTCAACCCCATTATTACATTGATTACATTTTGTTAAATATCTCTGTTATTTTTCAACCGATTTTGAAAAACTTTTTTTTGTTATATTAAGAATAAAGAGACCTATCAAAAGAGGTATCACAAAGGGTATCTTTCCATTAAAATTTTTAAAGTTGGGGTTGCTATCACTTAGGGGCTGAGGGGTGGGGGGATTAAAATTACCTGCCTAAATGCCAATTTAAAAACAAAAATTGACGGGTCTCAGGATTTGTGCCATTATTTCTACGCTGTGACGTCATAATTTTTTGTTGAATGTCAACCCCATTTTTTACATTGATTACATTTTGTTAAATATCTCCGTTATTTATCAATCGATTTTGAAAAACTTTTTTTAGTTATATTAAGAATAAAAAGACCTATAAAAAGAGGTATCACAAAGGGTATCTTTCCATTAAAATTTTTAAAGTTGGGGTTGCTAGCACTTAGGGGTTGAGGGGTGGGGGGTTGAAAATTATATGTCTGAATGGCAATTTAAAAACAAAAATCGACGGGTTTCAGGATTTTCCGCAAAACCATTAACTAACCAGAATATGATTTTTGTGCGATACTTTATCATCACTCTGTATATGATATTATACTATTATTGGTTTAAAAGTAGGTAATCGCATATTAAGAAGAATCGAGGAAGAATTACTAACTTGGAAGATTAAGTCTATAACACCTAAAGTACCTATAGGTACTAACTTTGTACAACGCCATCTTTTAAAAAAATAAATGTTATCTTGAACATGGGAAAATCATTATTTAACTACCAGCAGGCAATTTTAGGTACTACTAAAACTTTTTAGATTTATAAAAATACAGCCCAAACTCTTTTAAAAGCCGCAATTTTTTTCGTTCCGATTGTTTCTTACATTAATTGCTTGTAATTAACTGGTTCTCCTATATGTTACATATTATAGTAGTGGGAAATTCTGAGGATCTTCACATTAATTAAATATAGCCGGTATCTGGTAGAATTAGATAAATTAGTACCTACTACCTAGTTATGTTGTTTTAAAAAAGCCGTCCTCCATTTTCCTTGTTTGTAAGCAAGTCATTCACTATTAGTTAAGTAGATATTATGGCCATGTAATTATCTCCTATCAACGAGAACATCTACTGTAATCCAGCGAGTGGGTCCCTTTTCTTGAGGGGACTCCGGGTGTCCGCGACCGGATCATCAAGGCGGGGCATGGCGTCTAATAACCCGCTGCTTCTGGTCTAGATGACGTCATTATCACAATGGCTGATTCCCATCAGATTCCCTCCGATTCTGATTCTGCATTAGTATGATTGCCAAAATTCGCAGGAGGGTCTGACACTCGAATATAACTTACTATAAAAGGTAACCGAGGGACATTTTGTAATGTCATCTGGTTTTAAAAATTTAGATTTCACTAATGTTTGTTAGTGATTATGGGATATAATTAATATTTGTCTTTTTGGCAAGGTTTTTAATTTTTACCGACCCACAACTATTTCTTTCTTTCATTATAATATGCCAAGAGGTTTCGTTATAAGTATACCCACATTGTTCAGTAGCTATTGACTGGGTTGTGTTAACTATTAAAAAAATGTAAAAGTATAAATAGTAGAGAGACGTTTTTGGAAGTTACTTAAAATTATACTCATGTAACATGTTAAAAGTCATCTCAATCACATGTTTTTTTAATCGCAATAAATTATCAATAGGCCTTTAAAAAATCCCAATTAATCTTTTCTGTTAACATGATTCTTAAAGTAGGTATAAGGTCAGCTAAAAATTATTTTATTTGTATTTACAATATTATTGTTAAAGACTAACACGAATTTATAACATTGAATAATTGAACTTATGGTGTACCTGCTATTAATGTTCATACCATATTTAAGCGGTTACCAATTCGAAAAATTTATAATGTAACAACAAAACTTTCCTGCTGTTCATTGTTAAACAGCTCGTAGTAGTTTATTTAATTTCGATTGGCGTATTCAGATAACCTTTGTGTACTTGTCCAACAAAGTAATGTGCCGTGTTACCCCTATCTTATAATTTCTAACCAATTATTTGAGATAAAAATAACATACGCCATGGCGACAATTATTTTGGATAAAGAGCACCTTAGGTATACTTGGTGTTCCGAAATTAGCGTGCAATTAACAGTGTTTTCTACGACTAAGAATAAGAAAAACAATTCGAAAGATGTTTCCTAAGGGAGGTACAGCCCCCCCTTAAAGGTGGCCTCAGCGTATGGTTTTTATTGAATATCTTCAAAACCGTTCTAGTTAGAATAATGAAATTTTGTACAACCATTACCATTACTTTTTTTATGCGAAATAAGATGAAGTAGAAATAATTTGGCAATTTTATCCATGGGTATCCCAAACGGGATGACTGTGGGGTAAAAGGAACCCACACTTTCTTGGGTGTAATTATTTCACGTTTTCGACAGTAAAATATGAAATTTCAGTGTTTTCTACATAAAAATGGTGCACTTGTTGAACATCGAGAGGATGTACCATTTTTGAATAAAATCGATTGGAAAATTTTATTACGTGATCCAAAGTAGATACGAGAACCGGGTCAGTTTTTGTGTTTTATCACGTTATAATAAAATAATCACATTTTGTACAATCACTAATCTTTTTATGCTTAACAAGATAAAACAAATGAAATTGAGTTTATAGGTATGTAGTATTTTTTTATTGCAATGATTGTTAAAACAAATTTTCGTTTTGTTTTAATTCCCAGCATCATATAATAAAATAAAATAATCGATTTTGCTCAAAAAAGGTACATCCTATCGATTTTCAACAAGTGCACTTTTTTATTTAGAAAACAATTTCATATTTTGCTGTCAAAAACTGGTAAAAATGACATGTAAAAAAGTTGGGGTTATTTTTACCCACAGCCACCCCCGTTTGGGACACCCATGGATAAAATTGTCAAATTATTTCTACTTCATTTTATTACGCATAAAAAGAGTAATAGTTGTACAAAATTTTATTATTTTAACGTGAACGGTTTTTAAGATATTCAATAAAAACCATACGCTGAGGCCACCCTTAAGGGGGCTGACCTCCCTTAGGGAGCATCTTTCGACCTATGTTTATAGAATTTTTTTTCTTATTTTTGATCGTAGAAAACGCTGTTAAAGTATTCTTTCATCTGGGCTCAACGAACCGTCGCGTCGCGTCGTCGGTCACGTCGCTATGACTGAACGGAAAAACTCTAGAATCTGGAAATTGACGTCGCCACCACAAACGACATCATTACAGTCGAAGTATTTTACATGTTTTGTAAATAATATATGACCGTAATTCTAATCAAGTGCTTCAATTTTCGTTGTTATATCCGTTGTGTAATTGAAATCATTATAAGAGGATTTCGCTGTTTGTAGTCATACAATGATGTCAAGTAAAAAAAATATCAACTGATTGCTGGACTTTCTAAGCAGCACTAGTACATTAGTTGAAAATATGCATTAAGCTATTCTATTACAAACACTACTAGCAGTAGGTAGCTATACCAATTAATAGGTGGGTCAGTGAATTTTATTTTTTTAACTTTGAAAACAGTTAATTATAAATAATATATTAAACATTCTTAATCCTTAAAAGTGGGGAGCTGATAGTTAATGACATTAAAATAACTGGAACTAAATTGTAAATCATTACGCGATTAATATACCAAGAACATTTTAGTAATAAAACATTTACCAAGAATAAAATTACAACTAGTACCTATAGCATTATTACCGTATTTCATTGATTAGTATTACATTAACATTGATGTTCTCAAGGCCTCATTTACGAGCTTCGGAGAGTATTTATGCAGTTATCCTATTTCGATATTAATTTGAATATGTACCTACTTATACCTATGCGTGGTAAAAATCTGCCCTTGATTTTGACTCAGTTGCGAACTCCAATCAGCATTGATGCTTTGTTAAATACTGATCATTTTGTAGTGGTCTAAACAAACGCTAATCTGGTGGCAATAGGCCAGGGGCTGTTTCGGAATGTCCTGTTAAAATAGTACGTAATAGGACGTTCGGTGTGTGACGTAGCATTACCGTGTTGAAAAGCACACCCGCGATAGGAGAGACCTTTCTCAGAATAGATTTAATTCACCGTAATAACAGTTCCACACTGTGAGTTTTTGATCCGTTTTTGATCTTGAAAACAAAACAGAGAAAAAATTATGAATTTTAATTTTTAGATTATGGTAGATTAGTATATAAATCTACTAAAACATCTGTAATTTTATGATAAGTATAGGAATATTAGAAATGGTAATTTTTTGTGACCCTGAATCTATGCTGACTATGTTGTTGTTTAGACTAATTTTTGATAATAATTAGAAAACTGATAATTAAAATACCGCGTAGACATTTCCACCATAAGTTTACAAGCATGTTTATAACTAAATTTTATGGCATTTTTAAAAGTTGTTAAGTACAGGTTGAATAAATAATTTAAAATTAATGAAAGATAACATCCGCTAAAACCATGTTATTCAAATATAAAACTTAAATTTAAGAAAGGAAGTACATGAACTGACGTTTTCCATTTCGTACCTGTTTGAATTCTGAAAATACTGCCCAACATACTAGATTACGATAAAATAAAACTGATGACTAACAAAATGTATGCTTTGAAATTTTTATCGTATATTTAGATAATAAACAGCGGTAGATAACTTTTTCATTTTTAACTTATTCCTACAAGCTTTATAGCGTCCCGACTTTGTATTTCATTAAATTTAATTCAAACTACAAATAAATGTAAGTAGATACTCAGTGGCGGATTTTGCGTTTGCGGGGCCCTAGGCGCAAAGGATATTAGGGGCCCACCTAAATATTAAAAGCCAATCGAACATTCGTAATTCCAAATTTTCCATTAGCTAATCTTGTACCTTTCTTTGGCCAATTATGGGGCCCCCTAGGTGCGGGGCCCGAGGCTTGCGCCTCTTGCGCCTTTGCGTAAATCCGCCGCTGTAGATACTAACTACATAGCTGTAAAAGCCGTCGGGGAAATATGGTTGATAATTCACCAAAGTTAAACAGTAATAATTATACCTAGTCAAAATTAATGAAAGGCTTGGTATAAAGATTAATTTTTAGGAAAACAGAGTTCTGATGTAGTACGTTTTTGATTTTTTATTTAAATTATAGCTATCCTATTATCTGAAAAAGATTAAAATTGGATATTTATTTAAAACAACTAGTATTCAAAACAATTTTATTTTTCAGTAATCGATCAGCAGTGACAAATCTTGTAAGATGACAGTTCAAGATTAGATAGTATCGATGCCACATGCTTATGCTATTACGTAGTAAGCTCTGTAATAAAACGGTTATCTAATAAAAAATTTAAAATGTCGATAGTAGATACCAAAGAAAAATTAATGCGATGTCAACAAATACCTACAAAAGGTAAATTTTCTAAGTTGCTTTGAAAAATCTGTTGTATTTGAGATTGAGTTCACAAAAATATTTCTAACAAGTTGCTTTGAAATGGGATATTTCTCATTAAAATAACTTCTACTTTATAACTGTACATCATTTTCCTTAGAACATGTAAATACCAGAAATATTTGTAGAATAAAATATTATTCTATCATATACACTATTTATTCGCTTCCGTTTCTATTTTAGTTCTGCTTCGGTTCGTTGATAGGTACTTTAATTATTTTATAGTACGAAATTTAACATCTAATAGCTTAAAATGCCTTAAAATATGTAGTAACCAACCATTTAAAACAAACCGCAAAAGTATTACATTTAATTGATATCGTTTTATGTTAGTACTTACTTTACTAGTTTATACATAATGGAAATAGTTTTTCAGAAGAAATACCGCGGTAGATAATTTTACCTCCATTTTGAATGTTCACTTTTCCTGATTTATTCATATCAATGTTGAACTCACCTTAAAATATATGTTTATTTAATGACGTGGAGGTTTTACCTGCAAAACATGCGGCTGATTAATCAATTCAAGTTTTTTCAGTAAAAACCTCCCAAGACAAATTTGAATATCCGTTTCATATTGCAAGTATAAAGTGGGGAATCACTTTTTTATAATTTCCTACATCGCATCCCTCAAGGTGTAAGGAATATTTTTTACTAATACGCTATTAGACCCCGTGTCCGCCCAACACGTGTGACATAGGGCAGATGTCGTTGGGGTTGTGAAAAATTGCCATCATCAATTATACAACCCAGTCGCTCAACTTTCTAATAAAAACGTGCCATACTTTAAATTCTCTTATGGCTCTCAGCCGACAGTTGAGAAGTAAAGGGGAGTAGCAGTAGATATAATATATAGGTACCTACCTAACACATCAGCCACGAACAAACCCTAAAATAAAAAATCTTTGAATATGTTTGCACAGTTTATAAGTTATTATGACAAATACAGTAACTTATTTGTGTAAATCAACGGCTATACACTCTGAAAAAAAATTTAGTTCTTCCAATAAATAATTTTTCTGTCTAGCCTATAACCTCAACAACAAAAAAAGTGGAGGTGCAAACCTCCCCTGGACTTTCCCATACTAAAAATTTGGTATTCAACAGTAGTTCGCGAGGCAGCATTGAAAATCATTTGAATGCCTCGCGAGAAAAATGAGACTATACGGGTTCGATATGAACAAAAGAAAGACACCAAGATACGCATCTATCTGTACTCTGTAGTAGTCACCCGCTAAAAATTACAACTGCCGAAGCCGGACGATCGCTACCGACCGACGATCAGTAAGTTTCCGAGTCCAACCAGATTCAGAGTCCAACCTAAATATTCAAAATTCACGAATTTCTCATTAACCGTACATTTTAGCCATATGAACACCTTATACTATCTGATAGACAATTCAATTTTGCATTCAATTATATAATAATATATAGGGTGTTTCATTTAAAATAACAAAGTTGCTTATTGTACTGTGAAAACCAAACACCCTGTATACGTGATATAAATTTAGAAAAATGCAAATCTATATACTGAACAACTTTTGTATTTAAACTTCTTTCATATTTTGACTAATAAAGGCGCTATAGGAGCATCAATTTCCGATGTTCAAAATCTCGTAGAGGGCGCCACAGTGGAACTCTGGCGTTCGTCAAAAAACAAAAATGTAGCTAATACCAAGCTGCATAAGTATAGAAAATTTAAACAAATTCCTTAGACCAGTTTTTTTGTAATAATTTTTCAAAAATTTCAAAATCTTTGGAAGAGCGCCGTTGCGACCGTTTTTGGATTTAGTAAATAATTTAGTACAGCCAAAGGGCTTTCAAACAAGTTGTTGCAGAACCTGATCAGATAACTGGTTTTTGAGTTACGGGGCGTTAAAGTCGAAATTTTGAAAAATTCATAGCGACCGCCATTTTGAAGTTAGAGAGTCCGGTAAAAAACTGTTTCCCTTGAATTATGCCCTTCTTTCATATCCCCTACTCAGATTTTCACAATTCCGCTTCTGAAAAAAATGATACCAAAAAAACATGTCTAACTTCCGCTTCCGGTTTCGGATTTTTTTGAAAAGCTTATTTTGTAGATGAATTTTCGATATACCCCTTCATTTAAAATTTCATCAAAATCAGTTCATTAGTTTTTGCGTTACAGGCGTTACCCACAGACAGACATTTTTTCTAGACCACTTTTTTGGGATCCTGGAGGTCCAAAATACGTATTTCCGTGAAAATCTCGATTTCGAAAATTTTCATGATATCAATACTTCCCTATACCAGTAGTGGTATGGGAAAGTAAAAATCTTTGAATATGTTTGCACAGTTTATAAGTTATTATGACAAATACAGTAACTTATTTGTGTAAATCAACGGATATACACTCTGAAAAAAAATTTGTTGCTGTAAGAGAAATTTAGTTCTTCCAACAAATAATTTTTCTGCCTAGCCTATAACCCCAACAACAAAAAAATTGATAACAGGAATAGTAGACTATATAGAGGAAATAGACCTAATAGAGGCTGTGGAATCGGAATATTAGAAAAATAAACGAAACAAGACAAGATTCTTTTATTCTTAAACATCTAGGTATAAAAAGATCGCGAAGTACAAGCAGTATAAAAGTAGTTGTATAATTATATCCAATTCTATAAAAAAGTACTGAATAGCATTGCTTATAAATAATCAGTTAATGCCGTTTCCAAAAGAGAAATGTCATGCAGAAAGTCAATGTAATTACGGAAAAAGGGCATGGCTCTCACAAGAGAAGGGAGGAAATATGACAAGTAGATAAGGATGAGTATATTTCCCAATTTAATTCAATTTAAGAGGACCCCAATTAACAATTTTATCAGTCATACAAAAAAACAAGAAAGTGTCTGCTAATCACGTACTTAATTAATAGACTTGACGATAATAAAATGTCTAGATTGAATTAATTATAACAATCATACTAATATATGAAATACACCAGCTAGTGATATTTAGATGGGCACGATTTTCAAAGCCCAGAGGAATAGCTCGCTACTAATAATGGTTGTAATAGTAGGTATTTATATCGTGTTCTGTTATGATTCGCGATAAAAACTGCAATAACTGTGTAGCATTTAAGATTATATTGATTTATCATACTCATTACATTAGTGCTATCATGAAAGTGCGCCTACAATTTTATATTCGCTTCCGCTATATTTAAATTTAAATTTATACACTAATCAGATGCTATTTATATACCTACTTTCTTGTTGTTAAGATATGTTTTATTTTTAAATGTTAAATCGTATTGAAAAACATTTCAAACGACGACGTGACAGTAAGGCGACTGTCGTAATGGAAAACCATTGTCAATATCAGTAATTGGGTCTAGACAGCAGATGTCCTTGTTTCATCCCTTGTCATACCCCTCACCTATGCTTAACATCTTTATCAGACCACCATTAGGACAAAATACGTGTCCCGCCTGTTGTTAAGGTGTGTATATGACTATTTTATTGAAACACTTTACAATGGACGTGTTAGTACTACGCAAATACAATGGTGTAGTAACAATAAAGTTCGCGATATTTTACTAACGTGTAAAGATTAAAATTCTTTAATTCTATTAGTAATTAGTACCTTTTAAAAACTTTCTAAAATTCTGTATCATAATAAACCAACGAGTTTCCAAACAAATTTCAAAACAGACAAAAACTTCAGCACTTGCTATCGAGATTCTAGGAAGCAACGATTAGAGGTGGTAAAAATATCGTTTCCATTTTTCAATATAATTTTTTGCAAATTCGTTCCACTTCTTTCGAATATACATAGAAAATTATTATTACAGGGCGATTCTGATAAGCAGAGTCAACTAAATATCTCCGTTATCTATAAAGTATCAAAATAATTCCTCTTGGGTAAGCTATTTAGGCTTTTCTGATGAGGTATTATGGCTGGTTATAGTTTGCCATACTATTCTCTTTAATGCTCTATTTTTAAACAACCGATTACTGAAGCTGTTATTTAAAATTAATAACAAAATGATTATATTATTGGTACCCTATAGTTTGGGGCGATTCCGAGTTGGGCCAAGTACCTTAAATAATCCCCTAACGTTTAACGATGATATTGCACTCATGTGAACTATGCATGTGAATTGTGGTACTATTAAAACAACTTTTTTTAAATTTTATTAAGTAGCGGCTTCAGTAATCACCTTTTTTCAAAATAGAGGGTGAAAAAGAAAAATATTGCAAACGATACTCATCAATGAAATATTGATTAAAAGATAAACTTTTATAGGTAACTAAAAATTCACCGAATCTCGTCAGAAAATCCTAACAAAGAATTGACTGTGGTGTATACAGAGAGAGCGAGAGAGGGAAAGAGAGAGTTGGCTATAGCCTAACCAAGCAAAATTATTTTAATACTTCATATAAAGGAGATATTCAGCTGATTCTTCTTAGCAGACTCACCCGGTATATTAATCAATCATATAATTTACTTTATTTTAATTTAATCAGTAGAGCATTGTTTCACTATTATACAGGGTGTTTCTTAAATCGCGGACACGGAGCACAGTACTACATTCCCCTCCAGATACCAATTGGAAAAATATAATACAATAATGCCCGTTCTTCGCTAGTTTCAGAGTTATTCTCCGTCGAAGATTGAGATTCAATTCCTTTACGCTTTGGAAAAATGGGTAAATTTTAACCGTTCCGCATTGTTCATCAATCAAATATTAAATCTTAATAAATTTGGAATTTTTTATACGTTGTATTCCTTCCTCCGAAGACATTCTTTCTGATAAATATCTGGTGTTAAATTTTTTTCAATATGTTGCAACAGTGCATTGTAGCTATGAGGTTATTACCTAGGAAACTTGTTCATACTGCCTTATTAAAACACCAAACGTTTAAAACAAAGTCCGTGCAAGCATGGGCAATGTTGTCAAATTTAAATTTTTTAAAATGCGAATAACTCGGAAACTAAATACATTAGGACAAAATCGCCTATACTTTTTCAACTCAGTTTTAAGATGAGAATCGCGTAGTGCTCTCCGTGTCCGCCATTTAAGAAACACCCTGTACTAGTAGTATACCTAGTATTATATTTATTGTAAATAAATGAATTAGAGACAAAGACGGAATCATAACGTTTACTACCTACTTATATATTTTCTTCTTAGTACCTTAAATTCAAAAAATCGAATTCAAACGATTACTTCTTTTCTTTTTGCTGCATATTATAAGCTTATTGCAAGTAACATCCCTTAATCCTCACCCTTACGTAATTTTGCGTGGCCTTCGTAAAAATCGCGTTCCCTTTTTCTTTGCTATTCCGTGGTCTTCCAACGTTTCATCCCTCTTATGCTATTTACTATTTGCCTTTTTAAATTTTTCAATTTACCTCCTCACATAGTTCTGCTTTTCCAATTTACTGGGATATAGGTATTCCGTAGGTAATATTTAGCGACCATCCGACAACAAGCGGAGTTCAACTGCGCTCCACAGTTAACTATGTTTTAAATATTTTCATTCCAAATGATGAATGATGGGGAGAGTTGAAAAACAATAGATCAAGACTCCAGAAACCACAAAAGGTTTTGGACTGGAATATGATTCGAATGTGCGAGGTGTATTTACCTACAGCCCGCTTGGTAAAAATGTTATGTACCTACATCGTACTATTTATGAGGTGAAATTTCATTATCTTCTGAACTTATGATGTCCAGGAGCTAGCGGTATATTTTAAGACTAATTTCTATCAAGCTGAAATTTTTTTTATGAGCTGGTATGGTTATGTCTGCCAAATGTAGGTGGTCGGCAAAATAGGACCGCGGAACATAGAGCGCTAAGAAAAAAAATTGGCCAACTAACCAATCCAGGACGTTAGAGAGTGCTTCTGTCCCGCTCAAATTGTCGGACAAGGTGATTTTTGTGTTTGTTAAATTAGTATATAGTTATTAAAAAAAATCAGGTTGATGGTAATAAGTCAAATGTCTTAAAAACAATACGAACCCCAAACGGCAGACAGTGATTCAGTTTCGACTCTTATGTCGGACAGTTAATTTTTTGTTGTCGGAATGTCTTAAATAACGAGCAAAATAGAAATTAGCTTGATTGAAGTTTGTAAATTTCATCAAAAAATAATTAAAAACAAAAAAATTCTGGGCGCTTTATGTCCCGCGGTCCTATTTTGCCGACCACCTACATTTGGCAGACATAACCATACCAGCTCATAAAAAAAATTTCAGCTTGATAGAAATTAGTCTTCAAATATACCGCTAGCTCCTGGACTATTTAACCGTATAGAGCAAAAAAATAATTAAAATTTGTGTTGCCTGTTGTATTTAAAAGAAGGGAGGACATTGGCAAACATTCTACACTATAGGAGTAAAATATGTAGGTAAATGCAAATAGACGGTTCTATACCTATTTTAAATTCGGATTTTAATGAAATTTTTATAAATCTTGCGATGGTGAAATTAAAATTAGGTCGACCACCACATCACTGGATGATCATGTAAAGACAATATTTACGTTATAAGGACGAAAAATAAAACTTTTCGATGGACAGCTAAGTCCGAAATGCTTTCTTTTTCGTCCATATATATAGTATTAGGTATAATACACAATTCTGTGTTCTACTACTTTGGAAGCTTATTAAACTTGACGGTTTAATCTAGGAGGTCATGATGATATTAAAAATATGTGTTTTGATTTCGATCAATGAAAACACAGTTTTAGTTTTATTGCTCTGGTTACGACTAACAAAAAAGTAAAAGTGACTAGGACGAAAAATGTGATTCCACAACTAACATTCTGATAATGTGTGTCAGTTGATTTATTAAACCAAGCGAATAGTTTAGAGGACATACGTTGGTAATACATTTTTGACTTAAAATACCCCATCAGCTATGACCATCTAGTCGCTGGACAGGGACACCCTGTATAAAACATATTTTTCATTTGCGGTTATACAATACTTAACAATAGCTAATAACTAATTTCTTAGAGGTCGGCGTGAAAACACTGCGGGTGATACGTTTTCAGAAAATGTTAAAGTTGCCTCATTTACGAATATTTATAATATTTAAGTTTACATTATTATAATAATAAGTATTGACTAATAACATCCACTAATCCAACAATGTGGACTTACGTGTAGAGTTACGAAGGGTATAATTTGTAATTAAAACTAAAATAATCTTCTTTTCATTTTTTTAAATTATTGTTGTTTATTATTGTATAACAGTTGTATGTATGAGTATGATGTAATGGATTAATATTATCCGTTAACAAAAATGATTATTATGTGTCGATAACGTTTCCCATTTAACTAAATTAAAGTGAATTTTAAAACATAGAAGGAGCATTAAACAATCTAACAAAAATCTACAAAAATCCTATACCTAAGGTGGTAATCGCTCTCGAAAAATAATATTTCCTGTGTACTTATGTACATCCTCGAAGGCGTCCAACCGAAGTAAGTCATCTCAGAGAGGATTGTCCGACACTATTCAGCAGTTGTTTGTGGTAGATCCGGGGGGTCCGGAGAGCTTGGCGCGACACTACACAGAAACCCTTTCTGCCAGCGGCTCCACCGTGGCCAGCCCGGAGTCCGATCACTTTGCCGGACTTGTCATTGAACACTGAACCCACTCCTGCGACCGCGCCAGGAACTGTATCAATTAGGCTTGCTGTTGTAACTGAGGACATCAATTACCAAATTTTTTGATGACCCATTCGTAATTCTCGCGTTCGTTCTCAGAATGACAGAATTGTGGTTAAGTGCTTTGATGAGAATTTGAGGTTTTTTTTATTTTAAATTATTTTATGGATTTGATAAATTAGTTTTAAGAGTTTGTAACATTTTTTTTTTTCAAAATAGTCAACTTCAATATGCGCTATTGAAAGTAGCAATTTATTTTAATCTTTAACAAAAATGGATTTGTTAAAAAAAGGGTATATTGTGCGACAACCTAAATACATATGTATAAGTTAATGCCATCAAATAACTTTTCTCTGAAGTTTCGAGTACAACACAAAAATAAAAGTATCGTACATAAAATACTAAGTATAGGGATTAGAAAATTTTATTCTTATATTAATATTAATTGTAAAACTACTACTTTTCACAATTACAATTTAGAATTATTATTATTTCAGTTATAACATTTCTGTTGCTATACAAAGGTTTGGCCTTTTACCCATGTGCATATTAGATGAATCATACATGTCCAACGCAACACACACATTCTAGTCATTGTTAAACGATAAATTCAAATTTGAAAGGCATTTAAAGTTCATATTTGAAATACATGCATTTATTAAAATACGTTAAATACAAGGTAACATTGAAAATGACACCGTAAAGTAAAACTTTTTGAGTCTGTTTACTAATATATGTAGAACCAACAACATTCTCATTTTCTATCTAATATTATTATAAAAATTAATTTAAACATACAATTCTATAAAAGTAAAATAAAATTAATAAGTAGGTAATGCTATTCAGACTTGAGGACTGATCTTTACACGTACAGACGATTACATGTCAATACGAAAAAATCTTGGAAGAATCTGGAGGGCGATTCCGAGCTGGGCCAAGTAAAGCTGTAGTTCGAGATGGGCCAGCGAGTTAACCCTAAACTTGATTATTTTATAGAACCGAGTTTAGAACATAACAGATACATTTGACAATTCTAGATTTTTTTCGCGTTTTAGAAGTATTTCTCCTACATAGTTTTGTCTACTTTTAACTTTAATCGGGGATATTTTTTCGGGGATATTCATTAGCCGTTAACATTTTTAAACACGTTTCTTTACGCTCTTTTCTTCTCTATTTTCTTTTCATTCATGTAATCGGATAGAAGTTTATTTTTCAGTACTACTTAAGTAACACACGTACATCCAATGGACGCCCATTGTACATACGTTTATGGATGTTCGGACGTCCATTGGACGTCCATATCGGATACATGGGACGTTCTATGGACGTCCATATGGCACAAGTATGGAGTCCATAATACGTCCATACATGGACGTTTATGGATGTACATGGAGGTACATTGGACGTCCTTTGGATGTACAAGAAACGTTCTATGGATGTACATGGACGTACTATGGGCGTTCTATGGATGTACATTGGATGTCCATGGACGTTATATGGACGTCCATACGGACACTCTATGGACATAATATGGATTTATATTGGATGTTAATTAAACAAATTTAATGTTACTATTTTTATTGAGTAAAAATAAGACATCTTTGTGATTAAGAAATTATATTATATAAAAAAAGTGTATTCTACAAAATAATTACAATTTAATATAAATTACTAATCTATCGGGACTGCATTAGCGCAATAACAATAAAAAATCAGATAGGTATCGGAAGCATTTAAAACGACTAATAATAGCTTAAGACAAGGATGTTGTTTATCTCCAACTTTGGCCAAAATGTATGTGACAGAAGTATAGCGAAGGAGTGGAATACAAAGCTTTTGAACACCCTACACCTTGCTTTTTGCCGATGATCACAGCAATTTTTATCAGCTAAAGGTGCGTTCACACAGCAATCTTCATTAGCTAAATGTGCGTTCATACTGCTACATTTATTACCTAAAGGTTTGGTTAGGTTAGGTTAGCAAAATGAGTTGGGTTAGGTTAGGTAATGGGTTAGGTTAGGTTAGATAAATGAGTTGGGTTAGGTTAGCTAAATGAGTTGGGTTAGGTTTGCAAAATGAGTTGGGTTAGGTTAGATAAATGAGTTGGGTTAGGTTAGCTAAATGAGTTGGGTTAGGTTTGCAAAATGAGTTGAGTTAGGTTAGATAAATGAGTTGGGTTAGGTTAGCTAAATGAGTTGGGTTAGGTTAGTAAAATGAGTTGGGTTAGGTTAGATAAATTAGTTGGGTTAGGTTAGCTAAATGAGTTGGGTTAGGTTAGCAAAATGAGTTGGGTTAGGTTAGATAAATGAGTTGGGTTAGGTTAGCTAACTGAGTTGGGTTAGGTTAGCAAAATGAGTTGGGTTAGGTTAGATAAATGAGTTGGGTTAGGTTAGCTAAATGAGTTGGGTTAGGTTAGATAAATATATATAATAAAAAAATATATATATAATTTAGCTAACCTAACCCAACTCATTTAGCTAACCTAACCCAACTCATTTAGCTAACCTAACCTAACCGATTATCTAACCTAACCCAACTCATTTTGCTAACCTAACCCAACTCATTTATCTAACCTAACCTAACCCATTACCTAACCTAACCCAACTCATTTAGCTAACCTAACCTAACCGATTATCTAACCTAACCCAACTCATATAGCTAACCTAACCCAACTCATTTAGCTAACCTAACCTAACCCAACTCATTTTGCTAACCTAACCCAACTCATTTAGCTAACCTAACCTAACTGATTACCTAACCTAACCCAACTCATTTTGCTAACCTAACCCAACTCCTTTTGCTAACCTAACCTAACCCATTACCATGGTGCGTTCACACAGCAACTTATATTAGCTAAAGGTGCGTTCACACAGCAACTTATATTAGTTAAAGGTGCGTTCACACAGCAACTTATATTAGCTAAAGGTGCGTTCACACAGCAACTTTTAATAGCTAACGGTGCGTTCACACAGCAACTTTTATTAGATAAAGGTGTGTTCACACTGCAACCCACAGTAGCTAAAGGTGCGCTCACACAGCAGTTTTTATTAGCTAAAGGTGCGTTCACACAGCAACTTTTTTTAGCGAAAGGTACGTTCACACAGCAACTTTTATTAGCCGAAGGTGTGTTCACACTGCAACTTTTAATAGCTAAAGGTGCGTTCACACGGCAACTTTTATTAGCTAAAGGTGCGTTCACACGGCAACTTTTATTAGCTAAAGGTGCGTTCACACGGCAACTTTTATTAGCTAAAGGTGCGTTCACACAGCATAATTTATTGGCTATAGGTCCGTTTACACTGCAACTTTTATTGGCTAAAGGTGCGTTCACACAGCAACTTTTTTATAGCTAAAGGTGCGTTCACACAAGTTTTTGTCGCTAAAGGTGGGTTCACACTGCAACTTTTATTGGCTAAAGGTGCGTTCACACGGCAACTTTTATTAGCTAAAGGTGCGTTCACACGGCAACTATTATTAGCTAAAGGTGCGTTCACACGGCAACTTTTATTAGCTAAAGGTGCGTTCACACGGCAACTTTTATTAGCTAAAGGTGCGTTCACACGGCAACTTTTATTAGCTAAAGGTGCCTTCACACAGCATAATTTATTGGCTATAGGTCCGTTCACACTGCAACTTTTATTGGCTAAAGGTGCGTACACACTGCAACTTTTTTATAGCTAAAGGTGCGTTCACACAACAAGTTTTTTTAGCTAAAGGTGGGTTCACACTGCAACTTTTATTGGCTAAAGGTGCGTTCACATTGCAACTTTTTATAACTAAAGGTGCGTTCACACAACAACTTTTATTAGCTAAAGGTGAGTTCACACTGCAACTTTTATTAGATAAAGGTGAGTTCACACAGCAACTTTTTAAAGCTAAAGGTGCGTTCACACAGTAACTTGTTTTAGCAAAAGATGCGTTCACACTGCAACTTTTATTAGCTAAAGGTGAGTTCACACAGCAACTTTTATTAACTGTGGATGGAATAGAAAGCTTTTGTACACCTTGCTTTTTGCCGACGATCAGGCTGTGATTTCATCGGACGCACTGATGATACATATCTTATATGTTAAGGAAATTAAAAGAGGCGTACTCGACAGTAAAAAGACAGTAAAAACGCTTAAGTAATTCATTTTATATACCTTTAGTTTCTGCTTATTCTTTTTTACGGGTTCACATGAATGGCATGTAAAGGGAAGTTGAACTATGGGGGGAGGGTTTGGCGTTTTTTCCTCTATTGGTAGTTCACTTATATCTGAAAGTAAGTAGATACCACTTACCTGTCTGCAGTGCAATAACTTTTAAATTCACAACAGAATGACAGAACACAATGTGCCAATATGACATCGCGTCATGCTTCTGTTCTCAACGACGACTTTCTAGATTTTCTAGAATTGAGTCCATAAAACGTCCATATACGGATGTTTATTTAAACATGTTACATGGACGTACTATGGACGTCCTATTTGTCCGATACGCATACCGTCCTGTGGTGGTACAGTACCAGACGTCCATTGTACGTCCATATCGGTCCATAATCGTCCATGGACGCTATGTACCAAATATGGACCTAAAATGGACGTCCATAGGATGTCCCGTGTTACTTGGGTATGACCGGCATAGATGAAATCCGATAAGGTTAATTTCTTCTCATATTGCTTCCTATAAGTAAATCATTAAAACCCCACGTCATTTGGCAGGGGATTATTGGTCCAACTCGGGTGCAACTCCGAACCTCCGGAACCGAAGTAAGCAGGGAAGAATGGCAATTCAACTCTATGATTCTTTGATAAAAATCTATCTATTTGTGTGTAATTATTATTGCTTGTTTATCCTGCTTAATGCTTAGATATTACACATTTATGCAGATTACTTTAATTATCAACATACTACTATCCAAGGATTGCTAGGCAGCTTACAGTTATCGAATAGTTTCAACTCAAGAAAATATTATGAATATTAAGATTTATTTCTCATATTATGTTATACTAAGAGAATATCCAAAACTCAAGTCGTTTGCACCCAAACGAAAGTCGTAAATACTATCGTAAGAGTCTGCATAATACAGAAATTTTGTTTGCCACAGCTGAAGTTATTAATTAGTATTCACGTTATTTCCTATCAAGTTTCTTGTTAGTTTACGAAAGTATGTAGAATCACTGCCCAGTTTTTATACTTTACTTAAATGTGCTAGTCAATGGCAACAACCACTTTAAAACAGCAGTAGATTTTAAACCTCCATTTATAGCCAGCGCTTACAGCGATTAGTAATTGATTTACATTATATCAGTGTCTAAGTGCTTTTAAGAGCTTTATAGGTAGTCATCCCTAATTAAAATACCATTTTCGTCTAGCAGTTTAAAAATTTATTCGCGATACCAAATCACTCGGTAAAAAGCTTTAAGTTTTTCATAAAGTAACTGCTACTTATGGTACCTATAACAGGAAAACGAGTCCGTGAAAAGAATTTGGGGACACGACTTGATTGGAATGGACCATCCAAGTGGCGCCCAGAGATACCGACACGTCCCGGGCTAATGGGACAACACGCACATATACTCTACAGATGACATCATTTTGTCATCAGCCACAACCCTAATAAAAATAAAATTATTCGATGCCCGTGACCGTGTGGACTCGATTCCAGGTATAGACTTTTAGGATAATCAAATTCGCAACGTTCGGCCGTGCAATTTAATTAGCTTGGATTCCCTTGCACAATTAAAAGACACTAAAAATAATAATTACTCCGCCACTGTAATCGTTTTTGTCCAGATTTTTTCGTATTCTCGTAGGTTTCTACTAAATACCGAAAATTTAAAATTGTCGCAGTAGAGAATGGCCTTGCCTACAGCCAACGCTTTTTTTACCATTACTATAAAAAGCAACCGAAAAGTTAAATCCGTGTTTTAAACTAGCATTAGGAATATGATCAATATTTGCAAGATTTCATTTAACAAATTAAGCTAGAGAATGCATTTTTCAGCAGCATATATCTAGTTTGAAATCATGTAATGCAACCTTAACTAGGTTATGATCTTATGACAAATACGATGGACAGGTAGAACCAGTAAGGAACTATAGGAGGACGAGAAGGATAGGTACATGTTAAACAAATAAAAACGGGAAAAGTACCTGTAAGATAACTTATAACCAGCATGATTATACCGATTTACAAACAAAAAGCAAAACCAAAAAACCCCAAAATTATCCTGTTGATTACAATGTCCAAAGTGTTTGTAAGAATAATGGAGAAAAGGGTAAGGAGACAAATAGAAATAGCACTGGAGAATTAAAATATAATGTGCGGTTTTAGATTAAACAGAGGAACCTGCCACCTATCAGATTAAACTTTTAGTCATAAGTTATAACATATTCTGGAAAGCAAATGATGTCCCATATATACCTTTTCTACTAGTAATCAATTTTGGTAAACGTCGTGAGTAAAAAGGCAGTTTTCATACAAACCTGAATCACTGGACGAAGCTTATTCCAAATTTTAACCAAAGGAGGAAATTTTGGTGTAAGTAAACCACCTTAGAAGAGATCATGGATGTTGTGCATTCGATGAATTTGAATTTCATTTAACTACAGTCAAATATAACGGATTTGTTCCTGAGGGCATTTTAAGTAGAAAATGTCCTATTAGTCCAGGAGCTAGCGGTATATTTTAAGACTAATTTCTATCAAGCTGAAATTTCTTTTATGAGCTGGTATGGTTATGTCTGCCAAATGTAGGTGGTCGGCAAAATAGGACCGCGGGACATAGAGCGCTAAGAAAAAAAATTGGCCAACTAACCAATCCAGGACGTCAGAGAGTGCTTCTGTCCCGCTCAAATTGTCGGACAAGGTGATTTTTGTGTTTGTTACATTAGTATATAGTTATTAAAAAAAAATCAGGTTGATGGTAATAAGTCAAATGTCTTAAAAACAATACGAACCCCAAACGGCAGACACTGATTCAGTTCCGACTCTTATGTCGGACAGTTAATTTTTTGTTGTCGGAATGTCTTAAATAACGAGCAAAATAGGAATTAGCTTGATTGAAGTTTGTAAATTTCATCAAAAAATAATTAAAAACAAAAAAATTCTGGGCGCTTTATGTCCCGCGGTCCTATTTTGCCGACCACCTACATTTGGCAGACATAACCATACCAGCTCATAAAAAAAATTTCAGCTTGATAGAAATTAGTCTTAAAATATACCGCTAGCTCCTGGACTATATAAACATGGATCCAATATACGCAACGCAACGGTTACCCTAAAAAGTTTAGAAAAATTGCAACAGTTTTTGGAATGGTTTATATTCAGAAATAAATGAAAACACACTTAGATTAATTTACACACGCACACCCAAAATTGAATGTTTTTGCATTTAAAAAAGTTAAACCTGAAACACAACCCAGCCCGTTTTCTCTAAATAAATGCACAGAATGATTCAAAATATTTGCAAACTGTGCTCGACTGTAGTGGGTATAAACAATTTTTAATAAAAATACTAAGATACATTAATGTTTACTACTGACAGTTCATAAATTTGACATTTCAATTAATTTGTTTCTTGTGAATTAATCAAAGACATAACTTAAACGTCCATGGATAACTAGAGCTGATATTTAAGTGATCACTCCTGTACCCCATAATATCGGTGTAGGTACTACTCCTCATTTGATAATTTGCGCTGGCATTTTTTACTTTGAAAACTTTCTACAACTTTGAAAGGTAACACACCAGGATCTGCTAGGAGGCAAGTCACAAACAAAAGTTTAGAATTTTATAATATTGTCAAAAATTTAATCGTCTGTAGCTTGGTGGCCGTTGCAAGTTGATCCCATGTTTATAGGACATTATGCAACACCCGGTATATAGCGTATGGAATGCTAATAAATAAAGAAAAGTAGGGCAACAGAAGTATTTATTATTTCTTCCATCAAGATGGTTTGAAATACATTTCTACCAATCGTTCTTCTTCGGGGTGGCTCAACTCTAGCTCAACTCATCTAAACCATTTTTACAGGGTCTTGCCCTGATCCATCCACACATGAAATAAGTTACACCTCTAAACAGTTTCTAATACACAAACATTCTGTTATATCCATAAAAAGGGTTTTTCTAAGAAAATGTTGAGTTGTTGACAATAGATATAAAAATTTCCATATAACATTTTTTGCAGAATTTTTACACCTGACATACATAAAAAAAGGAACTGCGGTATAAATTATGCGTCAATAAAAATAAAAATTGTAACTGTCACTAGCGTAGGTTGATACTAAAACAATATTTTTATATTGCTTTTTAATGTTCTTTGTTTTTTTCTATTTTTAGTTATAAATTCAAACATTTTAAACGCAGAAGTGAACTATTTCAATGGTTTGATTTTTTACTAAGAATGGAAATTATTGTTGGGTAAAATGAAAAGCTCATCATGCAGTGCCAATAATAATCAACATTTAACTTTATTTTATATATAGGTACTTTTATTATTCAATATGGTTGAAACTCCACTGATTAATTGAGACGTTTTTACAACTAAATTAAAGAATTATGTTTTTTCTTTCTTAAATCAGACGTTGTGAAAGTGATTATCGTTAGTCATACTGTCATTTTTAATTTAAGAAATCAAAATTGCTATTAGCCTTATATAAGCTGACATTTTATGGCACTTATTAATTAAACACGCAGCATAATTTGATATTAAATAATGTCCCCACCGTCTTTCTCTTTTGGTTATTCAATTTGAAATTTTTAATGTGAAAGATAAGAACAATATAATAATAGCAACTCTAATTTGATTATATAATAAAAATACGACTAAAGCTAGTCGAAAACATTGTGGAAGTAACAGAAAGGAAGCACTTATCACTTATAGTTTTAGCTCTTATCTTTTAACAATATCCGATTAGATTAGACATTTCGTGTGGGCAAATTCCAACCTTTCAAGGTTTCAGCTGTAAAAATGTTCTTTCACGCTTGTGTTAACGCAAGACGACCTAACCAATTTTAGCAGTATTAGTAATGTCTATTAAAATTGTGTTTTATTTTTCATTTGTAGATTAAGTACAGTTTTTAGAATTACCATTTATGTTTGTATAGTTTAATATTTGAAGCCTTCTTGGCATCAATTTTATTTTGTCTTACACATCTGTAATAAAATATTTACATTCTTATAATTTACTTTCTTGGAAATCTATGAATTACGTAATTTTTAGATAAGCATATTAGGTGTGTTTTTAACTTAAATTAAATTTAATTTAAAACTTATATTTAGTTGACCAAATTGCTTATCAAAGGGTACATAATATAATCAAAATTAATTATTTAATATCCAAATCGTCCATGCTGTAGCATGTGTAAAAGCTGCAAATAGGAATGACATGATAAACTGCGGTTTAAAGGTATCATTTTTCAAAAATTAATTTATGTCAGAAGGGCGTGTCAAGACTACCGTTTAGCGTTTCAACGCCAAGAAGATTCACAATAGATACGTTAATTTGCTTCAAGCTCGAATTGTTAGGGGGCCTTAAAGGCCTAAGAAGTCTACCTGAGATATTTATCTGCGGTAGCCACGCGCCTCCAAATTTATAGTCGCAATTTGCCAAAAACTCGAGTTGGGAATGCGTGTCCGGTCCGAATAGACTACAGCTCGGCGCCTCGTTTAGAAATAAAGTCGTGTTCTGAGTTTTTATTGCAAAGTCGCTCATTGTTACTTAGAAAAACACTTAATCGACTTTGCACATCTACCTGGCGGAGCCATTCCAGTGAGTGTTTTAAGGTTTCCAACTGTTGGGCCAGGGGTGGTCCACCCTGCAATTTAATCACAGTAATTGCGTTACGCAACGGTCCCAAAACCCAACCCTCATGTGCCCTAGAACGCGTACGATTGGCATTGAAGTAATTTATTCTCGTTATACCGGAAGGGAAAATGTATTGTTATGGAGGGATGTCGTGACCTACACCGTTACACGCACCCACAATGACTGTGACGCCATATTGGATTGCTATAAACTGATTAAATTATGAGAAGGGGAAACTATAATTTCACCCCACTTATAAATATTTCAAACACCAGTGGAATTTTCACCTATAACATTCTTTTTATAACCCACTTAGTTGTAT
The DNA here is from genome assembly GCA_963082805.1 of Hemicrepidius hirtus. Lineage (NCBI taxonomy): Eukaryota > Metazoa > Arthropoda > Insecta > Coleoptera > Elateridae > Hemicrepidius > Hemicrepidius hirtus. The sequence goes on from OY720164.1 coordinate 2,324,647, forward strand.
TGTTTACAGCCACTCAAAATATTATTATTTCAAATTACAAGCTGCAAAAGTTCTAAATCGTTTCCTGAATATTTGTAATAAATTTAATTAATACAGTATACCAAAACGGTTACTGATTTGTTAGAATAATACAGGGTGTCTCTAAACCTAGTACCATAAATTTACCAGCCGCTTCCTGACGCAAAAATAAGTCGAAAATGTCTATAAAAATTGTGTCCTAACCCGCAGCATAAGGAAGCTACACGTCTGTGAAAATGGTGTTGAAAATTTGGAAATTGAAAATGGCTTAAGTCTGGGGTGGTTGAGATTTCTGTACTATAATGTTGAAACATCTTGGTCACTAAACCTAATGCTTGATTTCAGTATCTTCTTTAAATAACGATAAATAATCATCATTAGGGCTGACCGGGGTTAGATGTTACAGGGGTAGGTTGTTAGTTGTTATATTTTATCCGTTTTTCATGCCTCTAAGTAAATATTTGCCTGTTAATAAATTTATTTATCACGATTCTCCTGCTGGTAGAATTTTCACGAAATTTTATAGTTTGATACATTTATAAACTGGGCATATTTTGGATGATACAACGTAATTATCGACGACAAGATTAACTTTTGGTGTCAAGTTTTCTGTGTGATACGCAACTGGGGTTGGATGTTCCACTACAAGTGAGACAAGTTGTTACATTCTACAACACTACAGACTTTGATCTAAATTTTATGTCATTGAAAAGGTGTTGCAGAAAACTTAAAAATAAGGGTACGTTATTTTATCGTTAAGTGGAGCTATTTTGAATTATTTATTACTGGCGAAATTAGGTCCTGAATAGCCACTTTCTGTAGTTGGATGTATATGCAATCGTCAGACTCTGCCCAGATAATTTAGCAATAAAACTGGGAATGTCAGAGTTGGGCACAGGACCAGTGTATCGCTCTTGAGCTTTTCTTGTATGCCGGAATTTTTCTAGTATATCAACCAACCCCAATCTTGTAACAACTAACCTCTATCAAGGGTTGGTTGTTTAAGCCAAAGAGACCTGTTATACAATAGCATAACAATAGAAAATTATTTCTTGTTTACTGTTTCATTTATTAACTAAAATATTGTTTTGATCAAGGCAAAGGTTCAATACACTTGATCGCCCCAAGAAAAACTTAATACATCGCTAAAGCAAAAATTTAAAAAATTTAAAACCACAATTCGTAACAACCAATCCCGTATCATAGTAAAATATAAATGCTTTGTTCCGCTGCTTGTGACAGCGGCGTTGTATTATATTCAGTAGTTTTAATGAATAATGTATTTACAGATTATTTATTTGTTATATTTAATATTTCCACTTATTAATCTATAATTGTTAGGTAATTGTTAATATATCCGTATGAAATGCAAACACAAAATTTAATTTGGAGCATGATGTAAAAGATATAGGTAAGGGGTATAAGAAGATATACCTAGATACACATGAATGAATTATTCTAATTGTGTGTAACAAAAAGGTATAAAAGTCAGAAACCTTAAAAACTAGGAACATTTTAAATGTAATAGACACTACATCTCATTATCGTAATTATATGGAAATGGTGTAGTACAACCTTGAAACATGTTATTCATCAGGAAAGTTTTGATTTTTTTGGCATACAAATTTCTACGTGTTTTTTTTTCTATGTTGTTGTAATTTACGTGATGTACCTAGTATTATTCTCACAGAACAGTTTATTACTAAAATAAAGTCTTACTTTTCTACTAATTAAAAAAAACAACAATCTGTTTCTAAAATTGTAATTCTAACCGTTATATTATTTTTCCTGGTACAATTTTTTTTGGTTTTCCAGAACAGGCCCATCGTACCCTGCTTTCAACAGTTCTTGTAGAGTGAAGATTTAAAATTATAAAAAACCTAACAGCACTTAAAAACTACTAAATAAATACCCACATTAAAAACAAGCTAATGTAAATGAATTCGTACAAAAAATTGGAGCCTGTCGGGCAGTGGGATTTCGTGTACTTGTTTCCGAGACGTTAATTTCGAGTGGCTGTAGACTAATTGGTTTTAGGGTGAGTTGTGTGACTGTAAAGTTTTAAAATTTAGGTAGATTTGTATTTAGACTAATTTCTGTTTTAGTGAACTAATAAATTGTAAATTTACAATATGTATTAAAATGACAGAGAGATTATTTGAAATAATACCATTATCAATAGAAAGATACAATTGTTTTTGGAAAAACAGGTAGGTCTCTTATCAATTAATAGTGATTAATCAATGTATTTAGCTACAAAATTACACACTGAATAGTCTGATTTGTTACTGAACTTAGGAAAATAGATCACTGGTACTTGTAGGCCCAAAATTGGTAATGAAGACGACGGGCACGGCACGCGGAATTACCTCTACTCTACTTATAGGTACTTTTGTAAAAAGGGTTGATGTAGAGTAGATAGACCTGATACAAAAGAAATAAGTTCTGTTATTCTTATTTAGGAATTAATGTTAACGTTAATATTCTACATATATTTTTCAAACAATATAAATTCAAAAGTAATTACTATGAAAGTGGTTACTTGTGGTTTTTGTTGATTTGTATAATTCGAAATCAAAATATTAGCCATCTTACAATAATCTGCTAATAAATTAAAATAACTACATATTTCCTTTTAGTTCTTATAAATTGGATAGATACAAATAAATCCTTTAAATTTGACGCTGGACTTTCGTACTATTATTTCCCTTGCACAGATTTTTTATAATTAGCATTGAATTATGGACCATACAATTGTTTGCTAATATTTGGACTTAAAAATATTTAAGTAGGTACTAAGTATTATGATACCGACATTAGAGCTTATTTCGACATTAACGGAGAAAGTACAAAAATTTTAATGGACCATTGTTGGAATTAATGACCTAACTGATGGACCAGTCTCATATTAGTTTCAATTTGTATGTTACAAAAATTATATTTCTAACATTATTAAGTCAGGATCTCATTTATCATTTGATATTGTTATTTGCGGTTGATTCAAACTAATTTTAGCTGTTCGTATCCGTCGCACCGTAAAACAAACACCTCGTCACACACAATATAATATTCCATATTTCATTAAGTTGCTACAATAATAAATATTGCAGTTGCTGAAAGAATCGTTTAGGTGCGAGAATAATAATAGGGTAACTACGAAAGTAAGTTAATGTAGAGAAATGAGATCTCTTGAGGTTAAATGAATTCTTTTCGGGTTCTGTTTACTACAATAAAAGTAAAATGAGATTCTAAACAGCTTTTTCACAGGAAGATAATAATCAGGCCGTTGCACTTAAGGTGAGAACAGATTTATGTAATACTTTCTGTTGTCAGAAAAATGGTCTTGAAGCACTGCTAAAGATATTATCTACAGTTTATCCTGCATGCATTTGAAATCTACATAATAACTGCTATTTTCTGCTCTACATTAGTGCCATTTTACTTAAAACATGGGTTTTATCTCATTTTGTTATGCCTATTTCCATAAACGATAATGTGTAATTAGTAGCTTAAGGAAACTATAGAATATGTAATTTACTTTTTATGTTTGGTAGTTAATTATAAGAATTTATAGCAATTCTGAACAATGAACGTAACGATTCATGCTCACAGATAGTTAAATTTTACATAATTCAAATTAATCATCATAAGTCGTAAAATTTTATCCTACAATGCAACAATTTATGGTATTTGTATACCTATTCTATTTTATATGCAACAAAAGTATGACCGAAACATTGATTTTACGCTGAGGATTAAGTACCACACCTCTGCATGCTTCGTGTTTGGGTGGTCAAACACGCAAAAATTCGAATTATTTTTTAATTGCTGCAGAGTGTTCAACACGTTCGAAAAGTTGCCGAAAAAGGTAATTTTTGGTCCCCTGTTTGATATTGTCTTGTGCAGGTGAAAATTCCGATCAATTAAATTTCTTGCAAGCCACGTCTCTATTTTTTCAATCGATAACTGTAAAAACAGGACACGATCAGTGCAACTAAACAAAGATAGCTATAAGCAAAAAGAGGCACAACATACCTAAAAAGGCCTTGCAAGCAGCCGGCAAAAAATTAATTGAGACAGTATCACTTGTCGAGCACAATGTTGAGAGTTATAATTGCTCCTATGTTTATTCCTCTACTGAAAAACTAGTTTTTAGAAAATACACGGACTCGCCGAGTTTGTTCAGCGCTGCTTATAATTTAATTAGTCGTGAGGAACATTATATTATGGGAATCATTTTATTTGACATAACAAAATTAAACAATATCTACCTTAGTACGTGGTAGGCACTTTACAACTTAAAATTTTATTTCCCTATTCGCACATATTTTAAACAAAGTTATTTTAAATTTTAACTAAAATTTTCACGATATTACGAGAAATAATTAAACGATTGTTTATTCTTGCATCATTAAACAATTTGTCTTATGTCTCAGACTTTTAATCTTCGCCCTAAAGGGAATAAAAATTACTGGCGCCTGTGCAGTGTCACTTAATATAATCAGGGCATAGACTTTAGGATTCAAAGTAAGCGCCGCCGTTCTGGTTTCGCGGCAAAAGGAGCTTAATCAACCCTTACTTAAGGGCGGATCGATAACACACCCAGTTTGACACTTGAGGTTCTTTGCGTACCAAGATTGAATGTTCTAGAAGTGGAAATGCTTTATTCTCACCGACTGTTCTAGTTTTAGTTATGACATCGTAGTCGAAAACATCGTTTGTTGTAATCCCTATATGTTAGGTTTCAACCTAAACTATAAAAAATGTTAAGTGAACGATCGGCACTTTGATATAAGGAAACATAATGAAAGTTCTTTTACTTTGAAAGTAAACATAGTTTGTGTTAAGGTTAATTGGCGAATAGATAATAAATTTGTAGGTAAAGTTTTAAAACAGATTTATCGAGAAAATTATAGAATATTAATTTCCACAGTTTAACCTATACAGCGATCAAATGCTAAAATAAAGGCTAAAGACTAAGTCTACAGAATTTTGAAATACATTAGTGACAATTTTTAAAAGTGTTAATTAAACAACAAAAATTTCAACTTTTACTCCAACTAAATTATTGAGTTAATAAAACGTTCTCGATGTGGAGATCAAAGACAAAAGGAAAGATTGTCATAGCTTTCGACACAATTTCTTGAACCATAAGAAATATTTGCGTTTCAACATTATCAAAGTACACCCCAATTTGTCAAAGACCGACATACACTTTAATATAGCAAATATGTTACAAAACTGCTGTGTAACAAACAGTTTTATATTAAATTTCAAAATTTGCAAAATCTCATTCAAACTTCTGTACTATGGTAATGACTTACTAGTTTTGTGATATAGCACTGCTGAAAGAAGATATAAGTAAAAACACCGCAACTTTAATGGGGTCTCAACAACTAAGTTTCACATGGTTCTAAATCTAATGGGCAGCAACTATTGGAGTAGAGAATAATTAATTTAATACACTTTTATAAAATGTAAAATATGTCTGATAAATACTGAGGAGATTATTTAAAAAAAATCTTAATCATTAATTCACAGAATTATAAGGGTGCCAAACTTAAGAACTCAACTCAAATTCTTATAAGTTTGAAGGATATGGTATCAGTTTCCATAAAAAAGCTTTGTACCTTATAGAGTGTGTAGTTTACTCATAATTTTAATTTTGAAAATCAAAATTTCTTCGTCAAGGTCTCTGAAAATGCCCCATTTCAGGTCCGCCCTCTATTTGCCCTAAGAAAATAAATAATTAATGCAGCAACTCAAAAACGTGGTAGGTACTTATATCAATTTAAATTTACTTTAAAATTATTCGAGTGTGGACAATCCTATAGTTCTAGATTTAAATATGATTTACAAAATCAACCTTTCTTGGCAATTAATAAGTGTTTTCATTTTTAATACCGGGATTTCAACTGCTATGGTCACACAGCTCAATAATCCAGCACCTAAATTGAGACAAACACAAACCATGACAATACTAGCACTCCAACCCAAGGCTTCCTGGTTTATAATCTGCTGCTATATTGTAGTTTACAATTTTTATAGACCATTATAATGATTAATATTTCTAAATATCCTCAATTTATTTCTTGCGTTAGCTATTTATTACCTTTGATTGATCACATAAACGAGCACATAACATAAGTAAATAAATGTTGAGCAACTTTTTACATTTTTATTTTTACCATTCATTATACAACGCTATATAATTTAATTTTCTTAAGAAATTATTTTATAAAGTAACAGTAAGTTTTCAGTAACAAACGGTTAGCATATTTTTCGACTTTGTAGGTATATATTTACAGGAATTTAATTTTTGTTCTTCTGCTAAAAATTACAAAGTCTATAGAAATTATATGCTAGATACCTACAGTGAAGTCCATATATTGTGCAATGATAGCATGTTGCAAGTTAAATGGACCGCCCACTTTATCATTGGAATATAGGCAACCCATTATGGACTTCTATCACTTAGATAATGTTAGGGATCATTTTAGTGTAAAATATCATAACAGACCAGTCCCTAATGTGTCTACAGTACCACGAAAATCTAGAAAATTTGCAAGTGCAGGATGTGTGGCACAAAATGAAAGAAAAAATCGACGTAAACAGGAACACATGCATTTGTACACATTTCTATTTTTTCTTGGTCTGTATGACAAACAATAATTAAAATCAGTAAGCAGGCCCAAAACCCGATAGCAATGTATAGCACTGATATCACAGTATATATAATAAAAATTTTAGAACACCCCCACCCTCCCTCTCTCTTGCTCCCTTACATGATAGATACCTATTAAAATACAAAGCGTTGCAAATTGAAATTTTGGGGTAGGTGAAACCATCTTAGAAGATAGGTATCACGGATATTGTGGATTCGAAGAATTACATGGGTCGAATTCGCAACGGTTGCCCAGCTATAACTCGTTTAAAGTTTAGAAGTAATTGCAAGAGATTTTTAAATTTATTGTTTAGAAATAAACTATAAATCATATATCAACAAAATAACTTAAAAATTATTTCCATTGCAGAATCCATAAATGTAGGTACCTACATAATGCACAGGCATTTTTTACAGTACTATGTTGTAAATTTTGTACAACTTTGAAAGGTAACACACCAGGACCTGCTAGTAGGCAATTTCTGAAAGGTCACAAACAAAAGTTTAGAATGTTCTAGCCAACTATAACATTAATATTGTCAATAAACGTGTATAGCTGATGGGCAACCGTTACGAATGGGACCCATGTTTCTGCGACTGTTTCTACTTTAAATATCCTCAGGAACATGCTCCCTTAGTATGTACGGTACGTCATTTAACACCTTGATACATTGGACGCTAAAAAAATTATGGTATGCTGAAAATTAAATTTCTGTGGTAGTAGTACTGTCTAAAAAGTTCGTAATCGTAAGCTCACGTTATAATTAATATATCAATTAATATTGACTGTTAAAACTCGAGTTTGCTGTTATAATGAAATTGCATGATAACTTTGGGTAAATTAGGCGTGTAAACTGGACGCGGTTGAGCGAACAACGCACGTGTAGTGACTTTTATCCATCCATTACTTACCTGAAAAAATTTTCTTCCTGTATTTATGCGAATTTACAGTATGTAACACCTATAACGCAGTGTTAATTTATTCAAGCACGTGCATGTTAAGCTCCTGCCAGAGGTTTACTAGAACGACTAAAGCGTGAATTGGTGAATAATTTGAAATTGTAATATTGAAACTCACCTGTCAAGAGTGAAAAAATATAAGACAAGTTTTCAATTTATAGCATTATAAAATTAGCATAGGTGAAACGATATAATTAACATCACTTTTGCTCTATTTTGCATGTCTAACTGTCAACATACACAATTTATATATTTCTATTTTACACAATAAAACATTCGAAATTTCCCAAGTTTCTACAATAGATCAATATTAATGTCCTATAAAAATGCAATACATTGTTAACTAGTTGTGTATTTATTCTTGAGAACTTTGAGCTAGTAGTGGGTTAATAGTCTTTTCTACATTCAATTTTAGAGAGTTTATCTGTGGGTGTCTATAACACAGGTTTCATAAATCGGTAGATCCCGGTTTGTTACAACTAAACTTAATTCAAGTGACACCAAACTGACGAAAGGAAGTCGACAGTAAAATAAATTTAAACTTTGGCAGCTATGGATAAAACAAATATATTGCCTTATTATCTCAGGTAAACCTAAATGTACAAAAGAAGTTAAGTGAAATACAAGAATTTTGTCTTGTATATGCAACATTCTAGTCTGACCAAAGTGCCAGACAACAATAGAAATTAGAATTTGTAAGGTAGTACCTAATCCTAATCCTCTTTTGGTTTTTTGGTTGCTAATTTTTCAGTAGTTGTTATCTATGAGTACTATCAGTGGTAAAAAAATGTTACAGGAAGTGTTACGTGTTCTTTGTGCGGACTTTAATAAAAATTTTGTCGTTCTTTATGCCGTATATATTATCGATACTCAAAACTAGCAAATTATTTGTTACAATTGCCATTACTGCAATTACAGATTCTTCCTTTTAGTGAGGGGGCTCCTAAAAGTCACAAGAAATAATCTTATCTTAAATCAGCAAATATAAACAAAAATCTGTCAATGAGTGGCGCCTCGTAACTAATACCTGCCCGCCCTGGTATCCACCAGGTAATTTAGGGCGCCTCTATTTAGGGTAAAGACCCTTTGCCACCGGAAATAGGTTTATAGTCTCGCTAAAGCACAAAAGTTATGGTGGCAGCTTGAATAAATTTACCTGTAAGTTGAAATCTACGATGTTACGTCATGGAAGGTTCTTCATTCATTCATAAATACTAATATGTGAATCGCCTACTATATCGAAGAAAGTAGTTCTTTAAAATAATATTCTTTTGCATGAGACTCAACCGTTATAATATTAAAGATTTTTTATTTGTTTTTCAACAAAATACTTTAGTAATCGAAACATACTTTACTACAAACACTGCACAATTTTTTTTAACTCAATGAAATACTTATCTTTCAGATCTTATATTGTTATACTCGGATGATACGGCCTTAATCAACTGAAGCAAAATTTGCATTGTATAGTTTTAATAATTAAAATACAAAAAAAGATCAAACAATCTAAACATTTTTAAACAGTTTTGATCAAAACTTTCTTTGTGACAACCTTTTGCTATTACTACTAGAATTATATAAGAATTCAAAAAGGAATTCCCATTTCTTCCAACAGACTTAATTCGGCGCCAGCACTCTTTAATGTCCATTTTTTTAATGTTTCTAAAACACGCTCTTGCTTCTCCATTTTCCATCGAAATCAAGATCATTAACCATGTAACCAAAATGAAAAATAATAATTAAAAACCGGGAACTAATCAGTTAATCATAATCAACGAGCGGTGGGATTGGGTTCGAGAGGAATAAATAAAGTTAATTAAATTGGGCCGAAGACACACAATTTAATCGGACTGGTAGATTTGGTCGGCTCCAACACAAGGGTCCACTTAGCGGCAATAGCAAGCGGTGACATCGCGCCGGACACGACCCGAATAGAGACATGACCGCGGGCTCCATTATTCTCATTCCATTCATCTCTCGAGTCTCCAGTAACGAACCACATCAAATATTAGAGACTTAAAAAAATTTGAATACAACCTAGACTACGATTCCGTAACACGCTTGCTAAATCAGAACCGTTAAAATTTAAATTTTGTCCATTCGTTAAGTTATAGCATAGAGACTGTCAGACGCAATTTTTGGTTAAGTGCTTTTTTTAAGTTTGTTGCAGAACCAGTAATATTCCCGTACCTTTCTGTATAGTCAATGTGTGAAAAACCACTTTAAGAAAGGTTGCAGTCTCGATGAAATTGGTTGTAGATTCAAATGGTCTCTACACCCACTACCAACTTTTGAAGCTTTTCTACTCGTTTTGTTTTAGTTTTTTACTTCGTATGACACATGCTAGTACTATCTGAAAATAATTCAAAATTGAAAGTAAAAAAATAATAAAACCATTTTATCTATGTACCTATATACGATACATAGAATACTATTTCAGTCATATATGGTTATGGTATTCATGAAAACAATGAAAAAACCTTAATATAAAAAGATCCGAATACGTTTCCTCTTCAAAGTGGTTTACAAAATTTTAATTAATTTTCCAAAAAAGTTTTAATACAAGATAAAGAAATTTGGCAAACATAATTTAGTACTAGTACTCTTCTGCTTACATTACTTAACTATAACTCGAGTATATTTCGTTTGAAGTTACGAAAATAACATTTCCTGCAAGCAAGAGAAAAGTTTACCACCCGAGACGAACCCGAGGTTGGGAATTTTCTCAAGCCACCGAAAATTATTTTCGACGACTGAACTACTTGTCACTCTGAGTCGAAAAAACGTCAAAGTCCAAACAAAAACGCGATACCCTGCTACTAGATGCAGGTGTGGGAAAAAACTGTACTTAAAACTGGGTAGTTCACTAAAACTGGGTAGCAACATTAACTCTCAAGAAATGCTACTATCGCTTAAGTAAAGGTTCATTAAGTTTACGTGATTGTACTGTAGGTACTACTATTTTTGGTAATGTTACAAACCCAAAATCAGAAACGACGATATTGAGATTTATGGTTTAATATTGTGTGTGATATTACAAAACCGATCCTACATGTTTTCAAGAACCAAAAAAATACTTACCCTATACTAGTACTTCTTCTGCTTGTTTGTATACATCTGCCTCTTTCTCTGATATTCTGTTCGACTATAGCAAACTTCTACGGATGTTTCGTTATATCCATATCCGCCATTTATCAAATGCACCAGCGGCGGATTTACGCAAAGGCGCAAGAGGCGCAAGCCTCGGGCCCTGCACCCAGAGGGCCCCAAAATTGGCCAAATTATCAAAAATTAAAATTTAGATTTAATATTCACGGAGTTGTCTATATAAAAAAACAATCAATTTTTGGCAATACGAATGTTCGATTGGCTTTTAATATTTAGGTGGGCCCCCTAAAATCCTTTGCGCCTAGGGCCCCGCAAACGCAAAATCCGCCACTGAAATGCACACCGTTTTATAAGTGCCTTTTCTAATGGTCCATACAAGGACAAGGACAAGCCATTAAAAACACAAAAGCGGCAGAAATTGATTATATTTCTCAAAAGTTGTAGTTTTGAACTAATATGTAACCTTACAAACTACCCCTTAGTTATACGATCGGGGCGTTAAATAAATATTTTTAAAATAAATGGATTTATTTTCTTAGCCTTTATAATGAATAACTGTAAACTAAATTTGGAAAAGTGGAAAAGACTATAAAACCGTCAAATATTCTGAACAATAATGAAAGAATGGTGATAAACACATATTAATAAACGGGTTATCGAATTTCCATCCCATCCCTTTTTTATTTACCATGCAGTTCTCCATTTATAACTTTCGTGAAGTAGCAACATTTTTGTTAACGTATAGCTACAATGTAGTATGGTGTACAGGAAACTAAAACTAGGGAACCGAATTAGAAAAATAAAGAACACGAGGAATATAGTGTTGTTCCACTGCAAAATGCATTGCATTAGTTTGGCCGTTTGAGCAATAGGGTAATGTTTAATGAAATATGGTGCAATAAATAAAGATTTACCAAACAGTCCTGTTAATGCCTAGACTCTAGACACCTCATACTTACGCATTTGAATGTATTTTCAAATATCAGAGAATGTCTTTAAACCACTCATATTTATTTTTCACGACTTTATACTTTATAAATATTTCCTATAAAATTTTACCCTATCTTCACAAGACAATAAACAATGACAAACCAGTACATTATCTACATTGTTTCTAAAAATGTTGACCTTATCTAAATAATGTTAACTGAGAAATCTTGTAGTTTATAAGAGACTGTAAGCGACGTCGTGATTTTTAAAAAAACCGTACATAAATTCCCTTCAAATAAGCTATTATTTTCGAATGCAAGTAGGGCTTGCACTTAGATGCTCGTGGATTTGCATGTTTTTTGCTTATTTATACAAAAAAATGGCTAAAATATGTAAATTTGCGGGTTATTCAAATTCGAGGCTCACCATTGGGATCTCGGAAACCGTAAGAGATACGAAGATGGTTAAATTGGGGCAAAGTTGCGCTATATAGTGCTGATCAATAATTAAAAAAGAAATTTAACCTATCCACCTTAGTTTTTTTATTATGGCCAAAAAACAGAAAAATGGCAATTTTGTTTTTTGGACATAAGTTGGTTGTAATTAAAATTTTTTCAAATCTGTAAAAACTTTCTTTAAGCAACTTTTTAGCTGCAATACCGTAGTGGTATCAAAAATTTTCTACCCCGTTTCGGTTTTAGGGAATCATCCTCAGGTTTGTTTTTTCTTATGGGCGGTATATTGGATTTTTGCAGCATCGGATAGAGTTTTTGATTATGCTTTCAACGATGTATAACATGATGACTTTTGACTGCCTAAAACTGCTGTTTTTTACAGGAATAGTAACGGATAGTGAGAACGTTATCTTAATTTTTTGAGGACTCAATTTATGGACTATTTGAAGACATCCCTTTATTACGGTTAGGACAGCTATGGATGCAACAAAACGGAGCACCTCCCCATTACGCTATTCCTGTACGAAATTTTCTCAATCAGCATTTCCATAATCAATGGATAGGCAACCGTGGAGTTGTAGAATGGCCTGCTCGATCACTTGATTTGTCCCCTTTAGATTTATTTTGTGTGGAAACCTCAAAAATAAAATCTAAAAGAACAGGATTAACAATAGGGAGGAATTAAGAAGAAACATTTTACATGCATTGGTTACAATTCGAGGCAGAGATATTCATAGAGCTCAAATTTGAATAACCATTTTCATAATTCGAGATGTTTTTCCATGGCAATCTATTTAAATTTAGTATTTCTGCAAATAACAGCAGTTTTTGGCAGTCGAAAGTCATCATGTCATACATCACTGAAAGCACCATCAAAAACTCTATCCGATGCTGTAAAAATCCAACATACCGCCCATAAGAAAAAACAAACCTGAGGATGATTCCGTAAAACCGAAACGGGGTAGAAAAATTTTGATACCACTACGGTATTGCAGCTAAAAAGTTGCTTAAAGAAAGTTTTTACAGATTTGAAAAAAATTTAATAACAACCAACTTATGTCCAAAAAACAAAATTGTCATTTTTCAGTTTTTTGGCCATAATAAAAAAACTAAGGTAGATAGGTTAAATTTCTTTTTTAATTATTGATCAGCACTATATAGCGCAACTTTGCCCCAATTTAACCGTCCTCCTATCTCTTACGGTTTCCGAGATCCCAATGGTGAGCCTCGAATTTGAATAACCCGTATAATCCCACTTTATCTTAAATTCAGTGTTGTAGCTAATCACTATTTTAGAAAACATTAAATTGTCTGGTACAATAAATTATATTTTGAATAAATTTGCAATAAATATTTTGATTTTATAGTTAATAAACTTCTGATCTGACTTTTATAGAAAATGTTCAACTTTGTTCAAACCATTAAAAACCTATCCCTATCTAAATCTATAATAATTTGATTGAATATCAAAAGGTATTAGATAGTCTTTGGTATTAGATAATATGGGAAAATAATCGGTTTGTCGTAAACAAAGCTTTTTAATGGTGTTCGAGGAACATGGTGTCAATAATATATCTTATTTTATGAGGTTTAGAAAATTTACTCATAAGTAAATTAATATTTATTATTGTCACGCTTCAAATTTCCTGAATTTCCTATTCCTTATCTCTTGAGTACGAACGATGCAGTTACTTCGGTTTTTGAAACTATATTTATTATTGTAACGACAGAGAGTACATGTGCAACGAAAGGAAAATATTAATTATTATTTCTTTATGCCTCATAATTAAAACAAATGCTTTTATAGTTATCTTAATGATTGATGTAAAAGTATGCTATCTGAAATGTTTGTTCTACAACATCATTAATTACACGAATATTACGAATATTAGCGAAATCGTTTTTATATGAAAAGGAAGATAATGTATCGTATTTATTACATTCTGAAATTATTTATTAATAGTTAAACTGTCATGATTTCACTTCCACATTTAATCAGAAAACACAAGACTTGTTTCCTTAAATCGTATATGAAGCATACCTCATTAATGGAAATAAACTAAATTAAAATTTTAATTGTATCTCGTACACTGTTATAGTTTGTAGAGATACAAAACATTTTCTGGTATAAAACAGATAACGGGGAATTTTTAAACCGGTGATAGCTTTTTAAAATTTGTACCAGATAGTCTGAAATAAGGACTGTATAGTCTATACCATAAACGTTCCAATAAACACTAACTGCAAAAATTTACGTCTTGTAGATTACTCCAACCATACCTACCTCTGTTCTTTAAACTCGAAATGTTCTGCTGGCTTGCTCGAACTAATTACACTGCTTGTTTATTTGTTTGAAAAGCTTCATTGAATACCTCGACTGACTTGAAATAACGGCTTTAGGAAAACAAACGGTACCAAACTCTAAATTATAAATTTTAATATCAGAAGAAACGCGAGATTTTTCTATTTACAGAAAACGAAGTGGGTGGTTGATAAGTAAATGTTTAATCAGTTGTGAAAATGTGAAAACAGTTGATAAGATCCAACAAAATTTCCTTCTCTAATAGAAAATTTTCAATAATCTCAATGCTAAAATATACAGGGTGTCTCTAAAATATGGTGCCATAGCTTAACCACAGATTCCGGGGATCAAAATGAGACGATTTAAAGCAACTTTACCTCTATCCGAAATTGCTCCGTTAAAGCGCTATTCAACGTAAAAGATCTTCAAAAAAATTCTATTTTTTTTAAATAACAAAAGATTGTTTTTAGCGATTAGGATGAAATTTGGGATGTGATTCTTTACTGGAAAAAGGTGTTTTTTGACATCATTTTTTTGTTCAGGAGGGTCGCGTAAGTGGTCAAAGGTTGATCATCCACAGTCAAAGAAGCTCATATCTTTTTAACAGTGCAGCCAATAGTTTTCAAAATTTTTCTACAGAGAGACATTCTTATTTCAAATATTTTTTATCTCTTGTTTGATTTCAGTATCTGCCATAGTTTAGGCTGAAAAAAATATTTTGATTGGCTGCAGTGCATTTCTTAAAACAGATGTAGTAATCTAGTTGTCCCGTATGTTGAGAAATAAATCAAGAGAAACAATTTGATATAAAGTTTATTACTAGCAAGTATGTAAAAGGTTGCGCAAAATAATTTGAACCATTTCTGAATCAATGGTTCAGCTTATTTTGTACCACCGGTAAATTAATAGATTTACAGCAAATGCTCAATGTGTCCACCGTTTTCCCGGATGCAAAACTTGATTCTACACAAAAAAATGTCTTTTCGTCATTTGTTTCTCAGCATACGGGACAACTTGATTACTACATCGTTTTAAGAATGCACTGCAGCCAATCAAAATAATCTTTTTCAGTCTAAACTATGGGAGATACCGAAATCGAAGAAGAAACAAAAAATATTTGAAATAAGAATGTCTCTCCGTAAAAAAAATTTGAAAACTATTGGCCGAACTGTTAAAAAAATATGAGCTTTTTTACCTATGGATGATCAACCTTTGACCACTACGCAACACTCCTGAACAAAAAAAATTATGTCAAAAAACACCTTTTTCCAGTAAAGAATCACATCCCAAATTTCATCCTAATCGCTAAAAACAATCTTTTGTTATTTAAAAATATAGAAATTTTTTGAAGATCTTTGGCGTTGGATAGCGCTTTAACGAAGCAATTTCGGATAGAGGTAAGTTGCGTTAAATCTTATTTTGATCCCCGGAATCTGTGGTTAAGCTATGGCACCATATTTTAGAGACACCCTGTATATTTCAAAATACCATATACCTGCTAAAAACCGCGTTTGATTCTCAACAGTTTTTTTTAACTAAACATAATACAATACAATCAGTCTGGTTTCATTTTATTTTTAAATGACTCTTTCTTTTAAGTATTTCCTATAACCTATATGGGCGCTACAAGGAAATGTTCGAAGGAAATGCAAGAAATTGTTTCGGTCACGTATATGCCATGCTTACATCCGTTTGCAAATATAACACATTAACAATAACAACGAATTCAAAAATTTCTTGAGAAAATTAATGCGTAAGACGGAAGCATCATGAATTTAATATAAAATAGAATATAGTAGAAGCAGAATAACACAATGGAAAATGTATTCACTTCAATTACAAAATTTAACTAGAATATGATGAACAGATCTTTCGATAAGGGTTGGCCATGAAATATAATTAGTGTGTCTTTACTTGTTTCGACTAAACTAAATCATTCGTATGGCTTAAGTAAAGACATAGGTACGATTTATATTCCACGGCTTAACCGAAAATTTTGTTGGTGATTCTGTATATAAACATTAACCAAACAAACACTGCAGTCTGCAATTTAGGAAAATTAATAGGCAGCAGATTTCTAAGTTGAAAATAATGCATTATTATGACAATGAATTTGTACATTTCTTAGAGATGCATCGATATCTTCATAGGGATTTAACACAGTCACCGACACTAATTGTGATTTTTTAGGTAAAGAGCAAAGAAATCACTAGCTACACAAAACAGCTTTCAAAGTTTTGAGATTTTAGTTCAAAAGTTGTATTCATTAATTTACGCTAGTAGATAAAATTTTGTATGCATTCAATGCATCATAACTGACGACACGTGGCGACATTTGAAATGTCTTTCAGTTGAGCTTCCTATTATAGGATAGGATATTATTACTTTCACTGCAATCAAGGGTGTATTTTGATGAAAATTTCAAAGAGAAAACTTTTCAACAGTCAATATATAAAAGTTCTTCTTGTAAATTTAACAATAAACATGCAGAGATATTGACGTACCTTTCTATAAATTTATTTAAATACGCAGACATTTACTGCCAATCCTGCACGTAAAAACGCCTTTTTCATTTATTATTATTTTAGTTTTAATTCTTAGACACATGTGTGAATCTAAAAAGGAAAATGCATAAAATTTTTAACAGTAAGAAACACAAGCTCTTTACTTTCCCTTCTAGATTTATTGATCGACTTAAATGGGTACCTATTCAAAAATAAATAGCAGACGTGGAGAGTATATTTGTCGATTATACTTAAAATATTTAAAATTATAAATTTTTGTAAAATACATGAAACTATAAAAAACAAACTGGGAAGTAACATCTATTAGTATCGCAGCTTTGGTAAAATCAAGCCGTGTAGGTATACTAGTGTAAGGGTAAATATATAAATAAAATAAAATATATATAAATAATATTAGTATTATCAGTGAACGTTTTCAAATGAAAATTTTAATACAGATGTGTTTATATTCCAAATTCGTGGTTCTACGGCTCTAGGTAGCGTCTTCTATATTTTACAATATATATACAGGGTGTTTCTTAAATGACGGACACGGAGAGCACTACGCGATTCTCATCTTAAAAGTGAGTTGAAAAAGTATAGGCGATTTTGTCCTAATGTATTTAGTTTCCGAGTTAATCGCCTTTTAAAAATTTTAAATTTGACAACATTGCGCATGCTTGCACGGACTTTGTTTTAAACGTTTGGTGTTTTAATAAGGCAGTATGAACAAGTTTCCTAGGTAATAACCTCATAGCTACAATGCACTGTTGCAACATATTGAAAAAAAATTTAACACCAGATATTTATCAGAAAGAATGTCTTCGGAGGAAGGAATACAACGTATAAAAAATTCCAAATTTATTAAGATTTAATATTTGATTGATGAACAATGCGGAACGGTTAAAATTTAGCCGTTTTTCCAAAATATAAAGGAATTGAATCTCAATCTTTGACGGAGAATAACTCTGAAACTAGCGAAGAACGGGCATTATTGTATTATATTTTTCCAATTGGTATCTGGAGGGGAATGTAGTACTGTGCTCCGTGTCCGCGATTTAAGAAACACCCTGTATATTACAGGAAAAGTAGATTCTCCAGTAAGAATTGACTCTGCCTAGGTAACGTCGACTCTTATTACTAGTCGTTTCAGTAAAGTAAGAGTCGACGTTACCTAGGCAGAGTCGACTCTTACTGAAGAATCTGGTTTTCCTGTTACATATAGCTACAAGAACATGTAATATTGCACCAAATATATCCATATATTTCCCCAAAAAAAAACAGTCAAATACCCCCCCCCCCCAATTTCGTGATGATTAAAAATTAATTGGAAACAAATACTGACGAGATCAATAACGTATACCATCAATATTAACGATTTTAAAAAGAGAGCAGCCACTACCTACTCTAAGAAAATATTTTTAAAAATAATCGGTTTAATTATTATGGTCCTTAAAAAGCTTCTAACGCAGGGTAAAATATGTGGCAAAAGAAATATTAGCAGAAAAATAACATCCTTGTTAAAAAATAAAAAAAGGCACGAATTGCTGCAAGGATCTCAAATCTGCATTAGGAGACTCTAAGAAGAAGTTTAACGATTTTGAAAATAACTTAAACGGCAAAAGCATGGAACACATTTGTGTTTTATTTCGGATTGATCTGCGAAACCCTATAAGATTCCTTTGGAAGTACATTAGGAGGCTAAGGATTTGTAAACCTGCAGCACAATGGGTTAAGACAATACTGTACAATGGTCTGTCTTATATTATTCTATTATATATTTTCTTCTTGGTGGTTTATTACATAAACATTAATTATTATAGAAAAAAACAAGATTAACTTTGAAGCAGGGTTCTACTGATAAAAAATGTACCTATAATTTTCGTTTCATAAACTGATTAATTTCTGACAAAGTAATGTAGGTACGCTTGTTGAAATTACAATACTTCAATTATCTTGAAAAGCGTTAGCGACCTATTGAGATACTTTTACACCGAACATAAACTTCTCCGTTCGTAGGTATCTATCTACTTGGGGCGTCAATAGTTTAAACGGTGGTTGAATTGGATCTTACGAATACTACTTATAGCAGATCATTGGGGTAGCAAGAGTTAAGCAACCTGTCGAGGACTCTACATTTTCACTAACTACGTAAGACCGCATTTTTAATAAAAAGTCACATAGGGGTGCGTAGCTTTCCACTATATTAAATTCAACGAGTGCATTTATTGCATTAAGCATTACTTAAATGTAATAAGTAATAAACATATACAGGGTGTAACCGTTGGCGTGTAATAAGTATGCTAAGTGAATATTTAGGTTCTGCGGATATCACTCCTATCGCAGGTGAAATTAGCTTCTGTAAAGAATAAAGTTAAATCAGCGAAATCCTATTCTATTTGCAGGTTTTACATTAATTTACTACATACTAACACTGTATTCCTTATGTAGTTAAAAAAATGCTCCTAATTTCATACCAAATGACTTTTAAATTAAATCACAGTTTTTAGAGTAATATCACAATATGACAACAGTATGCGTTTGTAATCTAGATAGTGACTCGACTATTAATTGTCGTATACCTATTAGGTTTAAATTATTTCAATTTTTACGGTATGCCGTCCTTCCAGTGCCAGTTTTCAAACCCTTAAATTATTTATAAATTTAAGTCAAATCTCAAAGCTAACAATTTTCAGTTGGAAGTGGTGTTCTTTTGTGATGAAGAATATAGTAGTGTACTTTTTTATACGTGAACGGTTACCTATACCTACACTCTGTATAATATATAAGGATATAACCAAGAATAGGTGAATTAAAAAATGAATATTTTATAAAAGCTGTGTCTTTTTGTTTTAGGGTAGGCTACATACTTAAATATTTTCACAAAGTCTACTATTTTTTTTTAACGTTTGTTGTGTTTTATAATCTTACTTAAGGCCGGTTTTTCAGTGCTGTTTAAACTCTGGTTCAGCTAAACCAAGATTAATTGCCATGATGGATACAATATTGTTATAAGAATTGTATCCACGGCGAATTAATCTTGGGTTACCTGAACCGGGGTTTAAACCGGAAAATTGAAAAATCGGCCCTTAATGAAATCTCTCGTAATGGACAACTCCATCGAGTAGACGTTTTTCTCGGCGCCGGCCGTCCAAACACTAGGTATGTTAGGTATGTACTACCTATTTCTACTGAGAGGACAAAAAACGTGGCACCATGGGTGTCTACATTATTTTAATACGACTGCTACTGAGGCACAATACTTATACATTCACTATGAATGAAATATGTCTATAACCTTTTCAATATCCTTTATAAAAAGTGCTTAAATAATTCGCAATTAACTCAAACAAATTAAACAAACACTTCGGAAAGAAAAATATTCACTGTCAAGATAGATATCTTCACCAGATTAAATTCCAACAAATTATAGGATAATCTCCGATGTTATCGGCGCTTATAGACTATTAGAGAGGATATCACGCGGTTAGGTATCAATCTCAGGCCAACTCAGGTTACTTATCTGCGACACAACAGATAGAGATCTAAACATATGTCGGATGCTGCAGGACTAAATTTAAAGGGTTATTAGAAAAGACAAGGATATATCATCTACACGCTAGTTAAGGAGAGGGTTTATTTATATTTTTAGGGGGAACTTGAAGAATTGGAACTTCAATTCCTCATCACCTTCACACCTTTAGGCCTAATAATGAGACCGTGATGGACAGGCGTGCGTCGCCTACTGCTCGTTGCGGATACTTAAAATGTCAACTGGAACAATTCCTTAATTGAAATGCTTTTGAAAACGTAAATAGGAATAAAAGGTAAATTTAATTGCTTTTACCATAATTGAAGAGTGGCGGATTAACAAACTAAATAAGGAGTAATTAACAACTTATTAAAATTTAAATGTAGGTACTATGTTTAACATTAATTAATACAGAAAATATGCGATGTATTACATTGTTATGACTGCTTGTAATTGTTTAAATTAAAAATACAGTTCTTGATTATTAATTTTTTTTGTATCATAATCTAGGTAGGTATATTAATGTAACGTTGCTTAAACCTTAAATATTACTTGCCGTCTTTTACTTTTCATTACTTATCGGTCTTTTTAACTTTCTTAAGTTTTTTTTATAATTTAAAAATATGCCATTTACCTACGTGCGAAAGCAATAGTTATAGCTATAAAAATTTACGTCGCCGAAAATTACCATACAACTAATTTGTATATCTTGCACCCAGTACATGTTATCTATGAGTCATTTTAAAGCTATGTATAATTAAATTTTTTGTCATTGTGGGTTATACTGAAATTTTCATTTATCGGGGTGTTTTATCCTGCATGTTGCAATTTATTACAAGCTCAATCAAGATTTAAAGATAAGTACAACAGCTACAAAAAAACTTGTGGGAGATAGGTACCTACGTGTTTTTCCAAAATTATGAGAGCTGTGATAAAATATCCACAAGCGTTAATTTATTTCTAATAAGAGTGTAGTATGTCGCTTTCTTGTTACAGGAAGAACCAAAGAAATAATTTCCAATATAAATCGGCCACCGTTTATTTCAAATTAAATTTTTAATTTTTAAGCCGTATTGTATAAGACGGTATAAGACTTGACTAAAACCAAATTATCTATTCTAATATTTTATTTTAGGGTCAAAAAAGTTTTTTAAAACTCACCCCTTCGTTGCAGTATTCGATGAGCTTTCGCAGGAGTTTTTTACCATTCAAATATTGTCCACAAAAAAAATCACTGAACAGAGGGATAACACGTGGCAGAGAACCAAAACAAAATTCACGAACAAATCTAGTCCAAAAGTGTAAAATTCCCCAAAAAGCACTTAAACTAAATATAAACAACAAAAAAGTCGTTTTTGGCAAATCTTGCTCCTAAGCTTGTGTAAACAATAAGCGCGATAAGTCCTACTAAAGTCACGGAGCTTTCGAACTTGTTTAGTTCCTGCGGAAGACTGTGGCTCTCTCAGTCTAGTGCTCCGCCCCTGAAACAGCGGGGGCCCCTCGCCCCCTAAACCGCATTGTTGTATCTAATTATCATAAATTTGTGGTGGATTGTTGATATATCTCGAGTTAAACAAGCCTGATAGTTCTGTTTAGCATATACTCATTCTTTTACAGCGATATTTAGTTTTTCCAAAAATATTTGTAGAAAGTGAATCGTCAACGGGTGCAAATTGCAATAATTTTTGATTACCCAAAATTCGATTCGAAGTAACTAATATTTATGTTAGGTACCTACTATTAAGATTCGACAGTTTAAAAAACAATAAATTAAATTTAACATGGTTTCTTTATGCAATAAACTATTAAAATGATTTAATGAAGTTTAAACAATTCAACAACAATATCGTTTTTCGGTTTAAACAATTGGCCAATGGACTATTTGCAAAGTGGGTTTATATTATTAATGGTTTCATCTTTTTTTGTAGAAATGAAATTAAAAATAATCCTGCACGTTATTAAACCAAGTATTCGCCAACTTCTGGTTAAAATCCCTTTTATTTGTACACACAAAACCACTTAACTGATGATGGTATACAAGATACGCATTCTGTAATGTGAAAATTATTTAATATACGGAAACTTCCAAAGAACTTAACCAGATTTTGTTTTAGTTACGGCTTTTCCATTTCAACAACTATTAATGCAGTAATGCAACTATTATTATTTGCACTAAATGAGTCTACCTTTATATTCTATAGGAATATTTTTTAATTTATTTTCTTTATAATAAAGTATAATTAAATACTCTTACTGTTGTGAGTAATGCATTTAACGTGTAAATAAAATGACTATGACAAATTATAGATGTCTAGTTATTTTATAGTTGAGGCCGGTCCTGCTTATGCTAAAATAGTTTTTCAATATCGTAGAGTTGTTTCAAGATTCTTTGCATTCCAGGGTTGCTACTGAATTAGAAAAGAAACGGGTTTTAATAATGCAGGGACATATATATTTACCAAGTTTGGTAAACGTTATAACTTATAAGCTAACTATAAGCTAATTTCCTTAAATCACTGTATACTACAGGGTGTTTCAAACCCCACCACAAAAAAAACGGTGGTAGGTACGTTGTTTTATGACTTACCAGAAATTCAAAACGAAAGTATTTTTTTTACCATTGTAAAAAGGCTTTTGCTCGACTTGGTCATAAACTCATAATTAAATGTTGATTTCACTGGATCTAGCATAGGAAGTTTGAAAAGGACCTACCTACCTATTCATTCATTCCAAGGAAACAGAATTGAGATGTGGCCATAAAATCCTTCCATAATTGTAGTATGAGGCGATAGACGAAGAAATGGTATCTACCTATATAGGTATTAGAATACGTTAAAATATTTCAGTTTTTTTTCCACAACTTAAAGTGGTGTCTACAATTTCTATTTATATGAACTAGTCATCTACATTTCTCTTGTGTCATCTTCCTAATTTGTCTGCCCTTTTCAATTATTTTCAACACCTTCACTTTCAAAACAATGACATGTGTAATTTTAAATGAGCTAGCGGTATGTGTAAAACGGAGTTACCGTGGCTACGTACTACACACATTATGTTACTAGTACAATTATTTAACATATTGTTTTACTAGTAACACAATGACTCCTTTCTACATAGCTAGTTCTGTAGTACAATAGGGATATTACAATACGCTTAAAGAAAAAGACTATTGTGAAACTGTTTTTCGTAAAATTTTAATTCTTGCTTCATATGTGTCAAATTATCAAACATAATCAACGTCAAACATCAATGGCATCATGCAGTTCCTCTTCCACAGAGAAGTTAAAATAAACACAGAAATTATAAATACCTGAACTTTTTTTTCATTTTGAATAATGAAAACAACTCACAAAATAAATATTTCTTTTAAAAAGTTTCTTATAACCTAAATTATCAATTTTGATAGTTTTGAAAATAGCTTGCCTGAGTGCTACCACTTGGTTCAAACAAATACCCCCTAGTAAGGTATATTGAACTATTCTAACTGACTGATATTAATATATCTTAGTAGAACATATAAAATTCTATCTTAAGAAAGGGATACCTTCATACCGTGAAGGTAGAAAAGCATGCCTTAAAGAATTCATGCTCCGACCGTGATCGTGAGGGACACCGCGGGTTCGATTCCTCGTTGAAGCTAGGATTTTCAAAATTCTGGAGCAATGAAGGATCAACTCGTTAATATAGTAGGGGGGTTCAAGAGGGGACATGTTAGACCCGTGCGCTGAGCCGGGATAACCATCAGGGGGTGGAATAATGGAGTAGCCTTTGGAAACTTTCCAAAAATGACGAGAATAGTGTTTAAGGTTTAAGATAAGAACACGTGTTTCAACTATCCTTTCAAGTTTACAAAACTAAACCTTGTTCCTTTTTAACTATACATCTTGAATGTACACAAAACCACGTGATCGTTCCTAGTGTACGATTATAGTGGTGAGTATTTTACGTAAACTAACGCACGGTAGTTTAAGATAGCTGCAAAGAATAGTTTCACTGGGCGACGATTCCATTTTAAATAAAATCAAAATGCACGCACAGAATACTAAAACACCAGTTACCATACACGGATGACGACAAATTCAACTGAAATTTAACGCACGAATCGAACGTAACTACTCCTTCCTTAAACTTTGAAAAACCAAGATGCATTCTGTTTTTGATAACTATATGATTTAATTTGATGTCTTTGTAACTTAACTTTAGGTATAATAAGAACGGAATATTCTCGGTGGAAGGTGCTAAATTCCACCTACCAGGTATAAAATAATGTATTTCGGTTAAAGAAGTAGTTTCATTATACCTTCCTACCTTAATAAAAATTATTCCTTTTCAGAAGGTATTATTTTATACTAAAAAGGTAGAAACTGTCCAGTTTCGGTTGTAGTATTTTACTATACCATACCCTATTACGATGAGTATTTTTCTACCTTTGAGAGCCATCTTGGGGTAGAATAAAAGCCATGAGATTGAAAGCGTATAAATCGCTTGAGGTAGTTTTTTAAACCTTGCTGTGCTTATAACCCTGGAATAGATGATAGGTACCTAGTCATTTCCGTAAAAAAACTTCTTATATTGCTTTAATAATAATACTAGTAATAATAAATAAATTATCTTTATTTATATCAGATCTTTTTTTATAGATTCTTACAAAACCAGCCAGGGCGAAGTTCAGTTCTTAGCATAAAAGCTGCGAGCTGCTCTACCACTTAACGTTTTAAAATTTCATACATAAATTAGAAACACTTGTTCAGCCATTAAATTTGGTTTTAAAGAATTTTAAAACAAATAAGAAAAACGGTTGGAGAAATTTTTAAATTAATAAATATTATGGATGATAGCAGCCAATTATATCTACGTATATAAAATGTTTTTTTCTAACTAAGTAGTATAAATAAATACTCAAACCACATTAATTAATACCTTTTTTTCATACATGTTTAAAAAAGTATTTATAAATAATTGGCTGCTATCATTTAAACATTTAATTAAATTTTGTTTAGTTTTCTTACGACAAATTTCGTTAACTTAAACTAGCCCGTTCTTTGAATTTGCTTTTTTTTGTTCATTAGTAGGTATATCTAAGCTATGAAACCTGCACTACCCAGTAACTCGAGTTGATGGAATAACATACCATATCTCTACCTCCAATATTTAGCATCGTTAATATTGAGGGTTGAATGGTATCAAATATTTCAATACCAAAATACCAAGTTCAAGCATACATTAGGTTTCGTTGAAATCCACTATTACGTTTCTGTGCAAAATTTCTCACCGCGGTCGTATACACAAACAACACACTTGGAAAACAAATCCAAACATTTTTCTTTACGGCCCCAAATCGTTCCTTTTAAATTATCTTTTATACCTATGTTTTGCTGCAGTCTTCTACTGGCAATTTCAATATTTAATTCTGGATTAGGAAGGCTTTGGTCTTTAACCGCCATTTTAGAATTGTTTAAAGAAAATTAGAAATGACGCACGAAAAAGTAGCACAAAATGCACTACCGAAAATTTTTAGACAAGCTTACGCTGAAATAGAAATTTGCATGTTTTGATTTACTCTACAGTGTCTTACTGGATTAAATTAATACACTTTCCAATAGCTGAACTATAGCCTATTCTGAAAGTACCAGCAGGAAGCACCTATCGAAGCGCGTCATGTAAACCCGCAGAACTATACCTAATGTTGGACAGTGATTTCACGCAACCTTCTAACGGACTTTTGTATTCAATCGGTATTCGACGTTTAATTACAGGGTGATTTACATACTCGAAGATAAACTCTTAGCTTAGGGGAGGTTCATGAGCTTATTTGAAGACAAAAACGGTAGCTACTAATGCTGTCGTTTCATATTTTTATTGCAAAGATGAAAGATAGGAAATGGAATTATAAACGTTTTGTTTTCAAATGGCCTGACAAATTCCTGTAAGAGTTTGTCTCCCAGTAGCTGAATTATCCTGTATCTATAGAGACATAACGTTACATCGCACATAGTTGTACTGTTTTTCAAGAACCATTATGTACTAATTACTGTCATCGAGGTGATAAAGTAAACATATTTATACCAAAGAATAAATTAATATATTTCTTGATAATATTGATAAAAATCCATATTATCCATAAATATTACTTAGGTAAATAGCAAATTACATTGCAACCTACAGAAGTTATTTAGTTATTTATTACATCCAGTCATTTATGCTTATGTATTATATACTTTAAGATAATATTCTTGAGAGTTAATCTTTTTTTTCTTGCCATAAATAGTTTAATATAAATTAAAAATACCATACGTTCACTTTATAATAAATAAGGTAAATAATAATAATAATTTCCTGTCGGAGATGTGGCTGCATTTATCAGAAGCTAAGTCTTCTAACACTACAGAAATATAAAAAATATATAAATAAATGTCGACGTATAAATCACCATCGAGAATTGGCCTTAAATATTTGCAATACACATTTTCTATTGATGTCACACTATACAGCGAAAAGACAACTTTTTTGCTTCTGTTTATTACATGAATATGTATATCTACCTATATGTTTCCGGCGTCATTTAAATTATGCAAAATATATTAATGTTAACAAAGCTCAGAGAAACACAAACAAACGGAAGTATGTTCTATGTGACCCCTCCACAGCGTGATATATCTATCATATAATTTTATTCTCATTGATTTATTTGTAATAATGTGTAGGTACTTATATATTACAGACGAAGTGAGCTTTGAAGTTACCTAACTTTTATTTTTAGCCAATATCTATCTAAAGTAAGAAATAACTTCAAAAAGAACTTTCTACTAAAGCATAAGCTTTTAATATAAAACTAGATAAATTCCTTTAGTTTAAATCAAAAATAAATAGTACACCTGATTTAAAATTATTTCATTACGACGTAGGTACAGTTTGCTGTTTGAAAAAAATAAACGAATAAAAAATCAGAATGTATTAAGGATATCAGTGAGATAGTTAAAATTCAAATAATTTTCCCGGCCACTAGGTTCTTATAATCTCCATGTTCCATTTTTTATGCACCTAACAATGTAAGTCAATTTGAGCTGAGACAGGACAACAGCAACGTGACGGCGCCAGGGATCCTATAGAACGCGCCGCCGGTAAAAGGGCCATAAATAAACTCAGCTAAGTTAATAAAAAAAAATAAACCCGTCAAATAAAACGAACACACGTCCACCTTCGCGGGCCCAGAGCTCCCTCTCGCATTGGTCCTGGTTTCCGCGGCCACGCCTCACAACTTAGGTGAATTAATTTATAGCTTACCCAGGATATTATTAATATTATTTGATTGCATCGTCCCTGATTTTGGGCCGTCTTTTCTTGAATCCAATGACCGATAAAAATTTGTTGACAGGAAAAACTGTTGTCTCTTGTAATTGATAGTAATTGTGTAATGAGTATCTTGAAATACTTGTAATGAATTGATGTTCATTAGCGAACAGAACTTACTGAAGATTTGCAGACAACAGAATTACCTATATCTTCACTGGTACCTGTACTTACTACTGTTGGAGAAAATGTGAGTGCTTGCAACAGACACATGTATATTATTTGCAAGATCGCCGCTACTTTCATTAATATTCCAAAGAAATTTTTATAAAAATTTTAATTTATCTCGAAGTGGGTGTTCCATTATCAGCAGGAAACGGGCTGGAGAATATTTGAGGCTATTACTTTGCAGTGCTGACTTACCGCTGTTAAAATTATGGAAAAACATCTATTTTCCATTTCAATAATTTTAGCTTAAATAGGAAAGGCAAAACAGTTTTTGTAAGAACAGGAAACACCTCCCTGTTACAAATTCTTTTACGAAAACCATTTTGCAAGTTTCAAAATGTAGGTACCTTAGCAACAATAAAAGAGTGCGTCGGAAAACAAAATAGGTAAAGAAAATTTTATTAATCATCAAGCCGAGACTCTTATTTTATATTTCTTATAGATTATAGTCCACCCTTAATCCTTATCTAACATTTTTTAGACTGCGTGGTAGTATTATAAAGTTGACAATATGGATTGAACCTGAAAATTTGTAGGAAGTGATAATTTGGTACCTAGGTATTAGTCAAGTCTATACTTTATAACGTTATAATGCAGAATAGATGCAAGTTTTGCAGTTCCACAATCTCTGAGTAGTCGACATGTTTTATTTTTTACTTGCGGATAATTTGAAGTCCTTAATTTCAAACTAGTTTAGTAATCCTCCTAGGCGACTTTTATTTTCTTAACTGATATAGGTACAAGCTGATTTTACCACATTATACAAGGGTGCAAGTGAAGGATATCTCATAAATTCTACGTGCAAAATACAGTCAAAAAAAAGCGAAACCACTTTTGATTTAGGTTCATTAATTGATTCTTCATAAATTAAAAGTAAGCGCTGAAAAATTTTTGAACTGTTTAGTGCTATTGCTTTTCTTGAATTCCAGGATTCCAGGAATTCCTTGTAAATTATTTATGTTGGATTATAGTAGATTGTAAAACTACAAGAATTTTCAGCAGTTCAAAAAATTCTGCAACACCAACTTGAAAACTGCTTTATAAAAGACAAATTAACCTAAACCAAGCATTTTATTTTAACTTCGTTTTATGCCTTGATTCGCCTATAGTGCTATTATGTGATGGACTTCCCTAACACCTTCTACAAATATGAAATAATTCAACCGTTGTAGACAGTAAAAGGTAGGTACGTTTTACCAGTAACTAGGTAGTACTACTACTCATATCTCCTACATCTTATTCCAAGCTAAAGAATATGTAGGGTAGGTACCTACTTATAAATTATTGAATTTAATAATAAAATATTTTGGTAACGATTGCTTTTTAAGACTCTGTAAAAAGTATGATTGCTACTTCGTATGTGTATGAAATTGTTAATCTAATGTTTCTTAACTATATAATGGGCAAACGTAAACCAAATTTGTATCTTGCGTGGAATCTTCAAGTCAAGCAAGCAATTCTCAAGTCCTTGTGGGTAATCTAACCCTGTCGACAACAATGTAGTTTATCAATTGACTAGAATTCGTTTATAAACCTAAATATTTTAGCTATTTCCTGAGCGACGCCGACGCCGACGCCTTGGTATGAAAGGGAGATAAAATATGTAGCAAATTAATGTTTAAAACCTTAAAACCTATTACTACGAATTTTTGTGTATTAAAGATAAATCGTCTGTGTTCCTATTTGGTTATATTTTATGACAGTGAAAATGAATCTTTATATCGTAAACCAGTAGCAGCTGTGAAGTAAATTTTTGCAAATTAATATAATAATCCAAAATCTGATACAATATCATATTCAATGACATATTTAAGCCCCGTTTCTATGTTGCTTCACATTATTTTAGGTGGACCAGATTCCTCTTAGGGTCCGTATTTTGGTAGGTAATCGATTTATACGATTTTAACTCGTAATAGATTATCAGCTGTAATATTGTGTAAGAAATATGTGTCAGCATACAAAACAACTTCTTATTTTATTACACACTCCTAAAGAGTTCGACCAGACCGTTCTATCGCTAACTGTTACCTACCACTTGTTACAATATTTCCCCTGCTAAAAGCGTAGTTCTTGTTACTTGAAATCTTAACAAGCAACAAAATGAAACAAGAGTCTTAAAAGACATCGCATGAGTATATTATTTTATGTTATATACATAGAATATAGAATTTTAATATTAATACAAGCAGGAATCAATCTTAATTTAATATATTTTATATATTAACTTACTTTGAAAGCGACACATTGAGCTTTTACCTTTACAAGTAAATACTTTTAGGACATCAGAACGGAACTCTTTTTTAATGAATACAAAAGTCTTTTTATACTGTTTTTGTGAAGGTTTAACTAGTTCTAAATTGTTATTTAATTTGAACTATTGTTTTGCTATTTTTACTTTCTTTCTGCTTTAGTTCTACATATTACCTAACCCCTAGAACATATTCTGTTAGTCCAAAGTGAACAAAACAATAAAATTAAAGTGTATATTTTTTCATACAATATTTAAAACATTAAACACAAATTAGAAAAGAACAAAACAGAACTAGTAGTGCTACTTGCATTTGATGGCGATTTCCGAGCTTCCATTCATCTAATAAAATACCTGCCAATCTTGCAAAGCTGCCACATCAGTAATAAACAAGTTGTCAGCTGATGTATGAACTTATCGATTACTATAATTACTTTTTAAATTTACATCTAAACATTGTTTCTATTTCAAACATGTGACTCTTACACTTTTAACCCTTTCAAATTTGACTTTCTCTACTTCAAAGTTTTAACATCTGAAAGAGAAGGTAAATAAATACTAATTAATGATAATTTATTTAACCAATATACACTCTGTTCTCTGTTATTAGAAAGAAACTTGTTGAATGGATACATATAATTTAATATACAATAATTTAAAAAATATTTTATAAGTATCTAATTGTTTTTAATTTTTTCAGAAATTCATTATTAAAAAATAATTCAAACATAATAGTACTCTTTTATTTGACGAGTAATATTAACTACTCTTAATATATCCAGTACCATCTGTTTACAAGCAACACGTGTTATCTTATAGATTTCTATCCACCAATGATCTGCTTTGATGATACCCTGTCGGTTCTTTATACAAATAATCGTAGATAATTATCCTGATATCAAACAAGTTTGAAAAGATCTGTATAGATTAGAGCAGTGTAATACATCCTGCTGTAAATAAATACCAGACTCATTTAGTGATTAGTTTAGATAACTAACAACAAATTTTATGTATGGTGGTTATCTATCATTAAAGCTTGTAGAATTAGGTTGCAATAGTGAATTAGCTGTAGTACTAGCTGATTCTAATTGTCATTGGTCGGCAAGCAGAAAAGAAAACCAACAAATGAACATACGTTTAGTATAGGTGCTTAATAATAAATTTGCAGCGTTTTTGTACACGTGTATATAAAAGACAAGGAGGGGGAAAGAGAATGAGTGACATAAATATTTGAATAGACAGTATATAAAAGCAAATATAGCAACTATATAGTTATACCATGTTTACAAAAATTTGATGTCTACCTGAAAATGTGTAGTGTTTATTTTTGTTAACAAATAAGCAGGCTTTCGTCAAAATTTTTAATTTTGAAGAACAGTCGGACTCGTAAATTTTATTTTTTAACTTCCATCTTTGACGTTAAAATTTTATACAGGGCGATTCACTTAGGCGTGCTTACCGGATATAACTCGAAAAATAATCATCCCACATTAAGCTGCAAACATTTCTGGAAGACTAAACCGTCTACGAAAAAAACATTAAAACTACTTTCAGCCAACAATTCCTGCATGGGACGCCGCGCCGCAATCGAGGAGCGGTCTAGTTTAACATTTTTTTTTATGATGGGTTTTATTGGTTCCTCGTCCTTTTTTGAAATTTTCTCCAAAATGTCAAAGGGAAAGACACGGAATTTTATTATAATAGACTAATGGTAAAGAGGATAAGAAAATGCCACGAAGTCCTGTAGAAATGCAGTTATGAAAGAAGATGTGAAAATCAAACATTTTGTTGAGTTCTTAACAAAATTGTTATTTAAAGTATCAATTGGTCCTCTTATAATATAATTTTTTTATGGATACACCTATAATTAAGTTAACGCATGTACAGGTAATTTATTTTCCTAGGTATAAAATGTACTACCTTTAATGGGTACATCTGTTATTTTGATTGAAATTCTATGTAGTTATGCATTAATAATTTCACAGTCCGTTGAGTGCGACATATTTAATAATAGTACATTAGTACCTATAATAAATAACGAGAGACCATATTTTATAATGTATATTAATGCATATAGAGATAGTTGAAGGAAATGTGTTGTATTATCCATAAGAGACACATCTTCTCTGATCAAAAACGACGGTTGTAAATAAAATAGTTTACATAACACAGACGTTATGAATTATTTTCTCCAGTTTTCATACAACAGATAGTACTTCTCTTCTAATTATTATTTTTAAGATTGATTAATTTAGTATGCAAAGTTAGGATGTTATCGATTAATATTTTTTACAGTAATTAATGAAGCCGAAGACTAGTTTCTATTTAAATAAACTTTCATCTTATTTTAAAGGGGAACAAGATTTATTGCATGTAAAATGTTAGAAGAAGGAATAGTATTTTATTTTACAAGAATAATTAAAGTAGTAGATTTTAAATTTAATAACATTGTACCTATACATGTAGTAATTTTACTAAGTAATTAAATGTGACTGTCTCTTCAGAAATTATACAACTAACTACTTCGCCCGCCGGCTATGTAACAATAATTAAATATAAAAGTGAAAGAACTAACTTATATTCCTGATTATAAACTGAAATAACAACATTATTATTAGATTATGAGTAGGTAGTAGTATATATTAAAGTTTTACATCGTCCGATCACTGTGTAATCGTGCAAGAAGCAACATATTGTAAATCTATAGAAAGAGTAGGTAAGTTAACCTTGATTCTTCGACAAGAAAAACATCTCGTTTACCTACCAATGTAATTTTAATTCTGTCCATTCCTTGCGAAGTTGCTTTTCAGCTTGCGATTCCTCGAAATGGTTGTTAGGTACAACAGGATAATTTATCGACTTGCCAGTAGAATGCAAACGAGATTTCGATAAGAAGACCACTAGGGTGTATTGAAATGGCACTGGATGAAACGGAATATTTAGAAACGTTTGCATAATTAGGATTAAATAAATTAGTCGCCTCTTTTGTATTTAATTTTAGATGTTTCTTTCAAGTAATAAATTCGATAGGTACAATTTTTTAAAGAAAACTTTTTATTAACAAGAAATAGTTAATTGTTGAAATTTATTCGACATATTTAAATGTTACCAAAAATCCTTGGCTAAATTGATTTACCTACTTATAAGATTTTGGCAAACATTCTGGTTTATGAAAATTATTAAACTAATCTTATCAGAAACATTCCAGCATGAACACTTAAATTTTGTCCTGAAATCTACATTAAAATTTAGTTACATACTACTTCGCTCTCTCACTTTAATTATCAAAAAAGCAATTTTACTTCAAGCTTGATTCCCGCAGGTAAGCCCCAGCTTCTGGGTTTCTATCAGAATGATTATCTTAAAAGACTTTTCTGGTATAAGTTTCACTGGCTGGCACTTATATCAATTAATCCCTTATACTAGTATGTCACGTTTGTTTCAACAAAATTAAGGGCAAAGCAATTTACCATGTTGTTGATAACATTGTTTGTAAGTAAATTTTCATACACTACGACGAAATTACGGAAGTGCGTGCCTCAACCAGTAATAATTTCTGGTTTCTGAAGTCACATGAAATAAATGCATGACCGAAAAAAATTATAAATTGCAGACAGAGTTAATTGCACGATTTATTATCCTTCTTGTTATACTTAATTCACATTTTCATGGAATTCTTAATAAGGAATTTTTCCAAGTGGTACAATTTTAATACAGATTTTTCACTGTTTTGTCATTGACCCAAGTTACCAAATGCGATTTATTAATAAACAATAACTTAATATTAGCTGTTATCATCGGTTACTTTTTTATTAATCATAGGTACTACTTACTTACTACAACAGAGTCAGAAAGAGAGAAGTAAGTATTGTAAATTTCTAACTTTTTCTGTGATTATTAAATTAAAACATAACTTCGACATCCTTCAACAATAATAGATGAGATATACCACTTAGGTTTATCAATCGGTAGTTAATTCCTTGTTAAACTGTCATGGATTGCGATTCTTGTAACATTTCGTATCTAAGACAATTTGATCGTTGGGTAGCTAACTAGGAGTTAACTACGGATTGATAAACTGGCCCCAAGCAATAATCCTAACACTCCCTCAGCAAATAGATATTATTTATAAATCATTAAATATTAGCAGTACTACATAGGTACTTACCATTCATTCAGAATTTATAAAATCAACTTCTAAGGTGATATGCAACCTAACTTACAAATTTTAAAACTTACTCTTCAATCTTTGGATTTTCTATGTCAAAAATATGAAAGTATGAATATGAAAAGACAAATTGATACTTTTAATATAAGCTGGCACATACTTTTATATCAAAATATTTGTTGAGAATTGTCACATTTATAGGAGTCAGTTTTAATTTGTTGTTTTTAATATTTATACTACTAAACGTTAATCTTTTTAATACAAATTTATTTAAACATTTTACAATACATATTTTTACACGAAAGGAATAATAAATAAAAGTAGAAGGGCAAAACTATCTTCGTTTAAATAAAATTAAGGAATAAACATGTAGTTTTCCATTATAATAAAATTTTCCTGTTACTTTAAAAATATTTTAAAAATATACAAATTTAAAAATTAACAGTAAAATTAATTCTATCTACTTATTAGCGTTAACTAAGTAAACTAAACATTATCTTAGTTGTGTATGCATGCGGACATTACACATGCATTTACATTTTTTCAGCATGTGGATCTCTTCGATCTTAGGTATATTCGACTAGAATATTAGATAAGCATACAAAATTATGCTTCTCTAAAATATAAAATCTCAAATTTATATAAATTCAAGGTAAAATTATAAGTACTATAATACAAATGTCACGTATGGTAAGATTGCAGCGAATTTCGTTTACAGAAATGTGATACATAAATACGAATAAATGATTTAGTTATAAGGGGTTTTAACTTAACGCAACGATTGTGTGTTATGATTCTTTGGATATAATATGTACACTTTATTATCCCTTTGTACTACTGCGTCAAAGTAATTCCACGAATCAAAAGTAAATAATAATAGATAATAGTAATCTAAACTATTTCGTATTCAGAGAGTTCATTGTTTAGGGTTTTGATGTCGATCTACAGGGTGGCCGTACTCGGCGCGATGTATGTCGTTGGCTACAGAAGTAGAGGTAATAACAGTAGCTTGTTCATCCACAGTACGAGGTATCATCACAGGTTCTAAAGGTGGCAAACTATAAATTGAAATTGGTTAGTTAATAACAATTTATTCTAAACCCAAATAGGTTATTCGTAAAAATGGCATTTATTAGGTACATTATATAGGTACGTGCATATTATACTAACGATTTTACATTTTTTAGGAACACAGTTTATACAAGGCGAATTAAATACAGTAAGGACCACTTCAAGTAAGAGTTAACTTGTAAACAATAAGTAAACTATGTCAAAAGGGGAAGAATAGTTATTTATGCATTACAGGAATAAA
The DNA here is from genome assembly GCA_963082805.1 of Hemicrepidius hirtus. Taxonomy (NCBI): domain Eukaryota; kingdom Metazoa; phylum Arthropoda; class Insecta; order Coleoptera; family Elateridae; genus Hemicrepidius; species Hemicrepidius hirtus. The sequence goes on from OY720164.1 coordinate 2,360,366, forward strand.
CGGGTATGTTATCCCCTAAGACTACTAGTAATATTCGAGGGATTACTTACTCCAGAAAACCATACTGAATATTTCTTCCAACCGTAAATCTAATTATTTTACGTTCGTGATTTTCACTGCACTTACTTGGATATAGTTTGTCGATTTAGATGGTCTGCACTTGGAAGTCTTAGCGTATGATTAGATTGTGCAATACTAAGTGGAAATTGATATTGATCAGTAGCAGCTGCAATGTCTCCTGGTAAATTTCCTTGGTACATGGAGCTGTGTATCACTGTAAAACATGTTACGTTTGTAGAAATTGTATAGGTACCTGAATCCCACATTGCACCTACTACAGTATAGTTATTATTGGGTAGAATTATTAACAAAGCAATTAAGTATTTTCAGGGGTGGATGTGTGCAAGATATTATTTCTGAAAACTCCATGCATTCCACGTTATAGAAATAGCTCATCTTTGCCACGTAGATTTGGAACACATTTTTGAGTAAACGTGTTCTGAGTTTAATACGATAAAAGTTTTAATTTCGAAATTTCAAAATTAGCTATTTATTTAACAGCCCACCAGAAGAAAATTGAGTATTAGTCAAACACAGTCAGAATGTAAAGGTTTGGTATGCAATGAATTTTTAACTGCGATGAAACGGCGTTCTTTTTTAAGTCCGAAGGATAATCGAATGCTAACAAAAAGGGATCGAAAAACAGTCCATACTGTAATAAACTCTGGTGAGAAAGAATGAAATTCCAACACCATTTAAAAATTCTTTACTTTGGCCTTCTAAAATAGTTCAGTAGGGTAAATATACGTTTCAGTATAACCGTATAGTAAGTATATCAATTCCACCCCTGCCAATTTTCAAATAACATAATGAAGTCGTAGTAACCAATAAAATAAACTCCCATATCAAAGTGATTCCTAAAACCAACGAGTCACGTAATCATCTTATCTGAATAAACAGAGTGACATTATTTACAAAGATTTTTAATTTATTGATCTAACTATAATTTATTTGCCTGAGTGGCGTACCCAGAAATTTTAGGATGGGGGTGCACTTTGAGAAAAAAATTTAATTCATTCCCGGTTTGTGCGATTATTAGGAAAACTTACGCAGTACAAATTAAAAATGATATTTCTTTATTGTTATCTTTAAACAATTTGGGGCCACTGTATAAATGCCTGTTCATTTCTACCTATATAGTATGAATTCAAAATATAAAATTGAAAAACATTCCTTAGCAAACACTGTACAAGATTTCTTACAAGAAAACCACAATATCTGCTTCCATTTGGCAAGGAAATATTTTGTTGAATTAAATAAATTGAATAGGTAATAATTAATTTTTAAGTAATTGGTTCTGTACTTACTCATTGTCCGTGGTTGGAGACCCATTCCTGGAGAACCTGTTGACATTGGGGATAAATGATTCTGACTAGAACCCGAATTTTTAGGTTTCCTCTTTCGGGTTTGTATCCCTTCTTTCTTCATACTTAACGGACGATTTACCTGTAATAACCAATCTTTTAATTTTCTGGAAGTTATCAATGATAAACATATTAATTTTTTGATAGAATATCTCATTTTCTACAGACGGCTTGTCTAGAAAACGACTTGGTTTATCTATATTTATCTGCATCCTAATAGTTAGGACCTAATCAGTAAACTGTTTTGCATGCATAAGTTTTTTCTGTCAAAAATACCAAAAACGAATAAAATTAATACATTTTAGTTGACGTATTTATCCTGTTTACTTAACCATTTTATTTTTACCTGTACAAAAATCAATAATTCTCAGAATTCATGTCAAGTACTTATTTAATTTATATGATTGATATGATCTACTTATTCTTATCAGCAGTGACGTCACGTGTAGGACATACAAAGGTGTGTGAAACGAAGTGGAAAAATCTCCTTTAATTTTATTTAATCAATTTCATGTATTCGAAAAATCAATATGACATCCAAATAATATATGGTCGAGATAATAAATTTGCCCCTTAAAGATAAATATTTTCACGTGATTAGTAATTAGGGGAAGCCCATTTATTTTTATTAACGTGTAAAAATTATGTTGACGTCACGCTGTACTAAATTACCGCTTTACAAATTATTTCTTTGCGGATATGACATGAAGTTTAAATAAAGGGTCATTGATATTCCTCGAATATTCCTAATAATTATACCTACGTAACTATTTTGAGGTGTGAAACAAATGGTGTAGTAAGAAACTCTGAGAACTACATCCGATTAAGTTGGAATTTTGTGTTATATACCAATTTTGTATTTTTGTTTGTTACACATACACTAAGAGAGCCCAACTGCACCCAGTGCCTCCCAGGGGCGCCATTGATCCAAGGGCGCCGAAGAACTGAGAATGTTTGAAATTTTGTTTGCTATTTAATTTAAATTTTAAAGTTGAAAAACAACTAACTATTTTTCTCGATCAGTATGTTTCCTTTCATACCCACTAATCATTAATATACCTCAGCGTTAAAATTGTGATTCAATGTAAGTAAAAAATATTTCATGATTTCTGATTTCTTTCAAGGAGAGAGTTTTGTAAAAAAATAATTTTTCTGTATGTATTATTCCATTATTGTTCAATCTAATAACAACTGGGCCAGGGCGCCAATTTTTTTTTAGCCCAGGGGCGCTCAAATTCCTAAGACGGCACTGACTGCACCCCCATTTTAACCTACGTTTGTAATCCCAGTCTAAGAGTCTCTCAACAACTCAACCCTACCTCTGCGTTACGTCCATCCCATATATCGTATACCAATTATCTTAATTTATTTCTTTAAAATTCAATCTTACCCCATGTAATTTGTAGTACAGGCCACATGCGTTGCAAACGGGTTCACCTTGGTTGTTTCTTCTCCATAGGGTCGTTGTTGTTGTCCGACAGTTTGCACACGAGACACCACTTCGCCGATTTCCATTCTGAAATTGAAACTGATTTACACACATTTACAAAAGCATACAGAATAACAACTGTTTTATGTTATAATTCAAATATCGGAAAAATGTCGCGTTGGTATGTACTTATACACAATAAATTATAAATGTATTCGTTACATTAAAACTAGTTCGGGGTAAAGTTTCCTAAGAGATAAATCACTGTTAATTATTATTAGTAATGTGCTCACAAACAAAACAATAGTACTTTAAAGTAAACTAAATGGAAGTTTTCAACAATAAAATAAAATAAATAAATTCAGACTTTGTAGCGTTAGAAGAATTGTAATGGTAAACGTAATCCTTGGATTACTTATCACTTTGTGTAAATAAATAAAAGCACACCTCTAAAAAATACAGATGTTTGTAACGGTATTTCAGTTCTAGCGTCACTTGTTCGTGTTCCTAATTTGAAGCATCTCGGCGCCAAACAAAAAAAATATAAATAATAATTCTCTCCCCTTTTTTTCCGAATTTGTATTCTACTTGTAAAAGAGTTCTGTCAGTCAAACAATTTTATATCATTTTATCGGCACTGTAGAGTAAAATCAAAATGATTTTTCCGAATATGGCTGTTACATGATTCACTATATCGTATATCTGGAGTAAATCTGCAAACAAGCGACTTATAATTACTTTTAGATAAGTAAATAGTAAATGCATTATTGATTTATTCAAGGAAAGACTAAAATTTTATCGGCAGTTGAAGGCTCCATATAAGTCCGCAACAACTTTCTCAAAACTGAATTATTAGTTCACTTATCATAAATCAAATATAGGAGGCCTATTTCTTTTCGCTTTTCAAATATAGCTTAATCAAATAAGCTCATATTTATCTTCTAAAGTAGTTGTATATAAATCCAAATAAAAATCACGAATCGATTGCATTTGAATTGACTTCTTCAAATTACCTACTAGCAACAATAACTAATAATATGAAAAATTATCTTTTACCCCCATCTCCCTTTTAACGAACTTATCTTGTTTCAATTTCAAATTTTCCATCGTCATGTTCGAAATTTACATTCCCGACTAAACTTACCGTTGGAGGTTTTTTGGTAGTACGTACAGGGGGTCGATTAACACCGTTGATTCGATTGTAGAGTCCACAAGCGTTGCAGAGGTAGTGTCCAGTACCATCCCTACGCCAAAGAGGTGTTATGCTGGCACCACAGTTGACACATTCCTTGATATCAATCTCCTGAATTGGGGCATCGTAACCATCTTCCAACGGAGCCCAAGTAGTGGCGCCTCCACCAAAATTTTGATACGATACATTTTCCGAACCTTGGTGTATACCTATTGAACTAGTGGATGGGTAAGTGGTATACTCCGAGGTATTTGGGGTTGTGGGGGCCCATGTTGAATTTGCAGAAACTGAATACTGGTAACTATTACCAGCGTGACCGATTAAGGTCACTTGATTATTTGCTGACTGGGAATTTTGAATTTCGTAGGAACCCTGAAATTTAGAGGTATATTAAAGAATCATCTGAATAATAAAAATGCATTCTTATTGATCACAAGGCAAGAATGACAATAAATGTTTTTTTTTATCATTACACTTATATTACATCTTTAGCAAAATATAAACCATTGGATTAATATTTTAGGTAGGTACTAATAAATTCAATCTCAAGTAGTTGCAGTAAATTGTTAGCACTGATTCCAAAACAATCTCGGATAAATAAACTTTCTATCCATAGATGTATGTAGGATTAAAAATATTGTGTTATACAAGACCTTCCTTAAGGAACCTCGATCGATTAATGTTTTGTAATAAACAACCATGAATTATTTATTACAGTAAAACTATATTTTAATTTAGCTATTTAGAAATTAAAAACTTCATTATTATCACATTATACGGAGGACGCCAACTGCCATATTATGCTCCCCAACTAACTCTTAAGTTAAGACAAAAGGCACACGTTCGCGGACGAAACGGTTTTCCCCTGAGGTGTTGCCCATTCCACGTGGATTTAAACCACCAACATTAATTTGTCGACGCACCCTAATAGTCTCTCCTTTCTACCGCCGCGCTACGCTCACCCCTTTCAGTATTATAACTTTATAAGTTTTTAGATTTTGTAAAAAATATCTTACCTGATATATTCTGGACGAACCCAAATTTGGATCATTTTTATACAAGACAGAATTCGGAGGGCTATCTTCTGGACCTCTGGTAATCGCATAATTTTGAAATTGTTGATACTGCTGAGGCTGGTGCTGTATATATTGGTTACCGTCATTGGCGAAATGTGCATTTTGATACTGGGCAGAAGGAACAGAATCCAAGTTAGTATATTCTACTCCAACTTTAGCTTCTTCTTGCTGTTCCACGTATGGACTCCCTTCAATTTGAATGTGTGGTACGCTTCCTTGTATTGCCGCTACTTCCACAGTTGTGGTATATTCGATGGGTTGTTCTTGAACTTGTTGATATTCTTGAGTGGTTGCAGGATACTGTTCCGTGGTCACAACGGCTTGTTCTGTAAAATGTTGTGGTTCTACTTCGTATTGCTCTTCAGGTTGATGTTGTTCCTCGTACTGTTGAACATCTTGTGGCGTCACAGAAGCAGGTTCCTGAGGACTACCATTTATGGGTGTTGAGGTTGAGGTTTTTACAATTTCTTCTGCTACCACTTGCTCTATCTTTGGTTCTTCCTCATTATCTTCTATGGTACCTGCTGTTGTTATGACTTGCCGTCGAATAATTACCGATGACATGCTTTGTTCTTGTCTGGCAGGACTTGATGGTTGTTGCACTTCAGGATCACCTTTCATTTCCTTGAACGGCGACAACTTGGAATTCTGATCTTCCATCTTTTAAACACAACATTTGTTACCATTTTTAAACTGACTAACAGAATAAATATCAGGCAAATTGCATATTATCTTATTTATATCGGCAATGACATTGAAATAGATAAGAACGCGGCTAGTTTCTGAATGGTAATGAAACGATTTTAAAATTAACAAAAACGAAAAACCAATGACCGAGAGAAGGGAAACAATTGTTTAAAGTTAAATATGTTCCTATTATAGATCACTTATTTTATTCTACATTGAATGGTGGCATCTTTCTTTGTTCTATATATCATACAAAAACTAGACAAAGATAAAAAGGTAACGTTTTCCGTTTCCTTGTTGTTTTAGTATGTTTGCATAAGACGCGCGACACAAGTTTAAGACCACAGCTTAGCAATCCTATATTGCTTATGACAAAAACGGAACGCCAGATAAAAATTCTTTGGACCAGCAATGACGTTACAGTGGTAGGTGCGAGTTTAAGAGTCGGAAGGTGATGCAGACATGTACACATACAATATTTCCGTTTTCCGTTTCAACCGCTTTAAGGCTTTTCATTAATGGATTGGTTTTGTAGTAAAATTATTAGTCACCTAGGTGTAGACTAGTGTGTTAACAAACGATACAGGGGATTCTGCCCAATCTTACCGTGACGTCGTTGTCTCCTGTGAGTCCTACATATATGTGACCATAAACTAATATAATGAAGTACTTATGTTTAATCAGCAAGAATCCATATTTGTTTAATGCATCATCCAATAGAAAATAGTTTAAATGGGACCAGTTTAAATTGTACCTTCTATTTTTAAAAGTTATTTGTTACTTTTTTATATGATGGGTAATTTTATCTATAAAAATACTAATTAATAGAAGTGAGTGTTTCCTCTTATAAAATTTGTTTTAGTTTAAGCACAATTGGTATCTACCTAACACCGATAACAAGAATATGATGTATTAACAGACATTGAATCTCGCTAGGTGCAGTAATTCTGATAAGCATTTATCTCGTAAAAATTATGGTGATGTCAGAATTCGAATTTTTGAATTTATACCGGGTAGTTTCACTTAGGTGTAGAGTTTTGATACGGAAAAGCAAAGTCAGCAGCCAACTAGAAATTTTCACTAATAAGATGGCGAGTATTAAAGAGTAGAGCAGATTTACTACTCAAAAACCGCACAGTAGGAACTATTATCTTGTTTTCCAAAAATACTTCAAAAATCAAAATTGCCTTGTATTTAGGTCTTGCTCTTATCTATCATCTTTAGAATCATGTTACTATAACCTTTGTCGAAATTTTGATAATACCTTTAACAAGGTTAACAAACAAAAAGTTGTCAATATTAGTACTATACATATAATACTACACAAAATTTATTATTTTGTTTCGTTACAGAAAATGAAATAGGCACTACAGGATTTTTTATAATTTTATTGGTAGCCACAATTAATTACAAAACTCCATATCATTCTAAAGGCGTTAGATGTAATTTTATTATGTTTTTGCAATCGCACCCTAGTACTATTCCCGTTCTTCGTAAGCTGCATAAAACTTAATAACTGTTAACATTTTTTAACTATGATCACTTGAAATAGAAAAATAAAGATTGAATATTTCTGTTAAATTTTTCAAAATTTGGAAAACTAAAAATATTTGTTACCTATAACTTGTTACAAAGTAGAAGAACAATCAATACAATAAAAAATATGATTTGTTTAGATTTGCTAAAGCTTATGTACACGATATTTTTATCCTGTTTATTTGTACTTACAGACGTTACATCAAGCGCTTGTATAGTAGTTGAACACTTTTGTTTGTTAAATGATAAGACCATCACACCTTAGAGACGTCTGAGACGCAACTGATAACATAAACCAGGTGTATATCACAATTCCCTTACATGCACACACGTACTTGGGATTTGGACACATAAAGCGTAGATCGAGAAATTATATTTTATGATTCACGTGATCAAGGTGCGGCTCCGCCATCTTGTTGACACAGAAGTTAAGATTCGCATAATGGCGATTATGTTACGGCGTTTTTCTTTCTTAATTTAGCTAACTTTAACAAATTTTCTAATTAATAATAGTTGGGAATTCCTTTTTAAATATTTTGATGATACTAATCACTATCTCTGCGATTTGAAATCTCGTCGTCCTTAACCTTAAATAAATTTCTAAGATATTATATCTCTTGTATAATAAACCACATATCTTGTCAACACTATTATCTTCCTTGTATTATTTTCTTTTGGGGTAGATTTCCAGATTATTATCAGGCCATTGCCATCAACTTAAACCTTTGTCCTATAACTCCAAAAACAACTTTATTCGGAAGAGTTCAGCAGTACCATAGGTACTAGTAGCTACATATATTGCTTTGATGCATTTTAGACATCGTCAATTTTATTTTTAACATAAATGAATTGAAGTTAAATGATCTTCAGCTTGTATTCAGGAATATTGGTTTTACTCCATCTACATTTAGTGTTGAAGAGATTTCGGTACAGAATTGGTATAAACAAATCTTGTTACACTATCAGCATATAATCTAGATGATATTATTGTTGTCTGTTTAGTTCGTTGTATCTGCTTAGGTAAGTTATATAGCAACGTAATCAAAAATGATATGTTAACAGTTAAAAAGCGGCTTGCGGGATAAGAGAACCAGTTCACTAGTTAATTTCCAACGAAAACTTAGTCCGTGATAAAAAAAATTAGTGAAACTAAGCGACTTTTGATAAACATTTTTCTAATATTAATTTATTCTACTACCACTTACCTTTGTGTGTCAAAACGAAAAACTTTCACCTGAGTTTGGAAACTGCAGTGCTATAATAGTGGGGTTTGGAAAAATAATTGTGTGAGTGTTATTCGACGTGGCAAACTGATAGCTAACATGGTAGTAATGTTTGCATAAGCGAGTGACGTGATAATAGGTACATTGATTGATTGGTACGCCATTTTGAATTTGGTTTTCTCAAAGTTTTCCTTAAAACTTTTACCAAAATAGTCTTACGAATGTTTGCTTAACCCATTTGCAGGTTTTCTTTTACAATTTATCTCACACACAGGTGTTAAGATAATTTACATGAATACCTATCTACCAACAGATTAGATATAGCGGTAATAATAATGAAAACAACGCGTTAAATCACAAACAAACTTTTCATTCTTCTATTTTCCATGAAAGCTTGTACTACAGTACAGGGAAAATTCAAACGCATTTGATAGCTCAAAATACTAGACTTAAAACCGAGGATATATTCCAAGTTAAAAACTTACCCTTGATTTTATTTGAAGACTCCAATTTCTTTCTATTATTGATGGATAACACCGGTTTCAAGAAACTAACTACATTTAAATAGGCACCACTGCTTCAAATGTTATTTCGTGGATAACGTATGATGCTCTAATATATACTGTGCCATAAAAAACGTATACATTTGAGCTAAAATTGTATAGCGGTGTAGCCCCCCTTCATTTGTTTGATAAGAGATATGATATATGACCCTTTAGGTACCTATTAGTTAAGGTGGAGAATCGTTTACTTTTGGTTTGAAGGTACAAATTATTTTATTTGCCATAATGAATCATATACGCGACTAATTCTAACGCTAACAAATTCATTTCGTTTCTTTAGTAAAAATCACGACTAGTTATTATTTCAGATGAGATAATATCAACGCATCAAACGCCAAAAAGAGATCCAATGTTTTTTATAAAATTTAGAACTAAAATATGGATTACAAATTGATAAAAAATTCAACCAAAGTTCTACATGAGGTATAGGCTCAAATTATATTCAAAATGCTCAATCAATCGATTGTTTCGAAGCCAGAGTAGTTTTGGCAATTCGAATCAACCTTTTTCAAGTAATTTTATGTAGGTACTAGTGAATGTAGTACACAAATTTCTTAAAGTAAATATTATGGAAAAGTTGAATAGGTTAACAATTAAAACAACAAATATCTTGTATAAGAGATGCCCTAATTGGTTTACATAAATAATAACAAATAAATTATAATAAATAAATTATAATAAAGAATAAACATACACTGAATGGAATGTCTATTTTGTGGATCTCACTAAAGCTTTTGAGCGATACAAGTTAATAGTGTCTTGACAATACTTGAAGAAAAAAAAGTTTCCAAAGAATACATTTCGTATTCGTATAATTAAAAACTTCAATGACAACAACACCACTAAACTCAGAATCAAAGTAAAATAAACTAAAGAGATGAAGACCAATATAAGTACAGCAATCCGACAAGGAAACAATCTTACCTCCAGACTGTTCAATGTCATCTGGAACAAAATCATAGACACTGTTAAAGCTAACATCCTGGGATATAGACTTGAAAACAATAAAATAAATATCCTCTGCCATGAAGACAAACTAGTCCTAATAAAATCAGAAGACGGCCTGCAACGGTTATTGCACAAATATAAAACAATGCGGCAGTGTACCGAATTATCGCTATCTCAACAGCTAAAACTAAGGCAATGACCAAATAGAAGGAGCCCGTGCGGTATAAACTGTAGATAACATCCCTAGTACGCAAGAAATGTCATTTTCTTACTATTTCTTATACCTACCTAGGCCGCCAAATTTCACATCCATTAATTTTTGGTAAAAATATCATGAACAATTTCACTCCCTTTTTGGTCTCTTTTTCAATGTTCGATAGAAACATTTGTATGAAGTATGAAATGTATACGTAGGGGGGAGCGGGTTCACTGAGATACAAATACAATAAACCCAAAAATAGTTTTCCAATTTTTTCCCAAAATCCTGACCACCACATAATTACGCTTCACTGGAGTTCCATTTAGATCACCATATGGGATTTCCTCCTCTGTCTTATTATCTTCACTCCAAGCAAGATCTTCTAACGCGCCTGATTCAGAATCCACGCAATTTTTGCTTTCACCCTTTGATGAATTGTACCGTTGGTTGTTTTCTTCATCTTCTACTCCATGTTTGCCACGGTCTTTTTCTTATTATCGTTATTTTAATTTTTGCTTCTAAAAATCATTACTTTCTCACTTCTAGAACCTCCGAAAACATAGGCCTCTAAATCAATCATTTCTGGGTGCAGACAAAGGTCTTGGAGAATCGCCGGTGCTAAGCTAGTATTTCCTGATGATAATGCAGCACGTGGTGTGGTAACCAACGTTCTCTTTTCAGCGCCTCTTACTTTATTAATTTGGAGAACTTCTTTAACAGCGATAACTTTTGACGGTTTTTGCACGTAAAAACTGTGGCGGTCTCGTCGAAATTAAATATCACTGCAGGGATTTGATAATTCTGTAAAACTGTGCTTGTCCCTCTGCCCGGGAATTATTCGTGCCAGGATTTCCTCATTTCCGCAGGGTTCCCAGGTGTTTCCTAAAGGTTTCCACTTCCTCCTTTTCTTAGTTTGTAACTGTATGTGTTGGGTTGGGTTGTCGGGTACTAATCGGGGTAATATAATATGTATCTATAGTGTTTGTTTGATATAATCTTTAGAGTTTAGGACCACGTTTTTAGCTTCGTTTTTATTTTTGATGATCACTTCTTTCACCTCTCTCCGTCTGATCTATTTTACTGAAAAGAGTAGTATCATTGATACTATTCATCTCATCCCCCATAACTTCTTTTAGTTAGTGGTAGGTAGTACTGATTAACCAGCAGCATAGTGTGAGTCCGCTGTCCCATCTAAACTCTATCTCACTTAATTTTCTGTTAGTTACGAACATTTCATGATACATCTCAGAAAAAGATGGCTTTAACTTTTTTTATATTCAAACGTCACAGAAACTATTAAAGTTTGACTTTTCTGCAGTTATTGCTTGAGCGGCAGCAAAAGCAAATTTTCCACTACTTACAAATCGTTATTTTACTTTAGTGCGGCTGGCCAGTGGCAGTATAGAAATAAATAATAATATTTTATACTATCCTATTATTTATTAGTTTTAATTGGTAGAATATGTTTCTTACGAAAATGGGCGATTTTAAACCTTTGAAATCATTAAAACCATTTAATTAAGTTATAATATAAAAAATACTATCCCGAGATGTAAATAAAAAGTAGATATTAAAGAGCATAAATAACTGAAAATTTTTATTATCAAATGATATAAACAATAGCATAAACATTAGGAAAACTTAATTAATTTGCTATAATTAACACAAGTTATAAACAATTTTTTAACATTTTCATTGCTCAAGAGATTGGTAGCAATAAAACTGTAACGGGAAATAGTCATGTATTACAGTTTTGTTAAAATAAAACAAAATTATATTTACAATATACTTATGATGTAATGTGCTCAGATCAAGTTGGCTTGCCTTAACATGAGCATTTTACTTTCAAAACTAAATGATTAGATTTGACACTCTGTACTAGAACTTATAATTTCTAGTACTAATCTATTACATAAAAAATAGAGAGAAAGTGAGATGAAAAATCAGTCAAATCATGATTCTTAGAACTAAACTAATATAGTGCAAAAATAAAAATTCTAGATACTCTAATAATAAGGTACACTATACAGCTATTTACAAAGGATTTTATACTATTATTTATATAAATCTAATAAAACATAAAATCTATTTAGTAGATTACATATTGTACCATTTCATTATACACGAGTATAACACTTATTGCATACTACAATAAAATGATTTATATAAAACTATTTCGAGATTTCTTTAATTTTTTTATATTAGTACTAAAATCATCAAATTATTCTTTGGCAATGCAAACAGTCAAAACAAAAAATTACGGTTTTATCAACGACCAACAAACTGATAATTGATTTCATGAAAAAAATTAAATAAAACCATTTTTGCCAATTAACCTTCAGTTTAACCAGCAACTTAAAAATATTAAAAACCAAATTAATAAAAACAATTGATATAAGAGTAAATAAAATTTTGTTTCATAAACAAAAAACAGCCAGAACTGCATTATCAAACTGATTAATATAAAATTGGAGAGAAACCCAAAATCACAATAAATAAGTACAAATATTTTATTTGTCGGTGCAACTTAAAGAGTGGTTTCTAAAATTAACCATACAAAATTGTTTCACTCTACTTTATAAAAAATTATTACCGAACAATTTTAAAGCAAATATTATGTGACTTTCTTTTAAACAAATTCTTCAAAATCAACAATCTTTTAAAATCAAAAACTTTGTCAAGTATTAAAAAAGTTACGTAATGTAATGTCTGTTTTAGCTTTAGAAACTAGTAACAGATCATCATGTCCGTTTAGAAAAATCCTTTGCTGTATTACTAAAGTAAAAACATAATATTATAGTATTCCATAATTATCACAATGCTACATTGTCATATCATAGATTAGATTTCAGCCACACAGATCCTGTGAGAATTACAATTTAGGACTTTTAAAAATGTTACAAGATCTCATTTTGTAGTGTTATTCACTTTTAATAACGGTAATAGGTAAGAAGGCACCGTGAATACCACTGAAAAAATAAACGAATCTTCTGCACAGCAATGACACCACTATCATTCAACCATACAGTAACTACCTCAAATGAATTTTAGGAAGATAGTGAAACCACAGTAGGCCTATCTACATTGTGATCGCCATTAATAATCACCTTTGAAGTGTTGTTATTATTATTTATAATATGTGGAGAATTTGGACTGGGAGATGTTGTTGACGGTGGGCTTGGACTGGCCTGTTGCTGTAACATTTCGTAATAGTTATTCAGTTGGGGCGAAGATTGTGAAGACCCATATGGAGACATTCTCTGACTTGGAGTGGTACTGTATGGGTAACTGTTACTTGCAGTTGTATGTTGTAGATGATTCATGTTAGTCACGGATCTTAAATCATTGTAATTGTCTGAAAGAAACAATTTCTGTATTGTTATGGTTCATATTAACGGAATTACAGTAAAAAAATAAATCCACTATTTCAATCAATTTCAATTAACAACTAGTTTTATCAACTTACCTAATGTACCATGCTCTAGTTTTATGCCGGGAAGATTGTGTTCCAGTTTGATACTTGGTGCAGAAGCAGAGAGAGAATTAGACAACCCATTACCATTACCATTGGGATCCTTACTGCCCTTTGGTTTACGTTTCCTAGTCTGAAAATGTAAAATATTTAATAAATTATTGATTTGTTTAACTTTTCCATTTTACATTTAAAGTATCTTCGACACCCTTTTAAAGAACTGGATTATACTAAACTAACGAAGGAATTTCAAAGCAATTTTAAATTGTTTTTAAAGTATACCATAATGAGCGAGTTTAATTATAATGTGCAAGAAGGGGGGATTCCCCAAGTTAACAAACTAATAAAATCTCTAATCAATGACTAAAGAAACAGGATATACACGATATGGTTTTATCTTTAATACTATCTGAAATGTCATGTGTGTAACCTTCTATTCATTTATTACAAATACAGAACAATGTAATTTTTTTTTGTTTAAAATTCCTTTACACTGTATCTATTAATTATGAAATACTTGCCTGGATGCTGTCCTTCTTCATTGCCAAAGGTCTGTTAACACCATGTAATTTGTAGTACAAACCACAAGCGTTGCATACAGGTTCACCGAGAGCATTTCTCCTCCACAAAGATGTAGTGCTGGTGTGGCAGTTAGTACATGTCAGTCCTACGCGTCTTGAAGCAGACTATTTGAAAATCAGAAAAATTCATTAATAATTATTCGTTCTCTTATAAACGAGCGAAAATACGTGCAAAAGATATGAGAAAATGTGCACATGCTGAAAAAGCTAAGCTAACATGCAAAGACCGGAGCAGGGCTGGATTGAATACAATTAATGAAACATTTTGAGAAACAAACCTGCGCTGCTCCGATCCTGGGTATGATGGGGCCACCGCACGCAGACAAATTTCTTTAGAAAATCAAAAGGGAAGAAGAAAGCAAGAAGGGCCAAAATTTGACATGAAATATTTTAAGCAAACAAAAAAGTAAAAAATAACACAATAATACACAGCAATAAATAAATTTTCTATTAGAGGGAAGCTTAAATCTTTTCAAAGCCCTCTATCTACAGGTTTAAAATGAAATTATCAGGTATTATTTTTGCTTTAGGACAGAAAAATATAGAAGGAGGCTGCTTTTTAGAGTATAACCTACCAAACGGCGGCTGGATTTTTCCTCGGTGTGTAAAGGGCCTCGAGTGGCCCCATTATACCCGTGGTAGTAGTTCTTGTAGTAATCGCCAACAACACCCCCGTGCCCCGGCTCCGCCGCCACTGGAACGCAACAAAAGGGTTAGGCATGCACTGAATACACGGAGGAGATGTGTTACAATAAATAAATAACTGCAGCAGCGTCGCCTCGTCACGGGGTGTTTTTCAGTTTAATAGTTAGGTTTGTTTACATGAAGATCATACAACCGAATAATTTTTAGAAAATTTAATTTAGTAATTGTCATTCATTACTTTATCTTAACAGGTTACACTTAGATCTTCCTATAAACAAAGATATAAAAAAATTCTGAAAATTAAAGTACCAATCTACGAGGCTGTTTTACTAGGGGCCTATTCATGCCGTTCATCTTATGGTACAAGCCACAGGCGTTGCAAAGGTAGTGTCCAGTACCATCCCGACGCCAAAGGGGTGTATCGATAGCTCCACAGTTTACACATTCTCTCCCCTCGGTGAAATATTCAGCTGCTCTTGGATCTACTGTGTTTACATATAAAATGATACTATAGACTATATTATGGTTGTAAATGCAAATTCTACAATAGTTGCGATACTTTGCTTACTATAAGTACCTATATTTGTAGTAGAGGTAACATGTATTCACTCTATGACATTACCCTCCATTACAATCCTTTTATAACCTTCACAGGGCGCTGTTAAAAATGAAACTCATAAGTTTTTAAATTCTAAAAAATTGGGTATCCAAGTAGTAGTACTATAAGTTAATCTTATCTAATTTCTCCGTAGAATTTATGTTTGTAGAAGATACCGACATTGTTTTGTTGATATGGATTTATTATTTGTTAGAAGATTTGAACTATACTAGTGTTAAATGATTACCACTGGCTCAAAATTTTTGCATAGAGAATGTAATCGATTTGTGACATTTATTTGTTGGTATCTACAAAAACTAGAGGTTCGTATGATTACAATATTTATACTAAAATTTAAGGGAAACACGTTTATAGGTTTACGCCTTTGAATCAAATAATGAGAAAGAAAAATAGTTTTCATAAAGTACAGTTAATGTACGTGACAGTGAATACTCTAGCAGTGAACAAAGGAAATTGCTTTACACTACACATAAAATATGTGCATCCTAGAGTAGGTATCTACCTCTATTATAGGTAATATTATGAGACTACTATTGCAATTTGTTAATACCAACCATTATTGAATTTTTATTTAACATATAAATCTGTAGACTGTTTGGCACAATCAGAAAATAAATATTATTGTCAGGAACTATCAAAACCTGCATGGCACTTTCGTCAATATTCTCAAAATCATCAACAGGTGTAGGTCTACAACCTAAACTTAATTATTATCTACTTGTTGCAAAACCTTAATGCTGATTTACAGGTTTTGGATGAAAATGGAATATAATTATAGGAACATATCTTGGCACGCGCTCTTTAAGTTAAGATAAGCGCAAGTCTGTAAGAACTCAGTTTTAAAGTGGTGGATACTGCACGGTTTAACATTTCCGGTATACGCTGCATCGTTTAGTACTTGAATAAGTAAGTACTCTACTTACTGTATTTCCGTTCCTAATGTAACTAGGTAGCTACTATTATTTTGGTATATGTTTCACAGTATTTTAAAGCGATAATCAATCTAAACACTGACTAATCGTTTCTAATTTTGTTCAATCATAAAATTAACAGCTGTATAGATTAGCTTTACATAATAAGACATACAAACAGTTCTACTTTAAATTTTGTCATTGTTAGTCGTTGTGGTGCATATCTTCCTAATAATTTAATACGATTTAAAAAATTTCTATACAGTGTGTCCACAGACTCATTCTCAACATGGGGATCTCGCTTATTATGAGAGATACAGATTTGGTTAAGTGGAATGAAATGCTCCTTAGGTAAAGCTGAAACAAACCCCATAAACAAACTTTCGATATTTAAATCCGACTTCTTCTTAAAATAAGCGAGTTATCAGTCAAAATTAAAAAGTCAAAAATTCACTTTTTTTCTTACAGTTCCAGAACTACGTTAAATATCGAAAGTTTATTTATGGGGTTTGGTGTAACTTACCCTAAGGAGTATTTCATTCCATTTGACCAAATTTGTATCTCTCATAATAAGTGAGATCCCCATGTTGAGAATGAGTCTGTGGACACACTGTATATTTCTAAGCATTTTCTTCGAATAACCTGCATAATTCTTGAAATGCATTACTAATGCTAATTAAATACCCAGTAATATCTTTGCTATTTTATTAATCATTAACGAATCTCGCCAACTGTGCTTATTATCTGCTGATAAAGCTCCAGACGTTATGCGTTTTATTGTATATAGGTCTCTGTGTCCCTAGCATAGTTAAACAATGAATCTGTTCTCCACTGAATTTATTATTACTCATAGTTACTTGACACATCATAAACTTATACTCGGTTTGTTTACGTTAACTTTCTTTCTGCAAGTAACCCACCAAGCAATATTTCAATTACAAATTTGCAAATAATTTCAAACACGGAGAACTAATATTTTAAAAATTAAATCATGAGAATCTATTAATTATTAAACTTAAATATGGCGATTTATTTGTGCGTATTGTATAATCTATTAGGATGCGAAAACTGTAAAAAAAAAACAGTAATGAGTGTAGTTCAATTAAATATAAATTAACAAATTTTGTTAGTCTGTGTTTAATTTAATAATTGGACTATCAAAGTGAGAGAAATCAGCGAAGCAAAAACAAAATAAAAAGAACAAATTAATTTCAGAGTCAGCAGTCATAACAATCTGCTACCAGATTCCACCCACACTTAACACATCCTTGCAGCGTCGATCGGCTTAATTAAAATTTGACTATAAAGTTTTAATGTTATGGTTTGCTTGAAAGCCGCCAAAGCTATTATTATCTTAACCTAACAGAAAACCCACCCGCTTGCTATTCATTGCAATTTTCTTAATTAATAAACAAATGTCTCAAAGTAAATCGGAGCGGTCTTGCAAAGTATCACACGGGCATTAAATGACGTCATGGTAGCCGTTCCCGGAATTGTCCAGGAATGCACGCACGAACATCTAAACATTGAGAAAGACGCAACATCCCGTGTCGGTGTGAGAACAATAGAAGAGCTTTCTTTGGGATCTTTAACCGGCGGGCGAAGATGAAAAATGTAAATTGTTGAAAACTTCAGCACGAAATTAGAATTGAATTTCCTAAGCAACCTTTTTATTTATATATAGGTACTATAAATTTAATGTCAATACAATTTTAAATTTCAGATTGTATTGTAAATTAAAGAGCAGCTATAATGTACAGCATCTGAAAACGATTTCCCTTAAAAAATCACAAATAGTACCTAATTTACTGCATTTTAATTTTTCTACGAAATAAAAAATAAATTTGAAATTTTGAGATAATTTTACAATTAAGTTTCTATAAATTCAAGTAAACTACAGTTTTAATATAAAGTGGTCAAATTTTAAAAAGATAATTTATAGCTACGTTCATTAATTTTTCTACTTTTTTTACTAAATCACTTATTTTAAAGTACTTTACGCTGCACAACACGAAACCAGAAGAGTGTTCTGGTAAATTAATGTTGCTATATTTCATGACAAGAGCGTTGTCTTTGTCTATCAACTCGTGTGGTTGCCACTAAATTGTCTGAATTTAACAGAAAATACTTCTAATTACCTGAAAATGTTTTTTTATACATTTACATTTTTTAATTATCTAACTTCGATAGATAGCTCTTTTATTAAAAATTAACTGCAATAAAATTGCTCTTTTATTTACATCTGTGCCTGATGTGCAGTAGAGATATTTGAGATTTTCAAGTTCAAACACCCAAACCTGCGTATAATTTCCCGAGTTATAGATACGTATTCGGAAAGGAAAACTGGTGAAAAACAAAATACTTGTGTGAAATTCATAAAATCAACAAAGCAACAGAATTATGACTTCCAAAAGCTATTTTTAATAGTATTTGCTTCTTGGGTATAGGAAATTCGTAAATGCGGTTTTTAATAAAAAATGTCAGTGGTTTAGTTATCATTTACCACCGTATTATTCATATGTTTGTGCATTGTAGTATTTATAATACATAAATTACCAAATAAGTGCACTTAAACAAAGCAAATATTCTCTAATCGTCTTATTCAAATTTTTGAAAGAGTATTTTCTTGAATCACAAAATGAAGTACTATTGAAATTTCCAAATAAATTAACAATAAGGTAATCATAAAAAAATAACAAAACCTAAATCAAAATAAAATTGACAAAAAAATAATTATTTTTTAAGCAATCTTTCAAAAACTACCTAACGTGCAGAAAGCTGAGGGACAAGAGGCGCCTACAGTTTTCAGGGAGAATTTATTGCAAATTCCAAGTGACATTCAAGATGCTTTAAAATGCTGTTATGTATTTTTAATCCCAAATGCCAAAACCGCAATGACTTATGTGTCTGTCTGTCTGTATTCGGCAGGTACACATATGGAATGACATTTGCCTATTTGTGTGGCTGGATGAGTGATAGAAAACAGATAAGGGGCGTAAACCCACGGGATCTATTCGGTATCTTTTACAACCAGAACGTGTGTGGCTGCGTGGCCATTTTTTGTCCCCGCACTACAAATTATGTCACATTCCTTTTAGGTTGTGTTCTTCTAAGTGGCAACATATGTAGAATGAGTTGTTTAGCATAGATCGCATTCGCGTAAATTACAGTTTCCATTAAGATGTAGCACTTAGTTTATTTTTCAGTTTCCATTACTTCACAATTTTCAAATTACGATTTAAACGAAACAATTACCTAGGTACATTTTGATCCTAAGAGATGAAGAAACGTGAATTCCTTGCTTTACTGTCCCGAAACTTGGGAAAACAAATTTTCAAACCGATCGCGATATACTATTTATATCATAAATATCAGTCACGATTGTAATGTATACAGGGTGTTTTTAAACTACAGTCATTAATTTCTGGAGGCCATCCTACATCAGCAAATATGAAAAAAAAATTCCTATAAACCAAAATCCAAAACTGTTTTTATTTAATATCTCAGAAACTGTTCGAGATACTTACAGCGATCAGCCGAATATACAATTAATGAAAGTGTTTGCTGTATTTTAATGACGAAATGATATACGAGGCCGTGTAGCAGCCGAGAATTTCAGCCGTCGAGTCAGGGTAAAGACACTTTTTTGACGTGTACCTACTGTATACTATTTTTTTCCGAAATCGCATAATTAAATTTAAACTAGACAACTTTTGTAATAATTTAAGTAAAATGTATAAAAGTAAATTGGTCCTGCTTTGCTTGTTTCCAAGGTGAACCGTCAATAAAAGCAAACTTTTGGCTTCCTATTGTATTGAGACAAGGAAAATTTACTTTCCTGATCCAAAGTGTTTCAGTAACTAATGGATACAATAGGTACGGACGATTTCAGAAAAAAATATTATACTGATGGTACCGAGCATGGTAAAGTCCAAAATTAAAAATATATTTATACAGTATAACTCCGGCATACGGAAGAAAACATTAATACCTGCAGATTGTACTGTTTTTACAGACGTCCAATCTCTATGATTCAGTGTTTGGTGTAGTCTTACATATACGTACATTGTTATCTAATAATAACCGCATTTAGTATAGAAAAAAAAGAGTAGTTGAGGAATGGTGAATACACGAGTGACTAAGGGTTCAAAGATACAATGCAGTCAGACATACTCTATTCCTATTCTAAATTTTTAATGATTTAGATAAACATGTAAGACTAATACTAATTGACTATTTACAACTTCCAATAATTTTTCAAACTAATACAAATTTAAGATGCATAATTTTAAAATCATTGTATTATGCTAAATGGTGATCAAAGAAGAAAATTTTACAATCAAAATGATAGTTAACACGTACAAAGATACATCTTTAATCGGTATTTTTTGATAATAATGTGAACTTTAATCTATGCGGCGTCATGAAATCTTATTTTCATAGCAAGTTTAATCCGGTTATCAAAAAAATTCTGTCAACAGTTGATTAAGAAGTCTATTGCTGATACCAACCCTGACCTGCACCGTACACCGTGTTGTTAACTTAATTTACAAAAATTATATATATTTTACAGGTTTATAAATTATATTTGCGAGTTTAGAAAAAGCTTACATAATTGTTTATTACACAAAAGTACCTACATATCGAAATTAGTTCTCCTGATTTACTGCGAGATAAGAATTATGATAATTCCTGTTTAGATTGTTTATACCTAATATTTAAATTAATTATTCCTGACATTCACATTCATACAATATTTATATAGAACCGTTATAGCTGCTACGAATGTGTTGGGAGCATTTTCAACCTATAGTATCAATATTTTGAAAACAGATGAAATAAAATATTCTTCGGGAATAAACAGCGCTGAAATTTAATATCGTAAACTATTTAAGAAATAAATACAACAGTCGGCGAGACGTTATGAATTAACGTACCAACCTTAAGAACTTTAATATAGCCGAACACTCCATTATTTATATTACAACTCCGACAAAAAATATAATAGCTACACCACAGGCAGGGATCTAATTTCACAATGAATAATCAGAAATTGATACCTACTCAACATTATTTGGGTTAGCTCCGCAATAACTTTGGAATATTGACAAACATATGCATCTTGCTTCAATTTGATAAGTCATCTTTTACAAAGGGTTTGCAGCTGCATGATAAGATTTGGTTTATTAGGTACCAACGACCAGCAATGGTTTAATATCGCGTGGTACTTATTATTCTCATGTAAAAATCACCGAAAATATAATGATAATAATAGATCATAGTTTTACTCTCGCGTTTCCAATAAATCTTATAAATTAGTCTAATGATTCCTTTATTGCTTTTTGTTGGGCCAAGAAAGGTCATATTCTGGTTTTTTTTATTAAACAGTACAAACACTAACGAATTACCGAATCTTACCCTTTACGGGTTTAAGGGTTTCCCCCATACTACTAGGTACTAGAAATATGATTATTCTTCAACAATTTTATCGAGGGATATTAACTTTCAATATCTACTGTCCATGCAGTACAATGAAATAAAAGGTTCTGTCTCATTAGAAAACATTTTAAAATGACCTAAACACATTAGTAAACTACCTAACAACAAACTGTCTGGACAATGAACTTATGAATTTTTTTTTATGTTACCAAGGTCGCGAACGCATTCGTCACATTTTACGTTAATATTATTTTAATTTTGTGCATTAAAATGATCTTGTAGTCACGTAGAATAGACGAGTCAGAACTGACGCCAAACTTCTTATTTCTTCATCTGCTAATGTTCCTATTAACCCAAGGGAGAAATTAGTACAGCGTTGTTTACGTTATCACAAAAACACACAACGCATTCTTGACTAATCTTTTTGACGAACAACCAGCTTAGAAAAACATGACTATACTCTTAGAAAATCTAGGTTTTTGCTATGATTATACTTCAAAGTGTTGTATTACACTCATTTATGTGTAAGTGTAACCAATGTACACCAAATTGTGGAATTGTTGCAAACTATTGTAGAAGTAGCGTAAATGA
The DNA here is from genome assembly GCA_963082805.1 of Hemicrepidius hirtus. Lineage (NCBI taxonomy): Eukaryota > Metazoa > Arthropoda > Insecta > Coleoptera > Elateridae > Hemicrepidius > Hemicrepidius hirtus. The sequence goes on from OY720164.1 coordinate 2,382,901, forward strand.
GGAAAAAGTTGCGTATACGCTGGGTTTTTCTATGTAAAACATTTTTTGTTTAATTTTCTGTTCCTAGCACTTTATTATATTTATCACAAATAAAATATTGATGTAACTATAAATAAGACACAAAAACTATCCGCAACTTCAATATCAATGAAGCAAAATAGTATTACTGCGTATTTTTCTACACACTTAAAGGTAGCAAAAATATCCTTGGAATACCAAAAACTTCTCGGCTAATTAAATTACATTTAGAAACTTACTTGCTGACAAAGAAGCTGCTGCAGAAAGTCCTGTAACAGGAGGTGGCCTGTTTCGAGCATTATTCTGCGATTGCATCAGGCTATACTGCAATGAGCTTGGAGTATCCGATGGATATTGGGGCCAATCTTGGTATGTAGCACTGCTGGGTATCGTATATGGGGCACTTCGATGCGTTGGAGTACTGCTGTGGAATGTGGGAAGTCTGTTGAAGGCAGGAAGAGTACTTGCAGAATTTCCTGAAGAAGACACTTTGGGATAATCATCTGAGAGCGGTAAACCCGAAGGTGTGTTCACTCCTACGAAAAATAATTAATTACATTAGGATACCACCACAATTTTTTATTTAATAACTAGTTTCTATTTTATTTGAAATCATTGAAATTCTGGTGGAAAGAAAATCAAAAACATTTAAACACAGCAGTAAAGACACAATCTAAACTACATTTATCCTTTGATATCAATTGTAATTTTATTGAAAATTCTTAATCCCGGTAGGTATTTGTGTTCATACCAGATTGTTTACTTCTTTTATAAACTTGTTGATAACGGGTAAAAACAAGGTCCAAACTATTGTAAAATTATTTTTAGACGGTTTAGGAAAATTTATAGGTTCGTGAGAAACTGCACGAAATCAGGTATCGCAATAAAAATAAAAATATATTTAATAGATATTAGCTTTTTTTTGGAAAATTATTTTTTTAGAATAGGTAACTTAAGTATTTTTATATTTATATGATATAGTACTAATACTATTTTGATAAATTTTTTAAATAATTAAAAGTTACTTATCACATTCTTTAATTTTCTCATTTCTTTTACAAAATTTTTATCTTGTGATCAAACATTATTTTTAATTGATAGTTTAAAAAATTTATAGATTCGTGAGGAGCTGCACGAATCAGTTATCATGTGAAAAAAAGATGTTTAAATTATAAAGTTTTAATAGATATTACTTTACCTTTGGAAAATAATTATTTACACTTTAAGCAATAAAATACATAGTACCTACTAGGGTACTAGGTACCTAGTCGTATTTTCTCATTAAAATGAAATTTTATTATATATCGATGAAAAATTTGGGTCACGAATTTTCTCTTGTTTTTCAAAAACTACAATAGGTAATTATATTTTTGGAAGAGACCTTATTTTGAATTTTAAGAGCACAGTAACAGTAAATATGCATACTTTTATCAAGTTATTTGGGTAGTTATCAGGAATTATCAGGTAAGGTCGTGTAAAGAAGTCACGATAACTACCCTTTATAATTATACACAGTTGCGCAATTTATCAATAGCCTATTCAGCTTGTCCGATTAATAACAATAAATTGTTTATGTACATTTATTTTTGCGTAGGTCAGTAACTGCTGATGTTAAAATGCAAATTTCAATCATTGTTCTGCTATAACTACTTCAAATTAAACTTAAGGAAGGTAAGGGACTCACCTGAATTTGTCCATAACTGCGGTGAAGGATTCGACACCATTTCAGGAGATCCCGTACTGTAAAAAGGCATTGCTCCACTAGAGTACGACCCGACACTACGTGAATACAAAGGACTGAAACAAAAAAATTTAATTTTAAATTTAATATTCAATTTTACGAATTTTAATTTTTATGTTAAAAGAAAAATCATACTATGATTTTAAAAGGTCTTCAAGAATTGATTCCATTGTTAAATTAAAAAAAATCCAACAAATAAAACAACGCGTTAAAGAAAATCTTATCCTAAACCGCAACGATCATTCACGTGAAAACGAAAGCAGGACTATTTCGATACTGATCGCCGATGATGATCGTGATCAGCACCTGCATAGAATGGTCAAAACAAGAGCGAGATAACAGTGCCCACCACACCTGAATTCAAAAATACAAAACGAACAGCGGTACTTAACCGGTTTTTAAAACACGCAAAAATTTCATTCAATGCACTTATCTCTGATTTGTACTTGACACTTACAATAAAAGGGTTTTTATGGAAATATTTTTTAGTTAAACGTTCACGTGTACGTATCGAAGCGATCAGAAAAATAATAATAATTGAAAACAAACTTTAATATCAGAGAACCACGATAGTCGACCATCGTCCGCGCTCGTCACTAGCAAAAGTGACAAACTGACAATCATAGCGCTAATTGTTGGACCGCCCCATCTTTCTTTAACACAATGCGCTTGGCCTTCTGGAAGGGGCACGTGATCAACTCACTCTGACGTTCCCCATATGGGCCATACGAGATGCATGCACTAATTATCACGTGTGTGTAAATCCAGTAACCACAAAAGTGAATAAGTATTCTCTATACAGGGTGTAACACAACTTATCCGAAAAAATTTAACCATATCTACATGCACTTTTAAATAAGAAATCGATTTGTTAAAAAAATTTTTAATAAAAGTCCAACACAAAACGAGATAAAAATTGTTAAAGTTACAAATTAATGAAAATGTTAAAAATGGTAATTTAACAATTTTTATCTCGTTTTCTGTTGGACTTTTATTAAAAAAATTTTTAACAAATCGATTTCTTATTTAAAAGGACATATAAATGGTTAAATTTTTTCGGATAAGTTGTGTTACACCCTGTATAAAATTCAAATAGTAGAAAAATATTTCCTCCAGAATTTAAGTGTGATTCTGAAATGAATATTTCTTCAAAGGTTCAATCAAAACTATGATTTGAAATATGAATGTAGAAACTATAATAAATTTTTAATAACCAGCATGTATCGATTAGCTAAAAATAAAACAAATAAAATATTGCCACCGACCTATTATTTAAATGCTGCATGCATGGTAGGTAAGTACCTATCTATCAAAACTTTTATCGAAATTGTAATTGTTTCCAAAGTACTAAATAAAAACATACAAGAAATACAAACTCTCATAAAGTAACGACTATCAATATTCATCCAGAGATAGATTTGGGAAAATTAATTTTTAATCTTAAAAATTGACTTTGAAAAAGATTATATTTGCTTATCAAACATTTTTAAAAATAAATCGGTTTGCCTTGAACAAAAAACTATAGAAACATGTTAAAACTTTAAATAAAAATCTGGAATTGTACTTATAGTTTAATATTATTTATAGAATGCTTGACGGGTTTTAAAAACGTAGATATTTCTTGTGACCTGCCAAAGTGCCAAACAAAAACGATAATAAAATAGGTACCTACATCTTCCAGTTTAGTCCTGGTATTGTGGTATTAATTTATATACAACTGAAATGTCTAGTATCTATAACTTATTAAATATTTTTAAAGATACAATTAATTGGTAAAAATCCTTCCTTAATAATAGCTATTTATGATATTATATTCTTATATAATATATCCTACATATCAAGAACAAAATTACAGCAATCAAAAGTATGAGTTATTCTCAGTTTATTTTTAGTTGAAATATAATATTCTTATTTTGAATCTCTACTCGCATGTGTAATTGTTATCTAATATTTATTTTATACAGTATCATTTCAACAGCTGAAGGGTTAGGTACAACGAATGACTAATTAAGTGTAGGTTGAATCGGAATAAATGATATTCCACGAACTTTATGCATCATTGAGATATTTTCCAGACATCTATTTTTGAATCATTAAAATCTTTTGTACATCGGTTATTTAAAAAAAAATTTCCTGTAAAGAGTAGTGCCCGTTTGCAAGAAATATAAAGGTGGGAATAAATTTTAATAGGTATTGTATTATAGTTTATCAAATCAATTTAAAATACGATTCGTGCTGTACAGTAGGTACAATGTTTCTATAAAACTCGTAACAGGATAAGTAGTACCCAAAATATTAACGGTGTAGACTATACTTACCCTATAGCAATTATTGTTTAAATAAAAAAAAAATTGCTGATGGAAAGAGAGTATACACCCCTATAAAAAACCCGTTTTTCATACTTCAGCAAATTATCAATGGAATAATTTTTAAAATGGTTACCTACCAACTTTGTATAACTCTACGGTGAATTTCCAGAAAGCAATAGGAGGGAGACACCCTACATTGAATGTACAGTTTAAACTTTGTTTGGTATCCAACAAACACAATAATGCTTCTAATAAGGTAAATATAAACACAAATGTGGAAAACTCATTTTCTTGGTATTTGGTAGTAACCAGTTTCCACACAACTATTACATAAAGTTAGATAAAGAAACAGGATTCCAAAACCAAAACGCTGTAGGCAAAATTAGAAACAGTGTAAATACTCTGTATATATTTAACGACGAAGTGATGACTATGTGGCTCTCAAGGTAAACCATATTTTAAAAAAATATATATATAATGGAAATGCATAAAAAATTTAGAATTGTATGGTTCATATACGCACACTTTTTTCCAGTTTTAGTTGCTATCTTCACTCACGTCCTCTCTACAACTCGTGCAAAGAACATGTCACCTTCATAAACATAAGTACACACGTTTTCTAACATTCAATAATTTTCTGGTTAATTGATATTCAGATTAGTCTCGGGTATTTAAAGAAAACTTGATATGAGCGATTTTAAATTTTTTTTTTCCTTCAAAGAAATATATTTTTAAGGTAGAATCCGCAATTGCGTTGATAATGTGTAATTGTAAAAACTTATTTAGTACATAGTTTATTATATTTAATAGATATATCAAATCTGTATTAAATTCTGGGGAACAACAAATATATTGATGCAAGTATAACAATTGAAACTGAAAAGTTTCGCAATTTCTGCAAGTTTATATAAACCAAGTTACACAGTTTAGGCAAACCCATAATTTACCACGGTGTACAAGTTATCAGTGTAACTTATTAACGGGCACATTACCCTGTATTTCTGATAAGAAAACCCGCATGCTAATAATGCTGGCGGAAAACATAACTAACATGTACTAGTACTAAGTAATACATAAACTATGTTTGCTATATTGCATGAAATTTAAATATTTTTCCGGGCTTCTGAACAGAAGAGGACTTAATTTTTATACCAACATAAAATGGAGTATTTGGATAAATTTAATATCGTTTGCACACATGTATCTAACCCAAACATAGTACTATTAGTGTTTATAATTATAAATGATTCAACAAACATGTTCTATTAAATAAAAAATATTTTGTTCTATTACGACGTATAACACAACAGACTAGACAACTACTAAACTAATGGTGCATTAACCTAAAAGGGCAATACTCTAAAAATAATAACAATCTTTAAATGAAAGTCATGGCCATATGCAAAACCTGCAAGCAGCTACTAAGTATTAGGTAGTAATAAAGTTAGTATTGACGTCCATCAAGTAGGTAGAAAAGAGTGTTTTAAGGAAAATTTTAAAATATTACAAACCAAACGAAACGAATTTTTTTTTAATAAAACGAGATTACTAGAAAAATTCTTATTTTAAAAAATTTAATTAGGAAAAATTAAAATTTCAAGGAGACCGAAATGATTTCTGAATTCACGCAGCTTCCAGTTGGATACCGCAAGGGTTTTTCCATGAGTTTTACATATTTTTAAAATAATTAACCGCTGCTTCCTGTAAAATTCAAGTTTAAAGTTATTAAAAATGCTTGCCACTCATCATTCACTTTATATATTTTTCACATCTAAAACAGTGTGTTTAATATTAAATTTTAATAAACCACAAAAGTTCCTGAAATTCAGTTTTCTTTATCTAATTTAATTGACAATTTACAAAAACTCAATATTCACTTTTTTTTTTAAATTATACACTGTTGCAATCGCAATAAAACAGTTCAAAACTATTTTAGAAAGATAATTATCGCAATTGGGGAATTTCTAAACCTATTAGAACCACTTAATCTAACCAAATTTTGTGATAGAAACTTTTAAAGCCGCAAATGAAACCATGCAAACTGAAACTTTAATTATTAATCAAGAAACAAAAACGAGATTTTTAATTGCACATGGAACTTATAAGTAACTGTTGGAACAGTTTTTGGATTAGTACTCTAGGTACTACATTACACACAAATATTTCTTGTTTTTTCTAATTATTGTAAACTGTTATTAGTCAGATCAATTAAAATGTAGAATGGGTAAAAACTAAAAAGTAAAGTCACCAATGTTCAAACATCTTACATGCTCAGTGAGCAATTTATTCCTCTCGAGATACTGATTAAAAAATATAATATCTATTAACAAGAGTCTCTTCTGCGATAATTTCACTTAAAAATATGGATATTTTAATCATTTGGAAAAAAGGGACACAGGGTAGATTTTAACTGTTCTAATACCTATTGTTGATCAGTCAAGTATTGAGTCTTAGAAAATTTGCAATTTTTCATACGTTGTTTCCTTATTCTAAAGACATCTTTTCTGGTAAATATCTATCGTTAAGTTTTCTTTATTACACTGCAACATTGAACTGTATCTATGGGGTTACCTAGAAATACATATATTCCTAATACATCGTTAAAACTTGAAACGTTTAAAATTTAAATCAACGCAAACAAGCACTGTTGTCAAATTTATTAATCATAAAATGCCAAATATAGTTCGGAATCTAAATACTTTACATTTTAGAAACACCCTGCAGAGGTAGGTATATAAATCCGGACCATAGGCATGCAAACAGATATTCAAACAACAATACACGGCCGTTATCAACGAAAAAATTTGAAAATACAAAATAAAATCTGTGTTCAGGAATGAAGATCATCACTCATTAGATTTGATAAAATATTTAGAGATAAGATCAAGAACGAACAAAGAAATGTAAATTAAAAATTTCAAAGTGAATAGTCGTTTAATCACACAAAACAGAAGGAGGCAAGTTTTAACTTTAAACAAAACGTGGCAATAAGGTAAATATTTTATCAACTCAGGGTCGCCATCATTTATAAACATTTAGCTAAACAATGGCGATAGGTGCCTTCAATAATGCGGTCTTAAATTAACCATGTCTACGTCTTGCCAGACTACTTTATCTGAGAACTATTAGGAATGAAGTAGCTACAAGTCCATTCTTTATCTTAAAACTTTCAGTGTTTTTCGGTTACCAAGAAACGAAGAGGATGAATAAGAAGCAGCAGGAATTTTGTTGTGTCAAGGCTGCACTAGTTGAACAGTCCAAAATATTTTATACAAATATATACTCGATTATTAAATATGTATCGATAATCAGAATCTGTTAGTATCTGTAATGATGTATTTTTGTTTTTATCTTAACTACATAAATATTGATTCAATAAAATTACTTTCTTAATGTAATGTAATTATAAACGGTTCTAGAAAGAAAATTTTCTGAAACTGATTTATATTTTATTGAACTTCAAAACGTTTAAAGCCGTTATTCATAATTCGTTTTGTGTTTTACATTTTTGCTGAAATTCAAAAGGTACAGAATAAAATGTACATACGGTAAGAACATACTGCACGCTGCACGTAGTATTATTTCTTCAACCAACCACCTAACAATAAATCAAACTTAAATTATTTGGAGTAGAAAGATTACAACGAACATTTTGCCCCGTGAATGCATAACCGGAAGTTTTCTTATCAGTGTCACTTTCCTGTTACGTTTCTGAACTAGTTGCCTTGAAACGGTTCGTTTTAAACAAAAATTTTATTAGTTTTGAGTTGTACACTGGAAAATTATTCTTTCGGAAAGGAATTGTGAATTTCGCTCTGATGACCCCACGTGCATTACCACGTGCGTATAAATAAATGTTCTTTTCTAAAACGTTACCGGTACACGAGGTTTTACTTAAGTGACCGGTGTTTGATTTCCTGATTCCGCACGAGTCTGTTCCACAACAGTTGTTACAGTGTTTTTCTACATATTTTTACTATGGCACGTGTTATGTATGTTATTCCCTGAAACAACGCTTTTCTCTTAGTGCAAAACACGAACGATTATAATAGACTAATGAGTTAATTCGTCTTAACCACTGTGTCTTGCGTTCTTGCTTTTCAATACAATACAATACAATAAGATAATAAAAAAGTGATTTTGAAAAACACTTTTCTAAAACCTAAATAAAATTTCTGTTAGGTAAATGTAAATTAATCTGCAGTAAACAGACTTTACAGAACACACCTATTTATATTTTTTAAACTTTTCAAATTAATCATTTCTATTGAATTTATTTTAAACAACTGTTGGCAAATATTAGTATATAAGAATTCTTTACTGGTTGAATAATTGTTTAGTACCTAATTAAAAATATTGAGATAACATTAATTTTTTAAGTGGCTGCTATATTATCTCCGATTTTTTAATTATTAAACATATTTCAAGATTGTATTTGCAGCTGCATAATTTTACCAAAAACCCATTTATAAGAGAGAATGAAATTAATGTTAGGAGTAATAAAATTGTTTGTTTTTGTAACGAGCATCTTTAAACTCAAATTAGTTCTGGGTTGAACTTACAATCAAAAATAGCAAGGGACTGAGGTATATCATTTAATCACTGAGGGTGGATTTATTTCAAGAGTGAATGGAGCGAACGAGAGAAATAAATCATCATCCAAAGGAGTAATCCCGTGGTATTACATTACAGCCAGTTTGTTTGAGAAATTATTAATAATTATTAATACAATAACATGAAGTTAAAAGTGATAATTTTAGAAAAAGTTATCGCATTAACTGGTTTTTATTAATTATTCCCGTCTTATGGTGGTAAATGTATTAATACATTTCAATACACATTGCTTTAGGGGGACCAAGAATGAAATTCAAATTGCTGTAAATGTAAAAAATCAAGCATTTTTTGTAATTCTAAGTACCTTCCACAAAAGGCCAACTTTTTTCGATAGGAAAGAGTACGTATATACTATAAAAGTGTTTTAGATCAAACTTTGTTATTGCAAGTTGCACTGTTACTATGTTAACAACACATAAATCGTCTTTGATTGAATTTTATGACAAATTTTGATTTTAATATTTAATTTTTTTCCATTACTAAGTAGGTACTCCCCTCGGGAGTTAATATTTACATTAGATTACTGATTCTAAATAAAGTACAGCAATTCATTGTCAAACTCAAAGGGAGTAGCGTTATACCAATTTACCACCTCGCTGACCATCACACTTTGGATTTAATCACTAACGTACGGAAAACCCCATTTTTTTCGGTTGGAAATCGTCAGATATGCTCGTAATCAAAAATCAAAAAACCCATTTCCTAAATTAAATAATCTGTTCATATAATTTTATAATCCTCATATAAAGGTAAAGCATTCAACCTATTAGTTTATATTAAAATACATGATGCACATGTTAACATATTTTTCTAAACATAAAACAGAGCGTTAATAACCCTCTTACCTATACAGGGTGTCCCGAAAATGGCGCAAAATATTTATGGGGCGTTGTAGGTGACTGATAAGGTAGTAAGGGAAAAATACAAAAAAAATTCTACCTGCCGTGTTTTTGTAGTTATTAACCGAAAAAGATGTGCACAATCTGGCACATCCACATTTTATAACTTGTTAGGAAGGGAAACCATACGACTGGTTTTTCAACAGAGCACAATGTTGCCAGAATCATTTTCGCACTATCTCGATGTAAACATGTCTTCAGTAATAATTTAATTTTAAATTACGTGCTTTTTTGCAATTTTTAAAATTTGGAAACAATAAAAGACATTATTTTCTACAAATAGAGTACCCTTAGTCAGTTTCATTTCCAATTTTTAAAAAGTTACACATGTTAACTTTACATCTTCATATTTTAGAAATTTGAGCGAAAAGATTTTTTTTAACATTTTTCTCGCACTTGTTTAGCGGTACTGAACAGCGTACCATATATATTTTGCGCCATTTTCGGGACACCCTGTATTCATAATAGTTTTATATATCTTAATATTTTTGTAACATTTTCATTCATTTTTTTATTATTCTCTGCATACAACTTGACACGTTGAACACGATATAGTTTGAAATTAAATACAATAAGATGACTAGATTTAATCATAAGTGATATAAATCTAAGAGTAGAGCAATTATTGTGGGCGTTCGGCGCCGTCACACGGTTATTATGTAATGCAATGCAGTAAGTACTCAAAATGCTTGCATTTGCAGTTTACCATCAAAGAATGCTAGTATAATAAATATCAGATAGCTCATTGTGAATTGTATCAAAATGCAGATCTAGGCTTTCTCATAAAATAGGTAGTAAAGACTCCCTTTAAACAAATTTCAGGAAGCATTTATGTAAGAATAATATATTCAATTTTTTTAATGTAATAAGTACCTACCCAATATCTACATTTATGAAATATTGATTATGCATACAATAATAATGATATAAAAGTAATTTAAAATAACCTGGACTACAAAATTTTGTTGACTTACGGTTTTTAGATCTGTATGATGGATATTTTATATAAATTCAACAAATTTCGAATTTTACTTACACGTCTCTTCGTGTTGATGTTAAGACGCATTGGATAGTAATCGTCTGCCCAACATCGACACATACGCCTTATCGTAAAAATAAAGCACGATAAGATATTTGTTCTTCGCAAATATGGACATAAGATGGGTCGATTTTGAATTTCCGATAAAAATAAATTATTGTGTATAGTAACTGTTAACTCTCGTACTATTTGAATGTCATAGCTGTTAGAATATATTGGTTAGGACCCGCAATTCAAATTCATCGAATGGTGATAACAGTACAACACAAAGGGGCACCATGAAAGGCGATAAAGACTTTTTTATATGTACTTTAGATCTATTCCAAAGATCGTTAATTAAAAATAACCTTTTGACCTGAACAGAGAAAACAGTGAAATTGGCAACTTAAATTAAAATATTTTTTATCTTGCTATTTACTTGTTGAGCTGAATCACATAATCTTTATAAATAATTTTAATAATAGCTTAAGATCAAAATTAAATAAATAAATAAACAAGAATGTTGAAATATTCCATACTTTTTCTACATCCTGTTCAAAATGAATTATTGTATTTTTTATGGAAGGTTTTTACTCCAACTTTTCAACCGCCATCAGCGAGACATACAAACATCCCCTACTCTAGTATAGGTATACCTATATTATATTTTCTTAAACACGGTCGAAATTTCTGAATCACCGACCCTGAATTAAAAATTCCTACGGAATTAAATATTTATCATGATTTGTTGAATATACTTGTATACCTACTTAAAAGATATGTTTTAGTTGTAATTAATACCGAAAATTTTTTGCAATTAAAAATAATAGTCTTGATAATTAATATTACTACCAGTGGAAATGAACAGCCATTTTTGATATTTTTGTTGATAACAGACTAAAAATATCTTGGACGACCCTGAAACTTTATATCACGGTCTGTAATGAGAAATTAAAAGCATGCAGTCAATATAAGTAAAAACCTCAGACTAAAATCAGACCATTTCGAGTACCTACCTACCCATTTCTTATTTTTAATGCAGCTGTTGGTATTAGCTACATGATTAACAGACAGATTTATATAGGTGTTCTCGCCCACAATCAAAAGGATGTACGAAAATCGGCATTACTTATAATTATTAGGATTTGTATCTACTTGCGATATAAAAATACTTCATTATAAAAATAGTAGATGCAGGGTTCAAACCATTTTCTTTGACAAAAAATGGAAAAATCTTAAAATCAAGAAGAAAGTTTTGTTTAGGTTGGTATTCTGATTCAGCATTGCATACTCATTGACACATTTTGTAACAGCCTTTTTCAACCATATCTCGTAGATAACGAAATTTTAATGGTTGGGAATTTTGGTTGGAGCATCCTGTATTGGTGTAGATAGTAGTTACCTATAGGTACCTATATACTAGAGAGTTTTTGAACACCGTACGCTAAGAGTAGTACGGTAAGGCCAACACTAACGTTTTTGCTAAGTAAAACAATATGTTGCTTAGCAAAGCAGTATGTTGCCTAGTAAAGACGTACTCTAACGTATAGCGCTCAAAAACTCCCTATTATTTTGATAATAACGACAAATAGGTAGGTACTCTTAAAATAGTGCCGATGAAGTGCAAGATACTAGTACTACCTATACAATATCACAAATGTAATGCTTTTAAGAATTCGTTCTTCTGAATTTCCCTTAGGTAAATACATTAGTACCTAATCACGGAATTACGAAACCTTTTTTTACTTATTTACATCTCTTCCATCCTGAATACAATTTCATGAACAACCCTTTAAAATAATAGCAACATTTAATAGCCAATAGGTACTATATAAAATTAGGTGGGTATAGACAATCCTGAAAGTGGAAGAGCATGGGGAGGTCTAGTTCCTCTTCATGAACTTCGCCCTTTGGGCAAACCACATAGAATATTATTTTACTTGTAATTCTATTATAATTTTTGAGTTGGTTGTTCAATAAAGACATTATTATTATTATTATTATTATTGTTTAGATTCAAATTCTTTTATTGAACTTGCGAACTACAATCAAAATAGCGACTATTCAAAATTTCATAAATTTAGTTAAAAGTTCAAACTCGGAAATAACTAACAAAAAACTGTCTGAAACGTTCTAAGCGTTTTCATTTTACGGCACCCGATAGTAGTAGGTACCTATTAGGTACACCTCTATGTCCGTCATTTTTATCATACTTTCAGGTTTAATTCTTTCATGGATTACAGGAGACAGTTTTAATTCTGATACCATTCGGTGGCAATACACCAGATGTAACTTTAATTTCTAATTTTCTGTTAGGTACATATTTATTTTATAGCCTATCTCATTTTTTCGAAATCAAACTTACCTTGAAATATTGCCTGAGGTAGCACAATCAATAGTGCCGGAATAACTAATGTGATTGGATAACTGAGTAAGCTGTGGACCCTCCAGATTGCCTTGTTCACTTGGTGGAATGGAATTTAAATGTGTAAAGGCCACCCTTCTAGGAGATCCTGGGCTTGAGGTGCCGCTTCCGTTGGGTGAATGTGATGTAACGCCTTGCACGGAATCTAGCTGCAGGTATTGGGCCCCTTGTTCTTCTAGATGGACCTGGAAATACATGTTTTACAATATTAGGAAGATAAAAATCACCATCATGGTTTATGATAGACATAATTTTTTTGAATGAATCATAAAAATACGAGCTTATTTCTGGACATCATCTTCATAGGCTTCCACCTCCAGGTGCTTTACCTATAAGTTTTTAAAACTCCATCCAAATTCTTCATGTGCTTGTAATCTGTAGTTTAAGCTTCAGCGTCATGTAAAATATAGATAAATTAGAAATGTAACTCCAATATCTCACCTCGTCAATACGATTAAAAAGCACGTATTCTCCATCAGCACGCATCGCCGTAGGGTAATTGTCCTGCTGTTGTGGTTCAGTTGCATAAGGCAGACATTCCAGAGGCGTGGTGGCTCTCGAATGGGGAGAAGGTTCTGCCCCTTCTTGTCCAGAGGCGGGACTGTACTGCGAAGCCTCCTCGCCGTAGCCATCAACTCCTTAAATACATCAAAGCTAGTTAGGTTGCCTATAGTTACGGGAATTCCACTAATAAAGCAGTGGCGTGCGTGCATTGATTAATGCACTTAACTAACGGTTTAATATATTGATGGCTTTACAATTTATTTAATTGTAGGTAACTATCGCATGGTAGTAGACATGACCTAGACCAATATATTTGTATGTCCAGATAACAGTATCAGGCAATAATAATTTAAATTTATTTTTAAAAGCAACATCTTACAGCACAGTAGTCTTTTTCGTTCGATACTATGAGGAAACAAGAAACGCTGTTTAATCTAACTTACTTATAAAAATAAAAATAAAACAGTTTTTTTCTTAATTAAATTGTTTTTTTTACAAATGTTAACCCATTATGCAATCTAATCAAAACTCAAATTTACTTCACGTAAAATTAACACATCAGCAATGTTTATTCTTATTTTTACTAAATAATTTATTTCTTTTATTATTATTATCTAATCAAACAATGAACATAAAATTGTAAACTTTGCTCTGAAAAAATACTATAATTACATGTCAGACAAAATATAGGAAAAAAATAAAGCGGATTTAACTTTTTGGTTTAAGTATGAAAAAATGGCATCGGTTGTGTACGTTTATTAGAAGACATAATTGTTTTGTCACGTATCGAGCATGTGTTATCAAGAATCATTTATAAGATCACTTTTTAGACTCATGGAAAATTAATATTTAGTAAATTGCTTACATTACGACCCTTGACCAAGCCTTGACCTTTATCAGTTTAACAACCTACCAAGTTCAGTATGACGATTTTTGTGTTTTATTTTAAAAAATGTTGCTATGGACCAATTAAGTTGGTGGCGCAGTAAATTACGATTTAAACATTTAACACAACTACACGGAAAAGATTAATTGCCAAATCTTTTTGTAAGTATTCATTCATTTATTTCTTAAAACGTTTAATACATTAATTCTTTACCACAACTAAAATTATTGTTAATATATTTCATTGTTAAGGAATTTGACAGATAACACAAGTGGGTACATTGAAGTAAATATTTTGGGTACCCTATATATTGTATAAGGTCTTAAAATTGACGCGTTGGTGTAATTTTAACATAAACTTTTCAAGTTTACCAGAATACAATCAAATATTTTTAGTCATTATTACGTTTCGGTAGCGTATACCTACGTTGTTTGTCAGAAAATTAATATTATCTACAAATAAGGCCAAGTTTAAAATAATTTAAGTTAATTATATGTAATAGCCTATCTTCTACAATTCATTCTAACAATTATTAATTGATCAGCAACAATGAACCATAGATATAATTTTTATTTCAAAAGTGTTCGATGAAGTTGTTCTTTAAATTTAATTATTTTAATATTAGTAGAAGCGCGGTCGGTTACGCTACGAGACCGAATCCTGAAGCTAATAAATTATGAAATGAAAATAATATATTTATGCCTTCGGTAGCAAGGAACCTTTGACCAGAAAACTGGGTTTATAGTCAGAAATAGGGGGTCCTAATTAGCCGAAACCAATAAATTAGGTTTTTGTAAGCAACGTTAAATCTAGCAAGTGGTTGAAAGCAATGTTCTGGAACAAAAAGGGCTGACGATTCATTAAAAGAATTTTTTATATACAATGCTATAAATTACTAATCATAAACGGATTAGATTTAAAACAGACAGAAAACATAATTAGTGGTGAATTGATTTAATAATACATTTAGGTCATAATATATCACAAAAGAAAATGCCGAATTTAAAGCTTAATTCATTGACAAAAAAATCTACCTAATAGACTATAATACAATAATTGTCTAACGTTTAGCATTAAAATATCTATAGTTACATATAAATTAAATAAAGAATATACTCTTGATTGAGTATTCAGTGTGCTGTCTCTAATACTTGCAAGTAAAATTTTAACTAAGCGTTTGCAAATTCTCTCACCAAACAACAATAAAACTTTGCTTATTGTTTACGTATTTGGTTAAGTGTTGATAAGCTTTGGTTATTTTCTCTATAATAAAGTTGCTGCCGATGGTCATCAAGATAAGGAAACCCATGTTATCCTGGTATACAGGCAACCGGACTTCCTGGGGCTGACCGATAAGAAGCCTGGACCAACGAGATCTTTTGCGTCATTTTGAAATATATTTATAAACCAACGGGCATTCCGGAATTTTTATTGATAAGAATAAAAAGGTTCCAGAAACTACGGGCAAATTAAATTTGAAGTATGGAATATCAGGTTAAGGTGATATTGCATTTAATTACATATCTAAAACAGGATTTGTAATAACTAGCGCTATAAAATGTACAATATCACCTCCTTGCCTAAACAGTAGCAGGATTTAATAAGTATATTACTTTTTCCGTTAATATATACATGTAAGAATGGGGGTAATAAAATTATTCACGGTTATTATATGCGCATGAGTTCAGTAAATGGTGAAGGTAACTCTAGAATTGGAGTAACATGGTACAATATAGCTTCCGGATTGTGTGCAAATGTAAACAACTACAATTTGTTAAAAACTTAACAAAAACCCAACTTGAAAAGTTATTACACGTTCTTTTGACATAATAATGATAGATGAGAGGTACCTATCTATAAAAAACTATACCTACGTTAAATATCGGTACAACTTTAGCTAAGGAGTATTTCATTCCATTTAACCAAAGCTGTATCTTTCATGTTGAAAATGAATATGTGGACACTCATAGGTACCTACCTACTTAGTTTTCTTGAACTCCTCATAAAAGCACTTAATTTATGTCTTTCCTAAAAAGCAGACAAATTATTTACTGACCAGGTTTTAATTTGTTTATTAGCGCAGTTTTTAATTTTTAAACAAACCAGAGGTACTTATTAGTATATAAACATTTAACATAAATAATATGCTTGTTTTGCTAAGTTTCACTTTTATTTCAGAAAGGCGGCGCAAAGCCGCTCAAACACACAAACGTGTTAAAAAAACACTAGACATGCCTTTATGGGTAGACGTTTTAAAACCGGCACACACGTTTGTCAGCAGCTTATAAAATAAACCTGTCGTACCCCTCATTTTTCAGTTAATATACACTTCGATATTGGTACTTAAAACGCAAGAGCTTAAGTAGGAAATAACAAAAAAAAACGAGGGGTTATAAAACAAAAATAAGGTAGTAAAAACGTCCAAAGTTCAAAAATTGATAGATAATGATTTTATTTGAAATTCAACCACAAAAACTTTGATTTAGACGTTATGAGATAAGCCCAAACTTGCCTGCCATAAGGCAGATAAGAATTATTTAAAATCCATCGGCAATAGATAAGATCGTTTTGGGACAGCTCACTAGAAGGAACATAAAAGTGGGGTTGAAAATTTTATATTTAAGCATACTGAACTAATTGGGTGTTAATGCGAGACCTGCTTACAGCTTTATTATGCTATAAAAGGTAACACAACGTGTGCTAAAGAAATTTTACCCTTTTTTATGTTCGCTAACAAGATAACCAGTTTGTTTAGGTTCACATCCTATTTGACAAAAATATTTAAAACTGTTTACTGTAATCGGATACAATCTTATGTATTCAGTATATTAACAATCTATTCTTTAGGTAATCTGAGACTAAATATAAAATAATATCATTTTACCGATTTCTATTTGAACTGAATTACATTTTAAAAACTGGTTACTTTTTCTGTTTAGGTGTATAATAGTATAAATTTCAATTATTTAATCACAGACGATTCTACCAGTAGTATTTCATTCACGACTTCGATTGGTACCTATCTCTATTGTTTTATTTATATTTAAATAATTTATAATTTTGATTTTGCAAATACTACCTACTGCATATTTCCATTTCCTTTGTAACAGGATGCGGTTTATATTTGACGGTTACCAAAACATAATTTGATCTACAATAATGATATTAATACCAATGGTAAGGCTCTGTACTTTTTTGTTGTTTGGAAATCAGCGAACTTCACTATCACAATCAATTATCTACATTTTTAATAAACTACTAATAATAAAATAGCTAACACTAAGTGTTACCGAATTTTTTAATGTTTAAGAATATCGCGAAGGAGTACCTATTGATGAATATAATTTTTAAATTTTAACCTCTTAAAGCAAAGTATAGGTATATAATAATGCTATGACTTCGTTAAACAAACTAATTTAATAGCAAAACGTATAATTTATATCCAACACCCACGTCAAATTCTTCAATAAATATAATATTAGTTAGTTTTCCGAGTACGTGCAGCATAGGAACAGTGATGTAGTAAAATTACTGTATAGTAGAAAACGTGTCGGATATCAAAAGAAATCAGTTCACTACCCTGCAAAGGGCATTACGGAATGCGTCATTGTGCCACTTCCTTATTGCTTATTGCTACTTCTCCGTGGACTCAAACACCTGTTAATAATTTTACACCCACATATTGTACTTGCACTGGTTGTAGCGGTGAAATCATTCTTTATGTTGCTGTTTCCAAGTCGCCTTTAATGCCATAAACAGCATCATATGATTATAATTGTTTACGAATTGTTTGAAAACCATAAACAAAAATATTCTTCAATAACTTGATCGCGAAGGATAAATATCATACCCAGGTATTGTACATTACAAAATGCATTTGCAGGGATAGAAGGTAGAACTAAATTTTAGAAGCGTCAATATAGCAAAGGTCGAATAGAACGGATATATTAGTATTTGTTTGAGGTATATAATATACCGCTTTTGTTTGCAAGCGAAACAAGGGATGAATTGTAAACGACCCTGACTAAAGATTAAACAAACCTATCTCTTGCAAACAATCGCAAATGCTAATAACAGAGACTGACTGCTAGATCTCTAGAATCTTATTTTTTACTAATTTTCAGCATTAATTAAAACAGATCATGTGGTGGAAATCAACCACGATAATGACCGAAAGAAAATAGGGGTTGCCGGGTTAAGGCAAAGAAAGTCGAAAAAAACAATTATTAAATCTCAAGGGAGCACAGTCAACGTACTAATTATGGAAAAAGCTATAATTTTTTTACGATTAGCCAGCTACTTGAATACCAATGCATATTTACAGTTTTGTTTGATAAATCACAACATGATTAATGCAGACAAGCGAAAAATGATTATAAATCATTGATTACTTAGACTTGTGAATTACATCTGTTCACATAGTACCTAAGAATAGGTTCACATTTGTTCTTACCCAACATTTATAATCCGTATAGCAATAAAGTGAGAAGGTGCTCCGTTTAGTTGAACTGTATGATCTTACATTTATTTACGAGCGTCTGCAAGCTAAAAAAATGGCGTAATTTTCTAGCACAGGGTGTACCTAAACTATACAGTTTAACGAAAACTGCTTCATAATAAGCATAAAAATGAAAAAAAAAAATACACACAGGTACCTAGGTATTTGGATTTTATTTTTTAATGCAGAAACCAAACGCAAAACTCTATAACCCATAACAGACTTTTACAAGTAATAAATGTGCCTTTTCGATAAAAAAAACAATTGAAGTGACCTAATACTGTTAAAAAAATGGGTTAATATGTATAGTGAGTGTGAGTGTGACACACTCAGGTCTCGGGACTCTTCTAGTTTGATGAAGAAGTTTAAAAACAAAATATGTTGTTGTTTTTCGAGAACTTTAAAACTTGAATTTAATGTAGGTACCCAAGTTGGGTTTAATCATTTATTTCAATTATTTTTGCTTGAGGAATGTGTGATTTCAGTTTGGCTACACAATTTAAGACACCCTATATATTTACAAAACTTTAAGTTTCCCAATTTTCATTGTACGCGCTATAAAAACTTCATTGATATCATTTTATGATTACTAGCTGCATGGTCGTCGGGTTAGGTTTTCTGAAGTCTCCCGCGCCTCCATTCTATAGAGCGTTTCACCCTGGGAGTACAGTGAAGGGAAGATAGACCCATATGTATTTCTTATGGACCTTTGGTCTCCGACATTACCAGTTCTGGACGTCAGTGAGCGGCAAGTTTAGTGACATAAATACAATCAGAAGTTCTCAACAAATCTTCCCATGGCTATCTATACCTATTTAAAATTATATTTAAATATTTAAAACGTATTTGAAAATGTCAGTATTTAAAAAACCAATTAATTACAGTCATTCACTTTTCAGCTGCAACTGCATCATTTGAAAGCAAACAATAATAACTGTCACATCTCCCAACACCCTCCTCCTAAACATTACTTTGAAGTATCGAATCGTCTCCATTATTTAACATAAATATTGAAATGATTGAAGGATCGCATGCGTTGTTTGAAACCAAACATTCTGTAAAAATTAGTAAATGTAACGTAACTTGAGTGCGTTCTATTAATTATCGGAGCCCAGGTGTAGAAACTTAATATCATGCGCGGTTGCATCTGATGGTTGCTTAAGTTCTAATAAAAATTGTTGATAAGTATAACCAACTGTTACAACTATGTAAAACCACGTGCACAGCTGAACCACGTGTTGGGCAGATAAGCTGTCCAAGGCATCACACCCCCGCATGAAGGCATCTTATGAATGGCCTTATCAGGTAATTCTAACCGCATACTGCTTGATAACTCCATACTTTGCCTGCACCAAAATAGCTAAGGTGATAACATATCAACATTATTATCGCCACCGCTAAAGATATTATTATTATGACGAAGTGTATACAATTTTATCACAAGTTTGATAATCGGGCTATGAATTTCGCTATCGGTTAGGGAAGGGGCCGATAATGTAATCTGCGCTAGGGTATCTTAAAGTCAGTGCATTGTAGTTTTTGTAGGTGTTCACACCGTCACCAAGAGGTGCAACAGCCCTTAAAGTAGGAAAGCATGCACCAAAAATCGTATATGTGTAGCTAGTAGTGCACTTACGTGGGTGGTGATTTGTGTGAAACGGACAAATGGTGTTTACACCAAGATGTGATGTGACCTTATAGGTAGACAATTTAGGATATCCAAAATGCTCAAACATTTCGATTATTTTGAACAGCTCCATCATCGGACGTTTGTAAAACGACAAAAGGTTACCTACATGAATTTTAAAGTAGTTACCATGTGGAAATTGGATCATTGACTATGATTCGCACTGTACATACGCCCACTTACACCAAGAAAGGTCTTGCTATTCTGCAAACAACAACAGGAAGTGACGGACCTTCGAATACACGACCACCACAACCAGTACTATTGTTATTAGCATAATGAAAAGAATATTTTGAAGTAAATCAATAAAATCAGTACGGTAAATTAAGCTTATATGTAGGTGCCACAGCAAGAACAAAAGGTCTACCGCGTTCTACCGTAGATGACGTTTCGCATAATCACGAATTAAACAAACAAATAAAACTTGTAACGGTCCATTGTTTTATTTAATTGCTATGTACATGTATGAACGGCAGTTTTAGTACTGGCAAATTCGTTTCCTACTTGTTGCATGACCGAATAGAAAAATAATAACACAACGACCCTAGAACTGATAAAACACAAAACTGGAAATTCCAGAGAATGTATTAGTAAATCTTTAAAGACCTTTATTTGACGAACGAAAACAATACTACATTATAATAATGTCAAAATATTTCACCCATTTCAATATTAAGGGATTGTTTTATACGAGTATTTAATTCGTAACTATGTAATAATTTATTAAGGGCTGGATCTTCAGCTCTGGCTTAAACCCCGTTTCTTCTAAATCAAAATTAACTGCCATGGATACAGTTCTTATAGCAATTGTATCCACAGCAATTAATCTTGGTTTAGCTGAAGCAGGGTTTAAACCAGAACTGAAAAATTAGCCCTAAGGGCCGATTGTACAGTAGTAGTATATATAAACCTGAAATAAGCTATACCCCCGACAATTGTTACAAAAATTGTGACCAAGGCAATTGTCGACCAACGGTTTGCAGTACCAACAATATAAAATAAAAAAATATAAAATAAGTAGGTATAATGACAAAATAATTCTTAAGCTATTCCAAAATTAGACAGCCGTATGTAACCATAACATCCATATAACTTTTGTTAATGTCAATGAAATCGCGTTATATTTTATTAAAAAAATTATGGCTATGTTCGTGTTTCTGGGCAAAATTTAATTTTTTTTAAAGAATTATATGGAAAGGGCACGCCTTTCTAAAGTTCTATAATCATTTAAAGTGCCCTATTCTGACATTCTGTACTGATCAAAATATATACAGCACTATTGGGGATCTGGTTCTAAATTTGAAATATGATAACCAATAGGAAGATCAGCATATACCTAGGATATCTATACTACAATACTGGCATTCAATGTTTCAGTTCAATGGTTCGAGAGAGGGATCAATTTTTATTTTATACTAAATTAATGATGGACCCCCCCCCCTTCCCGTGGATGTTACTGATATTTACTTTGGATTAAATGGGTTGGTTAGAAAACAATACACAATAAAACTTGTAGCTGATTTTCAAGGTCATTTTTTATTTATTTTCGAATTCTAGAACATGTTTGATGTAACTGCTGATACTCTTACCAAAGCATAACATAGAAAATGCATTCTTACCTACCCACAGGAACGGATATGGGGTAGCTATCTATTTATAATCGGGCCTTAAAATGCAATGCTTATGGTACCAAAGGCAAGTTGCTTCGTTTATTTATTAGAAGAAATTATAAAACCATAATACAATTGTAAATTATTATGAGCTGCCATGACATAGTTTTTAAAAGTGTCCCTGCAGGGCGCCCTGATTTAACAATTAACTTTGTCTATTAAGAAACTTAGTACCGATTGCAATTGAAAATGACATTAACTTTTTGTTAATTAAATGCAATTAATTAATACATTTTTGATACCATCGTATGCAGTATATTTTTGTCGTTTAATTGATAGCTAATTCTTGCTGGTTAAAACGGGGAATAGGAATTTCCCTCGGAATTTCCCATGTTTCTACACTCGGCTTATACCGAATCCGCACAGGAAGTATTTAATATTAATTAATAATATTATCATTATAATATTATTAATAATAATAATAAATAATTCTACTGCCGTAGAAAAGAATTACCTACTAAATATAATTGTAAACATCATTCAAAGATTTAAAATATTTATGAATCATATTTTTTCTTTGTTTCTATTCATCGAACTTCGACGTGACAAACATCGTTTACTTTAAAATAGAATAGGTATCTTGTAACCTACCTATGAATAACTCAAGCAACAATTCTAAACTATTACTTGAACAAAAACGGAAAATATAGAGTAGTAATATAAAATCTTAAACTAAGGAAATGGGTCAAGAGAAGACTAGGTGGTTTTAATTTCAACGTTCGTACTTCATTAAATATAATAAAATAGCATAATGTTGACTAACTTCACGAATATCTCATGGTTCTTGTGCAAACTGTCGTAAATAACTTCAACATGGAACAAACCACAAAAACATTGTTCGTAGAGGCCAAAGTCGGTTGAATAAATAAATTCTTGGAATGCAGTTTTGATGCTGTATTTGTATTTAATTTTTCCGTTGTTATTGAACTCGACGTTCTATAATTACTTCCTTTACACTGTACCCGCCATTTTGATGCGATAACTACTGCTGTAATGCATGAATACCAGTAATTTTTATGCATATTTTTATTGTTAAAGTAGAGCACACTAATGCAAGAATTTATAATTTTGTTTTTAAGTACAAGCCTTTTACTCGTTACTCACGCAGTGTTTATGTATGCAAATATTTTTTGCATTTATGTTTAACTGTTGGTTTCGAAGTAAAAAAAATTATAAATATAATAAGTAAATTTCATGGTTTAAATGTAGAGGTTTTAGTTTTAATCCCACATAAACAAAAAACTGAATATTCTTATCTAATAATTTACAGACCTTATTAAGTTTCAGGGTTAAGATTGTTAGGGTTGCAACTTATCGGAAAATATTTAAAATATAGACAGGATTAGGTTGAGACAGATAACATCGTTTTTTATTACAAAAAATTGGAAACCATAATATAAAAAGATTAATTTGAAAATGTGTAAAACAAAAAAGTTACATAAGTATAGAATGCTGTATGTAGAGGAATTAACGTCACATTTTTCAAATTACAACTGCAAACACCACGTATTAATTTAAAATACCGTTTCAAATTGTTAATTTGTTAATTAGAAGAACAAAACCAACTGTTATGGTGCGATAATATTGTAATTACCATGCGTTCACTTTATTAAGGTATAATTAACATACGGTTAACTTATTCGTTGATAAACTCAAATAATCTACTAAATTGCGTGCCGAAATGTGACGTAGTGTTTGTAATAAAGCGTCACTTCTGAAACCTCGAGTGTTCAAATTGAAATTGCATCGGAACATTCGCACAGAAACATTTAGCAACAAACATATCACTAGGACTACTTATAATTTTAGACGAAAATATTCATAAAACTATTGTGAATAAAAAACAAACAAGGAGTTACTAACAGTAGAAAAAATTCCCTATAGCAAAATCAGAACGTTTGGATTTGATTTGACCTCGATTGGAAACCGTAAAGATCATTTAATAAGAACAATAAGGTTTTAACAAGCGTGAAAACTGTAGGTTCTTAGCTCCGTTCGCCTCAACTTGATGTTATACGATATCAAGGCCCTTACAACTAGTCATTTCCTATTACTGATTTTTAATTTCTCATAAACTGGTTCATAAAAATCGTTAGCTATTTTATACTGACGTATTAAATCGATTTAATTTACTCTCAGTGAAAATACTTCCTTGTAGTAAAATACTATTTTAATATTTATATAATATTTGGATACCTACGAGCAATTATTCTTGATTGCAAATTTAATTAAAGCATTCACGTTATATCCAGCCTTACAGCCTATGAAATAGGTATTATACGGACATTAAACAATAGGAACTATAAATGCTTTAGTAGCAGGAAACACAAAGTTTCTTAGTACAGAAAAACAAAACTCAATTCTAATTCATTTCCAATATCGTTGCTGATTAAAAATAAACTAACAACAATAACTGAAAAATAGTAATATACTTTTCTTGAGAACGCAATTAGATGTTGTGTTTTGTGCAAAATTACCTTATGATGTGGTTAACCAAAGTTTTGGTTTTTCCACGTAAGTATACATGGTTTAGCCTAGTACTATTTTAAACCATTTCCTTCTTTTTCAAACTGTTGTGTATGTAAGTTAAGTATAAAACCAGATTAATTAAACAAATTATCTGATTCAATCCAAAACTTTTTTGTATTTTTGGAAAACGAAAAAATATAATAAAATATCTTTAGGTAGGTATTTATACAAAATCTGAATTTTTGGATAATATTTTATCACATGGCGATCTTGTATAAATTCAGGTGGAATGGTTTAAAAGTTAAATCCTACAAAATTAAACGTTAGTTATGGAAATTGTTTTAAATAAACGAAGTACAGTACTAATTAAAAGTTTTTTAAGGTTACTACAGCAAAGTATAGCCTTCTTTAATCAATCCATTAAATAATAAAAGTTTTCAAAATTGTTTTAAAGAAATGTGTTATAGAATAACTGATGTATTGAGTTATTAATATTTTGGTTCAACCAAAATAAAAAAAGAATACAATACGATGAGAGAAATGTCAATAAATAAAATGTTGAGCTTGTAGATTTTTTTCTGATAAGTGATATAGTTCAAAAAATTGTTTTAATCATTACACACCGTATAATTCTGATTTTAATTCATGTAGATAAACCAAAATCATAAGTTTTTTCATTTATGTTCTCAAATCACCCACAGTAGCAGGTATACTACATCTTTGTATAGATCTATTGTAGCATAACGTAGCCCACATATGTTACAAAAAATCCTACACGTATTTTCAAACTTTAGTGGTCAGAATTTATATATTCGTACACTAGTGCCGCTTGTTGAAATTAATGTCGTATTAATAATTATTACCTGCAATAGATAGAAGGCGTTTTACGGAAAAAATTCTAATGAAGCATTGATAAACATATACAGACTGCATAAAAACAATTGCATACTATCTCTTCTAAATTAGTTTCGATTTTGAATTTTATTTTAGTTTGTGAAGGCAAGCTAGAGCAAATTATCAGTTGGTAAATATTTTATTTAAACATTTTCTAATTACTTAGTAGACAACTAAGCAATTACATCTTTTGTCATCAAATCCTACCTACCTAACTTTTCTTTTTTAAGTAGTTATCTAATAATTATTGGTGTTAAAGTCAAAACTAACAGACAATTTTTATTGTATCATATATTTCTCAAATTGAAGGTTTGATTCCCAACCCCATTCGCAAATTTAATCAAATATCCGTTATCAAACATAGAGAGAGAGAGAGAGAGAGAATATTGTGTTTTGAATATAAACATTTGATTTGCTGAGAACTACAATTGAAGTGTTCTTCTTCATTCGTACACACTTAAGATTATACTCTTATAAACGCATAAATATAGGTTGAAGGAGTAGTAGGTACTGAAACGCATTAAATTTGTGATCGTAAAGGAGATATATTTTATAGCTAAAATAAAGCTGTTGTAATGTTGAAAAGGTTAAATGTCAATTAAGATATAAACCAATTAATATTTTTAAATTTAGATTGCCTACATATAGTGTAGTTGGAAAAATAAAAAAATATTGCAAATTTCCCTGAACTACGTTAAGTTACTCAAAACAAAAATA
This sequence comes from Hemicrepidius hirtus, assembly GCA_963082805.1. Taxonomy (NCBI): domain Eukaryota; kingdom Metazoa; phylum Arthropoda; class Insecta; order Coleoptera; family Elateridae; genus Hemicrepidius; species Hemicrepidius hirtus. The sequence goes on from OY720164.1 coordinate 2,409,250, forward strand.
CAACTTGGGGTATTTTTCAGTGACCAAGTAGGTTTATATAGGAGAGATTCGTCATAGGATGTTTAGTTAAACGATTCAAGCAATTAATACAACAGGGTTCGTATGTACCTACTATATTTTATATCGTTAAAGTCGAATTTCTTTTCTATAAAAATTTTCATGTATAATAATTTTCCAGAACGACTTAAATATTTAACTATTGTAAAAAGTGTGACTCATGCTGTTGAAAGTTCACATATTACAATGGCAGACAGTCTATATCTATCTTGGGTATTCACTTCAGTAACTATTTCTTACTAAATCGTTACCCTCAAAAACCAATTAATAAGCCGATTTTTTCTCAATACACGCCACTTTTTCTAAAGTTGCTTTCTATAAAATCAAATTTATGCCACGCCATCACCACTAACATATAAATTAATAAATCAGTATCAGATAGACATTCAGATTATCTTGAAGCCAGCATGAATTTCGAAATTATGAAATAGTACTTAAATAATTTATTGTAGTTATGACCAGTCGGTCAATATTTTACTTGTACTGTAAATATTGAAATACAGAAGCTCCTGGTTAGCTCTAGAAATTATAATTGTCGTCTGAAAACTGAACCTTGTGACCTTTACTCAGACTTTGCCCCATTGCTCGGATACAGCAGTTTCATAAATTGTATAAATACATGGTTTTATTTTTCTTCGGTTTCATCAAACAAAAAACTAAATATAATTATTGAATTGCAACTATAGCTGAGAAATTATGTTATATAGCCATTGAAAATATGAATAAAACTAGAGGGAGATATTGGGGAGAAGATAAAGGATTAAAAGTACGATTATCACTTCCCATAGTATACTATGAGGCGATACGCAGTTATCTTTCTAAAGAATTCAAGTTGTGGTTCTTATATCAAAATTTGATTAAATGTTACTTAATCTATGTTATGTTTCAATATTATAAGATTTTCACCCAAAACATTTTAACAGATCCTGCGAGCAATTTGGACATGTGCAACGTTTTAAAAGTGAAACCACAATTTATCTGTTATCTTTAAATTTGTGTTGGGATTTTGAAAATTAAAATAACATAATTAATTAGAGACCGTAACATCCGGGTTGTGTAACAACCAAAACCATCTTTTTTTATATAATACCTAATTTTAGTTACTGATTATATTTTCGTAAATACCGGCAACAATTTTAAAATTAAGTGCTAGGTACTTCTGAAAGTGAAACTTCACGATTTCTTACAAATCCATCAGTATGGACCAAACTGCTAACATTGGAATTATTGACAATTTGTAATACCTACTGTTTTGCACGTACATACTTATTGACAAACAGTATAAGAATTTCGTTAATTATCTGTAATTGGTTTAATTTCTAGATTTCATTAATTTGCAAGAAATTCAAGGTTATATCTTAAAATCAGTGTTAATCTCGGTAATTTATGAGTTTATTTGCTGGAAAATGTTGTGTTTTGAAAAAATTAGGAATGCACTAAATTATATTCTCATTTAATCTGTTTACAAAGAATCGCAAATTAAAGTATGGGCAAGTAATACGTACCTAATTCTTTTGCAAAGTTTTGGTATCGGTAATGCGAGTTTTGTTTTTTGTTTTCCCGAAGAAAATTTTAAAACTGTTCCCTTACATTTAGTTTGAAAATGGCAATAGGTAGTACATAGTACATTAATTATTAGATACAAAATTGTAAAATTTCATGAAATATGTCTGAATTTAGATGAGATGAAATAAAATAACTAACACAATAATTTAGTAATAGTAAAAAGAAGGAAAAATGAAACGGGGCAATTTTTTCCTAGAAGCAACTAATGCATGCATATAAAATAATAACATGCCAATATATGATACAGAGTGCTTCCTAAATAGGTACGTGTAGAAAATGTAGGAGGTCTATCCTGGGCGAAAATTATGGCTATTTTTGTATCCTAATATACTTCTCTGAAGAGTTATGCTTCTTCAAAAATGGAGTAAAAATTTGGTTGTTAATTTTTATCTCAAATTTGGAGAAAGATAGAAAAACACAAATCATTTAACAAGGCACATGAAAAAAATAAAAAATTGAATGAATGAATAAAAAATTAAAGAAACTACTGGAAATGACCTCCCTCCTTCAGACATAATACATGCTTCAATGTCATTAAATTTTTTATTTTTGTTCATGTGCCTCGTTAAAATGTCTCTTAATTATGTGATTTGTATTTTTCTATCTTTGTTTAAATTTGAGATAAAAATTAACTCTTCAGGGAACCATATCAGGATAAAAGTTTACACGAAAAAGTAACCTTAATTTTCGTCCAGGATTCATCTCCTGCATTTTTTACGCGTACTGAAGAGACACCCTCTATTGTAACAAAAATAATAACATAGGACTAAATACCGAAAGTGGGAAACTTGCCGAATGATCTTTTATGAGTACCAGAATAAAAAAAACGTGATCTGATGTATTCAATGGGATAATAGCTATCTATGGACCATATAGAACAAATATTTGTCAATAAATCTTAAATTACTGCGGCATTTAAAAACAAAACCTTTATCTAAAATGGATTCTTGAATGTATACTTATAACTCATAAAACTACTAAAACAAAATTCCGTAGTCTTTAAAATAAGGAAAACTAGCAACCCTGAAAACTATGAATACCATATAAAATTAAATCTGGAAGCTTATTGATATTGTTTTATACCACAGGATGTGGTTCATACGTACATACGTTAGAAATTGCATTTTAAGTTTAGAAATTTCAGTTTCCTCTCTTTTTAGGATATGATGAATGTCTTTACAACCGTAAACCGTAACCTTAGAAAGAAATATCTGTAAGCATGTGACTTTACCTCAACATATACCGATATTAATTTGTGTATCTTATTACAATACTACCTGCTTATTACCTATCCATTATTTTGTTTACAGATGAATATCTGCGTTATTAAAAAAGTTACAGTTTATTCGAATGATGACATAAATTAAATTATATTGTTGTAGGTACACAGATAAACTGAGATGTAATTTTCTAATGGAAGTTTAGGTATATAATGTATAGTGCTGTTTGACAAGATTTCTGAAATCTAACGGTGGAAAGTAATTCCTAAATGTTATCAGATATACTTATGGTAAAATATGATGTTGATACAGTACCAAAGATTTTTTCCATATTGGATTATTTATCAAGAAAAAAATATAAAGCTAGTATTAGTCCAAAAACACCAGAAAATACTTCTTCCAAAATCACTAATAGCCTGATTTTACGTTAACTACAGATTACGTCGATGCAGGTCAAAAAAGGTTAACTTTTCGAATCAAAGATTTAAGATTACTACTGTATAACATTTATCTTTAAGCTAACGTTTTACGGCACTCAAATCATGTATGATCAGTTATGTTTTAAATTTTTAAACACTTCTTATTTAAGTTTCCATCACTCGTATACTGCAGAAAACCACAACATTATAATTTTTACCAAAACCATTAGAGAACCGTTTTACGTTTAAGTTGAAAAACTTTTTGGTAAATGCTAATGTATGCTAATAATATTTTTGTAAGTTGTAATATACTGCAAACACTCAAATTGTAATTCTAAAATCTTTAAACTGTTTCAAATGTCTAATGAAAAACTACCAAAAATTAATGTTAGTTCTGACTTAATTTATCAATCGTTTTAGCTATCTCGTTCCGGTGCAAATTTTGAAACAAATATTTAATAATTTGTCGTTTTGAAGGTAGTAAATCCATTCCAATTATTGTGAACAAATTTTTGATGTAAACTCGCGACCAAGGTGCGCGTTATCAAGGCAATATGTGGTAGCACTGTTTCGGGAAAAATTACAGGCAGGCAACTTACGATAAACTAATCTATGTATATAAAATTTTATCTACTCACCGTACGCTCTTTGATAATCGCCTTTTGTAGCCATTATCGCTGTTATCAACTGCTATCAACAGCTACTATAAGCCCGTAACACTTGCGAATACTAGTTCGTTGGAAGCGACACAGTACAGCAGGAGACGTTCCTGCGAGAGCTGGAGCTGTGCCGACAACTTGGTGGGGAAGGGAGCTTAAAGGGAGTTTTGCTTTCTGCTACGGAGTGGGGAGTAACGCCTTAATTTTAATTTTGTTTTTCGTTTTGGTTTCTTCTCCAAATAAAAAGAAAAACGATCAGCCAAAACCGGCTTGTTTATACTATTTTCGGAACAGTTCGTTATCCGACCACACGATAGATATTATTGTTTCGTGTAAAACGACCATTCAACATTTGTTTTTAATTAAATATTATGATTATTACGGCAGCCCCTAAGAATTTTATTGTGAATTAATTTTTAATTTTTTAGTTTACTAGTACATATTTCTAATTCTTATTTTTTAAAAATTTATTCCTAAAACCAAAAAGAGTGGGGACTTCCTAAATCTATTATTTTTTATAAATTTTAAGTTAAAAAGTAAAAAATAAATTACTCCAATTACTGCGCTATAAAATTGATAGCATATCGGAGTTACAAAACGAAATGAGATATACAAACAAAAAAGTTTTAATAAAGTTACTTCTTACTAAAGATTTAAATATTAATTATTATATTTTTGAAGAGAATTCGTTGTACCTACTGGCGATACATTTATGCAATTTTTTTTCAATTATCAGACCATCAGACGATAGGTACTAACTGTATGCTGACCAGCTAGACAAAAACGTATTTAATTATTTGACAAATTAATTATTTATCATCGGTTATTGGTTAAGTAATTAATGAATAAACAGCAAAAATTATACAATTCGATATAATAATCTGCGAAATGATTGATAGTTGATTAATTAAAAACTATTAACGGATAACCACCACCACAATTAGTTGGAACATGTTTTTGATTTAATTTTCATGTACTTAGTTGTCATAAACCATGGTTCTGCTCAATTCAGTTTCAATCACGAGAGCAACAGTTTATTTGGGTACTTTCTGGTGAAGCAAGAAAAATGAGTTTTAGTGCTTCCTGCTAGAAATGTGTTGATAAGTGGACAGAATGGGTAGTAAAGTATGATCAATAATGATTTTCATCTTAGTATAGCTATGAAAGAACAAATCGCTACTTTATAATATTGCGGCTAGTACTATACAGGATGTTTTAAACTCACCGAACAAAAACGATGGTACAACTTACTATGAATGCAAAACTTAAGTAATTTTTTTCTACAGTGGCTACTTTTCTTTTAATGATCCTCCAAAGGCAATTATTAATATCTACGAAATCATTTTTATTAATTACGTTATGAAAAAACTGCCTTAGTTTTCAATACTACTAGAATTAACAACCTTTTTGTCTCTTGCGATACTTATTGTTGATATATGATATTACACGACCCGCTATTATTTTGGTGTGCATTGAAAGTTGGTTAAATATGGTCTGAAAATATGTGATAATAATGCATGGGAATCGGTAGTTGTTTCCATGGAAACAGCATCGGATAATGTATAAGCCAGCGTCGCCACATTAACAGTTCTTCAGGGCCAATTTACTTCTTCTTCCGTTTTAATATGGATAACCATATTTAGGTAGGCTACCCGTTTCAGTCCTTCTTATATGGCTCTTCGAATGTAGATGTCCAACATTGCTTCGATCTGGTCCAAAAAAATTCCGAAAGTTTTCTGGAACAACCCAATTCTGAACGTTTCCTAGCCAGGTGTGGAGCAGTGGGAAGGGGTGAGGGAAGTTTGCCCCATAATTTCCAATTGTACACACTCTAAATAACATTCTGGGAAAATCGGGGCGAGATCTGAAGGGGTGAAATTTTTTTCCAAAAAATGAGGAAAGACTATAGTCTTTCCTTTTTTTTTCGAAGATTTTTTGACCCTCTCCGATATCCTTAGGAAAATTTCAGAATGTAATATGAAGGGTAAAGACTTGAAAAATATGTGCCAAACATCCCCCATCCCCTTCGATCTGGTCCAAAAAAATTCCGAAAGTTTTCTGGAACAACCCAATTCTGAACGTTTCCTAGCCAGGTGTGGAGCAGTGGGAAGGGGTGAGGGAAGTTTGCCCCATAATTTCCAAGTGTACACACTCTAAATAACATTCTGGGAAAATCGGGGCGAGATCTGAAGGGGTGAAATTTTTTTCCAAAAAATGAGGAAAGACTATAGTCTTTCCTTTTTTTTTCGAAGATTTTTAGACCCTCTCCGATATCCTTAGGAAAATTTCAGAATGTAATATGAAGGGTAAAGACTTGAAAAATATGTGCCAAACATCCTCCATCCCCTTCGATCTGGTCCAAAAAAATTCCGAAAGTTTTCTGGAATAACCCAATTCTGAACGTTTCCTAGCCAGGTGTGGAGCAGTGGGAAGGGGTGAGGGAAGTTTGCCCCATAATTTCCAAGTGTATACCCTCCAAATAACATTCTGGGAAAATCGGGGCGAGATCTGAAGGGGTGAAATTTTTTTCCAAAAAATGAGGAAAGACTATAGTCTTTCCTTTTTTTTTTCGAAGGTTTTTTGACCCTCTCCGATATCCTTAGGAAAATTTCAGAATGTAATATGAAGGGTAAAGAATTGAAAAATATGTGCCAAACATCCACCAACCCCTCCAATCTGGTCCAAAAAAATTCCGAAAGTTTTCTGGAACAACCCAATTCTGAACGTTTCCTAGCCAGGTGTGGAGCAGTGGGAAGGGGTGAGGGAAGTTTGCCCCATAATTTCCAAGTGTATACCCTCCAAATAACATTCTGGGAAAATCGGGGCGAGATCTGAAGGGGTGAAATTTTTTTCCAAAAAATGAGGAAAGACTATAGTCTTTCCTTTTTTTTTCGAAGATTTTTTGACCCTCTCCGATATCCTTAGGAAAATTTCAGAATGTAATATGAAGGGTAAAGACTTGAAAAATATGTGCCAAACATCCACCAACCCCTCCCAATCTGGTCCAAAAAAATTCCGAAAGTTTTCTGGAACAACCCAATTCTGAACGTTTCCTAGCCAGGTGTGGAGCAGTGGGAAGGGGTGAGGGAAGTTTGCCCCATAATTTCCAAGTGTATACCCTCCAAATAACATTCTGGGAAAATCGGGGCGAGATCTGAAGGGGTGAAATTTTTTTCCAAAAAATGAGCAAAGACTATACTAGTCTTTCCTTTTTTTTTCGAAGATTTTTTGACCCTCTCCGATATCCTTAGGAAAATTTCAGAATGTAATATGAAGGGTAAAGACTTGAAAAATATGTGCCAAACATCCCCCATCCCCTTCGATCTGGTCCAAAAAAATTCCGAAAGTTTTCTGGAACAACCCAATTCTGAACGTTTCCTAGCCAGGTGTGGACCAGTGGGAAGGGGTGAGGGAAGTTTGCCCCATAATTTCCAAGTGTATACCCTCCAAATAACATTCTGGGAAAATCGGGGCGAGATCTGAAGGGGTGAAATTTTTTTCCAATAAATGAGGAAAGACTATAGTCTTTCCTTTTTTTTTCGAAGATTTTTTGACCCTCTCCGATATCCTTAGGAAAATTTCAGAATGTAATATGAAGGGTAAAGACTTGAAAAATATGTGCCAAACATCCCCCATCCCCTTCGATCTGGTCCAAAAAAATTCCGAAAGTTTTCTGGAACAACCCAATTCTGAACGTTTCCTAACCAGGTGTGGAGCAGTGGGAAGGGGAGAGGGAAGTTTGCCCCATAATTTCCAAGTGTATACCCTCCAAATAACATTCTGGGAAAATCGGGGCGAGATCTGAAGGGGTGAAATTTTTTTCCAAAAAATGAGGAAAGACTATAGTCTTTCCTTTTTTTTTCGAAGATTTTTTGACCCTCTCCGATATCCTTAGGAAAATTTCAGAATGTAATATGAAGGGTAAAGACTTGAAAAATATGTGCCAAACATCCCCCATCCCCTCCTATCTGGTCCAAAAAAATTCCGAAAGTTTTCTGGAACAACCCAATTCTGAACGTTTCCTAGCCAGGTGTGGAGCAGTGGGAAGGGGTGAGGGAAGTTTGCCCCATAATTTCCAAGTGTACACACTCTAAATAACATTCTGGGAAAATCGGGGCGAGATCTGAAGGGGTGAAATTTTTTTCCAAAAAATGAGGAAAGACTATAGTCTTTCCTTTTTTTTCGAAGATTTTTAGACCCTCTCCGATATCCTTAGGAATATTTCAGAATGTAATATGAAGGGTAAAGACTTGAAAAATATGTGCCAAACATCCTCCATCCCCTTCGATCTGGTCCAAAAAAATTCCAAAAGTTTTCTGGAACAACCCAATTCTGAACGTTTCCTAGCCAGGTGTGGAGCAGTGGGAAGGGGTGAGGGAAGTTTGCCCCATAATTTCCAAGTGTATACCCTCCAAATAACATTCTGGGAAAATCGGGGCGAGATCTGAAGGGGTGAAATTTTTTTCCAAAAAATGAGGAAAGACTATAGTCTTTCCTTTTTTTTTCGAAGGTTTTTTGACCCTCTCCGATATCCTTAGGAAAATTTCAGAATGTAATATGAAGGGTAAAGAATTGAAAAATATGTGCCAAACATCCACCAACCCCTCCAATCTGGTCCAAAAAAATTCCGAAAGTTTTCTGGAACAACCCAATTCTGAACGTTTCCTAGCCAGGTGTGGAGCAGTGGGAAGGGGTGAGGGAAGTTTGCCCCATAATTTCCAAGTGTATACCCTCCAAATAACATTCTGGGAAAATCGGGGCGAGATCTGAAGGGGTGAAATTTTTTTCCAAAAAATGAGGAAAGACTATAGTCTTTCCTTTTTTTTTCGAAGATTTTTTGACCCTCTCCGATATCCTTAGGAAAATTTCAGAATGTAATATGAAGGGTAAAGACTTGAAAAATATGTGCCAAACATCCACCAACCCCTCCCAATCTGGTCCAAAAAAATTCCGAAAGTTTTCTGGAACAACCCAATTCTGAACGTTTCCTAGCCAGGTGTGGAGCAGTGGGAAGGGGTGAGGGAAGTTTGCCCCATAATTTCCAAGTGTATACCCTCCAAATAACATTCTGGGAAAATCGGGGCGAGATCTGAAGGGGTGAAATTTTTTTCCAAAAAATGAGCAAAGACTATACTAGTCTTTCCTTTTTTTTTCGAAGATTTTTTGACCCTCTCCGATATCCTTAGGAAAATTTCAGAATGTAATATGAAGGGTAAAGACTTGAAAAATATGTGCCAAACATCCCCCATCCCCTTCGATCTGGTCCAAAAAAATTCCGAAAGTTTTCTGGAACAACCCAATTCTGAACGTTTCCTAGCCAGGTGTGGACCAGTGGGAAGGGGTGAGGGAAGTTTGCCCCATAATTTCCAAGTGTATACCCTCCAAATAACATTCTGGGAAAATCGGGGCGAGATCTGAAGGGGTGAAATTTTTTTCCAAAAAATGAGGAAAGACTATAGTCTTTCCTTTTTTTTTCGAAGATTTTTTGACCCTCTCCGATATCCTTAGGAAAATTTCAGAATGTAATATGAAGGGTAAAGACTTGAAAAATATGTGCCAAACATCCCCCATCCCCTTCGCTCTGGTCCAAAAAAATTCCGAAAGTTTTCTGGAACAACCCAATTCTGAACGTTTCCTAACCAGGTGTGGAGCAGTGGGAAGGGGAGAGGGAAGTTTGCCCCATAATTTCCAAGTGTATACCCTCCAAATAACATTCTGGGAAAATCGGGGCGAGATCTGAAGGGGTGAAATTTTTTTCCAAAAAATGAGGAAAGACTATAGTCTTTCCTTTTTTTTTCGAAGGTTTTTTGACCCTCTCCGATATCCTTAGGAAAATTTCAGAATGTAATATGAAGGGTAAAGAATTGAAAAATATGTGCCAAACATCCACCAACCCCTCCAATCTGGTCCAAAAAAATTCCGAAAGTTTTCTGGAACAACCCAATTCTGAACGTTTCCTAGCCAGGTGTGGAGCAGTGGGAAGGGGTGAGGGAAGTTTGCCCCATAATTTCCAAGTGTATACCCTCCAAATAACATTCTGGGAAAATCGGGGCGAGATCTGAAGGGGTGAAATTTTTTTCCAAAAAATGAGGAAAGACTATAGTCTTTCCTTTTTTTTTCGAAGATTTTTTGACCCTCTCCGATATCCTTAGGAAAATTTCAGAATGTAATATGAAGGGTAAAGACTTGAAAAATATGTGCCAAACATCCACCAACCCCTCCCAATCTGGTCCAAAAAAATTCCGAAAGTTTTCTGGAACAACCCAATTCTGAACGTTTCCTAGCCAGGTGTGGAGCAGTGGGAAGGGGTGAGGGAAGTTTGCCCCATAATTTCCAAGTGTATACCCTCCAAATAACATTCTGGGAAAATCGGGGCGAGATCTGAAGGGGTGAAATTTTTTTCCAAAAAATGAGCAAAGACTATACTAGTCTTTCCTTTTTTTTTCGAAGATTTTTTGACCCTCTCCGATATCCTTAGGAAAATTTCAGAATGTAATATGAAGGGTAAAGACTTGAAAAATATGTGCCAAACATCCCCCATCCCCTTCGATCTGGTCCAAAAAAATTCCGAAAGTTTTCTGGAACAACCCAATTCTGAACGTTTCCTAGCCAGGTGTGGACCAGTGGGAAGGGGTGAGGGAAGTTTGCCCCATAATTTCCAAGTGTATACCCTCCAAATAACATTCTGGGAAAATCGGGGCGAGATCTGAAGGGGTGAAATTTTTTTCCAAAAAATGAGGAAAGACTATAGTCTTTCCTTTTTTTTTCGAAGATTTTTTGACCCTCTCCGATATCCTTAGGAAAATTTCAGAATGTAATATGAAGGGTAAAGACTTGAAAAATATGTGCCAAACATCCCCCATCCCCTTCGATCTGGTCCAAAAAAATTCCGAAAGTTTTCTGGAACAACCCAATTCTGAATGTTTCCTAACCAGGTGTGGAGCAGTGGGAAGGGGAGAGGGAAGTTTGCCCCATAATTTCCAAGTGTATACCCTCCAAATAACATTCTGGGAAAATCGGGGCGAGATCTGAAGGGGTGAAATTTTTTTCCAAAAAATGAGGAAAGACTATAGTCTTTCCTTTTTTTTTCGAAGATTTTTTGACCCTCTCCGATATCCTTAGGAAAATTTCAGAATGTAATATGAAGGGTAAAGACTTGAAAAATATGTGCCAAACATCCCCCATCCCCTTCGATCTGGTCCAAAAAAATTCCGAAAGTTTTCTGGAACAACCCAATTCTGAACGTTTCCTAGCCAGGTGTGGAGCAGTGGGAAGGGGTGAGGGAAGTTTGCCCCATAATTTCCAAGTGTATACCCTCCAAATAACATTCTGGGAAAATCGGGGCGAGATCTGAAGGGGTGAAATTTTTTTCCAAAAAATGAGGAAAGACTATAGTCTTTCCTTTTTTTTTCGAAGATTTTTTGACCCTCTCCGATATCCTTAGGAAAATTTCAGAATGTAATATGAAGGGTAAAGACTTGAAAAATATGTGCCAAACATCCCCCATCCCCTTCGATCTGGTCCAAAAAAATTCCGAAAGTTTTCTGGAACAACCCAATTCTGAACGTTTCCTAGCCAGGTGTGGAGCAGTGGGAAGGGGTGAGGGAAGTTTGCCCCATAATTTCCAAGTGTACACACTCTAAATAACATTCTGGGAAAATCGGGGCGAGATCTGAAGGGGTGAAATTTTTTTCCAAAAAATGAGGAAAGACTATAGTCTTTCCTTTTTTTTTTCGAAGATTTTTAGACCCTCTCCGATATCCTTAGGAAAATTTCAGAATGTAATATGAAGGGTAAAGACTTGAAAAATATGTGCCAAACATCCTCCATCCCCTTCGATCTGGTCCAAAAAAATTCCGAAAGTTTTCTGGAATAACCCAATTCTGAACGTTTCCTAGCCAGGTGTGGAGCAGTGGGAAGGGGTGAGGGAAGTTTGCCCCATAATTTCCAAGTGTATACCCTCCAAATAACATTCTGGGAAAATCGGGGCGAGATCTGAAGGGGTGAAATTTTTTTCCAAAAAATGAGGAAAGACTATAGTCTTTCCTTTTTTTTTTCGAAGATTTTTTGACCCTCTCCGATATCCTTAGGAAAATTTCAGAATGTAATATGAAGGGTAAAGAATTGAAAAATATGTGCCAAACATCCACCAACCCCTCCAATCTGGTCCAAAAAAATTCCGAAAGTTTTCTGGAACAACCCAATTCTGAACGTTTCCTAGCCAGGTGTGGAGCAGTGGGAAGGGGTGAGGGAAGTTTGCCCCATAATTTCCAAGTGTATACCCTCCAAATAACATTCTGGGAAAATCGGGGCGAGATCTGAAGGGGTGAAATTTTTTTCCAAAAAATGAGGAAAGACTATAGTCTTTCCTTTTTTTTTCGAAGATTTTTTGACCCTCTCCGATATCCTTAGGAAAATTTCAGAATGTAATATGAAGGGTAAAGAATTGAAAAATATGTGCCAAACATCCACCAACCCCTCCAATCTGGTCCAAAAAAATTCCGAAAGTTTTCTGGAACAACCCAATTCTGAACGTTTCCTAGCCAGGTGTGGAGCAGTGGGAAGGGGTGAGGGAAGTTTGCCCCATAATTTCCAAGTGTATACCCTCCAAATAACATTCTGGGAAAATCGGGGCGAGATCTGAAGGGGTGAAATTTTTTTCCAAAAAATGAGGAAAGACTATAGTCTTTCCTTTTTTTTTCGAAGATTTTTTGACCCTCTCCGATATCCTTGGGAAAATTTCAGAATGTAATATGAAGGGTAAAGACTTGAAAAATATGTGCCAAACATCCCCCATCCCCTTCGATCTGGTCCAAAAAAATTCCGAAAGTTTTCTGGAACAACCCAATTCTGAACGTTTCCTAGCCAGGTGTGGAGCAGTGGGAAGGGGTGAGGGAAGTTTGCCCCATAATTTCCAAGTGTATACCCTCCAAATAACATTCTGGGAAAATCGGGGCGAGATCTGAAGGGGTGAAATTTTTTTCCAAAAAATGAGGAAAGACTATAGTCTTTCCTTTTTTTTCGAAGATTTTTTGACCCTCTCCGATATCCTTAGGAAAATTTCAGAATGTAATATGAAGGGTAAAGACTTGAAAAATATGTGCCAAACATCCCCCATCCCCTTCGATCTGGTCCAAAAAAATTCCGAAAGTTTTCTGGAACAACCCAATTCTGAACGTTTCCTAGCCAGGTGTGGAGCAGTGGGAAGGGGTGAGGGAAGTTTGCCCCATAATTTCCAAGTGTATACCCTCCAAATAACATTCTGGGAAAATCGGGGCGAGATCTGAAGGGGTGAAATTTTTTTCCAAAAAATGAGGAAAGACTATAGTCTTTCCTTTTTTTTTCGAAGATTTTTTGACCCTCTCCGATATCCTTAGGAAAATTTCAGAATGTAATATGAAGGGTAAAGATTTGAAAAATATGTGCCAAACATCCCCCATCCCCTTCGATCTGGTCCAAAAAAATTCCGAAAGTTTTCTGGAACAACCCAATTCTGAACGTTTCCTAGCCAGGTGTGGAGCAGTGGGAAGGGGTGAGGGAAGTTTGCCCCATAATTTCCAAGTGTACACACTCTAAATAAAATTCTGGGAAAATCGGGGCGAGATCTGAAGGGGTGAAATTTTTTTCCAAAAAATGAGGAAAGACTATAGTCTTTCCTTTTTTTTTCGAAGATTTTTTGACCCTCTCCGATATCCTTAGGAAAATTTCAGAATGTAATATGAAGGGTAAAGACTTGAAAAATATGTGCCAAACATCCCCCATCCCCTTCGATCTGGTCCAAAAAAATTCCGAAAGTTTTCTGGAACAACCCAATTCTGAACGTTTCCTAGCCAGGTGTGGAGCAGTGGGAAGGGGTGAGGGAAGTTTGCCCCATAATTTCCAAGTGTATACCCTCCAAATAACATTCTGGGAAAATCGGGGCGAGATCTGAAGGGGTGAAATTTTTTTCCAAAAAATGAGGAAAGACTATAGTCTTTCCTTTTTTTTTCGAAGGTTTTTTGACCCTCTCCGATATCCTTAGGAAAATTTCAGAATGTAATATGAAGGGTAAAGAATTGAAAAATATGTGCCAAACATCCACCAACCCCTCCAATCTGGTCCAAAAAAATTCCGAAAGTTTTCTGGAACAACCCAATTCTGAACGTTTCCTAGCCAGGTGTGGAGCAGTGGGAAGGGGTGAGGGAAGTTTGCCCCATAATTTCCAAGTGTATACCCTCCAAATAACATTCTGGGAAAATCGGGGCGAGATCTGAAGGGGTGAAATTTTTTTCCAAAAAATGAGGAAAGACTATAGTCTTTCCTTTTTTTTTCGAAGATTTTTTGACCCTCTCCGATATCCTTAGGAAAATTTCAGAATGTAATATGAAGGGTAAAGACTTGAAAAATATGTGCCAAACATCCACCAACCCCTCCCAATCTGGTCCAAAAAAATTCCGAAAGTTTTCTGGAACAACCCAATTCTGAACGTTTCCTAGCCAGGTGTGGAGCAGTGGGAAGGGGTGAGGGAAGTTTGCCCCATAATTTCCAAGTGTATACCCTCCAAATAACATTCTGGGAAAATCGGGGCGAGATCTGAAGGGGTGAAATTTTTTTCCAAAAAATGAGCAAAGACTATACTAGTCTTTCCTTTTTTTTTCGAAGATTTTTTGACCCTCTCCGATATCCTTAGGAAAATTTCAGAATGTAATATGAAGGGTAAAGACTTGAAAAATATGTGCCAAACATCCCCCATCCCCTTCGATCTGGTCCAAAAAAATTCCGAAAGTTTTCTGGAACAACCCAATTCTGAACGTTTCCTAGCCAGGTGTGGACCAGTGGGAAGGGGTGAGGGAAGTTTGCCCCATAATTTCCAAGTGTATACCCTCCAAATAACATTCTGGGAAAATCGGGGCGAGATCTGAAGGGGTGAAATTTTTTTCCAAAAAATGAGGAAAGACTGTAGTCTTTCCTTTTTTTTTCGAAGATTTTTTGACCCTCTCCGATATCCTTAGGAAAATTTCAGAATGTAATATGAAGGGTAAAGACTTGAAAAATATGTGCCAAACATCCCCCATCCCCTTCGCTCTGGTCCAAAAAAATTCCGAAAGTTTTCTGGAACAACCCAATTCTGAACGTTTCCTAACCAGGTGTGGAGCAGTGGGAAGGGGAGAGGGAAGTTTGCCCCATAATTTCCAAGTGTATACCCTCCAAATAACATTCTGGGAAAATCGGGGCGAGATCTGAAGGGGTGAAATTTTTTTCCAAAAAATGAGGAAAGACTATAGTCTTTCCTTTTTTTTTCGAAGGTTTTTTGACCCTCTCCGATATCCTTAGGAAAATTTCAGAATGTAATATGAAGGGTAAAGAATTGAAAAATATGTGCCAAACATCCACCAACCCCTCCAATCTGGTCCAAAAAAATTCCGAAAGTTTTCTGGAACAACCCAATTCTGAACGTTTCCTAGCCAGGTGTGGAGCAGTGGGAAGGGGTGAGGGAAGTTTGCCCCATAATTTCCAAGTGTATACCCTCCAAATAACATTCTGGGAAAATCGGGGCGAGATCTGAAGGGGTGAAATTTTTTTCCAAAAAATGAGGAAAGACTATAGTCTTTCCTTTTTTTTTCGAAGATTTTTTGACCCTCTCCGATATCCTTAGGAAAATTTCAGAATGTAATATGAAGGGTAAAGACTTGAAAAATATGTGCCAAACATCCACCAACCCCTCCCAATCTGGTCCAAAAAAATTCCGAAAGTTTTCTGGAACAACCCAATTCTGAACGTTTCCTAGCCAGGTGTGGAGCAGTGGGAAGGGGTGAGGGAAGTTTGCCCCATAATTTCCAAGTGTATACCCTCCAAATAACATTCTGGGAAAATCGGGGCGAGATCTGAAGGGGTGAAATTTTTTTCCAAAAAATGAGCAAAGACTATACTAGTCTTTCCTTTTTTTTTCGAAGATTTTTTGACCCTCTCCGATATCCTTAGGAAAATTTCAGAATGTAATATGAAGGGTAAAGACTTGAAAAATATGTGCCAAACATCCCCCATCCCCTTCGATCTGGTCCAAAAAAATTCCGAAAGTTTTCTGGAACAACCCAATTCTGAACGTTTCCTAGCCAGGTGTGGACCAGTGGGAAGGGGTGAGGGAAGTTTGCCCCATAATTTCCAAGTGTATACCCTCCAAATAACATTCTGGGAAAATCGGGGCGAGATCTGAAGGGGTGAAATTTTTTTCCAAAAAATGAGGAAAGACTATAGTCTTTCCCTTTTTTTTTCGAAGATTTTTTGACCCTCTCCGATATCCTTAGGAAAATTTCAGAATGTAATATGAAGGGTAAAGACTTGAAAAATATGTGCCAAACATCCCCCATCCCCTTCGATCTGGTCCAAAAAAATTCCGAAAGTTTTCTGGAACAACCCAATTCTGAACGTTTCCTAACCAGGTGTGGAGCAGTGGGAAGGGGAGAGGGAAGTTTGCCCCATAATTTCCAAGTGTATACCCTCCAAATAACATTCTGGGAAAATCGGGGCGAGATCTGAAGGGGTGAAATTTTTTTCCAAAAAATGAGGAAAGACTATAGTCTTTCCTTTTTTTTTCGAAGATTTTTTGACCCTCTCCGATATCCTTAGGAAAATTTCAGAATGTAATATGAAGGGTAAAGACTTGAAAAATATGTGCCAAACATCCCCCATCCCCTTCGATCTGGTCCAAAAAAATTCCGAAAGTTTTCTGGAACAACCCAATTCTGAACGTTTCCTAGCCAGGTGTGGAGCAGTGGGAAGGGGTGAGGGAAGTTTGCCCCATAATTTCCAAGTGTATACCCTCCAAATAACATTCTGGGAAAATCGGGGCGAGATCTGAAGGGGTGAAATTTTTTTCCAAAAAATGAGGAAAGACTATAGTCTTTCCTTTTTTTTCGAAGATTTTTTGACCCTCTCCGATATCCTTAGGAAAATTTCAGAATGTAATATGAAGGGTAAAGACTTGAAAAATATGTGCCAAACATCCCCCATCCCCTTCGATCTGGTCCAAAAAAATTCCGAAAGTTTTCTGGAACAACCCAATTCTGAACGTTTCCTAGCCAGGTGTGGAGCAGTGGGAAGGGGTGAGGGAAGTTTGCCCCATAATTTCCAAGTGTATACCCTCCAAATAACATTCTGGGAAAATCGGGGCGAGATCTGAAGGGGTGAAATTTTTTTCCAAAAAATGAGGAAAGACTATAGTCTTTCCTTTTTTTTTCGAAGATTTTTTGACCCTCTCCGATATCCTTAGGAAAATTTCAGAATGTAATATGAAGGGTAAAGACTTGAAAAATATGTGCCAAACATCCCCCATCCCCTTCGATCTGGTCCAAAAAAATTCCGAAAGTTTTCTGGAACAACCCAATTCTGAACGTTTCCTAGCCAGGTGTGGAGCAGTGGGAAGGGGTGAGGGAAGTTTGCCCCATAATTTCCAAGTGTACACACTCTAAATAAAATTCTGGGAAAATCGGGGCGAGATCTGAAGGGGTGAAATTTTTTTCCAAAAAATGAGGAAAGACTATAGTCTTTCCTTTTTTTTTCGAAGATTTTTTGACCCTCTCCGATATCCTTAGGAAAATTTCAGAATGTAATATGAAGGGTAAAGACTTGAAAAATATGTGCCAAACATCCCCCATCCCCTTCGATCTGGTCCAAAAAAATTCCGAAAGTTTTCTGGAACAACCCAATTCTGAACGTTTCCTAGCCAGGTGTGGAGCAGTGGGAAGGGGTGAGGGAAGTTTGCCCCATAATTTCCAAGTGTATACCCTCCAAATAACATTCTGGGAAAATCGGGGCGAGATCTGAAGGGGTGAAATTTTTTTCCAAAAAATGAGGAAAGACTATAGTCTTTCCTTTTTTTTTCGAAGATTTTTTGACCCTCTCCGATATCCTTAGGAAAATTTCAGAATGTAATATGAAGGGTAAAGACTTGAAAAATATGTGCCAAACATCCCCCATCCCCTTCGATCTGGTCCAAAAAAATTCCGAAAGTTTTCTGGAACAACCCAATTCTGAACGTTTCCTAGCCAGGTGTGGAGCAGTGGGAAGGGGTGAGGGAAGTTTGCCCCATAATTTCCAAGTGTACACACTCTAAATAAAATTCTGGGAAAATCGGGGCGAGATCTGAAGGGGTGAAATTTTTTTCCAAAAAATGAGGAAAGACTATAGTCTTTCCTTTTTTTTTCGAAGATTTTTTGACCCTCTCCGATATCCTTAGGAAAATTTCAGAATGTAATATGAAGGGTAAAGACTTGAAAAATATGTGCCAAACATCCCCCATCCCCTTCGATCTGGTCCAAAAAAATTCCGAAAGTTTTCTGGAACAACCCAATTCTGAACGTTTCCTAGCCAGGTGTGGAGCAGTGGGAAGGGGTGAGGGAAGTTTGCCCCATAATTTCCAAGTGTATACCCTCCAAATAACATTCTGGGAAAATCGGGGCGAGATCTGAAGGGGTGAAATTTTTTTCCAAAAAATGAGGAAAGACTATAGTCTTTCCTTTTTTTTTCGAAGATTTTTTGACCCTCTCCGATATCCTTAGGAAAATTTCAGAATGTAATATGAAGGGTAACGACTTGAAAAATATGTGCCAAACATCCCCCATCCCCTTCGATCTGGTCCAAAAAAATTCCGAAAGTTTTCTGGAACAACCCAATTCTGAACGTTTCCTAGCCAGGTGTGGACCAGTGGGAAGGGGTGAGGGAAGTTTGCCCCATAATTTCCAAGTGTATACCCTCCAAATAACATTCTGGGAAAATCGGGGCGAGATCTGAAGGGGTGAAATTTTTTTCCAAAAAATGAGCAAAGACTATACTAGTCTTTCCTTTTTTTTTCGAAGATTTTTTGACCCTCTCCGATATCCTTAGGAAAATTTCAGAATGTAATATGAAGGGTAAAGACTTGAAAAATATGTGCCAAACATCCCCCATCCCCTTCGATCTGGTCCAAAAAAATTCCGAAAGTTTTCTGGAACAACCCAATTCTGAACGTTTCCTAGCCAGGTGTGGAGCAGTGGGAAGGGGAGAGGGAAGTTTGCCCCATAATTTCCAAGTGTATACCCTCCAAATAACATTCTGGGAAAATCGGGGCGAGATCTGAAGGGGTGAAATTTTTTTCCAAAAAATGAGGAAAGACTATAGTCTTTCCTTTTTTTTTCGAAGATTTTTTGACCCTCTCCGATATCCTTAGGAAAATTTCAGAATGTAATATGAAGGCTAAAGACTTGAAAAATATGTGCCAAACATCCACCAACCCCTCCAATCTGGTCCAAAAAAATTCCGAAAGTTTTCTGGAACAACCCAATTCTGAACGTTTCCTAGCCAGGTGTGGAGCAGTGGGAAGGGGTGAGGGAAGTTTGCCCCATCATTTCCAAGTGTATACCCTCCAAATAATATTCTGGGAAAATCGGGGCGAACATTGTTTCCAGCGCTTCGGCGCTCTGTCCTGATATCTTTTTCCGACAGGATTATTTAGTTTCTCATTTTTTTTATTATTTACAAGTCTGTTGTCATCCATTCTATTTATGTGTTTATTCCAGCATTTCCTTCGGTGTCTTACCCATCCTCCTATCTCTAGGACCCCATTCTGTTGTCGAAGGTCCCCACTTCTGATTCGCTCGTGTAATATTTTTCCGTGGATGTTTCTTATTATTTTCATTTCAACCATTCTCATCATTTGTTGTGTCTTAGTAGAAGTGTCTGGTCTTGTTTCAGCTACATATGCTATGATGAGTCAAATCGCAATATTATATTTATGTTCTTATTTTATTGTCTATATTGAGATATTTGTTTCTCCACACGATATCTCTTAAATACTAAGCTTAAATAACCCGAAATTAGGGATGCTTTCATTGCGTGTTCTCTAACTTCATTACTATAGATTTCCAAAACGCGTTATCTAGATAACAATTTCCTGGGTGCAGGGAAATATTTTAAGAAAACATCAGCCACTGGTTTTAATATTAAAATATATGAAACTTTCACGAACTACATTTTTGGCCGGTGGGTTTAAAACACCCAGTATATTCTTACGTCAAAATAATTGTTTACAACTGTCAGATTTGTATGTCAGTCAATCTTAGTTGAAAATCATGTTTGTGCATACTTTTGTTATGTCCTTGGAAAATTTTAATACATCTGGAACTATGACTTGGTTTTAGGCTAATTTTAAGAAGAAAAGCAGGCTGTTGGTGATTAAATAAGTCTTATTTTAATTATTCTTTTACATCGAATTGAATACAAATTCAATTTAATAAGCGTTTGTATTACATCTTTATTTAGGAAATGGAATTACAACAACCTACTGCTAATAATGTGATCGTGTCCGATTCATAGGTACTTACGCAAAAGGTACGTAGTTAGCAAAATAACTTAAACTTTGGACATATTTATACCCTTTAAGCTAGTAATATTGTTATGAAAACAAATTTTCCAAATATGTGTTCAATTAGGTACCTGCGGAGACTTTAGACTATTAACCTTAATATTATATAGGTACCTACTAGGTACTTATTCAAGATTTATATTTTCTGTTGCTCTTATTTTTTTAATAACGAAAGAAAAAATATTGGTTAGCATTCGTAACCAAGTTTTACATTTTTTTTAAAGAATTTCGTTCTCTCCAATAGTTTGGACAGAAAAACATTATTTAATGTGCATCACATCAAATTTTTTTGCAGGCATACATTCTTGTATTACAAACATTTCCTTGTTCGATTTCACTATCTCAGGTTAGGAAGAAAAAAAATAATTTTGGTTTGTTGCGCACCCCGCCCTTAGAATACTACCGCACAAAACTATTTTATTAGAGGTAACGAAAAAGAACTACATACAAAAGAAATGTTCGAAAATGCGTGTCTATGAAAAAGCTTTTTCATTTCGAAGGGACCTGGACACACACCTGAAACATCAAAATATAGGTAATATGTTTGCCATACGATTTTCCGTGTGTTAGAAACGTTTTAAAAGTACTTATTGGTCAACCGTTAAAAAAATAGTTTCTTTGCATTTGGATGATCAACTTTTGACCATTTACATTACAGAAAGCAGTACAGATTTATATTCCAAATTTAGTCCCTATCGCTAAAATCAATCGATTTTTATTGGAAAAAACAGAAATTGTTTGAATATCTTTGGCGTTCGATAATGCTTTAACAAAGCACTTTTGGATAGCTAAAGGTAAGTTTAGTTAAATCTTCATATTTTTCCCCTCAAGAATTTTGTACACACCTTTTAGGGATACTCTGTATAAAACAAATGGTAGACTCGGTGACGTACTGAAATGAATCCTTGAAAAGTTGGCCGTGATATGGGGAATTGTCGCGTAAAGCGGAAGAACATTTCATTGCTATTTTAAGTAAATAAACATTTTACGATTTATTACAATTTTATAATATTACATCCTTGTTTACGTTTTTAAATCAATTTTTTCTTCCTCCATAGTGAGTCCTTTCTTGTGTAGTATACAAAATATTTCTGGGCGTGAAATCAATTATTATGAACAATTCATTTTGCTTTGAAACACCTCCATTACAACAAAACAATTCATCATTAGGCACAATCTTGATTAGTATTCTGGTGAACAGATCTAGATTGTGAGTGATACCGTGATCCAGAAGTGCAGGATCAATAATTCTTGGTTTAGAATAACGTCGAGATGAATTTTCCATCATTTCTTTTTCTAACACCGCTTAATTATGCTCGCTAATAATTTGGGAATTTTCTTTTAATCGAAATGAATTATTTAAGTATCTTTAAAATCTTTATATTATACAGGGTGTCTCAAAAAGAAAATATATTATATTTAAAAAATAAAACAAACGTCTCATAAAGGTTCAGTATCAAGAAATCTTAAGATGAAAGTATGAAACAAAGGCGCACCCCCCTCTTGGGGGTTAATTTTTGTTTGACTTTGACGCAAAAGCTCGCCGGGCAGTTGATCCCCGGTTAACTGTCCGCGAGTTGTAATGCTCCGAACATGCTCCTACTAGAACATGCGGAATCCTATACTTTAGAATCGCCCAAGCAAAATAGGAGAATAGACAACACAAATAACAAATAAAATAGCTGCCTGGATTATTTATAATTTCATTAATATAATCAATAGAGATTCACAGGTACCTGTGAATAATTTTGACACTAACCAAAACTTATACCGAGTGGTTAGTCATGAACATGGGTCGTTTACATTGCGTATAATGTTTATGCATGTTCCATCCGCAAAACTACGCAAGCGTTCTCTTAGGGTCAATCAAAGTTACCGAAGAGTTGCTTGTAGGAAACTAAGTTATGATTTTTTTGCCAGCAATGACCAAAAGGAGTTGTTACAAAAAAAACGAAAAAGTTGTAAGGTAAGTGGGTGTTGTTTTTACCATGGTCCCAGTTCCCAGTAACCGCACAGCTATGCTCCTGCTCCCCATTTTTGCGAAAAGAAATTGCAATGGTACTAAATTAAAGAGGGTAATAAAAAAAAGTGGAGAGCAGGAATAAATAAACATGATAAGCAATTTAACGACCTATATTCAGGGATATGATCAACCACATGAAACTAATCTTTTTCACTTGGTAAAGGTTGAAAACCCCGAAAATGGCAAAGACCGAGCCCATTTTTTAAGAGATTAAAATGTGGTAGGACACGCGTGTAAACAGCCTCTTCATCTTCATTACTACGTATAATAATAATTACCAAATATAATTTTTAATAATAGATCTAACACACAATTTGAATTGGTTTAATTAATTTAGCTATAAAATTTAAAAATATAAATCTGTAATTTTTTTTATTCCTATAAAGATTTCCTAAAATTTTCTTCTAATAAACGGATAGGAAACTCAAGTTATAGTAGATACTACATTATAAGGTGGTTTACAACAGATCGTGTTGCAAAATTGTATACTTAAATATATTTTTATGTCCTATTTAAATATCATTCCAACCTTTGCAATAGTTAACCTCTTTTGATACGCTATGCCTATAATATCATTGTTACGCCTACATTTAAATGCCCCTTTCTTTGAAACAAGACTTTTAGTAACCTTAATAAAAGAAATGCATAAAACATTATTGAAGTGAAAAATTATAAATTTTTATGTTATAATTCAGTAGGTGTAGTTATGACTGTGATTATAAATAGCATTAGGTAACGCATCTGAAGGTTGATCTTTTTATATCTTGATAGGAATATCCATAAAAATGGGAAAAGCGAGAAACTTAGTAACAATACATTGAAAATTACTCACGAAGTAAGCCTGTTTGTTCTGCACCCCTAAATAAATTTTTTAAATCTGTTTGTAAACAATTTTAACTTGTTAGATCCAAAATATTGTTCTCTACCCTTAAGTACCGTCTTTAAATTTATTTTGCACAAACACATTAACCTGTTTTGCATAAATATTATTTGTAAACCTAAACTCGTTTACTGATTATTTATGACATCTCTTCAGCTGGAATGTGTTTACAGATGTAGAAGGGTGGTTTATCTAGCAACAGGCACAGTCGTCTTGTTTGCAAATTCATTGTTGCTCATTAACAATTCTACAGCATTAAAATTAATTTGTTTATCCAGATGCGATTTCTTTTCCGTATCTTAGTCATCCCGTTCAGCTACTTTAGTGAAATGTTGTAAACAAAATGTTTGAAATATTTCATTTATTTAAATAATGTTTTTCATTACACAGGAACAAAGTACAAATATGGAAAATAATCTCCTTTGTAATATTAGCAATAAAAGTTGGGAGCTAGTGCCATGCCTTTTAAATGGTGTACCTAATTGAATTACTCACTCATACAGTAATGTACTAAAAATAATAATTACCTGTAGAACTGATCTATAAGAGCTATACAAAAAACACCACAACCTACTTATGTATATAGGTACAAAAGAATCAGTTTAAATGCTTTGGAAAATATAGGGTGCCCATTTTAACTTGTTTATCTTTGTTATCTTTGAAGATGTATAGTTGGTTAAATAAAGAAAGTTTCAGGATTTTTTATGCTCATTTAAATGTCAATTTTTAATTTATATGGGGCTTCCGGTTTAGCCAGAAATTTTGGCAACTTTTTATTTTTAAATGGAACACCCTCTGTTTTTTAATATTTCGATTGGAAATAATTCTGACTTTAAAAAGTGTTGCACTGTTGCACACTAGTGTGATTAAAATTATTCTTAATCAAGATATTTCAGATTGAATATCACAATTACATTACAATGAAACAAAAGTACAACAATAAAAATAATACATAGAACTAAACGATGTGAAATCATCAATGAATTTTTTATGAATGAATTTTTATTTGGTTGAATTTTTGAAATTTCAGGTAAGTAGTAGGTAGGTACCCAAAGTGCGGTGTGCGGTGATACGAATGGTCTTGTAGAAACCTCGAGCACCTTTTCTTTTTGTCTAGCGTGGGGGGTCTCAAATCTAAAATATCGATTGTTTTTCATTTATATGCGGAAATGACTATAGGTATTAAATTTTAAAAAGTAGCACTTGCTATAAGTGGACCATCATAGTCATTTTTTTCCTTCCCCACTGCCGTAAGCGTAACTACAGGTGTGCATGTGGATATTATTATGGAGGAAAAACTGGTACGCCACTGCTTTTTCTGTTTTTGACACAATTTCCAAAATAATCAACTAATTTACGGTGCCAAAGGTTTCTTTAGTTTGTTCCCTACCATTAACCGTTTTCGTGTAAATCACCTATCAGAAATAAACAACGCGACTAAATAAATAAATTTACAAATCCTCTTACTTAATAATAACTTTACAAATAATGTTCAAAATGGCCGCCATTGACTTCAAGACCAGAGGTCTGTTCGTTTGTGCTGCACTGAACCTGCACTATCTACACCTACTCTAGAGTAGGTGCAGAAAGTGTATGGATGACGTCACTTCAGTGCAGTTAGTACAGTTTAGTGCAACACAAACGAACAGACCTAAAGTTTGATGAACCGCAAATTAATTGAGAATTTTGAAAATTGTGTCAAAAACAAAAAAAAGCGATGGCGTACCCATTTTTTCCTCCAGAAATATCCACATACACATCTGTAGTTACGCCACTGGAGACGAAAAGAACAATGTACATACAGCTCTACCAAGCAGGCCCGATTCCAGGCGTGGGCAAAGTGGGCAGCCGCCCAAAGCGCCAACTTGCAGGGGCACCAAAATGACAAAATTATAAACCGATTTGGCCCTACAAAAGCAAATTATATGGTATTATTGAACGAATTTGCGTTTACAGCAGCAGAATGCTACCATACTATTTTTGTTTGAAAGAAAAGCACGTCCACAACATTAATTTATCGCAAAATAGGATTACTCTTTTTTTCAACATATTTGCTTCGGGAATAAACATTTTCTTTAAAAATTGTAATAAAAAACAGTATCTACAGAATGAATTCGGTGTTGCTAAAAGGGGCGGCAATTTGACACTTTTTGCCGAGGGCGCCAAAACTCCTGGAACCGGGCCTGTTAACCAAGCTTACAAAGTTGAAAGGGGGCGTGTCCGGCAAAATAAAAACATTTAGGCGGCAAATTTAAATAATTGTAAATACAAAATTTAGCTGGGTTACCCTGTATTACAATGGTGGTTTTATGAGATGATTATGACAAAGGTGTTTTTTTATTATACATAGGTCAACTGTTAAAGTTATATCCTCTCCCATTTAGCACTTAGTCTAGGATGAAGGACAAAAGATGAAATGACCACACCAGGATTTGAACTTCTCATCTAAAAAACCTTCCGAGAAAATAATTTTTCATTGTCAACAATCGCTGCTAGATCTACAGGGAAAACCAATTCACAATCTTGACCACAATTTACAACAAGCAATTTTTGATATGGACATCGAGGAGAAAAGGAAATATAGTATAATAATACACAAAACTCTGAATGCGTAAGATCTTATATTAAACTTATGTACAAATATGTTGGGATCAATAAAATATAATGAAGATAAAAGTTATAAATAAAATTACAGTCGCTTGAGAGCTGCAGCTCCAGATGCAGATCCAAGTGACGATGCTTTAAGCTTGCGTGTGGGTTGAACAGACATAGGTGCTACCGGCGGAGGTTCGGTGGCGTTATGTGCATCCCCCAATTCCTGCAACCACAAGCAAGCAATGAATAACTACAGTCAAGCGGTTAAAATGCAGTACCACGTATATCAATATTAAAAAAACATACATTAATATTACTATAACTGGCAAGCCTCATTTGAGCAAGCTGTGAAGCAGGGGTGAGATTCGTAGAGCTACCAAATGGTGACATCATAGAAGAAACAGCACGTTTGAGTTTTGATGGTGTTTTATTGAAGGAAAATGCCCGACCTACTTTAAGTCTTGTTCTGTTTGCAAATTTGAAGGCTTTCTGAAGTGTTCCGTTACTTATGTCGCTTGTGTCGATATCCAACTGTTGCGGTTCTAGGTAAGCTAGAAACTTATCCTAGAAAATTAATAATTAAAAAAGCACTCATTTTATAAAATATTTTATCTTACCGCATCAGCTGTACAAGCATTAGTTGCCATTTGCTTACAAAGCGTTCTTAAGAAAGTAACTTTATCTGCATCTTCCTCCGTCATAGCAAATGAAAACAGTCTTTCTTTGATTTCATCATTATTTCTAAATACAAGACTGAATACTTTCTGGCAGTCTTCTGTTTCTTTAATATCAATTACCCTTTTAATGCTACTCAAAGGCATTAACTTAACATGTTTGTAGGGTTTTGTACTGGATTTCTGATGAAAACCATTAACAGTGTTAGGACTTTTAAGAGTATTGAATGCCTTAGACCGTTTTTTACAAACTTCTAACTGATCAGTAAACAGAAACAAGACAAGAAGGTTTCCTTTACCAGAAAGGCCTTCTGATGATGACAATTGTATTACTTCTGAACGTGTAACAAAACTGCGGTGTGACGATACTAGATCGGGCTGTAACATTTAATTATTATAGAATAAATAGCATGAGGTTATACGATCTGTTTTTTTAAATTTTAACCTGCCATACAGTGCTTTATGGTTTATGGACATTTTTCTCCACGTTAGATGTTCACATATTTTTCATTAGTCTTAAAAGTTTACCATGTAAACATAGTTCTGATACTTTAGTACTGTAAAACTATGAAATTGTTACAAAAAGTAACGTTTTTCAGCCTTCATTAATGCCTACAGGGCGGGGTAAAATTAAAAAAAAGAAAAGAACTATACAGGGTATTTCAAACCCACCAGAGAAAGTGGTTTCAATATTAAAATGTATCAAACTTTCACGCACTACACTTTTTGTCTGGTAGATTTGAAACACCCTGTATACTGAATACTCACAGGGCAGTTATCAATGTCATTAAATATATCAAACATAACTCGCTGTCCTTCTGTTTTTCTTTTGTCTTCGTTAATATGGGTCATAACTTCTTTCAATGCTGCTAACGCTTGACCCAAGGCAGCATGATCAGAATTAATTTTAGCAGTGTTCTTTAAAATATCTGCACCCCAAAAAATGGTATATTAAATAATATAAAACTGTTGCAGAAATATTACAAACATACCATTTAACAACAAACTAATGCTAGGTAATCGTTGAACAGGTCTAATTAGAAGATCTTGCAGAGTTTGTCGTCCACATTCAGGTCTTGTTTGACATGCTTTGAGAAAAGCATGAAACCTTGGTTTACTTGTATCACACTGTAATAGCGTTTCTTTCATCTCTTCAAAGAAGTTTACAAATGGTGGATAAGCTTTCAGTAGATCGGTGGAATATTTTAGTATTATATTTCCTACGCTGAGTTCCTCTGACCAATGAGACGATGCCCATTTTAATTCATCCAACATTTTCAAATGAGTTTCATATATTGGAGGTAAATTTCCAAAAATCATTTTCAGTTCGGTATTGTTTAAAAGGGCTTCTTCTTCTAGCATATCCTCTAAATGTTTTTTAAACATCTGAAAAATATTGTCATCTGCTTAAATATGTATTGATGCTTAAAAATATATTACTAAAAATTGTTGTTGATTGTTATTTCAAATCCGAAAGAACAATTTCTCTTAAAGATCATATAACATCAAACTTAAAATACTTACTGTCATAACCGTATGGAGTATGTTAACATAATTTGATTCTGTTTGTACAAGTTCAAGAAATACTTGCTGCCTGGCAGTAAACCCTTTTCGCGGTGTATCTACTGGTGGAGCTGTTTCAGGTAAATCAATCAATGCTTTATCGGGACTGGCAGTGCAATCCAAAAATGAACCTGACACCGAAAGGAGCCCAGCATCACTAACTGACGATCTTCTTTTATGTAAGCTTGGAGATGGTTGTAATGCAAGCGATGAAAGAGTTTCTTGTAACCTTTTCCGTTTACGCCGACTTGCACTACTTGGCGTCGCTTGGTGTGATTCTCGTCTAGCAGTAGGTGATAATACTTGCTCTATATACTATAAAGATGGTTTAATCAGTGTGATATATTTGAATCCGTGCATAAACACAATTACTTACAGTTATAACTGTGGTAGCAAGTAAATAAATAAAACATTAACAGTTTAGCAATCATTTTTTATATAAATTATGTACACTTACATCATCAAATAAGTAGTCTTTTTCTTCCAGGCAAGTTTGTTTCTGCACCGATGTCCAGAACCACTCGGCTTTTACTACTTGTGCTTTGGCTAATGTATCAGGACGTTCCGCAACAGAAGATTCATCTACAACCTAAACGTTAAGAAAATTAGCAGATATATCATGTGCTCTTGAAATCATTCCCAAAAGTAGCTGCCGCTTGTTAATGATATTGCTGAATTATTTATAAAAATGTATGTAAATTTAGAGAAGTCTAGAAATATAAAACCATTTACAACAGTTTACCATAACGTTTTTATTTGCAGGAATACAAATTCGGCCAATCGGCCAACTTATCAATATTAGAAGTGTTTTTATTACCAAATTCTACCATATGGATACTTTTATTCGTGAACATAGGGAAACACCTGTAAGATTTTATAAACTCGTTTATTTCGTATTGCTGTCAAAATAATGATTTCAAATTGTATTATTTTGTAGATTGATTAAATTTGAACAACTGTAAGAAGTATTAACTTTTATTATTATTTAAAAGACATTAAAAGAAATGATTTATTAATTACAGTCGAAAGTGCTCTATAATTTAGCAACGAAAAGTAAAAACAGTTATCTCCATAGACTAGTGATAACGATTTCAGCCTCATAGTCAGAAAATTGCAGGATCAATTCCCAGCTCGGACAAACTTTTATTTTTAAATATATTTTCTATTTTTATAAGTATACAGTGTGTCCACGGATTGAGTGCATATAAGGTGTAAATGACAATTTTTTTTAGAGTTGGATCTTCATGTTCTGAGGATCGCTCCTGCTTAGTCTCAAACTAAGATATTGAAAAAATGAGCCAAATCAATTAATATACAGGGTGTTTTTTGGTCGAAATCTAAAAAGTAGTCAAGAGTAAACTGTCTTTATTTTAGCAGATATAACAAAAATGTATTAGAAAAAGTTGTTTAGAATTAAAAGTTATTGAAGATTTTCAACTTTTATACAAATCAGTCTACTTTGATTTTTGTCATCAAAATCCAATACTTTTGAACTCATGTTTGTAACAAATCAGGTTTAGTATTTTTTTAATAAATAATTATTTGTTTTTCAAGTACTTTGTTTAATTACTCTTCATGCATGGGTCATTAAAACCACAAATAAAAAATCTCATGTTGATGAAAAAAATCAAAGTAGGCTGATTTGTATAAAAATTGAAAATCTTCAATAACTTGTAATTCTAAATAACTTTTTCTAATACATTTTTGCTATATCTGCTAAAATAAAGACAGTTTACTCTTGACTAATTTTTAGATTTCGGCCAAAAAACACTCATCTCATTGTAAAAATATTGTTACTCTATTAGGAAAATTAAAACTAAATTAAAAAATAAATAACATAAATAAAAGTTTATCGGATCTGAAATAAATAGACTCTGCGTTCTTCTGACTACGAGGCTCAAATAAATACCACCAGTCTATGGAGACTGTTTTTGCCTATTTCTCTCTCAAGAATTTGTAAATGGTTTTTAAAAAATCAATATATATATTTCATCTTCTCTTAAAATTACAGATATTTCTATAATAGAAAAAAAAACTTGTCAATGATGTTCTCAAAGAATTAAAGATAAGTAATACAAACAGTTATTAAATAAAAATATTAAAAATTTAATCTCTTTATTTCTTTGAGAAATTGCTTGAAACTTTTGCATTTTATCCTATCTTATTTTCGCGCAAACAAAACATTATTTTTTATCCATCTTACACTTCTTAAATTATTTTAATAAATTATCAACTGCAAATTACAAGATACAATAAACTACAAATATTTCTTAAAAGAGTGAAGTTAGTACCAGAGTATGAGTTAAAGAAGGCCCAGGTGTCTCCAACCGGTTCGTAGCATGTAGTCGTGAATCATCAGGAACAGGATAAGAGGAAAAATCAGGAAAGCAACTGGCATTGAAGGTTTCCCTTCCATCAATTTCCGAAACAGTACTAGAATCTAAATCTGCTCTTTTAGACCTTTTTGAGCGTTTCTTAAATTTAGTAGAACTGAACGTACGTGAAAACAGGTTTTTTTTAACATTCTTGCTTCGTAAACTAGCTCGAATACCTGAATTTGGTGTAGTCTCCATTTTCCCACAATATGATAAATTTTCCACAATGCTAACATCAAAAAGTCCAGAACTAGAAATTACGCTTGAATTTAAAGTTTGATTCATGGCAGGACCGTTAATTGTTCGTCTGCGATTTGAAAAATACTGTATTGGTGTACGAAAGAAGGTTGAAAGTTTTTTACGAGTAGTTTCACTGTAGCTTAAATCTCGCCTACGTTTAATAGTCATTGAAGTTTCTGGAGAAATTGTGATTTGTCTTTTACGTTTTACAGATGAACTTGTTTTATTTAAATCTGGAAACTGCGTCATTACTGTATCATCAAAGCAAGTGTTATTCAAATCCATGCAGTTATCGTGAGATTTTTCATGTAAAGTTTCTAGTAATGTACTGTTTAGAACTGTTTCACTTGTTGATGGAGTTTTTGAAGGAGTAAACTTTGAATATGATACAGGATTTTTATTGTTGCGTGATGGAGATGTTAAAAGTATTAAAGGATAAGTAAAATTAGTAGAGGAAGGTGCTATTACAGCAGTATCAGTAGCAGTTTTAGGAGATAGCGGAGCACTAGCAGATTCTCGCATGTACGCCTCAGCTTGTTCCATTACCTGAAAAGCAGGATCCAACACCTTGCTAGTACATCAACAAATTTAACAAAGTGGGAAAAATAAAAATAATGTTATGTGCAAAAGCTCCACATACGATTCTAAAGCTTTTTTATATAAATGGCGAGTGTGCTAAGAAAAATCAGCAACTATCGAAAAGTTTCAATTTTTTCCCCTAGCTATAAAAACTCCACTCTTTATTATACAGGGTAGTTGGTTTTTCATTATTAGCTTATACCTGACTGGATGGAATTGTCTAAATTGGATGACAACAAACTATTCCTGAAGCATACCAAAATTTTATACATTTATACAGATAGATTACGCATTATTCTATTGATGGCATCATAAAATTTTATTATCTATCTTTGAACCAAGCATCAATTTAAAAAATAAATCAGTTATACATTGGAGAGCAGTGATTATGTGTGAACATAAAATAAGTATCTTTCCTAATTGAATTTTTTTTAAAAAGACAAATATTTTTAAAACTTTAGAATCGAATTATGGTTTCATATACCAATTAAATTAATGATAATAAAATTATAGCATAACAACACTTGCTAATTTCATCATAAGACATTAATTGGATTCATTAGCAACAATAATAAGCAGTGCTTGTCTGTTAAGGGACCTATTTACCAGAGTAACTTGAAGAGCTACATAATACAAGAGGAAATATTTATGCACAAGTTTACAATGACGTGTGTGTGTACAAATTTAATATTAAGAGTTTCAAAAGATTAGTCTTAACAACTAGCTTAGCTGTATAATTCTAAGAGCAAAATTATGCAGGTGAAAATCTATTTATTGACATTCTCAATCGTCATTAAGGCCTGGCCTTTCCACCTCCTATTAAAGTGCTTAAAAGCTATTTGGCTAATACCTTTAATAGGAACCCTTCTCTGACCAATAACTGATGCTCATCTTTCAAAATAAGTGAATGGTCGAAAAAAATTTATTAGTCAAAAAGCTATTAGGAACTTTATTTGGAAACACAAACAACAAATAAAAATGCTAATTAAATATTATGTGATAAGCAAAATTTGAATATATTTTTTTAAACAATATATTTTTCTATAATTTTCAAGTATAAACTCATGCAGTATATCATCCATTTATAACAAACACAAATGATTAAGGCAAGAATAAACAGAAACAAGTGTGCTCATATGTAGGAATTATAGAACAAAATCCAAGTAAAATTGAAGAAACCAAAATATACTTACCACATGAGAACAAGTAGCATCTTCCAAATTTGTAATTGTACCACCATTAGCTTCTAATACTTCTGCCATATGCTTTTCTTCTTCCTCGGGAAATCCGAGGAAACAAACTTTAGCACCATGGAAGGGCTTTAGTTTATGTTCAGCCTGAAACATAATAAGAAAATATAATTTTATGAGATTGAAAGAGTGGTTATATTTTTCTTTGCTTGTTTATGGCAAAGTTTGACACCCATAAAAATCAATAATCACAAAAGTATAGTTTTATGATTTTGCAATATTTAACATCAAAGTATGATTGCCGATTGAATATCAGTTGTAAGCACTAAGGTCAAGGGCCACCATAGGAGTGAGAGACGGCTTGTCCCCAATGTTGTCTACTTGAAACTTAATCTATAAACTACTTTGTGAATTTTGAGCTTTAATTTGGCATATTTCTTGAAATTTACTAATTTACGTACAGTGTAATAAAAAATTTAGCAAAGAATTAAACATTTAAAAAAGAAACTTACTACAAAAGCATCTGTAGTTGCACTAAATTCTATGTCACATCGCTGTTCCCAGCTTGAAAGTACCCACGACTGATGAACAACAGGAACTCTAAAAGTAGCAGCATATTGATATTTGTCTCCTCCACTTAGGTTGGCTATTAAATGTGTTACTTTTGCAGACATTTCTTTTCGTATCGAGCCACCCATGTGATGTACCAAAGGCACTAAACGAGTCTACAAAATATTTAAATAAACTTTTGTAATAAAAACATTAAACAAACTTACTAAATCATCCTTATTTCGAAAGCCAGTAAAACAAACTACTACTCCAGTCATAGCAAGATTATACAGTGGCCGTGTGTTATCCGGTAATCTTTCTTTTTTATTTGCCAGTTGTTGCAAAGCAATAGGCCCCAAAATAGTTTGTCGAAGCTTGTATAAAGTGCTATACAGTTTATCATCGAAAGGTTCTAACACAAATATAATCCTGCTAGACTTTTCATCTATGTATTCGAGTCCATGATCAGATGTAACGACAGGTACTCCAAATGATTGTGCAGCGCTGCATACAACATTATCATTTATCATTGACCCGACAAGACATATCCTCTTATCTAGGGGCAGCGGTACAGCTGTGAAATAGATTAAAAAAACTAGTAAATTGAAATCATGTGAATTAATATAGCAGTTTGGTTAATTTAACCTTGAAATTATACAAGACATAACCTCACATTTGAAAGTTGTAGAAATTGCGTTTTCCGATAGAAAATTAATACACAACTATTGGGACTTACTTTCATTTTTTGAATGATCCTCTCCATTGGAGTCGCTACTTATAGAAGATTGTTGATGAATATGAGCGTTGACTTCGTCCATTTTGGAGATACAATTTATTTGTGGTTACATCAACAAAAAAGACAGTTCACACGAACAGTACACATTTAAATATTAATTATAAACACGATAAAACTACACTACGTAATAAATAAAACGTCTTTATTAATTCCCAACATTTTGGGTACATTTTATTGGGTAATTTTCGTTGTTCAGGAAAAATGCACCTCCGAACTTTAAAGTTAAATACTCGCTTCCTATTGGCCAAAGTTTGAAACTGACAGGTACAAAATTGCTAATTTTTATTTGCCCTAAATGGTCTTCACGTCAACGAATTGAAACCTGTTGGGGATATTCAACACGCAACAGCAAAGAAAATAAAACCTACGTAAAGAATTTTTAATATGATTTATTGATCATTGATGTCGACTCGTGTCGACCGTTCGAAGAAATGACTCAACATCATTTCCATAGTACGCGCCAAGAATTCTTTAAATAATTTTTCAGTTTACAGCCTTGCGAATAGTTACATCTTCGAATTTCTTTTTATTCTCAAAAGTTCTCAAACTCTCAATATACCTAGAATGTTTCTAAATGAAACAAGGTACTATTTGATGAAAGTGAATTAAAAAGTTTTCATCTAAATTCTAGCAGGCTGTGAAAAGATATCACTGCATCTTTTGTTTTGGCTGCAAAATATTACTTGAAAATATTTTCATTGTTTTATAAACACAAAATATAGATTATCTAGGAGCACTGGTTTTAGAACACCTTTATTTTTGTCGGTTGGTTCCTCTTATCGACACACCCGCTTTGGTTACACCTCCATGAAATATTCTTCTAAACCAAAATTATCTTTTTTTTTTGCTAGAGCTTCGGCACTTTTGCTTGTGTCAGTCTTTTATTAATTTTACCGTTTTTCTCATTTCTATTTGTTAATTATCCAAAACGTGTATTTTTCCATCTTCTTCCAGCCCTATAGATTATTATCTATATTTAAAAACTTGTCGAACATAAAGTCCGCTTTTTTAAAGATCCGCCACTTGTTGCTTAAGTTGCATGGTATAAAAAAATTTAAAATTTTTTAGTAACTTCTGTCTATAGTTTCCAAGATAAAATGATGTTACATGGGCAAAGTTGATTATCGTATATCTATCTGAAAATAGTTGACTTAATATTTTTTAATTGCCGGAATTGAATTCCGCTTGTCTGCGTATGTAAGAATACCGAGTTTCAATTGCATAACTTTAATAATAAAAGACTTTTTCGAGATTTTCAAAAAGGGCAAATTTCAGTTTTTTCAGAATATTTCAAAAGTACTTGCAGATGTCTTGAAAGTGAATACATTTTCGGAAGGGACATACATTTGCGCATCTTCTCAAATTTTTCGTATCGCTTAAGGTGGCTGAGATCCTTGGCTGGAGATCCCCATGATGTAGGTATAGGTATAGTCAGTGACAAATGTTTTCACCAGAGTATTATATAGGTACCACTGAATTCGTTTTTTAGATGCACCCTTCGCGTGCCCTAACTATACATAAGTTATAGACTTGCAGTAACTGCGTAGGAATATAAAAATAAAACACAAAATAATAATTAATTCTTATGTATTTAAGAAAATACATTTTCTGAATGTTTGTGTTTATAACAAGCTCAACAAATAACGAAATAAGTGTAGAGGTGAATAACTATCAGTTACACATCTACAAAACTAGTTTAATTCCTATTTGTATTGCATTTTTAAATCTATTTCTCGTTAGTTTGGCATTTATTTTTGAACAAGTTCCAACATTTTGCCATTCGTTATTTTTAATTTAACACAAGTAGGTAATAGATAATAGGTAAGCAATAATCAATTTTTCATTATAGTTATTTCATATGTTAGGTAAGTACTCCTTATTAACTTAAATATGCTCAAATCAACTCCTCCCCTTGCTATGCTACAGCTGATACTTAGATACAAAAGGAGATTATAAAAAAAATATTAAAGAACATTTGTTATTTTTGTAACTGAACCCACATAATAAATGGCGATGAATTACTATCCAGACTCGCAGAGAATAGAGGTATTTTCCGTAGTTAGGTATTGGCAAGATTAATTAAGATTCGTGGAATTGGTCAGGGCACATGAACAAGTCTTTTAAGACTTTCGCTCATCTGCAATACAGTCTTTGGATGGACAACATAAATAAAATTGATAGATATAATTTCCAGTGTAGAAAAGTAGTAGTATTACCTATAATATAATTAGTAGGTACTTTCCTCACCATCCTGAGTTGCACTCAAAAAAAACAACTTAAATCACAGTTTTTTTTAAATAAACATTGCAAGGTTTTGTGCAATTTACAAAGAAATTATCAGACACTGGTATTGTATAGTAAATGTCGTTAATTATTTAGGACCTGCATTGATTGTACCTACTTTAATAATACAGATACCAGAGAATATAACCTTACCATACCTGGAAATTAATTTTCATAAAATATAAGCTATGATCGGTACCTACCTACTTATCTAATGGCAGGTAGGTAGTACCTACATAGTTGTAAAAGTAGATCATGTTCTTACTATTGAGGATGATTACCTACTGTTTTGTATAAGACGAGTGTGTGTAGGTATATACAGCTTGGCTGCTGAAATCTGAGAAAAGCCCTGGAGCTTGAATGCTTACAATCGCATTCTGTCCTTTTGCTTTTGAGTGTATGACCACAGACCACCCCCACACCCATAAGTTTAGCGATGTTAAGCTCAAATTTTTCACAGGTCCCAGCTGCTGAAAGCTGTACCTACCTATCATGTTCACTGACAACTTAAAAGTAAATTCTAACAATGATAAATGTTATCAAGATGAGATTACACAGTCAGAGATAGCAGGTACACCAAATCAATAATTTACAAGAGGAGAGAAGAGCGATAAGTTATATTCTAAGTACATCCTGTAGGTATGTTAAAATAAGTATAACAAATTTTTCTAAGTACTATACACCTGCAAGCAAATAGAAAATTGTTTACTTAACCATATTCGGCACCGCCGCCGTTTCGGCGCGAAGCCGTTTCGGCGCCGGGCGATCTAACCGATGCGATAAGTCCATAACACAAACTTTTGATTTAAATGACGAAAATCAAAGAAATGAACATCCCTCAGTTTACCTGCTAACCATTTTT
Organism: Hemicrepidius hirtus; assembly: GCA_963082805.1. NCBI lineage: Eukaryota > Metazoa > Arthropoda > Insecta > Coleoptera > Elateridae > Hemicrepidius > Hemicrepidius hirtus. The sequence goes on from OY720164.1 coordinate 2,446,158, forward strand.
TGTTTTTTTTTTGTGAGGAATGAACATCCCTCAATTATGACACTGACACCGACAATTTGAAAACTGTTGTACATGAAAATACATTCTCGCGCCGAAACGGCCGGCGCCGAAACTGCTTGGCGCCGAAACGGTCGCGCCGAAACGGCGGCGCCGAACCGTCCCATTCCGAAGTAAATTATACTTCATTGATCATTTAACTTTCTCTATTGTTTAAAGTTTCAACTTTCTAGCAAGACCATCACAAAAATAATTAAAAATTAACAAAATAAAATACTGTGCAACAACTAGTAACAATTAAATATAATACAGTGCAATAATATTAAGAAAAAAAGTAGGAATAATTTAATAGTAAGTAATACAATCAAGCATTTAGACACAGCATTTTGAGTTTGTTGAACATTTTAATGTCAACCATTAATCTTATTTCACTTTCATAACATATTGGTGGTTTATATCAGTCTTTTTTACCTGGTTTGGGTAAAAATACGCTTACCTATACATAAAATTAGTTTGTCAAACTCAAAATAATAATTATTTTAAATAAAACAGATATTTTAAAATTTATTGCATTATAAACTTCATTAGGTAGGTAGGTAATAGATAAATATAAATAGTTTAATAAATATAATACATAAAATGATCAATACATACTCAAATTTTAATCACAACAAAATACTATTCGATAATTCTATACTGATATCGATTTCAGATTCTTTAAATTATTTTGCTTCTTTTTCTATTACATCTCGCCTATCCCTAGGTTCCCTAGTATTTATTTTAGTAAATCATCTTCATCATCACTAAAATCATTGTTGAAATATTTGTTTTGGGCAGATGATGACCGACTGCTAGAGGGTGATGGACTCTCATACCTTGGAGTTTTTCTTGGTGGTGCCAAAGTTTCATCATAGTCACCCGATTCACCATTCATCATAATAGGCGACCCTTCACGATTGGGTGAACTAGGTGGACTTAAAGCATTCAATATCCTACCTTTTGATTCGTTCCAAATATTAGTTAAGCGTTCTCTTCCAAATAGTAATAAGAAGTTTTCTATAAAATCTCTGGACTTTTCTTCCCACTTTGCGATCATGTCGTCCTTTCGTTCTCCTATTGAATCTATAACTTTCTTTCCTTTGTCTTTGAGTTCGTGCATTTTATTTTGTAGTCTAATTTTCTTCTCACTTAAATACGATATATTCAGATCTTTAGCAGAATAGCCCCTTGCTAAATTACGCCTAACATAAACATCATAATCTCTAACTATTCGAGCTACAATATCCGAAGTTGAAACACCTTCAGTACGTTGGGTTGCAACAAACATTCCCTTTGCCTTCCAATGTGCATATACGTCATTGCAGTCATCAGTACCATACGGTATGTCGTCATGAGCGATAAAGTCTATCTTATTTTCTGTGAGATATTCCTCATCAACTTCCCAGGGGGCATCTCGAACTATTTCGTCAACATAACGACAATGTTTAACAGCCTCATAACGTTCATCCTCATTCATCACAGTTTTCCCTTTCTTCCTATGGGTTAAAGCATCGTTGCACACTGAAAACAATAAAAATAAATGGTAATGGACATTGTTCTATAACATTTACAAATTTCAATTTTTATTTGTACGGCGCCGGCGTTAGTATAAACACAGTAACATAATGCATTCCCATGCTGATATCCACAATTACAAGTAGGTAAGTAATATCGTGTCGTCCCTATTCAAGTAGTTCTCAATTCTCATGAATCAGTATATTCTTTGGTAACACTTTAAACTGAATTTTATTAAGTACACCTACCGACCTATACTAAATATTAAGTAAACCTGAATTTGAAGCCAGTATTGTCCAAATTATGTGCCAATATCCTAAGAGTAAATTGAAAACTTTTGAATATAAGGTTGCTTACCTTCTCCCCGTTAGGTACACCGTATAGCATGCTACGATATAAAAAGTTAGCTTACCTCCTACAATGAGGTAGACATTAGGGAACAAGTTTTTTGCCTGCATTAGTTGACGAGCATGGCCTTGATGAAAGAGATCGTAGATTCCATCAGCATATACTCTAATGGGACGGTGTATCCTGTTACTTCGGGCCATTTCATAAGTGATTCTATTGCTGTAGTCACATTGGTTTCGTATTTGGATAGCAATGGGATCATCGCTGAAAGGTGCTTCTCTACAGATCGACTGTAATGTAACATCAAAGCTAGATGAGTTATATTGAAGTAACTGCATGATAGTACATTTAATTTATTTTCAATTGTATGGTAGGTAGTTTATTAAATTAATGCATATCGGTTTGTTAAAAAGTAAGTAATTTTTTATTATTAAGTGTCAAACAGAACATATTATAAAGCCTACTGTAAATTTTTACTTTCTCATTACCTATTGTAGAGTGTAACTGCATAAGTATACCTAACTGAATTCAAATTGTTAACTGGTTAACATTTTCATGGAGAACTTCAAGAAATATAAACAAATATAATGTTAAATGTAACTACTACCTACCTAGTGTATATTAAAGATTACAGACCGCCGACCGGTGTAGGTACCTATTTATTTGTTGGAAGTAGTAGGTAGGTACCCTCATTATGGAACATAAAATAGGGACATTTCCAAAGTTTTTGGGAAATTCAAAATCAAAAGTGGTTATTTGATGTTATCTTTAGGTAGGTATACTACTGAAATAGTATTTTAAGTTTTTATGGAGATTGTTGATACAATTTCGGCAAATATGCAATTGAGTCCAAGGGCCGCATCTTGTGGAGTTCATTAAAAAAACCCAAGATAGATAGTTTTCCACAGAATAGATAAGTAGGCCATGAAAAAACATTATTTGCCTATTTTATAAGTTAGTAATAGCAAATAGATACATCAGTTTCCGTTAGACAATTTAACTTTTTTTTGTAGCTTTAATCTATTTTAGCAGATAGTATAAGCTGGACAATGAAAACCCAACCATCTTGTAGGTATATTTAAAAGAAAAACAGGAAACCTAAAAATGCCACACTTGTCTTTATCACATTTAATTTATTATTAAAATAGCTACCTACTCGTTCTTGATGGTACTGATAAAAAATATAATATTATGTGAAATAATGAGGTGATTTTGATAAATTTTCAAAATCGATTTTAATCAACGTTATCATAATGGAATCATGATAGATAATTACAATTAGAACAGAACAGATTACAATCATTGACGCAGAGGTAGGTAAGTGGTAAGTACCTGTTATCTTCCATTGTAAAAGTTGTTTTACAATCATTGATTTTGAAATTTTTATTAAGAAATGAACACCTACATTAATAAGAAACTGCAAAATTTAATAAATAAATAAGAATTTCTTTATCTACTTATATGATAATATTGCCTTGAAATTAGTATCATTCTCATAGTAGGTACTGTATAGTTATTTTATTTTAATAAGAGCTTTATATTTTTATTATAATTCATGCTAAAAATAGAGCTTGTTTTTCTTTCTCTTGCATGCCTTAGAAAAATAATAAGATAAAATTTATGCAATCAAACATACTAAAAAAAATACAATAGTACAGGTACTTAGATTTAACTACGAGAGGGTAAGAAACTGAAAAAATATCACCTTTTTTAACATCATTGAGCTGCAATGTTCTGTAAGAAAATTAGATTTTGCAATACATAATCAAATAACATAAAAGTTACATATTTATGAAATAATATTTTCTATAGGAATATGTCCCATGTTTAGTGAAGATTTCATTGTAAATTTCATAGCAAGGTCTCCTCTCACTTTAAACTTGTACTATTAGCACGGCTTTGCTATAGCCCAGTAATATTACTATTAGATGAAAAAAAGAGATTACCTACTTCGAAAAAATTCAAAGCTAGCTGGGGTAGTACACCTTTATTTGGGCTTGATAAGTAGATAACATATAAAAAGTTTCCGCTTTAGATGTTCGGAGTCGTAGTTCACAAAAATCTGTTTTTGTCAATATCTCGCTTTCTTATTGGTCGGGTTCCGATTTTCTTGCGATGATAGTTGTAGATCGAGCTAGGTATTCTCTATAAAAAAAATATATTATATATTTTTGCGTACGAGCAAGCGGTCTCACGTTATCCGACTCGTCCTACACAGGGCGTTTTATGTACCTACCTACGTCAATAGAGGATATCCTTTGGACGTCCATTCAGGACATCCTGTGGAAATCCGTAGTTTTGTCAAAAAACGACGTATGGACGTTCGACGGATATTACATGGACGTTCCAGGTCCTATAGAAGACGTTCTACGTCCATACAGGATATGGAAGTGAGAACGATTACTCCTACGCGAAATATACATAGAACTTTTTCTACCGAGAATAGTTTAATCTACAACTTTCATAATTAGGGTATAATTATTATCGTATGACCAATAGAATAAGATATTGGCGAAAAGTCGATTTTCGTGCCCTTTGACACCGAAAAACTTCTTAAGTGCACACGATATCGATGGGGGCTTATCAAATGTTACTTATAAAGCCTAAATAAAGGTGTAGCAAAAATGTAGCTAGCTTAGAATTTTTCCAAAGTGATTTCCTAATGTTACTGGGCTATGTAGCTATTATCTGTATTGCAACATACTTGTGGTTCTATGCCTTTTGTAATTAAATTTGAATTAAAATAAACACGAATTAATTTGATGACATTCTGATACACAAAGTGTAAATAAGGATGTCACTTATCAAAGATATAGAATTACACAGACTTGATAAGGAGCATGAAGTGCAAATGTCTTTAACCACGTAATGGGTACTTTTTTTATATTATAAACCAGTTTAAACCGTAAACTTTAATTATAAATCACAAGGTTGATCATTTTGAAATGACTGTTACATTATCTTAGTTGTTTTGTAGTAAAACACTTTTGTAGTTTATATTAATATATAGTTGTAGTAACTACAGATAAATGCTTCAACTTTCACATAAAATAATAATAATAATTACAATATCTTGACTTTCTGGATTTCATTTTTCCTGTTATTTATGATTGTTTACGCCAACTTTTTTTAACATCACAATTTTCTTGGTAATGTCTTTCTGGGTAATATTAGACACAACAAAGGTTTTTGGAGAACTCTTACTTTTCTTAATTCATGAGTCAAGTTAATCATGACTTAACATGACGTAATAATTCGGTGCCGGCGATTCGGCGCCGGCAATTCGGCGCCGGGCGATTTGGCGCCGGGCAATTCGGCGCCGCCGGGCGATCTAACCGATGCGATAAGTCCATAATACAAACTTTTGATTTAAATGACGAAAATCAAAGAAATGAACATCCCTCAGCTTACCTGCTAACCATTTTTTGTTTTCTTTTATGAGGAATGAACATCCCTCAGCTTACCCCCTAACCATTTCTTGTTTTCTTTTATGAGGAATGAGCATTCCTTTGTGTTACGATCTTCTTTTTTTTAGCCATCTTTCTATATAATATTACCAGCAAAGGGCAACTAACCTGAACACAGACTAAGGCGCCATGTGCACATGGCATCTTAGTCTGTGTTCAGGTTAGATCGCCCGGCGCCGAATCGTCCGGCGCCGAATCGCCCGGTGCCAAATCGCCGGCACCGAATTGCCGGCGCCAAATTGGCAGCGCCGAACTGCCGGCGCCAAATCGTCCTGCTCCGCTAAAAAATGTAGCGATACCTACTGATATAATTTCCATAATCTTGAAAATACCAAGCACACACACACACACCTTAACGTAAACGGTACCCTAATGTGGAAATTAATAAAGTATAATAGGTTAATAGGTTTTTTAAAAATCAATAATATATGGCACAAATTGAATAGCAATTAATTAAATCGGCTATAAAGTAAATCAAGAGTTTTGATTTAAAGTTATTAGGTTGTAAGTACATAAAACACATTTTTAATTAAACATTTATTTGTAGTAGGCTCTTGAATACAATAAGAACAATCCAGATGCTACATACAATTGTTTACAACAATATTAGTATATTAACAATATTAAAGTACTCAATCAATCTGAACATACATTTTTTAAGTGCACATACAGTTTACATTACACCTACTTATTATTTGCTACAAATATTCTCTACACAAACATCCCAACACTTTTTCGTCAGTATTCGAATTACAATAGCATTACTTAACTTATACGTAATGCAGATAAAATTGAAATTGCTTTCAAGTGATTGAATAAAATTTTTAACTTTTGATTAGCGACTTTATCTCTAAAATAAAATAAGTTATTTACATTTTTTTTAAAACAAATATAAAAATTCTGATACAAATAAAGATAACAAAATCATTCACCAATAAATTAAAAACATCAAAAAGTTACAACTGTTTTATTATAAATTTAAACTACGAATGTAATCTTGCTCTCTTTGGTAATGGACTGGAAGGATAATCCTCATCATCCGATAGATCCCCATTAACAGAGCTATTACTGCTATGGTTTGGTGAAGGGGGTGGACTAATTGCATTCATAATCTTAGTTTTAGATTCTTTCCAAATGTGTGTAAGCTTTTCTTTTCCAAAACGCTTTAAAAAACTTTCCACAAAATCTTTGGATTTTTCTTCCCATTTAGTAATCATGTCATCAGTTCTTTCCCCAATGCTATCTATAACGTGTTTGCCTTTATCTTTTAATTCGTGCATCTTCCTCTTGAACCTAATTCTCTTTTCTTTCAAATATGATATATTAAGATCTTTGGCTGAATAACCTCGTTCAAGGTTTCGACGAACATACTCATCATAATCTCTGACAATACGAGCAACAATGTCGGAAGTGGATACACCTTCTGTCCTCTCTGTAGCAACAAACATACCTTTTGCTTTTAATGGTGCATAAATATCGCTATTACTACCGGTAGCGTACGGTATATCATCATGTGCCACAAAGTCAATCTTATGTTCCTTTAAAAACCCTTCTGTTACTTCCCATGGAGCATCCCGTAGAACCTCATCAACATACCGACAGTGGCGTACAGCTTCATACCGCTCCTGCTCATTTAAAACTGTGAGACCTTTCATTTTATGCAATAAGGCGTCGCTACAAACTAAAAATAAACTACTTTAGTGATGATAAAAAAATTAATAATTTAGTAAATGCACCTCCTACGATTAAGTAAACGCTTGAATTAGGAAAAACATTTTTGGCTTGCTGCAGTTGTCTTGCATGGCCTTGGTGAAACAGATCATAGGCTCCATCAGCATATATTCTAATTGATCGTGGTGCTTTTCCAGTAAGTGCCATTTCTTTTGTTATTTTGATGGTATAATCACAAGCTTTCTTTCTTGATATGGCTTCAGGTTCACCACTGAAAGGGGTTTCTTTGTAGATTGACTGAAAATGATTTAACAAATTTAATTATTTTTGTTTTTAGGGGTAAGTATCAAGTTTACAGTACATATACGTAGTAAGAATACAAAAATGGACAAGTAGACGTAAGACATAATATGCAAAACGATACGTTAATGCTGAAATTAGAAAAAATAGCGTATTGTAGAAATGAACTTTTAATTTTTTTAACATAAGGTTATAACATTGTATAGAATGGGTTCTATATAACATACACATTAAAAACTGCATAAAGATTGTACCAGTTCTTGATCGTGTGAGTATGACATCAATAGCTGGAAATACAAATGATAAAAACCTACACTAACTTTCATGGAAAATACAATTTATGTTGGAATTTATACACAAGTCATGCACGTGCAACAAAAAATAAAAATATTTCCATCTCGTTTATTGTTTAAAATGTAGAAAAATTGTAGTAAAACTATTTATTGGGACTTGCAGTAGTATAGGCAAGGTTTATTTTTATGGTTTACTCTACTGAAATGAAATTACTGATAATTGACATCTTTTTAATATTTTTTTCATCCAACTAACATCTAAAAATAGCATTCCATAGACATAGTGTAAGGTTATTCAAAAGAAAGTTGCATTTTGTAGTTATCATAACTTTTCAAAAATTCAACTACCTATATAATAAATGGTGGATTCTAGATGTACCTACGCTACCCAAATTTATAATAAATATAGAAGCCAATAAAATTATTAATTCGAGAAAAGAATAAAATATAGTAACACGCTGTTATATTTAAAAAAAACTGGCACATTGATGCCGAAATACGTATTAAGCAAATAAATATTGTTATTTCCCGTTAAAATCGATATTTTATAGAAATATCGATGTTTCAGTTTCAGGAAATGGTTCTTTATATTTTAACCACTTTTGGTTAGTTACAAGAAGTCGTAGATCGTCCGTATTGTGCAGTGGCGGTGGTCAATACCCAATTTACATTAAATGCAGAATAAGTACCTACTTATCAAACTGTCTCATTCCAATTTTTCTGTATTTTGAATAATAAAGAAGATATACACGAATTCAACCTACAAATTTACAGCGAGCACTTGATGCCTGAAGATGTACCTAAATTACACCTACATATACTTTTCTATTATTCAACTTCTATCCTAATCTAGCATTGAAATCAAACCAAATTCTAAAATAAAATTATTACCAAATTTGATTGATGGAACTTTAATTTTGACAATTGCATCAATTGTTTCGCATATGCAATTGGGGTTGGGGGCGCTCTAACGTTTCAGGGATACATTTTCAGATAACTACATTTTGAGTAAATTTTCATTTTCCCCAAGGAAGTACCACCATAATCTCTTCTTTATCTATTAAACAGACACTCTGTATGCAAAGTGGGATCTTGCATACTTGAAAAAAATATTTTTTAATATTTATAGGACACCCTACACAGGGTAAATGTAATGTCTTTTAGAGGAGTACTACCAATTTTTATTATCAATGGTACTAATTGTTTTAGCGTAAGTCTTCTATGTATTAAAAACGAAAAATTACTATATTATAGTTATTTGTATACCAAGGACGCGAAATGTGTCTTTATCGTACCGAGAGAAAATTGTCGCCGAGGACGCTTGCGGCCGAGGAAAGACAATCTCGAGGGCGCTAAAGAATTTCGCGGACAAGGTATACACAATATTTTTTGTGCAACCGTAAAAAATGTGTAATTGTAAATGTTATTGCTTTTAGAAAACCTACAGCTTAATTCATTGTAAATAGAAAAACGGCTTTCAGTTAGCGTGTTACTATGGATATGGAGTAAATAAAACAATTAGTTTTGTATAAATTACAATGATTTTTACTTACGCTACCATAGCAGCGGCCGCGAAATTAGATTTCGCGTCCTGAACAGCGGACACGAAACGCCCACTTCGCGTACGGTTGCACAAAAATTATATTTTCAATTGTTTCCAATAAAATTATAATGTAATTAGGTATAGTACTCTGAAGAAAAAAATAAGAAACTTGATAATTTAATATAATTTTACTGAAAAATAATGTGATAATTTATGGCTTAAAAATACTAGCTACTGTAAATTCCAAAAACCTTTTCTTTTAAATGGACTACCTACCTAATTATTGAGATTACTACTGACAACAACATTTTATTTAAGTATATCAATTTCGCAAAAATTATTTTTCTCCAAATATTTATCTATAGGTACAGGTTGATATTACCTACTAGGAATATAGGGACATGCACGCCAGTCATGCTTTTATACTGTTTATCTTGATTTTTTTTAAATATTAAAGCACTTATAACTGTCAAGTAAATTAATGATTAGGAAAATAAAGGAACCGACTTTATTTATTTAACATGAATCAAATAACACGGACCAGATTACATTTGTAGGTACTCGTAATTAAATAAATTTGTTCCTCTTCCTGTTCCATTATTCTCCTAATTATTATTATTTTATTTGACAGTAAATGCCTTGCTATTTAAAAAAATCAAGGTGCATAGTGCAAAAGCATGACTGTACTGCATGTCCCCATGTTCCTAGTTTGCCAACATCAACCTGTATACCTACGTAATACTATTTATAACAATAATACAATTTAAAATATAATAAAATTGACGATTATTTGTTTTTAAAATTTTTTGTCATCTTTCTCATACTCTATAAATAGTTTCTCCTCCGATTTATATTTTTAAGGAATATTTATAGATGTGATAAGAAATATAACGACGCTATTTATGCTGGGCATAGGTTACCAACACTATAATATAAATACATGGGAGTCATTTCCTAAATAATTCATACTTTATTAAACTGAATGAGATTGGAAGACTTTCACAATTAAAATAACAGACAGTAGACATATCGACACATAGAGAGCGAAGAAATGTTAGAAGCAACATGCAGAAGATGATAAGCAACTAAATCTAATTTTAGAATATTATTACTTTACCTTATATCCAACTAATAATTAGTATTAAATGAGTGAATTACACTCCACTGTTCAAATAAATAGCAATTTTATCCGACTGTTCGATTTTCCCACTGCACACAATTAACAAAACAACAAAATTAACACTTCACAAAATGCATTGCACTAAATATTTTATTAGTGCTAAATATTTCTCGTGTTAATAAATATAAAAAAAAATTTATACACAAGCATGAATATAAAGTGTTACTTATTAATACTACTTTATTTAAAGAAAGTTTAACCTTTATTTTTACATTGACCAAGATCAATGTCACATTGTTTCCTGAAGTAAATTATGTTGTATACCTATGTAGTATACAAACTGATTATTATTTATTTAAAAGTGCCAGTAACTAAAACATCCCCCTTATATAAATAATATTAAGGAGGTATTGATATGAAATGATAAAAATGAATTTGTATGCTAGTTAGAATCCCATTGAAATACATAAAACATGCACTTTCAATATTTTTAACCACCAATAATATTTATATACCTAATACCAATAGTAATGATCCAATATGGACAAATTCACAGATTACCCACAACATATTTTTCCAAACAATGAAGCTGTTTAAAACAAGAATACATTGATAATAATAAAACAACCCCATACAAGGTAAGCCTCAAGTTCAATCTTAAAATACCCATGCATTGCCCAGTATTATAAAAACTGGCATGAGTACTGGGAACAATGAGCAAATTTAGAACAGCTGAAGTTCAGGAATTGCTGTCCTCCTTATCAGCCTTCTTAGTAAATCTAAACAATAATTCAAAGGAAATTAAGTTCTGACCTATGTTTTTTTTAAAACCTCATAGTTCTGAATCTGTTTAAAATAGATTATTTAACTTGCAAATATAGCTACATCCGGTTTTAGTCGGATATTGGGTAAACCTGTCTCATGTATCTACTTTAAACCATTCAATTTCACTTTATTACATTTGGGCTTTGAATTGACCTGAAAACCTGAATTTTTTCTAAGGAAGGTTAGTGAATCAACTGTTTTAATTTTAAATTCATTTTAGCCATGAATCACATCAAATAAAATCATTGAACTCATATGTTATTGGAGTTATTCTTGTACCTATTTGTATTAAAACAGCTTTTCTATTTTTATTTCATTGATTACACATATTAATAAGAAAAATGTATGATGTCTAAGATAATGTCATCTATGTATTTGTAATAGCTATAAGACTTGAAAATATTGTGCAGACTAAACTACTTGTTTCGTCTCCAGTTTTCAGTTATCTGTTAAGGTCAGATTAATTATTTTAAGTAAGTACTCACTATACAGGCATTTAATCAGATACATGTCAAGTTTATTGTGATAATCATTCCTACTTTAACAAAAAAAATTAGGCAACTGTATTTAATTAGTGAGATGATGTAATCTTTCTGATTTTGCAATTAAATATTTTTTAAGTAATTTTAAATTTATAGTATAAACCGTTTTTTACCTTTAAGCTTTTCTCCATGTCTTATTAAAAAAAACTTTATTTCCTAATATTATCCAAGTAAGGGCAAAGTAATTTACGGTAATCATTTAATTATTTACATAATTCTTTATCTCATACAAAGTCATAAAAAAAAAAGAAAAAACAGTGCAGAAGATTTATTTCACAACACATTGTTTTTCTTCTTAGTAAAATTGAATACAAAATATTCCATCATGTTGTGGAGGATTTATTATTATACTTATCAGATATAATTAAAGTATTTTTGACTTTTAAGAATAAAAATATTTATTTGAAATCTCTTGGGTATGTCCCTGATTAAAGAATTTAAACAAAAACTACTTTGTGCAGAAGTTAACTAAATATAACACTAACTACATAATGCTTTTATTCATATTTGCATACTGTACCTATTTAAATTTTAAATTGTAAACTTTTATACAGTACACTTTACTTTTAAAAGGCCTTCATACCTACAAAATTACAAATTAAATAGAATTGTAGGTCATAGTACCATATTTGAGAGGTGAAAAGGTGGATTTCCTGTTTGCCTACTAGCAAATTATACCGAAATAAAAATCAATACAAGTTCATTGAAGATAGGGTTTATCAAAATTTGCAAAATATAATTTATTGCTTGTTTGATAATTTCTAGGGCACGTTTTATTATAAAATATCATTTTAGTAGATTATTACTTGATTGATTACTCGTGACATGCATTCCATATTCTTTAATTAATATTTATGAAAATTAATTCTTGATAGGACAGGAAACTTTAATTGCAAGTAACGAGACATCAATAAAAAAAACAATTAGGGCAGGCTGTGAAATTGAATTATTTTAAATTGGTACTGTAGCCACATCCACAGAATGACATTTCTGACATGAAAATTTAAAACTGAACGCTTTTGTCTAAGTTTTTTATTTGATTTGGTGAAAAAAATTCAAGTTTGAAAAAACTTAAAAACTTAAGACAAGAGCGTTCAGTTTTAAATTTTCATGTCAGAAATGTCATTCTGTGAATGTGGCTAGAGTACCAATTTAAAATAATTCAATTTCACAGCCTGCCCTAATTGTTTTTTTTATTGATCTCTCGTTATTTGAAACATCTGATTAATTATTTATTGATACCCAGACACCTTATAAGGCTATTTATTGATAAATGATAATCATAAAAAAAGTTTTATTATCAACAATCGTAGTTCTGCGAATTATTTATCAAATATACCTAATTGATTTTTCTCTTTTTATAAATGGACTTGGCAGAATTTAATGTAGTAATACAGTAAATTATTTATTTATGCCAGTAAAGAAAGCTGAACATTATACAAAAATGTATAAATTCTTAGAGAGAAACTTTAATGCATATCCAATTCTTATCATTTATATTATACATAAAACAATATAATAAGTTAGGAATTTTTATTTGCTGATGTATGGGGCGAGGCTATAGATATTTTAAGCCACAAGATCTTATACAGACACTTTCCTGACCTGTGACTGTAAGCCTGTAAGTGATCAATTCACAATATTTGGACTGATAATAAATTATTATTATTGATAGTGAAGAAAGTATTACCAAATATGTTAGGTAGACATAAATGTTTATTTTTAAGTTGATGCATGTTCATTGTTTGTTTGCCCTAAATAGTACTGTAATAATTGATAACAGAAGTGGTGTAATGAACTGCTTCCAAACACCAAACAATTTCCTGTCCAGTAACTGAATTATTTGGTTCTTATTTTTGCCTTTAGTAGTTATTTGATAATAAAAACTTGTAGGTTGGTAATTTTAGATAACTCTTACTTTGCAAAAATCTCACTAAATTTGTATTTGTTCATCACATACTGTGACTCCTATCCTTCGTGGTTTTCAAACAAACACTAGGTACGACTAGACTAGGTAGGTACCTATTATTTAGTAAATGTTTGTAAATGATCCAGACACCTTCAAAGTATGATTAACACTGCATTTGAAGTGTAATCACAACCCACAAAATTATTTTAAAAATACACCGAAATCAACATACCATTATTGGCTGAATTTTCATGCCTTCACCGAAAATATTATCTTCCGATCGGCTTCTAGTTCGTTTGCGAGACATGGTAATTGATGAGTTGATGTCTGCAACACTTGGGGCAGGAAAATCTGCAATATTCACTGAATATAAGTATCAAATTTTTATGATAGGTACTGTAGATAGTACCTAGCTATAAAATTTTAATTTTAGGTCAAACATAACCTATAATTCAGAGTATATTATTGTAGGAATTTCATAGATTTCAAAATTCCTCATGCTATTTTAATTGCAATTAAGGGTGAATTTTCCAAAAAATATGAGATAGTCGAGAAAAAAAAACTATCTACAGAATTTGAAAACAAAATAGAGATAGATAGGTCAGGACCGTATTGATGGTCATTTATTGCAGGTATCATTACATAATAATTTATGAGTAAATTCTACGTTGTAGCATTGATTGTTGTAGTAATAACAGATTACTCACCCAACATAGCACTAATTTAAGTGAGGCAAAATACAAACATTCACACAACTTGTTTGACACGTAGCAGCTTTCACGTCAACCAAAAAATACAAATATATAAATAGTTGGTCTGATGAAATTGTGGGCGCTGAACCAGACACAAAAAAATAATATAGATTCCGAATACTGTCTGCTGGGACTTGTGTACTTCCGCGCCTCGAAGACACAAATACACAGAAATTATATTTGCGTGTGGTTATGTATTATGACACTTCACTGACAACACAGCTGAGCACAGCCAGTGGCGTGAATAAGGAAAATATAGGCGCGCGACTCAACACTGTACCAGTAAATTATTGCTTTTTTAAATTATTTATCCGCTACCCACTAAATTCCACGAATATTTTTGTTGTTAGTCCCTTCATAGGGTTAAAATTGTAGAAATGAACTTCAAATTGTGCTTTTATTAGATTTGCGCGCCTTTTTATTGATTTATTTAAATGTAGAGCGCCATGCGCCACGTAGAGGTGCGTCACTAACACGTGGTTCAGTGACGTCGGATCGTATGATCTGGGCACTGTCCGCATCCGCATTTTCTGTTTTCATATTATAAGAATAAGGTGATTGATTTCGCCTTTATGCGCAATCATTGCTCGCACAATTTTTTGATTTCGATAACAGAACTGCAGTTTTCGATACATCTCATATTATCGCTGCGACGATGTCAGCGTAAAATTGCTATTTGAAGAAAGTTTTAATAAACTTATCCTTATCCCTCTCCAACCTTCCCAAAATTCCAAACCATGGTTTTGTGAAATATACAAAATACGGAATATGTAGTATACAAATAAATTTCTTTTATAGGTATCTTTTTATAAATATATGACCTAAAGCTTTTGCTTTTTTTACGCCCAGCTCTATTCATAACCATCTAAAATAGGATCACATGCGATTACTTTTAACAAGAAATCGGTGTATTTTAATGGATTTTATATTTGTAATAAGTATTTTTTACCCATTTGGTCATTACCACATAAAGATTATTCTGTAGATATACGTATGACCAGTACCTACTATACAATACTATATAAATTCCACAAAAATCCAGTGTAGGTAATACAGGGTGTAGAATGGTATAGTAGTAGGTACAACTTGTCGTAAGATACCCACAAAACATATATTTTCCTACTTATTACCATAGATAGTTGAGTTTTTGTTTGTTTTAATTAGTGAAAATAAAAACAAAAGTGCTCCTTGAATGATTTTAACCAGTGGCGTAACAACGCGATATTTGGTTGTGTACCAAATTTTGCGCATCTCAATAATAATAATAATAATAAATAATATTTCTTATGGGAATTGTCACTAGAAATAGATTATTTTACAAGTTATGAAAAATGATAGTTTTCTATCAAGTGTAAACATGTAGGTAATCAGTCACGAGTGAGCGGAGCGAAGCGAGTGGATTAATGTATTTAGTTTTATTTTGTTAATCTAGTGGATTGGTTTATTTTGGAATTTTCGAAAAACAGTCACTTCAGTTTATCAGTGTCCAGAACGATGATTAAATGTATTATAAATACGAAGGTCCTTTGATAAATTTGAAAACATCTATATGGTGTTCAATAATTCATCTATTAGTATAGAAAGAATTCGGTTTCTTAAAAACAAAAAATAATATCGATAACATTTATGGGTACAAAAACCTACATTACAATTTTCCTCGAAAATAATTGTTATAGGGAAGGTAATATTTGACTTTTAAATTTTTACCTTTGAAATCCCTATTTATGTTGTGTGATTCAATTCTGCACCGTGTATAATGTAAAGCAACAAATAGTACCTAGTAGGTACTGCATTTATTGTAACTTACCATCCCACTAATTTTGGAAAAAATAAAAATTGGGTTTTCCTAGTATTAATGATGTCATTAAGATCAATCAGTTTGTAAGTGGGTACTTTTTAATTATAAGTAATTCTATTTTGATAGTTATTTGGAACTCCTTTTGTAATAAGTAGCTACAAATATTTTCTTTAATCTAATCTACTTTCGCAAGGAAAGTACTGAATTAATAAACATGAGTGGTACGTCTTAGGGCTTATAAATATAATTATTTCTAACAATTTGTATAATATTTAGCATGTATTGGTAGGTACCTAGGATGCCTCAATTTTTTAATTTTTGTTAAGGAAAGTGTGGAGACACTTGTCAAACTGACAAAGATGAATACGTAATATATGAATACTGTCCATGTTTTTTTGCTGAGTCATTGAACGCAGCTATAGGCTTTTAGCTGCAGTTATCCACCTTAACGTAGTACTCGCAGGGGGGGTTACTTATTTGAATTTGAAAACAAAACCAACATTTGAGATCTTGAAAACGATTTAATATTGGACCTGGGTTTCAGGATTTTTTTCTTGTTTTAATATCTACTAACATCCCTCAACATACGTAAAGATTTTTTATTAACACACTGTATAAGTTAAAAGGATACATCGTTATTAATACAAACTCTTACTATTAAAATTAATATTAAATACCTATTTCTATATAATTTAGTAAGGCCTTCTGAATACACCGGTGAAGAGAACAGACTGTTCCGTTTTATCAAAAATAAGATAGATGAATGGATGGTTGCATTTAAATTGTGCAGGTTCTAAAGGTCTGCTAGATCGAAATGAGAAGAATGCTGTGGCGGCCGCTGCTTTAGTTCCTTCTTCTGTAACTTCTATTCTTGATTTATGTAAAGCCTGCCCAAGGCTTATATCATTATTGGATGCTAAAGTTGAGAGATCTGACGAGTTGCTGAATAGATCACCAACGCCAATTTTTTCTAATACCTAAAATTCATATTTATTTTATTACACACTCACATGTAACATTGTCTTCTGAAAGTTAAACCATAACTTACCCACTTATTACTATACCAAAAACGGTTTTTATGTTATTTCAGTTCTGTCCACTGAAGTACAATAATAATAGATGGCAATTTTCAGATACAGTTCAACAGAAATTGGATGGCCTCTGACTTGTGGATGCTCAGTGGTAAAGAAGAGAGAGGACACGGCTACCGATCGTGTCGCGGACTGATTCA